>CM062818.1:1307357956-1308087759 GCA_031772625.1 Pinus tabuliformis
TTTCATATGTAACTTATATCTTTCCTGCCCTAATCCCCTTCCCTTTCATATAATAAACAAACATGTTTATCTCTATACGAATCACACCAATCCTCTTTGAAGCGATTTGTTATGGGATCATATTGGAGAAATCCCTAACTTCATATTTTCAGCGATGGCCATGTTCGCCCAGTACTTGGCTTCATCTTTGGGATCTCAGCGTCACTCCCTGGCGGCAGCTGTTGCAGCACCATCTTCACCATTTCTCCGGATTATTTTGTTAAATTATCACGACTTTCTACAACTATTGCTGATAAAGACAAGTCCACAAGCTACCCTGAAGCCGATAGCACATGCCCCGTTTCAGAATTCTTACTCAACGAATGTGGGTTGTGTCAGTCTGAGCTCTCAACTATCCTTAAAGCAAGGCCATCCTTGGTTGCGACGAGATCAGCTCACACAGCCCAACAAGCGGTACAGTTACTGAGAGATTCGGAGTTCACAGAGCACCAGGTAAGGAAGACTATTACCAGAAACCCAGCTATTCTTTTTCTCAATGCTGATCGGCAGTTGAAACCCAAGATTGAGTTCATGAAAACATTGGGCCTTTCTGCACAAGACTTGGGAAATGTCATATCCAATGGATCCAGATTGCTTAACGGGAGTCTCGAGAAAACTCTGCGTCCCAATATCCAGTATCTTCAAAACCTGTTTGGATCAGAGGCTGATGTCTCAAGTGTTTTCAAATGGGCACCTCTTATTCTACCTAAACGAAACGGGCCTGAATTTTGGAAAAAAAATTGAAGTATTGGGCAACTTTTGGCCTCCTGGAAGATGAGATCAAGGAGCTTTTTAGGAGAAACCCATATATATTAAATGTTTCCATGGATAAGGTGCAGAAGAACATGGAGTTTTTCATGCACACTGCAGGGCTTCCTGCAAAGTTTATTTTATCATATCCTCATTTAGTGTCTTATTTCAGCTTGGAGTGTAGGATCAAGCCTCGCCACAAGGTGTGGAGTGCTGTTAGTGCTATGCAACCTTCCAAGCATCCTCATAGTCTCATTAGTGCGCTTTGTTTAAGTGAGCGTAAGTTCCGCGAAAAATATGTCCAGTGCAGTCCTCAAACCCCGAAGTTACTTGAAATTTACAGTGGCAAGCTTTCTCGCTCGTAAAAGACTAGATATTCGGGTTTCTGTTTTGGTCAGGGTTAGATTGTATCGCATTTCCCTTATTGATTGAAAGAGGTTTAAGAACACTAACCAAGGATCATCTGTCTGTTATGATCCAGTCCCATGATCCCTCCAGCCCGCATGAGTAATGGCTGCGAATTAGTGTATATATTTATATATTATCACTCTGGGTCATGACACAGTCAGTTGAGGCCTGGGATCTTGTTTTGGCCAGTTTATCACAATCACGATCAACATACACTATTGAAGTATACTGAGTTGTAATACAATCACAGAGAAATGCCTCTTGGAATGCATCAGGTAACACGTTTTTGAAACATGAAAAATGAAACTCGCATCACCAGATAATTTGTTTTTTGCTAATAGTTTTGCAACAATCATGCATTGCTCCCTCCCTTTAAAATGTGATGGGATAGATGTGAATTTTTGACTGTTTGAATCATGGTTAACTTGTAAATTAAATATTCAAATCTCATAGGCAGACGTAGGGACTTTAAATTCTTATGTTTTCTTACAGTAGTATGATCTTATTGTTTCCACATCTGCTATATCTATGAAACTTAACTGGAATTAATACATTTCAAATACAAGCTAAACATTAGACACTAGTTTGCACACTTTCTCTTTGTGCTTTGTCAATGGTCTCTGTTTCTTTGCTTGGGAAAAAAAGTTTGTGGTAATGACTTTTCTTGCTGCTATCATAGACTATTCCTAGCGGTAATGGAATGAGATCCATTTCAATCACACGTCTTGTAAAGCAGAACCCTAGCCCCTACTCTAAAACACAGCTTCTGATGCATGATTGGCTAGGCAAACAATCATTGACACCTTCCCTCGTCCGAATGTGGTTGGACGCTCACTTATCCTTGGTCCGACAAATATTCATAAGAAGTTTGTCAACTCTTTGTTGCACGGTGCCTTCCAAATAGGCAGACGAGGTGACACTCCACCAGATGAGGGATGGGAACCATTGATATTTTTGGTCATATTGGGTTTAAACTATTTGCAAATGCTTTCTTGCTGTTTTCTTCATTAGTTTTCAGTGCAACATCTACAGTGAGCTGTGCACATCTGGGATAACCTGTTGCATAATATTTTTCCCCTTTGGGATGTTGGCAAGAAGAATTTGACAAGCCTAATGGATCAGAATCAGCAGCCTCGTATTTGAGAAACTTGCTAAGGAGGTAGCCGTCATTCTTATAATTAGTTGAAATTTGCTTCCTTTTGCCCCTCATCACTTAGTTGATCTATAGTGCCGTCTTTCTAAAATGGTGTGAAAGTTAATGATGAGATCTACCTTTTTAATAAGTTTAATAATTAGTTGAAATTTGCTTCCTTTTGCCCCTTCATCACTTAGTTGATCTATAGTGCCGTCTTTCTAAAATGGTGTGAAAGTTAATGATGAGATCTACCTTTTTAATAAGTTTAAAATTTCACATGTCCAGCACTGATCATGCAATCTTTCCTGCCAAGGCTTTCTTTAAGATTTTTTCAGTTGGTCTAGCTGAGAAAGATAATGAAGTAAAAGTGAGAGTTCTCATTATAAAAAAGTTCATAGGCTTAGAGTAGGGATATCTGGGTGAACGCTTGTATGGGAATCTGTGAGAGAGCTCTTGGGCCTGAGCTTGTGACCATACGTTCTTATGAAAATTTTCTTGTCTTATGTGCAGTTGAATAGTCTATTTTATCAATAATGTTTGTTGAAGATTTCTGCAATCTTGTTCACTACCTGGTTTCCCAGTTTCTGTAATTGCAGTTGTGGTGTTTGTTATGATTATTTTAGGTTAACATAAAAGCAGACCAGTACTCCAAATTATTGTTTTGCGCTGTAAAATCTATTATTGTTATAGCTGAATCTACGGCTGTTATAGGTAAGTCTGTTGTTATCATAATGTTGTTATTTCGAGAAGAAAATTTTAGGAACTATAGATCAACAAGTTATTACAGAGATATCATCAACATGTTATTACAGAGATATCAGTTTGCTGTTGATAGACTTGGTTGGTTTGGGCTTGGCTTTTACAGCGATAGTAATAAGCATGTCAGTGCATTCTTTGGGTCCATAACTGTTACTCATAATGCACAATAACTCATCCATATTATATCTTAATTAGACTTCATGGGAGCATCAACCACAAATTATATCCTTTGATGATAAGGATGCCGGACATGATTGTGGCATGCACCAACTCATATCACTAAACCAGGGACAGATTTCATGTGTTGCGCCACCCCAACTGCCCGACACAAGTGGGTATGAACCACAATGAGATTGTAAGGATCAGCATTGCATGAGCATTAACCTTGACAAATGGCTTAACACTAAGTGTTAAGATATCAAAGCAAGTGTTTTGCCAAACTATTTAATATAACCGTGCATAAGGTGGTCACATCCCACCAAACATTTAGAAACTTCTCTGCTAATGCTGTTTACTATACAAATACACTTGTGACGTTAGTAACTAGTGAGGATCAGTATGGAATAACTAGTGAGGATCAGTATGGAATAAATGAGAGATGGAAAATGGAGAAAATAGAACCGTAAACTCAATTCCAGTAACACCGAAATTTCAAATTCTGAGTCCTTTAACAACCTGCAGCTAGCTATAGCTTTTCTCAGTTAAAGAGTGTTGCTTTTTTTTCATATGAAGGAGAAATTGCAATGTATTTTTACGAAGAAAGAAAAACATATACTAACATTAAAGCATGTCAAATATGCATAGCTTGTGTTTATCTAACACTCGGAAAACAAAAACTGATCTACAGTTTCATCCAAAAACCTGCATATCTCCCTACTCCTATATATTATTTATCATTAACAGCATCTTCCAGCCAGGTCTGAAGGCTGGCACTACAAGAACATAAAATAATCAACTGGAAAAAACTGGAGTCTGGAAATAATCAAGCGACTTCCACCACAGCTATCCATTTGAAAGATCTATTTTTTAAAAATATATAAAGATAGTTAGGCATGCCTCTCCACTTCTTCCTCAATTTTGATCTTGATTCTTGCCTTTCTGCATCTTTAATGCTTCTTTTGATAACAGGTCTGTTTTTATGCTAAGTTTTCTGTATGTATGTTGGAATGAGATAAACTCAAACTGTTCCCTTCCCTCTCCTATGGGGTAATATGTGGTATCTAGGGAGGTACTGAAGGGGACTAGTAGATGTTTAGGTATTGCTATGTAATGAAGACCATCAGTAATAAATACGACCTCTTTAGTAGTGTGAACACATATTGTAAGAAAGCTTACTAGAAAGTTCCATTCACTAAAAGGTTCCTTTTATAGAGTGTTAGAAGGAGGTAGATATTATTATAAGCAATGTAATAAGCATGGTGAAAAATTATTGTGATTGGACCTTAGCTCATTCGGAGGTTACCCCCTCGAAGTGGGAAGTGCCTTTCCAAGAAAAGTTCAATTGTAAGGTGTTACCCTACTTCAAGGCTTTTATATTAATAAAGAGTGAAGAATTTCTATATTATTCTTGGATGTTTTGTATGTGATTCTATATACATATTTGTGTTACTTAATAGTTGGTATCAAAGCCCTTTTTTGGCCAAAAAGGGGCAGAATCTTTATTATTTTGTAGGTTTTCAAAAGAGTAAAAACAAAAGGATGGCTGCGACAGTTTGATCAATTTTTGTAGCTTTTGGTGCAAAACTTGGCAAAAACAGTTGTATAGCTGAGTACCTCTTGAAAAAACAACTGATTTAAGAAAAAAATCGTCTCAATCACAGTCGGAAGGTCATGATATCACTGATTTGAAATAAGCTATTTCAGGGTTTTTTCATCACGATTGCATAGACTGCAGAGCTGATATATTTTGACAATTCTTTAGATTGCCATCAGATCAACACCATTGGATAGAGGGTTTTCAAAGGTTTTATTGGTTATATTATATGTTTTGCTTTTGATCAATTTTCTCTACATTATAGCCATTGAAAATTTCTATTCTCAAACCCTAATGGATCTAAAAAACGGCAATATGATACTGTTGATGAAAGAAATCTTCCTTGTTTACTCTATGACTGTATGTTGTTGGAATAGTGAAGAGTATAACCGAGAAAGATATTCTTGGTATGATTTAGAGGATGTTTGTGATGACTGGTATATGGATATTTGTCATTTTTGGAGCGATAACTATTTTCATCTTCTATTTGATGACTCTATTCCACCTTATGAAGATAACATCATGGAGGAAAGTCAAGATTTGGTTATGACTATTGGTTTTTAGCAGGCTTATGCTCCAATAATGTGTTATGTGAATGGTTTCTTGGATATGGATGGATTTGCATATGATCTTGGTAGGCAATTATAGCACTATTTTCAGCTGGCTATTGAGTTTGTGTATCTTCAAAGGGGAGTCAACATGCACACTGATGTGGGACCTAGGTTTAAAGGGCAACTTATTGGACTGCTTCAGTATGATGGCTAGTAGTTGTACCTTGGCTTCAACATTGTGGTCAACACTTATCCATGGGATTGGTTGCCTCAAAATCTAGCAGGCCTTGTGAGAGGGCTCACAAAGCAAGGTCTAGACCCTGTTGCAACAATGAGAGTGTTAGGGTCCAACCCTAACGCCCTTATTTATGTAATAGGATCGAGTCATAGTTATAGTTAAGTAAAGAGTCAATAAAGCCCATATTAATAATTGTAAGTGGTTAACCCGCATTTAATGAAAGGACCACAGTTAGTTGCAAATGGGCCATGGTATTTGATAGATGGTATTAATAAGAACCATGGTATTGCTCCATGGTATTGCATGTATGAATCCTATATAAAGGATAGAGACTCCCCTCGAGAAGCATCGTGTCTTATTTTGTAATCGAGCTCAGCTCTATTGGAGGTTGCCCCCTCGAAGAGGCAAGTGAAAATTGCTTTCTGAATAATAAAATACTTGTTATTTCTCATTGTTCTATGTTCGAGGTATATTTCTTCGCATATTTGGTATTTTGGTATCGTCTTGTAGGTTAAGAGCATAACAAGTGGTATCAAAGCGCTTTCCAGGGCCGGTGGGATCTCCAATTTTTAGCAATTTTTTTTTTTGGCTAGAGACGTGTTCCGACGTCTTTAAACCACGGGATCTGTCGTTGAGCGCATAAACCTGCGGATTTGGGGAGGCATGCAGGCAGGAAATACAAGAGGTGGTCACGCTTGTTGGACTCCCTTGTAACCCCTGTGGGTACCCCTTCGAGTAGTAGTGCATTAGACGGAACCGTGCATGGACTGTCTTCCAAGTACCCTCTGGGTATATCGGAAGCCCCCTAGCTCCCTTGAAACCTTGCCATAGATAAACCGTTGGCCGTCTTGCTGCTACAGTATTGAGAACAACACTCGAAGAGATTGCTCGCGCGTACGATAGGGTAGTCGGGTTGTACGGCTAAGGGTACGGTTGATCTTTCTTAGTTAGTGCCCTGAAAAATTGGGCTGAGTACTACTGTCAGACCCTTATGTATATTGCGATTTGTAGCACCTGACACTCCTGGAGACCATAGTTCCCTTCTCTATCTCTGGATCATGCATAATCTGTGCCAGATCAGATCTCGCAAGTGGGATTTTGTCGCAGCAGCAACAATTAGTTCCGCCGTTCAGATCTATCAGATCAGCCATTCAGACCTATCAAATCCATCAGATCTGCAGTAGCAATCAGTTCCGCCGTTCAGATCTATCAGATCAACCATTCAGATCTCTTAGATCCATCAGATCCGCCATCCAGATTTAGCAGTTTGGGCTCTGTAGCTGTCGCAACAATCAGATCCGCATTCAGATCTGACTCATTGTGTGGGTTACTATACCTAGGCGTGATTTTCACATGACTTTGGGCAGCATTGACATTTTTGGGATTCGGCTACTGCAGTATTCTTAAGCAAGGAGTAAAACTCCGTTCGGAGTAAAAAAAAAAAAACCTCGGGGCGCTTATTGGTGACTTAGCCCATAAGAATTAGGACGACGAGCTGAGCAAGGTGGTACCATTCAATTGTTAGTGCCAAAAATTTCGGGCGGTCCCAAATTTCAAGTACATCGGATTGGTGCATGGTACAAACTAGAGCTCAAGCTATGGCCAATGAGAGGATTGATAGCCTTGAATCACAATTGAAAGAGGTCGTGTTGCAGCTGCAGAACTTAAATGAAACACTCTCTAAGGGCAAGATGGAGGCACGTGCGGAGGCATATATTGGCAATGAAAACATTGAGGGCGAGTCTAGCCAGTCTCTTCACCTCTTTGGCACCCACCAACAATCCCATCCGCGACCACCCAAGCTGGACATGTATAAATTTGATGGCTCTCACCCGGCCGCATGGATAGCACAAATGGAGCAATATTTCACACTGAATTACCTCCTAGATGATGCGACTCAGCTTAGTGTGGGTATCATGTACTTGGACAATGAAAGATGGCAATGGTGGCAATGGCATCAACGTTGCTATGGAAGGCCCTTGACTTGGCAAACATTCAAAAAAGCTCTTATGGATCGCTTTGACCATGAATCTGATTTTTTGGGTCGTCTCACTAAGCTCCGACAGATAGGAACAATGAACGAATATATTGCAGCCTTTGAAGCCTTAGCTTTCTGCACTGGAGGTCTACACGATGAGTTCTACATAGAATGTTTTGTCAGTGGTCTCAAAGAAGCCATACAAGCCCACGTCCGACTGCACCACCCTAGCTCATGGCTGCAGGATTGCAGGATAGCTCATGAAGTAGAACGTGCGTTAGCGGCCCAGTCCAATCGCCCAAATTTCATCGCCAAGGGTCGCCCCACACAGGCTCAAAGCACTACCCAAACACTCAAGGTTCAAAAGGTGTCACCAGCGGAAATGGCGGAAAGAAGAAAGCAAGGATTGTGTTACTACTGTGATGAGAAATACTCCCCAGGGCATAAATGCAAGGAGCCCAAATTCTTTCAAATTGATGCTACTGATCACAGTTCATCGGAGGAAGCCCCACCACTTGAGGAACCAGAGGAGGAAGAAGAGGACAACCAGCAGGACAATGTACCTGAAGAACCAGTTATCTCGCTGCATGCTTTGGCAGGGATTTCTTCTCCCCAAACTCTCAAAATCAGAGGTTTTATTAAGCATCGCCCAGTAGTAGTCTTGATTGATAGTGGCAGTACACATAATTTTATCCATCAAAGAGTCGCGGAAGCAGTGCATTGTTTTGTCCGAGCAGTTTCTAACTTCCAGGTCCAAATTGTTGATGGGGGGACAATGAAATGTGAAGGCCGCTGTGAAAATGTCAAACTTCAAATGGGAGATTATCAGTTAAAAACCCACATGTTTGCCATAATCATGGGAGGGTGCGACATTGTCCTTAGTGCTGAATGGCTTCGCACACTTGGCCCAATCACAATGGATTTCCAGGAGTTATATATGAGCTTTAAGCAGAACAACCACACACATACCCTCCGCGGACTCCAGGCGGGAGCTCCCTCTATCATCAGCTCACATCGGATGGAAAAATTGTTAAAAAATGGCCACCATGGAGTTATAGCCCAATTTAATGCCATCCAGGCCTTCGAACCCAATTCTCTTCATATTCATCCTGAGATGCAACAAATCTTAATCAACCATCTGCCAGTCTTTGACAAGCCTCATGAGCTTCCACCCTCGAGAGGGGAACATGATCATAGCATTACTTTGGTCCCTGGGGCCCAACCACCAAATGTGCGCCCATATACATATATGTTCGCCCAAAAGAATGAAATTGAAAAAATAATCAAGGAACTCTTGGAAGCAGGTGTCATTCGTCCCAGCATTAGTCCTTATTCATCGCCAGTGGTCATGGTGCTAAAAAAAGATGGGGAATGGCGTATGTGTCCAGACTTCAGGGCCCTCAATAAGTTGACGGTCAAAGATAAATTTCCCATCCCGGTTGTCGATGATTTGCTGGATGAACTAAATGGGGCTCAATTCTTTACTAAGCTCGACCTTTGCTTGGGCTACCACCAAATTCGCATGAAATAAGTAGACATTCCAAAGACTGCTTTCCGAACTCATGAAGGCCATTATGAGTTCCTGGTCATGCCATTTGGTCTTTGTAATGCCCCATCCAAAGCCTTATGAACCACCTGCTCAAACCATATCTCAGAAAATTTTTCCTTGTTTTCTTTGATGACATCCTCATCTACAGTCGCACCTGGGCCACACATCTTCAGCATGTAGATCTGCTCTTGCAACTGCTCCGCAAACATAAATTATTTGTCAAGATGTCCAAGTGCTCTTTTGGCATGGAAGAAGTTGAGTATTTGGGCCACATTGTGGGGCGTGAATGTGTCACGGTGGACCCCAAAAAGATCCAGGCAATGCAGGATTGGCCTCAACCAAAGACCTTGAAGAGCTTGAGAGGATTTTTGGGTCTCACAGGCTACTATCGCAAATTTGTCCGCAATTATGGTCGCATTGCTAGGCCCCTCACTCAATTCCTCAAGAAAAATTCATTCCTCTGGAATGATGAAGCACAACAGGCCTTTACAGCTCTCAAACATGCTATGTGTTCCACTCCAGTCTTAGCACTACCTGACTTCACCAAATCTTTTGTGATTGAATGTGATGCTTCTGGTACGGGTATTGGGGCGGTCTTAATGCAGGAAGGTCGACCTTTGGCCTTCACGAGCCAACAACTAAGTGGGAAGAATCTGGGACAATCTACCTATGAGAAGGAGATGATGGCCATCTTACATGCAGTAGATACCTGGCAACCATACTTATTGGGGCGACGTTTCCAAATCCGCACAAACCATCAAAGCCTTAAATATTTTTTGGAGCAACGCCTATCCTCACCACAACAAAATAAATGGCTCGCCAAAATGCTGGGATATGATTATGAGATAATTTACAAGAAAGGGCGCGAAATATTGTAGCAGATGCGTTATCCCGCCAATTTGAAGAGGAAAGTACCCTACTCGCAATTTCCCTTCCCATTCCAGAATGGATTAAAGAGGCTCGTAAGGAATGGTTTTCACATCCCTGGCTCTCCCAACTCATTAATCAATTGCAGGCGGATCCAAATTCCACAGCGGGCTACTCATGGCAGGATGAGATTCTTTGCTACAAGGACAGAGTCGTAATATCACCAACATCCACCCTCAAAAGCCGCATGTTGGCGGAATTGCACTCATCTCCCACTGCAGGACATTCAGGCTTTCAGAAGACGTATGCTTGCACTCGAAGATCATTTTTTTGGACAGGCATGAAAAAGGACATTCTTACTTTTGTAGCTGAATGCGACATCTGTCAGCGCCACAAAGGAGAAACAGTGAAATCCCCAGGCACATTACAGCCATTGCCCATCCCGACCTCAATCTAGATGGAGGTTTCTATGGATTTCATTACGGGTCTTCCAAAGTCAGGAAACAAGTCAGTCATCATGGTGGTTGTGGACAGACTTTCTAAGTATGCTCATTTTTGCGCCCTACCCCACCCTTTTACACCGACTTTGGTCGCTCAATCTTTCATGGATCAGATCTTCAAATTGCATGGCATGCCCACTTCCATTGTGTCTAATCGTGACCCAATCTTCACCAGTAACTTTTGGCAGGAACTCTTCCAGCTAGAAGGTACCCAACTACAACTCAATACTTCCTATCATCCACAAACTGATGGTCAAACTGAAGCAGTGAACAAATGTCTAGAGACCTACCTTAGGTGTTTCACTTCAGAAAAGCAACATCTCTAGGTACAGTGGTTACCTCTCGCCGAATGGTGGTATAACATCAACTATCATGCCACCACCAAAATGACTCCATATGAAGCAGTTTATGGTCAACTCCCTCCTTCCCCTACTTCTTATATCAAGGGATGCTCGAAGGTAGAAGCAGTGGATCAACTCCTACAGAACCGCACAACCATGTTGGCCCACCTTAGAGAGAATCTTCATCAAGCCCAAAACCGCATGAAGTAACAAGCAGATCAACATCGCTCAGAACGCCAATTTCAAGAAGGGGATCAGGGAATTTTGAGGCTGCAACCATATAAGCAAACATCACTCAAAGACAAGGGTTGTCAGAAATCATCTCCAAAATTCTACGGACCGTATCAAGTACTTCAGCGCATTGGAGAAGTTGCCTATAAGCTAGCTTTGCCACCCACAACAAAAATCCATCCAGTCTTCCATGTTTCATGCCTTAAGAAAGTGATTGGGAACAATTGCAGAATTCAAACCAGTCTACCTGAACTGGATGAAGAAGGGTCAATCTGGCTCCAACCTGAACAGGTTCTTGACACACAAGAACGACACCTGCGTGGCCGCACGATCAAGGAAGTCCTCGTCAAGTGGAAAGACACCTCTCCGGAAGATGCAACTTGGGAACCAGCCACTATCCTTCAGTAGTTTCCGTAGCTTCAGCCTTGAGGACAAGGCTATTCTTATGGGGGAGGGCATGTTAGGGTCCAACCCTAACCCGCTTATTTATGTAATAGGATCGAGTCATAGTTATAGTTAAGTAAAGAGTCAATAAAGCCCATATTAATAATTGTAAGTGGTTAACCCGCATTTAATGAAAGGACCACAGTTAGTTGCAAATGGGCCATGGTATTAGATAGATGGTATTAATAAGAACCATGGTATTGCCCCATGGTATTGCATGTATGAATCCTATATAAAGGATAGAGACTCCCCTCGAGGAGCATTGTGTCTTATTTTGTAATCGAGCTTAGCTCTACTAGAGGTTTCCCCCTCGAAGAGGCAAGTGAACATTGCTTTCTGAATAATAAAATACTTGTTATTTCTCATTGTTCTATGTTCGGGGTATATTTCTTCGCATATTTGGTATTCTGGTATCGTCTTGCAGGTTAAGAGCATAACAGAGGGAGATTGCCATTGTCACCTCAAGAATCTTCCTTTTTCTCTTTAGTGGAATCTTATCACAAGGGAGGCTTCCCAAGGATCACCTAATGTTTGTGAGCAATTGGTGATCTACCTAATGTTCGTTGAGTACTCTAGTATTCATCTCTAGGCATCCATATGTATTCTTGAACTATCAAACACTGTGCTCCTAGTAGAGAAAAAGTTTCTAATCCTCTATTCTTTAGTACCACTTCAGTGTGGCATCCTACACGATACCTTTGAAGTTAACCCATTAGATGGTGGCATTTGCCCCTTTTAACATTCCCAATTGATACCAAAAGTGATTAAATGATCCACCTAAGTTTATTCACCAAATGACTTGCCATCGAAGGTGGGAAACTTTTGACATATTCGACTAGCACTTGTTGTGTACCTTATCTTTATGCTTCCCTATACATGTCACCCATGACACTTCAAACTCTTTGACTCACCTTCTTTGACCTTTCTAAGGTCTTATTTCATACTTTGTATTGTTTGGACTTTCTTTCCAATTTTGTAGTCTATCTAATATCTTGGAATCTTCCTATGCAT
Organism: Pinus tabuliformis; assembly: GCA_031772625.1. Taxonomy (NCBI): domain Eukaryota; kingdom Viridiplantae; phylum Streptophyta; class Pinopsida; order Pinales; family Pinaceae; genus Pinus; species Pinus tabuliformis. The sequence continues at coordinate 1,307,370,511 of CM062818.1, forward strand.
ATCTTCATTCTGAAAACCTTAGATCAAAATGGTTGTTGGATGTGGGATCTCTCCTTGTAGCTATCCTTCTTATTGGTTAGGAGGAGTGGTCTTTCAAGCATTCTTCTTCAATGACATAGCAAGGTCATTGTAGGTCATTTTGACTTGCAGTATAGAACCTTGCTTCAAGGTTTGCTAGTGGTATCTCCTCACATTGAAAGATTTGTGAGTTCATGGGACTACTTGTCAAATGTTGGGATTAAATGGGGCTCAACCTATGAAACAAAATCAATATACTTTTATGATAGAATAATTGGCTAATAAAGTATAGGCAAATATCAATTTCTTGAAAAGTTAACTATAATTGAACAATAATAAACTATAGCAAAGAGAACAATGATAACAAAATAATGTCAAAACAAAACATAACCATAAATAATACATAGTGACACACTAAGAATAAGTGGGAAATCCAGATGCTAGAAGAAAAATCCATTATTGAAATTTTAGAGCTCAATTTATTCATAGGAGAAATCAACATATAATATAACAAATAGAATAAGTTTAATACCAAAAAGTATCTAACCTATTCAACTTGGGACTAGGTTTCTAAATAGCCATAAAATGGTTGACACGGTCAATCTTGTTCTACTCCTATCTAGTGTCTTGTTTCATCTTGTTAATATTGACCATACATTGCATTCATTACATTGTTGAACTCATTTCCTTATAGACTTCAATTGCAAAAAATAGAGTATGTTCACAACCAACAAGGTCCAATTTGAGTGGGCCCTTCTAACAAGATTTTTAGTTACTTATAATTATCTTATTGTGCATTTAAATTGTCAATCCGAGGTTTGTTTGGAACTTGTGAATTGCCATGCACAATTTATGCCAATACCATATGTTATGTGTCATGAAGTTGTAGTAATATAATGGTTGTCACAGTTCAAGGTATAAATGCTTTCATAGGTCAATGATCTAGCAAAACACACCACGCTTGTGGAAAATAATGCATACTTGCAAGAAAAGTAAATCACACTTGCACAAAAGGAAACACACCAATTACTAATAGTGACATGTTCCAGTATAATGGTATTCTTGGTTTGTTGTCAGAAAGATGCAATGACACATGCCTAGGATGTAATGTATGATAAGCAAACTACCTAGAAATAATATTCAAACAAGACAATTTTCAATCATAAGTTATTGCTGAAAACAAAGTAAAAGTAAGCTACAGGCGAGTTGCAACAACCAGATTGTCCAAAATTACGTAAATCCGTCAGCCAATCGTTAATCCTATGATTAGTGCTTATAATTACATAACCTAGAGTTGCAACAAGAAGTCATGTGATAACAACATTAACAAATATTGAAATTGCAGTAGAAGGAAATTAACTGTGTTGTAGGAAAAGGAAACTAAAGTTGCAACGAAAGGAAAATATGAGTTCCAGTAAAAGGAGATTAATCAGAGGTCCAATGACATGTAAATCAAGCAACAACAATGTAAACTAATTGTAATTTAATCATAATTGTAAAGAATAAGCTACTTTCTAATGTTACCGAGTAGTACCAAGCTAATGAGGGGGCCCTATCTCAGATAAGTATTGTAAAACCTTCAATCACATGATCACAAGATAGACATCTAGCGAGTGGAACAAAAGAAATTTTCTATTACAAAAAATACAAAATCGTACAATTGTCAACAATAATTTTTTCCTTTCTTGTCCTTACGTGAGCTTCAAAGGTAGATGGGTATTTATAAAACAATGCTAATGTCTAAACTGAGTGATACATTGGATGACCAACTTGTACGAATTAGGCGACACATCCTATTACAAAAATACATTTAGAATTTGGTACAATTTGGGCAAAGGTTGACTTAGATCAACTAGCGTTGTTGGCAGTTGAGTTGTCCTTCTTGATTGGTCACCCACTTGCCTCTGTCGCCTTCCATCGTGAAAAACACATGTTGGTCATACAACTAGAGCATTGACCGCCGAGTTGTCATATTGTACTAAAGTTGCAACAACTAGAGTTGCAACAATGCAAAGTCAAGGCACTCATGAGTTGTAATAGCTTTGTTGGCTATGGATGAATTGCAACATACCCTTCAATGATCATGTTAAAGTTGTAACATTATAGAGATGTTGCAGCGAAGGGATGGAAGAGAGGCGCACCACTCTGGTTATCATGTCTCATGGAGTTGTAGCACCATTGTGGCGTTACAATTGGAGTTGTAGCCATTGCTCTTTTGCTCTTGCTTGATAATATTAATATGAAAGATGACAACTTTTGCAACATAATGCATAAGAATAAGTATAAAAGTGGTGGAAAAGAGATTAGTCATACCGACATTAGGAATGGGGTAGTATTGTATGAAAAGTGCACACAGAGGTGATGGCAGTGAAAGAATGATATCAAAAAGGTTACACACGAGTGTTGAAATTATGCCAATTTGGACACACGCCATCTCCATCTAGCCAAAATTGTTGCATGTCCCTTATGCAACCAACAATTACTTAGAGTTAGAGAATAGGGCTCCCATGGAGGTTGTTGAGGTTGAAATCTGATTGCCCTGCTTCTTCTGGAAGGTGGTATCCTCCTTTTTCCCGTGTAGTTTTTCAGCATGCAACCTCCTTTTTCTTAGCCAATTTAAATTCCCTTTTTTAGAGCCTGTCTGGAAATTGTATCATAGGATAGTGGAAGTTCAATCCAATCCAATTATATATGCACTCTCCTATGCACCTTACATAGTTATGTACTCTCTCCAAGGCAATCAACAAGCCTTTCTACTTGATGTCACCCTACCCTGTTTCCATCTCACTTTACGCCCTCCCTCATCAGGTTTCCTAAGTATATTGATTTGATCCACACATTGTGTAACAACCTCTTGCTTATTCTTTAATGCAAAGGTTGCTTGAGGGGGAGAAGAGGTCCAACTCTTATGATTTTGGATGACTTGCAAGGGCATGAAGTGTTCTCCCCTTATCCACAAACCATTGTCAATATTATTTTCTACAACTCTTTGAGTTGTAGCCCATTCAAATTGGTTGGATAGAAAGGAAACAAAAGCTTTCAATTGAATATCCCCTACAAAATGATCAGGTTTCCAAATTTTGTCATGAAATAATACGTTATCATGTTGATAGAGCTCACAAAGGAGGTTCTTCTCCTTGTGAGTGCATTCTAAGTAAGTCGCAACGACGTTGAGAGGACTAATGATTTCAAAAGGCTTACTAGTCATTAATGCATTTTTCTGGAACAATAAATATTTCTCTTGGAAGAACATTATGTATTGGGGTGAAGGGGATTTGCTACTGAGGTTAGCATCTATCAACATGCCCAATGGGACCTTTTGGATCTCTAATTTGTTGATTATGCGCTCTAGTTGATCCACTTTCTTCCCATCCTCTTCCTCTGCTTCCCATTTCATCTTATAAATCTTTGTTGTCTCAGCCCATTTTTCCTTTAGTTCTCTAACAACTTTCTGGCGTTCTTTGAGGGCTAACACCTCCTCCCCATAAGAAGTTAGCAATTGTTTCCATCTGTTCTCTTTTGCTTTTATCCACTATTTGTCTTCCTCTACCCTAGTTTTAGTTTCAATAATTTTATCAACAATGGAACTTATGGTTTGTACTGCCATATCTTTCTTTCCTCTTTCCTCGTCAGGTGTTGTCTCCTTTTTTTGTTTAGTGGGTTCATTGGCAACAAGAGAATCTACTACCAGGGTGAGAAACTCTAGTCCTTCAAAGGATTTCCCTTCATCCAAGTTTTTCCTCATTACATTAATCATGATTTGCAATTCCCGATTCTTCATTTTGAGTAGCTTGTTTATTTGGAATGAGTGATGTATATAAAAGTAAAGAGGGAATATGCCTTACCTTTTACGCTTTATGGGAATGGCATCAATTACTTCTTCTTAGCCAACAACATTGGTCTCTATAGGAGTGGCAACAATTGTGCCCATGAGAGTAGCAACAATTACTTATTCATGGTCAACAACACTAATCTCTTCATGATGTCAACGAGTGTGCCTACAGGAGTGGCAACAATTGTGTCATTGGGAGTAGTAGCAACTATGACTGCGGCCTTATCATCCAAATATGCATCTAACATAACAATGAATCCTCCCCCAAGAGCACTCCTTGTTGGTTCTTGTGGAGCAACAAGGTTGCCTATCCCAAATTCTTCAAACCTTAGGTCCTCTGCCCTTGCTAGTTCTTGTGTGTTAGTAGGGGTGGTATCTTCCTGGTGCTCTTTGGTTTCTTTTGCCCTTGTTTCCCTACTAGTTCTTGTGGACCAGTAGGGGTTTGGGTGGCAATAGGAGTGTATCGTGTCCTTTCCTTGGAACATGGCTGGTCTCTTTCGATACCCTCTCATCCTCTTGGTGGTTGATTTACTGCTAATTATTTCGACACGAGGGTTGCTTTCCTTCTATAGTGTTGCAATGCTTGGCCCTTCTTCATCAATAGGAACTAGCAGATACTCTAGAGCTAAGGGGGTCACAACAATATATTCTTCTTCCTCCGCAATTGCAGTAGGTGGAGTTACAACAATGTCGGGCTTGTGTGACAAAGTTGCAACCATTGGAGTTGCAGTGACTTCTTCCCATGTTCTCCTTGCTCTGTCTAGAGCTCGTTCCACGAGCAACCTAATAGGGCCATGATGGGAAAAGGTTTCTCTCAACATGTTTTCTTTCTGTGCATGGGACACCATGTTTTGCAAAGTCTTGAATACATATAACAGGTTGATAGTGCAACCATGTTTGAGATGGTCGAGGAGGAAAATGTATTGAAGATATATGGTCCTGTAATAACCCTTGCATGTGATGTATCTTTGTATAAGTGAGGCTACATCTTCCCAAGCATTCGACAAAGAATGGCGATCAAATTCTATCCCCTTCTTCACCAAAGCTTCTTCTAGCTCTAAAATTTTTTGTAGAATTTCAGGCTTGGAGGTTCATTTGTAGTACCATTGCTCCTCTTCTTGAGGAAGTCCCATCACTTTTGCCCAAACCTCTTTTGTCACTTCTACAACAAGTCCAACAACTATAGGCCTATTGGCCTTGAAATTTAGGGAAAATTCCAATGTTATCTCATCATCATAACCTTTTAACTTGCGCACGTATTCCATCCATCCTGCCTGTTGAAAAATAGCTTGAACATGGTCATATGCTCCTAATATCACTACTTTAGCAGGTTCATGATGGATAAGCGAGCCACCCATGGTACCTGTAACTATCTTCTTTCGATTGTCACTGTTACAAGAGGAAATGACAACTTTGACAATGTGCGAGGGGTAATTTCTAATTCTGATGCAGAGTGATGGGTTTAACGATTTCCGTTGAATGAGTTATGATTTGGGAATATGATGTAAGGGAATGGTAGTAGTAGGTAATGATACAAAAGTACTCTTGCCACTTTAAGACCTATTCATCAATGAATGAATGAATTATCTAGTAGGAACCTTTTGTTTCTGAACTAACTCCAGATCACTATTGGGTCCTCCGCTTGTGATTTTCCATAGGAAGGCTTCCTTAGATAAAGGTTGATGATATAAGTAAACTTATGTCCATTGGAAATTAGGGGAGTTCTATCCTCATTTATAGTGCGGAGCTTGATGGCTCAGTTGTCATAGATAGTATCAATCTCAAAAGGCCTGAGCCATCTAGTGCGTAACTTTCCACTGAAGTCTTTAAACTTGGAATCAAATAATAGAGCCGAGTCCTTAGCCTTTAACTTTTTCTTCTTGATCAATTTATCATGCCATTGTGCCCTTTGATTATGTATCATTGTTGTTTGGTGCAAGGAAGCTCTACAAAGTTAATCTAGTTCATTGATATGGAGGAGTTTCTACTTTTGAGCTTTTGTTAGGTCCATTCTAGGTTGGATGGTTGTTCTAAGTGTTTGGAATTTTGTCTCAATTGTCAACAATACTCCTTTCCCATATATTGACTTGTAAGGAGTGCAACCAATAATAGTTCTCCATGCGGTCCAAAAGGCCCATAAAGTTTTAGGAAATATGTCAACCCAATCCTTCATATGTAACTGAACAATTTGGGTGATGATGTTATAAGAATCTTATTTGTTCCTTCCACTTGTCCATCAACTTGTAGATGATATTGTGTGGTAAATTTGTGCTTTGATCATGTATTTACCCATTAAGTCTTCAATGAGATTTGATGTGAACTAGGCTCCTCCATCTGTGACTATCTCTTGCGGTACCTTAAATTTTGGTGAATATTTCTTCATTGGCAAAATTTTGTTATAGCTTGGTTAGTTGCAGTTGGAAATGATTTTACCTCCATCCATTTTGTGACATAATCCATCCATACCAGAATGTAGGAGTTGTGGTGAGATGGCGAGTTGATTGGCCTAATGAAGTCAATGTCCCATTTGTCAAATGGTTCCAACACTAGTTGTGGTTGTAGCGACATCTCATGGAATTGCACAGGGTTTCACATGTGTTGGCAATTGTCACACCGCTTTACAGACTCCTTGGCATTTTTGAAGATGGTTGGTGAATAGTACCTTGATGAAGTACCTTGTACCCTATTCTTTTGTTGACAAAGTAGCCCCGACATAAACCACCATAGCAAGCTTAAGGATCTCATAGATTTTGTCTTCTTCCACACATCTCTGAATGATGAGGTTGGGGCCTATTGATGAGCACAAATATTGCAGCAAGAGTGCTGCAAATCCTGGGGCTACCAACTTTACTTTATCAACCCGGGGTTTGTACAAAATTGGAGGTGACAGTGTTGTATACACAAGCAGATGTGATGGGCCCACTCTTTGTCACTACTAAGCTGGCGATAGACTAATATGGTTTCTCAAACCAACCTTCTATTGATTCAGAAGAAGCTTGATTACCAATGGGGAAAGGGAGAATTTGCACTAACTGAAATCTTGTCTATTGTAGTAAGGAAAGACTTAAATCAAATGCTAAAACACACCATTCATCTAACTAACTGCTAAGAGGCTTTGCTTCAAAAGAATGCTAAGTTAACATGTGTGTAATCCTACTGTTCTAGGCATGCAATATGAAATAACAAAACATTCTACCCCTGTGCATATAAATGAACACAATAACTCTTTTTCCTTTTTGTCCTTTTTGTGTGAAAATGCGAGTGTTAAATCCTCTTGGTGATGTGGCAGGTGGGTTAGTGTTAAAATTGACAATTAGGGCCAAACTCCATGTGGGTCATCTTATTAATGGAATCTGATATTTTTCTTGGATCGCTCTCATCAAGAGGTGTAGGATTGATCTAAAGATCATCCGATTTCGATAAATATTCATGGGGATATGAATTTATTTGTGTTATGGGACAATTCGTCAAGGTCAGCGAACAACCAAATAAACCCCACTTGTGCTCAACATTTTAGTATAAATAGAGGTGGCCTTCAAGTCATTTTCAACACACTTGGGATCTCTTCCTCTCTACTTGTCTTTGGGTTTTAGTAGGAGGAGAGATCCTAAGGGATAATGCTGCCCTAATCTAGAGGGCAGAAGCTGGAACTGCCAAGAATAGCTGAGAACTGCCTGGAACGCCAGGAAAAACTGGGAAATGTCGGGAACTGCAGGGAACTGCTGGGAACTGTCGGAACTGCAGGGAAAAGCCGGAACTGTTGGAACTGTCGGGAATAGTCAGGAACTGCCGGGAACAGCCAGAAATATTGGGAATAGCCAGGAACTGCTGGGAACTATCAAGAACTGCCGGGAATGCCGAGAAAAGCCGAGAAAATCTGGGAAATGCGGGGAACTGCCGAGAACTGTCGGGAACTGCCGGAACTGCTGGAACTGTCGGAACAACCGGGACAACCGAAATTGTCGGGAACTGTCGGAACTATCGGGAACTGCTGGAACGGTCAGGTACTTTCGCAGCATCTGTCTCCGAAGGAGAGAAACATGCAAGGGACAACTAACTAACATTGGGACAGTTGTATGGTACTTAGCAACAAATACACCAAGCATGCAATGTTACAGCTAGCATGCAAGGGATAGCTAGCATGCAACAACAAGCATGCTAAGGACAAGCATGCTAAGGACAACAAGCATGCTAGGGACAACAAGCAAGGGACAATAAGCAAGCAAGGTGCAGCCTACACATAGGCCAGTATGGCAACATGGTGCAGCAATGGCACATAATGTAGTACAATGATGGGTACATTCATGATTAATGAAGCATGATGAGATGCAACATAGTGATGATGGGTACAGCATGGTGCAGCGTGGTGAGGTGCAACATGATGACGAAATGCAACACAACGATAGGTGAAGGAGTCACCTTGGAGAATCATTTGAAGCCGCATGTCTTCAATTGATCTCATGTATCATCTTCTTAAAGATGATCTATGCTCTTATCTAGATAAGTCAAAGTGTTGACTCTTGTTGTAAACGTACTATCTCTCTCTCTCTCTGCTGAACTATTGAAGAACATATAAGAAGAATTGATCAAGGGTTTCCCCACATTGGGGTTGGTCCCTGGCTAGCGCCACATCTTATGTCCTCTTGTCTTGGCTTGTCTTCTACGATTTATGTTTATGTTCTATCTGCAGTTTACTTTAATGTTGATGTGATTGCTAATTTGGAAAAGATATTGAGCTAACTATGAAAATTGCAATAAATTGCTCTAAGCATAGAACATACCTAAAATTAACATGGTATTGTAGCTGAGGTGAAGACAATGCCCAAGCAAGAATGAAAGAGCAATCACTGAAGACAGTTGGGAAAGGACAAAAGGATCAATGGATTCCTTATCCCTCTTCCAATTCACCGAGGGTGATGTCGAAGCAGAGAATATTATCAGAATGGCGCAACGGAAGTATCTGATGGCCTACCTAAAGTTCACTTCAATGGAAGCTCGGATCTAAGGGTGGAAGGAAAGGCAGATGCCTTGGTTTTAATAAGTTCGGAAATTATGCGAAGGAGTGTCTGAATGGAAGAGACACATCTCTTGATGAAAATAACAATCATTCCAGGGACATCTTCAATGATCAAAGGAATGACAGATAATGCAGGTAATCAACGAAATGACCGACTCTTTAGAGAAAGCAAGGAACCCCTGGTATGAAGCATCAAATGTTGTTTATGATAAGATAAAAAAGCGTTATCTTGTATTGGCCCTCTCCTTCAGATTCTTTGGGAATTTGGCTTATTGATTGTAGTGCTTCAAGGCACTTCATCGGATAGTAGGGTGCACTCTCTAATTTGGTAGAGATGGAAACAATCGTGGGATTATACTTGGAGCCGATGCCACCTATCCCGGAAAGGGTGTAGGGAATGTTACCCCTCAATTGAATGAGGGTAACCCCATTCATTTACAGAATCTCTTTTATGTACCTGATCGCAAGAAGAACCTAGTGTCCTTTCAGAAATGGAAGTCAAAGGTTTTAGGGTGGTATTCATCGATGGAAAGGTATGTGTTAAAAAATAGAATTTTCAAAGATGCTTTTTCTCATGGGTTCAAGGCTGACAATTTGTATCAAGTTGCAGGATGGTCCATTGGGGATCATGTCAATTGACATAATACATCTATAACATTGGAGGTCTACCTATGGGGCCCTACCCGATGTGAGTCAGATGGTGATAGGGATGCCTGAATTCAAGAAGAGCATGAAGGTACATGTCTGAAGGAAAATATTATAAGGGGACCATTCCCCTTATGCAGCAGGTCCACAGGTTTGGAAAAACCCGAGGAGTTTGAGATTAATGATCGGGAATCTCACGTATGCAGGTGGAAGAAATCCCTCTATGGCTAGAAGCAAATTTCCCTGGGCGTAGTATGAGAGGATTGATAGCTGTCAGATGAAGCTGAGATTCACTAGGAGTGAAACCGATCCAAACCATTACCCGAAGATTGTGGATGATAGACCTCTCATATTGATACCTTATGAGGACGAACTATTTTTGATAGGTGCAGACCCTCTCATTTGCAGAAGTAAGAGGGAGTTGGATTTCGGATGTGGAATGATAAACTGCAAGCATGTGACTACCTCGAGGATCTTAACTTTCAGAAGTTATATGGTAGTGATGTCGGACTAGATTTGGGAAATGCCTCTGAGTTTCATAAACTCATTCGCGTTGATGTTCTTGGTGCACTTCCGTCCGGACATATGTTTTGCAGTTAGCATGGTGAGCTCATATTTGGTTGAGCCTCACTGGATTGGTGCCAAGAATCTTTTGAGATATCTTCGGGGCACACTCTCTCATGGATTGAGATACACTGTCGGAAATATGAAATTGCATGATTATTCGAACGCTGACTGTGCAGGTAGTGTGGAGGATCACTAGAGCACTTTTCAGTGTTGGTTCTCTTTGGATTCTGCTTCGATATCATGGATGAGCAAGAAGCAAAAGTCGGTTGCTATAAGCACCGTCGAGACTGAATACATAGCTACGAGTATGATCTTGTGTGAAGCTCCCTGGTTGCGGAAGCTCTTCAGTGAGCTGTTTGTACACATGATGAATACCACTGTGATTCTCTCTGACAACTAGAGGGGGGATTCGATTATTGAGGAACCCTGTATCTGATGATCGCTCTAGAAGATAGACATCAGATACTTCCTTATCTGGGATATGGTAAGTCGATGAGCAAGGAGGCTCCATCGCATTAAGACTGATGTATAGGTCGCAGACATTTTGTCAAAGCCCCGGGGAAAGGTCAAATCTGTGACTTTCCCAGACGACTTGGAGTTGTTGAGAGACCTTCTCATAAGGGTCCTGCATGTTGCATGCATTGAGCTCTTGGAGCTCTGGGGGGCTTGGGGTACTTACTGGAGCAACATACGACCAAAGGGTGACTCACCCTCCCCTAATGGTGCACTATGTACAAGATGACAGGTTCAACCTTCCCCTGTGATACCCCGTGGCGACTGTGGAACAGGATGATTAGTTCTCTTGTGGGCTGGGATGATTAGTTTTCCCGTGGCAACTGTGAAACAAGATGATTAGTTCTCCTATGGGCCGGGATGATTAGTTCTCCCGTGGCAACTATGGAACATGATGATTAGTTCTCCTGTGGGCCGAGATGATTAGTTCTCCCGTGGAAACTGTGAAACATGATGATTAGTTCTCCTGTGGGCCGAGATGATTAGTTCTCCCATGGAAACTATGGAACAAGATGATTATTTCTCTTGTGGGCCAGGATGATTAATTCTCCCATGGAAACTATGAAGCAGAATGATTAATTCTCCTGTGGGCCGGGATGATTAGTTCTCCTGTGGCGACTGTGGGGCAGGATGATTCGTTCTCCTGTGGACAGGATGATTAGTTCTCCTGTCGAGGCATCCTACCCATGCAGTCTGGGACTCATGGGAAATACCTCTCATCTGATCAATGAGCATAGAAATGGGGTTAGGGACCATAGTAGTACTATCAATGGACACATCATTGTATCTACCATACTCCTATAATAGGATGACCTCCATTGATCTGGGATCAGTATGAGTGGTTTGATACACTCTCTTGTGATATTGATGTAGGATCAATAAAACTGACTTCGGGTCAGTAAGAGTGATGTGACACACTCTCTTTAGATGAAATTGACTTCGGGTCAGTAGAATGAGACATTCTCGATCAATTCTTCTTCTTCATGGTTCAACAAAGCATAACAGAGTAGAGCAGTGCAGGGCATTGATGGCAAAGATAGTACAGTCGGACATATGGATCAACAGATGGATTTCTCCCTAGTTGAGAGGGAGTATTAAAATTGACAACTAGAGCCAAACTCCATATGGGTCATCTTATTAATGGAATCTGATATTTTTCTTGGATCCCTCTCATCGAGAGGTGTAGGATTGATCTAAAGATCATCCGATTTTGATAAGTATTCATGGAGATATGAATTTATTTGTGTTATGGGACAATTCGTCAAGGTCGGCCAGCAACCAAATAAACCCACTTGTGCTCAACGTTTTAGTATAAATAGAGGTGGCCTTCAAGTCATTTTCAACACACTTGGGATCTCTTCCTCTCTACTTGTCTTTGGGTTTTAGTAGGAGGAGAGATCCTAAGGGATAACACTGCCCTAATCTAGAGGACAGAAGCCAGAACTTCCGGGAATAGCTGGGAACTGTCGGAACTGCCGGAAAAATCCAGAACTGTCGGGAATAACCGGAATAGCCGGGAACTGCCGGGAACAGCTGGAACAACCGAACTGCGGGGAATAGCCGAGAACTGCCGGGAACAGCTGGAACAACCGAACTGCGGGGAATAGCCGAGAACTGCTGGGAATTGCCAGGAAAAGCCGGGAAATGTCGGGAACTGCTGGGCACTGTGGGGAACTGCGGGGAACTGCTGGGAATTGCCGGCACTGCCAGAACTTCCAGAACTGCCGAGAACTGCTGGAATAGCCGGGACATCTGGAACTGTTGGGAATTGCTGGAATTGTCGGGAACTGCCGGAACTGTTGAGAACTGTCGGAGAATCTGTCTTCGAAGGAGAGCAACATGCAAGGGAAAACTAACTAACAATGGGACAGTTGTATGGTACTTAGCAGCGAATACACCAAGCATGCAATGTTACAACTAGCATTCAAGAGAAAACTAGCATGCAACAAGAAGCATGCTAAGGACAACAAGCATGCTAGGGACACCAAGCAAGCAAAAGACAATAAGAAATAAAGGTGCAGCCTACACATAGGCCAGTATGGCAACATGGTGCAACAATGGCACATAATGTAGTACAGTGATGGGTACAATCATGATTAATGAAGCGTGATGAGATGCAGCATAGTGATGATGGGTGCAGCATGGTGCAGCGCGGTGAGGTGCAACATGATGACAAAATGCAACACAACGATAGGTGAAGGAGTCACCTTGGAGAATCATTCGAAGCTGCATGTCTTCAACTGATCTCATGTATCATCTTCTTAGAGATAATCTATGCTCTTATCTAGAAAATTCAAAGTGTTGACTCCTGTTGTAAACGTACTATCTCTCTCTCTCTCTGCTGAACTATTGAAGATCATATAAGAAGAATTGATCAAGGGTTTCTCCACATTGGGGTTTGTCCCTGGCTAGCACCACATCTTGTGTCCTCTTGTCTTGGCTTGTCTTCTGCGATTTATGTTTATGTTCTATCTGCAGTTTACTTTAATGTTGATGTGATTGCTAATCTGGAAAAGATATTGAGCTAACTGTGAAAATTGAAATAATTTTTTCTAATCATAGGACATACCTAAAATTAACAGTTAGAGATGGTGGTGGAAGGTCAGATGGCTTAGGAGGCAAGTAGGGGCCTTCTCCTATCTTCCTAGATGTTTTTTCCACAATTCAGTGTCAAAACAGGCCACTACAGGTCGTCCTATAGGATGTCCTAATGCCTCCTACAAGATGTCCTAATGCTCCTACTGGATCCCCTGTATTCCTACAGGATTCGGCTGAGAGCAATGGGAGTAATTTGGAAGGTGGTGTAGGTCTTAGGGAAGGTGAATGGTGGGAGAAATAAGGCAAGAGAGTGACTAGGACTTATTCAGAGCTCAAAACAGAGTTTGAAAGATGGTTGGATTTGCTCAACAAACCTAGAAAGTTGTTCTTATGAAATGATGAATTTGGTGAGGGACTTAGTGGATTTTGATGATCATGGATGGATGAAGTTAGGATGGGGTTGCTGGTCATGAGATCTCTCTGCACTATTGAAACCCCTGCACTGCATCAATCACTGGCATTTATCCATGAATCATGTCAAATAAGAAAGATTTCCAACCATCTTAAGAAAACAAAATTTCATTATCTAGTTGCCTAGTTCATGCATGGAAATGCTTGCAGAATAATGTGAAACACTATGAGATATAAGACAAGGCTGAAAGTATCATAAATGATAATGGAATCATATTCTTGAAAACTAAAAAGATGCTGGCCTACGTAGCAGAAAGCCCTAAATTCCATAAAAAATCAGAATTCTGCCTTTTTGGGGCTGCACATGAATTCTTTCCTCAAACCATGGTCCCTAAGGGGAGAAGTGAGGCCAAACCTACCTATTATCAACTTTTTGGTATTCCTCTATCTTTCTAAGCTACTGTTAGAGTAATGCACAAATGGAAGCAAACTAATCAAATCCACAACCACTTGCAATAAAATAATGCCAAAACCAATTCAACCATTAATCTATGAAATCAACTAAGCATACAAGTACAAGAAGAGGAGTCTTTGCTGCTAAGGTTGGTCTCTAACCCAAGAGCTTCAACCCTCTGGGTCAACTCAGTGTTGGATCAAGAAAATGCTCATTCTCATTATCATATCAGAAAATTACATGGAAGACGAAAATGCTTGGTGCTCTTACATAAAAAGTTTGAATCCTAATGAAGCTCTAGGCCTCATTATTTATACAATTGAAGTCTCCAACGACTTCCTTAAATCTAAGGAGGCTCGGCTCCCAAACTCAAGATGAACTGGCTCTTAACTGTCACTAGCTCGGCTGCCTTTTGATCTTCATGGCTCGGTTGCTTGCAACTCCGAGCTAGTGTGATTTTAAGGAGGAATATTCGAATGAGTGAGGATTAAATGAGGAGGATCTATCTCCTACAATATCTCATCCTTGTCTCATTTGAGTTTATGCCCTTAATTAGCCAAAATTGCCATGATTTTATCTCAAAAACTTGCAATCAATTCATATTAGTCCACTAGACATAACACCTTACTTTTACTCATCTCATTAAGCAAAATATAATCAAAATAAGTAAGGAACTATGAGAATATTGGATTTTAATAAGCTTGGAGGTGTATTAAGGTCCATATAGTTACCCAATGATGAGGCTCATCATCACCCCCTACTGAAAGTGTTGCTCATCCTCTGAGAAACTCAATTTATATCCATGTCCTTCATTGCTCTAGTGGCCTCCCTGACATCCCATGCTTCTGATGTAGTTTCTTCTTCCCGTGAATATAATCCTGCCCTCCTCTCTATCTCTTCTCACTGCTTTCTTTCTTCCTCTTCTTTCCTTCCTTCCAACATTCCTAAGAGCAGTGGTGGACTGAGTCTCAAGCCAATCCAATTGACTTTGAGTCTTTGTAAAGCTTGCTTGTACATGGGTGTTCTATTTAGTGCCTCTCTCATTCTCTGAGAAGAATGGTATTCTCTTATTTCCAGGCTATAAGGCAAGGTGTTCCATATCCTTTGGCAAGCTTGCATGTTTTCATCTCCTAACAATTTGAACATGTCTTCAAAGTGTGTGACTGCTTGCTCTTGGGCAACAAGGTACCTAGGTGCAAGCTTAGGGTCATTTGCAATCAGGTTGTGGGTGTTGATGGCAGTGATTGGGTTAGATTGCTCAACTCTTATCATGAGGAGTTCTGTCTCTTCTCTTTCCCTTACCTTCTTCATCTCTACAACTCTTGCCTCCTCATGATTCATCCATGAGGCTAAGGCCATCAATTGCAAGTCCCCTAGTTTTGAATTTGGGTTCCACACATTCAAATCTGTCAAGGCCAAGTTGTGTAGCTAAAACTTAGACATTTTTGCTCTATCTTCAAAGGTGCTTTGATCACAGAGATCAATGAATTGTCTGTAGTCTTGGAAGGGAATAGTGCCTCTTTGTGCTAACGTTTTAATTTGGAATTGTAGCCACTGTTCCTTAAGATACAAGGCATAATAATTTGTTGGCATCTTGCACTGGATTTCCTTTAAGGATAAACTGGCCATAGCTGCCAATTGACTTTCTTTTTCTTGTAACTGTCCCCTTAGCCATGCATTTTCTGCTTCCAGTTGAGCTTTCATGATTGCCTCTTTGTCCCTTATGCTGCTCAGTTCTCTGCCCATATCCTTTAATTTTTCCTCCATGTGGCCTATATCCTCTACTCCTTTAGATTTGACAATTTGCATCCACCTATGTGTTCTTGCCCTTTCTTTTTCAAGCTCAAAGAATAAGGGGATGGCAAATTTCTGTGGAATGACCCTACCCCCTTCAACAAACCTGTAGTAAGAGTCGAGGTTGGGTTTAGGACTAGGTTCTTTTAGTTCTGGGTCTTCATTCTTTGTTTCTTGCTGATTGATACCTTCTTGGTCCATTTCCTAAGTTTCCTGTAGGATTGCCTCTGCTTCCTGTAGGTCTTTCTATGTCTTCTGTAGGAGACCTTTTCCCTTTGATGAGGCAGACCTTGTGACAGGTCTCCTAACATAAGTGATGGGAGATTTGGGAGAGGCTTGTCCTAATGATCCTTATCCTTGATTTTTCTCAAGAGGAGCTATCTTTTTTTGCTGCTTTGGTCAGTATTCAATGACAATAGGAATTTTGGTGGGTGTTTGAGGTCTTCCTTGCCTGATCCTTGTGTTTTTTCTTGTATTAAAGTACAATGGGGTTTGTCTTTGTCTCTTCCATTTTGACTGGATAGCCTTAGGGCAGTAAGAGCAGTTGTTGCCTCTTTCTTAGTGGGTTCTGGGGAGTCTCTTGGTGATTCTTCCCCTTCCTTGCCTTGAACTGTAGACCTTTTTTCTTCTTTCTGTTATGTTTCCTCTTTCCCATTCTCCTTCTCATCTTTGTCTTTCTCTTCCTCTTCTTCCTCTAGTTCCTCACTCTATTCATTTGTCTCTTCTTTTGCTTCTTCTTTTGTCTCTTCATCATTTTCCTCCTCCTTTTCTTCCCCTTCTTCCTCCTCTGTTTCCTCTTCATCCCTTTCACTCGCAGTGGGGATTTAGTCATATTCAAGAGCTTTTATTTCTCCCTCTGCTTGTATGCCTCTAAAAGTTGTCCATGTAATAGGGAGTCTTAGGTTTTGGAGAGCATATTCTAGGATAAGTTTGATTAACCCATTATGGGCTAGCTGTTGATTTTTTCCTTCCTACACTTTGATGCTCATATCTATCACTGATTGAAGAAGAAGTAGGGTATACTTAGTCTATTTTAAGGAGGTGTCTCTGATCCAAATCTCAGTTCTTGGAGAAGCCTAAAATGGTATCCATACACCACATTGTATCTCCCTTAACATGATATATATTTAATGAGGTGGTAGCTAATTTCATTCCAAGGGTATGTAAGGTTTTCTCTTCTGACCCCATTTTTGTCTTCCATTGCCTCCTCCCCTTCCAAAAAGAATTTCTTCTTTGCAAGGGTATTGTTTCCCTTATCTTCTTTTCTCCAAGGCAATCCTAAAGGAAGTGTGATGATTCTGCTTATGATTTTAGGGGTGATTTCTACTGAGAGGCCTTTCACCACAGCAGTGGCATGGGTCCTAGTGAGGGGTATGAGTGAGAGAGAAAATTCTCTAGCCACCTCATCATCGGATCCCTTCGTTCTTTCAAAGAAACCATCTAATTGTGCCTTGTGAAAATTTCTACTACAGGAGGGTGCTCATGAATTCTTACTGTGTTTGTGGGTTCCCCCTTGTTAAATCCCCCTGTCATTTTTCTTTTGGTAATTGTGGAGGCTTGTATGGGTATAATTTGAGAATTATAGTGGGTGAGAGATTTACATGATAACCCTACAATTTAATTCCCCTAGACTTCAACTTCCTTAACCAAATGGAGGATTTTTCTTTACTTTTTTAAACTAGAAAACTTGGGAAGGTATAGCTCCTACCTCTTGGTTACTGTCTGATGAAGCCAACCTTTAATCTTTCCTCTCTAAATGCCCATTGATAATCCTGTAGATGACTGCTCTATATCCTATAGGACCTTGTAGGTGCTCCTACGCTAAAAAATGCTCACTGGTTTTCCTGTAGATACTGCTTCAAGGGCCAAGAGCAACCTTGCTTTGATGAATCCTCGAGATTGCGAATGCTTCCTTTTCATGGAAATCATTGTTTTATTTCCTCATATGGGTGATTATGTGGGATGATGTGTTGGATGCCTAAGTATGAGCGCCCACTTTTGGATTGTTGATCTCACTACCACTCCATCATTCCTCCTTACCTTGTAATCATCTCCCACTTCGATCATCCGTGACTTAGCCATTTTTGGCCTTATCTCCTTTTTCTTCTGATTTGACCATTGCCATGTGTGGAGTGATTTCACTGTATTCTCCTCGCCGACTGGCCGAAGGTGGCCAAGTTAACTCACCACCTTTGCTTATAAAATCAATTCTTACACTATGCTACATTTTTTTATCCTATTATGGTAACGAGAGAGCTTAAGCAAGATGACATACATGTGGGTAAGCTGCTTTGATGATGCTGCTTGTTGAAGAATGATGTCCCTGTGTTGTGTATTTGCTGCATATTTTTTATTATTGGCCTCCTTTGATGCTTGTTTTCTTTGATGTGCGAGTGCTGCTGATGATCCTATTGAGCTCTGGAGGATCTTCCTTGACATTGGGATCTCTATGCTGAAGATGACTGCAACCCTGTGAAATTTCATTTTGTGGGATAGGCTGCTACAGGATTTCCTATAGGATGTCCTGTAGCTGCCTCTCCCCTAGACTTTTCATTCTTTTCTCACTTCTGGAGCATGAGGATTGTTGTCATGGGTAGAAAATGGATCTACTAATTGGTAGGGGAGAGGTCTAGCCTTCAAGTATTATCCCCTTGTTTTTTGTTCTTACCCTCTTCTATTTGTTTTTTTCTCTGAAAACTGTAATCTTTTTGGAATTGACTTATTGGATGAATGTGGAGATAATCATGATGGTGAGAGGCATGGTGATGACATGGTGGAGTGAAAATTTTATTTTTTTACACAGCTAGTCATCCCCTTGCTCTAGGTTCATTTTTCTTAGGATTCCCAAGCCACTGTAATTCCTGCAGGATCCTCTAGTAGGTTTACAGGGAATCCTGTAGAAAACACAGAGCTTGTGTAAACTGAGTTGGAGGAGTTCATAAATGGAGGGATTGATGGCATGATGAAGAATATGGGATGGAGGAATGCAAATATGGAGTGTATAGGTCCTTCAACTCCTCTCAAGTTGCTATGATCCTCCTTCCGTTGACCTGCAAACAACATTTTCAAAGTTTTCTTTTTCTCTCTTTATATATATATATTGTTTTTTTTAACAAATACTATGCCTCCAAGAGGTTTTCATCCTAGCTGCTTGCTTTGGGTGCCTCAAAAGAGGTTTTCACCCAAGGATCCTTTTATTTATTTTTTTTTTCGACACCATTGGGCCGCCTCAAGAGGTTTTCAACCCAACAGTGGGACTTAGGTGCTTCATAGAGGTTTTCAATTGAACCTCTTTATTTTTTATATTTTATTTTTTTTACAAGGACTTGATGGAGTAGAAGTTGAGACTTGCTCTACCATCATCACTATCTTGCTGATGCCGTTGATGAATTCTTGCTTTGACAAGGGCTTCTTGTAGGCTTTCAATCTATGCCCATTGACAAGTAAAGGAATAGCCTCTGCATCAATGGTTCTTACCTGTACTGAACCATTATCATGGCATTTTTCTATTACATAAGACCCTAACCATCTAGTCCTTAACTTGCCTTGAAAAATCCTTGTATCTGGAATCATACAACAGAGCCAAATCACCTTATTGAAACGGTTTGTCCTTTATGTTCTTGTCATGCCAGATCTTCCTTTGAACTTGAGTCACCTCTGTGTGCAGGAGGCCCTGCATTCTAAACTTATATAACTCATTTCGCTGGAGCAATTTCTCTTGTTGTGCCTTGGTGAGATCTAGATCTAGTTGTGCTGCCATTCTTAAGGTGTTGTATTCAAATTCAATGGACAGCAGGGCCTTCTTCCAATGACCAAATCATAAGGAGTGAATCTAGTGGTGGTCTTCCAGGTGGTATTGTAGGCCCAAATGGCCTCAATTAATCTATCTACCCAGTCCTTTCTGTTGCTGCTAATCACTTTGGTCAGAATGTTTTCCAACGCTTTGTTGGTTACCTCCACTTGCCCATTAGCTTGTGGGTGGTAAGGAGTGGATGTTCTATGCTTGATCTTGTGTTGGATTAACAAATTTTCAATTTTTTGAGATGTAATCTGGTTGCCTTGATCAGTGACCAGTTCTCTATAGTACCCAAATTTATAAAATACCCTTTTACTTAAGAACTCAGCCACTTTCTCCTTTGTTTCTGCTTTGATGGCCTTGGCTTCAACCCACTTGGTTAAATAGTCAGTGCACAGAATGATGTATTGCTTTCGCCTGGATGGAGGGTCAATGACTCTAATGAAATCCATGCCCCACTTATCAAATGGCTCAAAAGTCACTTGAGGTTGTAGAGGTATTTCATCCATTGGGGTAGGTTTCCCCATCCTTTGGCACCTATCACACTAACTAGTATACCTCCTCACATCGTGGTGAAGAGTGAGCCAGTAATAACCAGCTTGTACGACCTTGAATGTTGTCCTTTTGGCTGCTAAGTGACCTCCATAAGGTCCATCATGACAGGTCAAAAGGATGTCAAAGACTTCTTCCTCCCTGACACATCTTCTCTGAATTTGATCCGGGCCTAGTTTGAAGAGGTTTCCCCCAATATAAGTGAATGGGGTGCTCTACCTCATAATCTTGTTTTTATCTTTGGAGGAAAAATTCGATGGAAACTGTGCAGACACCAAGTAATTTGCTATGTTAGCAAACCATGGAAAGAGAACCGAAATGGCGAATAAGTGTTCATCCAGTAACTGATCATCAACCGTTCCTTCCTCCCCTACAGGCAAAGTTAATCTAGATAAAAAAGCTACAACGACATTCTCTTTACCAGGCTTATCAATAATAGTTAGATCAAACTATTGTAATAAAAGTAACCATCTAAAAATCCGGACATTTACATCATGTTTATTCATCAAGTATTTAATTGCAGCATGGTCAGTATGTACAATAACTTGTAATGTAATGCCTAAATTTGTTCAATGAATGCACAACAACTAGGAGCTCCTTTTCAATCACTGTATAGTTCAGTTCGGCCTTTGACAAATTCTTACTAATGAAGCAAATGGAACAAGGTAAATTGTCATCCATCTAGCCTAGAGCTGCTCCTATGGCTTTGTGAGAGGCATCAACATGTATATGGAAAGGAAGGGCCCAATTTGGGCCTCGGAGAATAGGTGCAGTGGTCAACTTGTCCTTTAAGGTGTCTAAAGCCTCTTGACAGCTTTCTGACCATAAAAATTCAGAGTCTTTGGCCAATAACCCAAATAAAGGAGAAGCTAACTTGCTGAAGTCTTTTATAAATTTCCTATAGTATTCAACTAAACCTAGAAAACTTTTGACATCCCCTTGTTTTTGCGGAGGTGGGACCCTTTGGATGATGGCTATCTTATTTGGGTCCACCCGCAGTCCTTTTTGGGATATTGAATGACCTCGAACAATCCCTACAGTCATTAAGAATTCACATTTTTTGGGACTAAGGGACAAGTTCATTTCAATGCATTTGTTCAACACCTTACCCAAGTTGGACAGAGCTTGTTGGGTCCCTATAATACTAGTGATCACCCCATTACTATTGTAGTTATACCCCTTATTTATATTGTTGTGCCCCTATTACCCCCATATTGTTATTTCTGTGCCCCATAGAATCCCTCTATTGTTATTTTTGTGGCTTTATATTATTATTGTTAGGTCGGCTGGATTATATTGTGACTCCTTAGACTCCTATATATAGAAAGGAGGTTTTGTCATTTGTATCATCCAAGAATTGTTCATTTATGTAATGTAAAGGAGGTTTCCCCCTCGAAGAGGCTGAATTCTAAGGCGTTGATCTATCTTTTCTATCTTTTCTTGAGCTGGTTTCATAACATTTGGTATCAGAGCTTTGGATTCTAGGGTTTCGCTGCTCCAAACAGGTCATCGTGGAATTTTTGCTATAACTTTTTTTCTGTGACGTTTCAGAAGTCGCAAAAAAAAACCATTTGAGAAGAAATTGTGCTGAACCTTGGGTCCAAATTTCAGAGCTTTTTGCACGATATTTGCGGAGATATGATCTGAGGAAGTTGGTCTTTTTGCAGACTCCTGAATTACATTCAAAACAGGTGACCTGGGGAAAATCGTCATAACTTTCTCTCTGGGGATCGGATTGAAATTTCGTAAGAAGGTACAGAAAGAGAACGGACTGTAGTTTCTTGTGTGTGTGTTTCAGATCCAAAGGTTGAAACAGTGACTCGTGGCACGTCGTACAAGTTCGCTCTACTGAACCAGTCTAAAAGCAAGTCACTGTGGGAGATTTCACATAACTCTTCCTTGGAGAATCCAATTTGGCTCAGACTTGTGGCATTGGAAAGAGGACGCAGAAGGCTACTACAGGTATCAATTTTAGAACTAGATGATCCGAAATTACAGAGATACATCAGATTCAATATCAGGCTTCTATAAAGTGAAAAAAGGTGTGTAGTTTTTTTTTAAATTTTTGTGTAAGCTTGGTTTAACGGAATTCAAAGGGCATAGTAAAGCATTATTATCGGTAACTGATGCCCCGAGGAAAGAAAATGCAAACACCTAGTAAGGAACCTGAAAGCTCTAGCATGACTCATGAAGAAGAGGAAGAAATGCTACATGATATATCAAAATTACAAGAACAAGTGCAACAAATGTCACGCTCACAAAAGTTAACAGATGCTAAGATAAATGGCGTGGAAGCTAAGATAAGTGGCGTGGAATCTAAGATAAATGGCGTGGAATCTAAGATAAAGGGCATGGAAGCTAAGATGGATGATTTGAAGATAGATTTGAAGACAGACATGGAAGAATTGAAGAAGTTGCTACAAGAAAGGTTCACTAATGGTGAAAAGGTAGTAAAGGAAACTCATGATGAGAACAAAAGAAATGTTAATCATGATTCCATAGACGCTAATGTTGGATCGAAGAATCACCATATTCCAAAAATCGATATGAGGAAGTTTGATGGCAAGGATCCCGCCACATGGATATTACAGATGGAGCAATTCTTCGATCTCAATAATGTGCAAAACACACAAAAGGTACGTATGGCAACTGTATATTTGGAACCAAATCAGTTTGTATGGTATCAATGGCTTTGTTCTCGTAAACAATTTATCACTTGGGCAATTTTTACGGAAGAATTGATAGCACATTATGAAGATACAAAAAGCAACACTTTTTTTAGCCAATTGATAAGTCTCAAACAAAAGGGTTCAATAATGGAGCACATTGAGGAGTTCCAAAAATTGAACATAAGGGTAAAAGATATTCCAGAGGAGCATAGGATTGATGTGTTCATAGGGTCTTTAAAGGATAATATCCAACATGATGTTCGCCTTTGGGAACCTGATTCATTAGAGAAGGCATTCAGGTTAGCAAGAAAAATGGAAAGCAAAATTATGGCAACCAGGAAGCATACCACTCACAACTATAAAGACGGAAGTGTTGTTGCCCCTAGTCTTCCACAACCTATAAGGTTGACACCACAACAATTGGAAGAAAAAAGAGCAAAAGGGCTTTGTTACAGTTGTGATAGCAAATACACTAAAGGTCATAAGTGTGCTGAGAAGAAATTATTCTACATAGATTGTGAAGAGGAAGAAGAAAAGGAGCAAGAAAGGTCAAAAGAAGAAGATATACTCCAGGAACAAAGCCTAGATGAAGAACAAATAAATCCGACCATATCTTGTAATGCATTGGCGGGAATTACCACTCCTCAAACCATCAAGATAGAAGGACAAATCAAGAAGAAAAAGGTAATAGTGTTGATTGATTCAGGAAGCACCCACAATTTTATTCATTGTAGGGTAGCAAAAGAATTGAATTGCTTCCTATATCCAGCACCAGAGTGTCAAGTGATGATTGCAAATGGAGGAACAATAAATTGCTCTGGAAAGTGCCATAATATCAAGCTATCCATGGGAGAATATGTATTGACTAGCCCAATGCTTTCCATTCCAATGGGAGGTGCTGATGTTGTACTAGGAGTCCAATGGCTACAATCCTTGGGTACAATAGCTTTTAATTTTCAAGAACTTTTCATCAAATTTTCTACGGAAGGAAAGGAAGTTGAATTAAGGGGTATTGCAGGGAAACCAGGAAAGATAATCAGCTCTAATGGTATGACAAAGCTTCTAAAAAAGGAGCAAAGAGGTGTAATTGCACAATTATGTTCGCTAGATGTTTCCACATTGGAATCATCTATTTCTCCAGATCTCCAAAAAGTCCTGGACAATCATTCCAAGGTATTTGAGACTCCCAAAGGTCTCCCACCTATGCGTGATCATGATCATGCTATTCATCTGATTCCAGGAAGTGTTCCTCCAAACATCAGGCCGTACAGATATCCCTATGTCCAAAAAAGTGAAATTGAACGTATGGTTGCAGAAATGCTAGAGGCTGGTATAATTCAACCGAGTCAAAGTTCTTTCTCAGCTCCAGTAGTATTGGTGCACAAGAAGGATGGATCATGGCGCATGTGTCCGGATTATAGGGAGCTCAACAAGCTCACTATTAAAGATAAGTTCCCCATTCCTGTCATTGATGAATTACTGGATGAATTGCATGGATCAATTTACTTCACCAAGTTGGATCTTCGTTCGGGATATCATCAAATCAGAATGAAGATTGAAGACATTCCAAAAACGGCATTTAGAACTCATGAGGGTCATTATGAATTTTTGGTCATGCCTTTTGGCCTTACCAATGCACCTTCAACATTTCAAGGTTTGATGAATTCAATTTTCAAACCATTCCTTAGAAAATTTGTGTTAGTATTTTTTGATGATATACTAATCTACAGCAAGTCTTGGAAGGATCATGTTGAACATGTTGACAGGGTGCTACAACTATTGGAGGAGAAACAATTATATGCAAAAAGATCCAAATGTTTCTTTGGAGTCCAGGAGGTGGAATATTTGGGTCATATTGTATCTCATGAAGGAGTTAAGGTAGACCCTAGCAAAATTAAAGCCATTAAGGAATGGAAAATCCCCACATCCATAAAGCATCTGCGAGGATTTCTTGGGTTGACAGGGTATTATCGCAAGTTTGTTAAGAATTATGGGAGAATAGCAGCACCTCTAACAACATTATTGAAGAAAGATTCATTTTCATGGACTCCGGAAGCAACAAAGGCCTTTGAACATCTTAAAGAGGCAATGTGCCAAGCACCGGTCTTAGCTACACCGGACTTCACAAAAACCTTTATTGTGGAATGTGATGCTTCAGGAAATGGAATTGGTGCTGTTCTAATGCAAGATGAAAGACCCATTGCTTTTGAAAGTCGTCCAATCAAGGGAAAGTTTTTAAGCAAAGCTATTTATGAGAAGGAAATGTTGGCAATACTCCATGCACTTAAGAAATGGCGACCCTACCTAATGGGAAGACACTTCAAGGTAAAAACGGATCATGATAGCCTTAAATACTTTTTAGAACAAAGATTATCCTCTGAAGAGCAACAAAAGTGGGTCACAAAGATGTTGGGTTATGACTTTGAAATCATCTACAAAAAAGGGAAGCAAAATGTGGTGGCAGATGCACTCTCAAGAAAGGATGAGGATGTGGAAGCATTGTTGTGTGCCATTTCTATTATCCAACCAGATTGGATAAACGAAGCAAGGGAGGAATGGAAGAATGACGAAGAAGTGTGGGCACTTATTCGAAAGCTACAACAAGATTCCAGTACTTCTGATACATTTAGCTGGCAAAATGATTCGTTATGGTACAAAGATCGCTTATACCTCTGTAAGAATTCCCAGCTAAAACAAAAGATTCTTATGGAATTGCACACTTCTCCCTTAGGAGGGCACTCAGGATTTTTAAAAACTTACCACAGGGTTAAGAAGGAATTTTTTTGGGATGGCCTTAAATCAGATATTCAAAAGTTTGTGGCGGAATGTTTGGTTTGCCAACAAAATAAAGTTGAAACAATTAAGACACCGGGTCTATTACAACCTTTATCCATTCCAAGCCAACGTTGGGAGGAGGTTTCAATGGATTTTATCACAGGTTTACCCAAGTCTGAGGGAAAGAGTGTCATCATGGTGGTAGTTGACAGACTTACCAAGTATGCACACTTTTGTGCATTATCACATCCATTTAAAGCCAGTACAGTTTCTACTGCATTTATGGAAACAGTTCAAAAGCTACATGGAAACCCAAAGATTATTGTAAGTGACAGAGATCCCATTTTCACTGGAAATTTTTGGACAGAATTATTTTCTTGTCTTGGTACTCAGTTAGCTCATAGCTCATCTTATCATCCTCAATCTGATGGGCAAACTGAGATAGTAAACAAATGTTTGGAAGGATATCTTCGTTGCTTTGTATCTGATAAACAGACACAATGGGTCAAATGGTTGCCTCTGGCTGAATGGTGGTATAACACTTCCTTCCATACAGCAACAAAAATGACCCCATTTATGGCACTTTATGGGTATCAACCACCATCCATCACATCATATTTAAGAGAAAATTCTAAGGTTCAGGCAGTGGAACATCACATCGAACATCAACAACAAGTCCTCCAACTCTTAAAGGATAACCTCGTGTTGGCACAAAATAGAATGAAACAACAGGCAGATCAACATCGCAGTGAAAGAAGTTTTGATGTAGGTGATTGGGTATTCCTACGGCTACAACCATATAAGCAAATGTCCCTAAAGCAAGCTAAGAAGGATAATAAATTATCACCAAAGTATTATGGTCCGTACAAGGTGTTGCAAAAGATTGGTACTATGGCATACAAATTGGAGCTTCCTGCAGCTTCTCGATTGCACCCAGTTTTCCATGTTTCATGTTTAAAGAAGGTTATAGGTGACAAGCTCCCAATTCAAACAATATTGCCAGAACTTGACGAGGAAGGAAAAATTATATTGGAACCGGAAGCAGTCACAGAAACAAGAACTCGACAGCTACGAAATCGATCAATTTCAGAGTATCTTATCAAGTGGAAGAACTTATCCGCTGAAGATTCCACATGGGAGGATGAGAATTTTATGCAGAAGTATCCAGAACTACTCAAGCGTTGAGGACAACACTTTTTTGAAGGAGAGGGGCATGTTGGGTCCCTATAATACTAGTGATTACCCCATTACTATTGTAGTTATACCCCTTATTTATATTGTTGTGCCCCTATTACCCCCATATTGTTATTTCTGTGCCCCATAGAATCCCTCTATTGTTATTTTTGTGGCTTTATATTATTATTGTTAGGTCGGCTGGATTATATTGTGACTCCTTAGACTCCTATATATAGAAAGGAGGTTTTGTCATTTGTATCATCCAAGAATTGTTCATTTATGTAATGTAAAGGAGGTTGCCCCTTCGAAGAGGCTGAATTCTAAGGCGTTGATCTATCTTTTCTTGAGCTGGTTTCATAACAGAGCCTCTTGGAAATCACACCCATAGGGTGTAAAATCATACATATAAATTTCTACTGCATCATGGACTAGCTCGACAAAGATACTCAGGATTTCGCTTTGGAAAGTGGCAGGGGCATTATATAGGCCAAAAGGAAGGATGCTATAAGCAAAAGTACCCCAAGGACAGGTGAAGGTGGTTTTATCTTGGTCCTCTGGGCTAATCTGAATTTGATTGTACCCGCTGAACCCATCTAGGAAAGAAAAAAACTTCTTCCCTACCTGGCCATCTAGCACTTGGTCAATGAAAGGTAGAGGGAAATGGTCATTCTTTGTTGCTTTGTTTAACTCTCTGTAATCGACACAAATCCTCCACTTCCCATTTTTCTTTGGAACCAACACCAAAGGAGAAACCCACTCACTGTCTGAGATAGGGTAAATAAATCCTGCATCCAACAACTTTTGCAGTTCTTCTTTGACTATATCTTTGAGAGCTGGATTCATTCTCCTTTGGGGTTGTTGAACTGGTTTTCACCCTTCTTTGATATAAATGTGGTGAGTACACACCAAGGGGTGCACTCCCTACATTTCCTTGTAACTCCAAGCAAAGACATCCAGATGTTCCCTTAGCATGTTGCACAACTTTTCTTCTTGGTGTACAGAAAGAGGGGTTGATTTTCAAAGTTCTTTCAGGGCCGAATTCTATGGTTTTGACACGAGTAGGGTTTGAATTAGCTAAGCATAGATCAATCTGATGGTTGCTCTTGGTTTCCTTTACTACTTCTTCTAAGGAAAAGGTGCTAGGAGTTGGACTTTGGAGTATGTGTATAATCAAATCATCTTCATCCCGTTGTCCTCCTCCCATGGTAGTTTCTAGGGTACAGAGTTGGGCTGAGTAGATTTCATCTTCTTCCTCCTCTTCTAGCCATAAAGGTAAGTCATGTTCTAGAGATCGTTGAGTAGGAGGGTACAAGACCAACTACTTGGACACATGCCCTTTTTTATAGTCATAATTCTAGCCTTGAAACTGATGTAGGCATCGGCAGTGGCTAACCAAGGCCTCCCAAGTATGAGAGGATAACCAGTAAGTTTGGCCTTAGGTTGGAGAACTAGGAAGTCTGCAAGGTACTCCGAGGCGTCAATGGATACCATCACATCCTCAACAATCCCCTCAAGGGCTACTATGGAACGGTCTGCAAGTTGCAAGACTGTTGTGGTCTTTCTTAATGACCACTGGAGATTGAACTTGAGAACCGTGTCCTTAGTCATTACAGCAATGGTAGCCCCGAGATCGATCAAAGTGTGTGGGACAATGGTGCCCTTGATGTGCACATCTACTATAGGGCTTCCAGGGTCCAAATACTTTGAACAAATTACCTACCTAGTATTAAGTCGGACAATTGTCCAATGACATTAATGGTAGGGGTGTCTCTTTTTTGCCTCCCTCGATGTTTGAAACACATCTTTTTAATCAATTTGTTGTAAATAGGTACATCCTTGATGGCTTGGAGAAGTGGAATTTTGACACATTGATTTTTCAATTCACCAAGAAGTTCATTCTCCTCTAGGGTAGGTTGGACTGGATGAGTTAATATTTCAGGAAAGGGTGGTGGATTCACTCTAGGCATGCTTTCCTCTCTTTCCTCCTCACTCTCCCTAGGTGGAGATGGAGGTTGGTTGTCTGGGAGTACTCTCCCAGATCTTAGGTTGATTTCCTGAATCTCCATAGCATAAGCAGGATAGGATGTATCTCCACTATATACTTGTTGTGCCTGTCCGTTGTTCTGGTTCGGATTTGGCTAGGCATGGATCTGAGGTTGTTTAGATGGAGCAGGGTGTAAAAGTCGTGGTTGAGCAGGAGGTGGAGGCAATAAAGCTTGAGTATTGTTGTATGGGGACCTCCACCCCTGGGGTGGTGCATTCCATTGAGGCTATGGCAGAGTATATGGCTGAAATGACTGGCTGGTCGGCTGGGAATGGTAATGAGGTGCAAAAGACCAAGGAGGAGGGGTAGACCAGGAGGGATGTGCAAGGGGCCCCCAAGAGGGAATGGATGTGTTCTGGTTAGGGTTGTAATATGCATGGGATGGCCCTTGCATGCTCTACTGGTATGGCCGAGGCCCCTAGGGTCTCCTTTGATTTATGTAGCAGAGCTGTTCAGTCACCCCTTCAGTTCCCTGATACACAACTTTTAGTCCAGGTAGAGAAGCGCACTTGTCTATGGAGTGGTTTTCTTCACAGACTGAGCATATTTCGATCAGGTTTAATGGACATTCATTCCTAGGGTGCTTCCTTGTGCATCAAGGGAAAAATATGGCTAATGATCCCTCTGATTCCTCCTTCTTTCTCTTGATGTGCATAGTGTCCATATGTAGGGCAAGGGTTTGCGGCATTTCACTCTTGAAATCTTCTAGCATATTTCCAATTTCACCTTTTATGGATGTGTTGGAAGAGGATGAGCCGACCATTGGTTGACTACCCCTACCTTTTTTCCTCACTGCCCTATAATGGTTCCTAAAAACAGTCTTGATATCTTTATAGGGTAGCTGCTAGATGTCTCCTCCTACGAGTAGGTTTAAGGTATCCAAAAGTTCTTCCCTTACCTCTCGTAATAGGACTAGCTTCAGTGACTTAGGATCAAGTGTGCACCTGGCCTTTTTGTAGCTAAGCTGGAATATTTCTTCATAATTCTCTAAGGATTCATAATGCACCAAGGTCATCCTAAAAATCTCCTCTTTAGTGTCTTTGGACCTGTAGTAGTCTCGATACTTTTTGTTGAAGGCTTGCTGCATCTAAGCCCAGGTTATGAGGCTATCCCTAGCTAAACCCATGAACCAACACATAGCTGCATCCTTGAGAGTGGATGGGAATAATTTCAACTCCTGCTCATCAGTGGTGTAATCATAAGTTCTGCATATGATAGCGAACTCAAACAAGAAAGCATCTGGATCTTCTGAGGTCAGGCCATGGAAGTGAGGAAGAGTAGAGGGGGTTATGTTTTTCATCTTAGTATCCCCATTAGTTTCTCTGATGGCAAATACACCCTCAATTATTTCTCTATCTCCTCTGTCATTTCTATTTTCAGCCATTAAGTCAGTTGGAATGGGTTTTCCTTCTTCTTCTCCCAGGCTTGTAGGCTCTTCAAAAATCTCTAGTTGTTCGCCTAAGGGGTCCTCCAATTCATAGCTACCGAAGAAGAGGGAAGGTTGGTTGTTTGAAGTGGTGGGGTATTTGGTAGAAATTTTCCTATTTTATCCCTATTCCTATGAGGCATGAAAGAAGTGTTTTTGTTTTGTTTTGTGGGGTTTTTCAAACTTTGAGACTAATTGCAGAATTGAAATAACAAACTGAATGGAAACTAACTGCTGAATGAAATCTCACTTGTAGAATGGAAAAGAAAGCAAACCAGCTTAAAATTACTTTTGCAGAAATGAAGCTAATAGCAAAATGTTAGAGATAAGAAATGGAAGAAAGAAAACATAAATCACATCTTACTCAAACACCTCCCCGACAACGGCACCAAAAAATGATGAGCACCAGTATTGCAGCGAGAGTGTTGTAACTCCTGGGGCTACCAAATTTACTTTATCAACCCGGGGTCTGTACAAACTTGGAGGTGACAGTGCTGTATACACAAGAATATGCGATGAGTCCACTCTTTATCACTGCCAAGCTAGTGATAGATCAATATGGTTTCTCAAACCAGCATTCTATTGATTCAGAAGAAGCTTTATTACCAATGAGGAAAGGGAAAATTTGCACTAACTGAAATCTTGTCTCCTGTAGTAAGGAAAGACTGAAATCAAATGCTCAAACACACCATTCATCTAACTAACTGCTAAGAGGCTTTGCTTCAAAAGAATGCTAAGTTAACATGTGTGTAATCCTACTGTCCTAGGCATGCAATCTGAAATAACCAAACATTCTACTATTGTCCATATAAATGAACACAATAATTCTTTTTCCTTTTTGTCCTTTCTGTGTGAAAATGTGAGTGCTAAATCCTCTTGGTGATGTGGCAGGTGGGTTAGAGATGGTGGTGGAATGTTAGATGGCTTAGGAGGCAAGTAGGGGTCTTCTCCTATCTTCCTAGATGCTTTTTCCACAATTCAGCCTCAAAACTTGCCACTACAGGTCGTCCTACAGGATGTCTTAATGCCTCCTACAAGATGTCCTAATGCTCCTACAAGATTCCCTATATTCATACAAGATCCGGTCGAGAGAAATAGGAGTGATTTGGAAGGTGGTGTAGGGATTAGGGAAGGTGAATGGTGGGAGAAATAAGGCAAGAGAGTGACTAGGACTTCTTCAGAGCTCAAAACATAGTTTGTAAGATGGCTGGATTCTCTCAACAAACTTGGAAAGTTGTTCTTGTGGAATGATGAATTTGGTGAGGGACTTAGTGGCTTTTGGTGATCATGGATGGATGAAGTTAGTTTGGGGTTGCTGGTCATGAGATCTCCCTACACTATTGAAACTCCTGCACTACATCAATCACTGGCATTTATCCATGAATCATGTCAAATAAGAAAGATTTCCAACCATCTTAAGAAAACAAAATTTCATTACCTAGTTGCCTAGTTCATGCATGGAAATGCTTGCAAAATAATGTGAAACACTATGAGATCTAACACAAGGCTGAAGATATCATAAATGATAATGGAATTCTATTCTTGAAAACTGAAAACCCTAAATTCCATAAGAAATCATAATTCTGTCTTTTTGGGGCTGCATAGGAGTTCTTTCCTCAAACCATGGTCCCTGAAGCGAGGAGTGAGGCCAAACCTACTTATTATCAACTTTATGGTATTCCTCTATCTTTCTTAGCTACTTGTAGAGCAACGCACAAATGGAAGAAAACTAATCAAATCCACAACTACTTGCAATAAAATAATGCTAAAACCAATTCAACCATTAATCTATGAAATCAACTAAGCATACAAGTACAAGAAGAGGAGCCTTTACTGCTAGGGTTGGGCCCTAACCCAAGAGATTCAATCCTCTGAGTCAACTCAACGCTAGATCAAGAAAATGCTCATTCTCATTATCATATCAGAAAATTACATAACAATGTCTTCCACAAGTCTTGAACTCGAAAATCTGAATCCTAATGAGGCCTCCTTATTTATACAACTGAAGTCTCCAATGAATTCCTTAAATCTAGGGAGGCTCGGCTCCCAAACTCAAGATGAACTAGCTCTTAACTGTCGCTGGCTCGGCCACTTGCAACTCCGAGATAGTGTGATTTGATGGAGGAATATTCGAATGAGTGAGGATTAAATGAGGATGATCTATCTCCTACAATCTCTCCTCCTTGTCTCATTCGAGTTTTTGCCCTTAATTAACCAAAATTGCCATGATTTTCTCTCAAAAACCTGCAATCAATGCACATTAGTCCACTAGACACAACACCTTACTTTTACTCATCTCATTAAGCAAAATATAATCAAAATATGTAAGGAATTATGAGAAAAGTGGATTTTAATAAGCTTGGAGGTGTATTAAGGTCCATATAGTTACCCAATGATGAGGCTCATCACCTATGTAATAGAGACATCCATCAATCCATGTGACCCTTCTGCTTTGTTTCACAATCTTTTGACATTCTTTCGTTGAGAGATAGTGTGGAAATTTATCTGCAACCAAGTACTTAGCAATATCTACAAACCAACGAGTGTTAGCAGAAATCAGAAATAAGTGCTCAATAGGAAAATAATCTTCTACTAGGGGCTAATTTTCATTAGATGTGATTCTAGAGAGAAAATCACCCACAATATTATCCTTTTCTGGTTTATTTAGGATGGTGATATCATATTCTTGTAATAACAATAACCATCTAGTAACTCTATCATTTGTAATTAGTTTATTCATTAAATACTTGATTGCAACATGGTCAGTGTGTAATTTTATTGGATAACCTGTGATGTAATGTTGGAATTTGTTGATTGCATAGATAACCACAAGGAACCTTTTTTCAGCTACCATGTAGTTTAGCACTATAGGTGAGAGATTCTTACTGACATAGTAGATTGCATACATGTCTCCTTCTTCAACTTGTCATAGCACAACTCCTATTGTGGTGTTTGAGGTATCCGTGGAAACATGGAATGGGACAGACCAATTAGGCCATTTTAAAACCAAAGTGACTCTAATTCTTAGAAAGCATGCTAACATCATTTGTCCATACAAGTTCAAAATTTTTAGTTAGTAAAGCAAACAATGGACAAACAATTTGTGAAAAAATTCAATAAATTATTGATAGTAACTAGCATGTCCCAGGAAATTGCGTATTTCTTTTTGTGAGTGAGGAGTGGAGAAATTTAATATCATCTTAATCTTTGTTGGATCCACTTGAATACCTTTTGTTGAAATGCAGTGACCTAACATAATGCCATAAGTTAACATCATTTGACACTTGAGATTGCTAAGGGCCACATTAGATTCCTTACACCTTATTAATTTTTTTTCCAAATTAGTTAATGCCTCATAAACCTCATCACCATAAGTTGTGAAATCATCCATATATCTCCACACAGTCATGTATCAGATCAGAGAATATACCAATTACAACTCATTGAAAAGTGGTAGGGACAATACACCATTTGAATGGTAGATATTGATATGCAAATGTCCCCCATGGACAAGTAAATGGTGTCTTATCTTGGTCTTTAGACACAATTTGGATATGGTTATAATTGTTGAATTCGTTGAGGAAAGGAAAATACTTCGTTCCTACTAGGGTGTCCAAGACCTGGGTGGTAAGAGGAAGCGAAAAATGTTCTTTGTGAGTTGCCTTGTTAAATCCTTGATAATCTATGAAAACTCTCCATTTCCCATTTTTCTTGGGTACAATGAAAAGAGATGAGACGCATTGACTATCACAAATTGGGTAAATAAAATCAGATGCAAGCAATTTCTGTAGTTCCTCCTTTAGTATATCTCTCAATACTAGATTCATCCGGCACTGGGGTTGGCAAATATGTTTAGATCCTTCCTTAATATATATGTGATGTGTTCATAATTTAGGATTGATACCTTTCATGTTTGAGTAATCCTAAGAAAATGCATCACTATGTTTTTGTATTACCTAGATCAACTACTCCTTTTGTTATTCATTCAATCCTTTGTTAATGTTCAAGGTTTGGCCAAGACTAATTTCTATGGATTGTACAGTGGAATCCTAATCTTCTTCTGTTGAAGGATCATTCTCTATAAGTCAAGTGCTTGTTGAGGTGAGGGAATCTTTGATCTCAGGGTGTCAAATGTGATTGTGTGTGTGTGTGTGATTTGAGGAAGAAGAGGAGGCTATGAAATCATTTATCTCATAATCCACTATTTTCTCATGAATGACCAAGTATTGGTGTATCAAAAGGTCTTGAGGAATTTCTCTCTCTGCATCACTATCCTCCTGTTTAGTCCAAATAGGTTTTTGGAATCTATATTGGGCTCGATGGGATGATAAGGGTTAACTGTTTCATAGAGGTTCCATGTGAGATGGTCGTGTTTCCTGACCTATAGCGAATGTAAGCATCGATAGGGGCCAACCAAGGTCTGCCCAATATCAAAGCATGCCCACCGAAGGAGATTTTGGTTTCCAAAATCATGAAAGATGAGGGTATTCCCATGAATCCACTAAAACTACGACATCCTCTAATATCCCTTTTGTTTAATGGTAAATTTGTTACCAAGTTGTAACATGGTGGGGATCTGCTTAAGACTAGAGAGTCCTAAGACTTACATGGTTTCACACATCATAACATTAATTGCAACACCCAAATGATTCAATTAATGTGTTAGGAATAACAATGTTGTAAAACTGCAAATTAACCACTAGGTTGCTAGGGTCATAATACTTGGCTGCCAAGATCGCACCCATCATTAGTTTTGACAGTTTTCCCATAACATGGATAGTTTGGGGGTCTTTCTTCTTTCTCTCAGGTTTCCTCAAATAAAGTTCCCTAATTGCTTTAGAGTAAATGGGCACATCTTTGATGGCTTGAATTAATGGTATCTTTACACACACATTTTTAAGTTCCCCCAAGAGATCAAATTCAAGTTAAACAATAGGTTTCTATTAGCTTAATCTGTCAGAGTAAGGTAGAGTCTGGGGTTCATGATGCGGAGATTCTAAAGTTAATTTCTATCTAGATTCTTCATTCCACACCTCTTTGATAGATTTTCAATACAAGCTTGAGTTTGTTTATTGGTTAGGGTCCTCCCAAATAACAAATGAATATCATTGCAATCCAGTGAAGAGATAGAGTAAGTAGGATAGGTGGTTGCAACTTGTGCAGGTTGAGTTTCCCTCCCATTATTGAGGTTAGGGATTGGTTGTGCAGACAATTGAAGTCTAGGAGGGTTAGATATTAGCACTTGCAATTTTGGAGGAGGAAGGAGTTGCGAGGTTGTACAACAACTTGTGAGGGTGCTCCATAGGTAGGATACCTCCACCCTAGTTTCCAATGCTAGTTTGGGGGAGGAGGAGCCCATGATTATGTTGGCAGATTCCACGACTATGAGTTGTATTGCATATCAGGGTTACTCCAATAAGAATTATTATAAAACTAAGATTGGCCTTGGACCACACTTGGAGGTTTGAGCTGCCATGGTTTATTTGGAGCCATAAAGTACAACTTCTCTTGCTCTTTCGCTTCTTCATGTACAACCTTCAAACCAAGCAAATACAAGCAGTTATCAATGTTATTGTAATTCCCACAAATAGCACAAATATCTACCTGATTCACTCGAAATTCCCTAAGTGGATGTCATTTTCAACATTTTGGATGGAAGATATCCAAAGCCACTTCTACTTCCTCCTTTTTCTTCTTGGTATCCAATAAATCCAATTGAGAATCCAAGGAACTGAGCAGGTCAATTTTGAAGTTTTCCAATAAGTTCCAACTCAACTTTGGTGACTCTATTTGTGACAACCTTAGTATTTCTTGCCATCATTTGTCGTGGTCCTTTGCTTGCTTTGATACTATTTGAGTTTATCTTCGACATATTTTTATGATGCCATTATATTCTAGCTGAGAAAAATCTCCTCCACCCATCATGTGTAGGAGATCCACATACTCGTCTCAAATTCCTTGTAACAACAAAATTCAATGTGTCTAAGGGGTCAAGTCTTCTTGCCTTTCTTTGCTCAACTTGTAATTAAATATCTCAACATAAATCCTCAGGACTTTAATCTTACTCTTGGGTCATTCTAGAGACATCCTCTCTTTTTTCCATTTAGAATGACATTGGAATATTTTTTCCTTTTTTCCCTCTATAATTTAATGATTGCAATCACGTTTTTTCACGTATTTCTTATTTTTTGTGTAGCGGGTTCCATCAAAAGTATGTAACATGGGTACTCCTTGTATGAAGAATTAAATTTCGCATGCAACAAGTGTTCCCGCTCAAAATTTGAGTAAAACCGCAGGGAGATAAGTTGAAAATACGAGTTGAAAAAGTAGTTTTTTTATTTTATTTTATTATTTTTTAATCTTTTTGCCTTTTTACTCCAAAAATGGTGAATCATCTTCCATGGTTGACATCATAATATTGAATTATATTGGTTCTTATAAAGTTTATTTTGGTTGTACATTTTTGTTTTGAGACCCATTTTAGACCTCAAAATTTCTCTAATGCAATGCTAACTTGGTCGAGGCTCATGAACCAACATAATGCCACATATTTCAATGTGGAGGGAAAGAGATTTAGCTTCTAAGCATTGGTTACATAATCATAGATTCAACAAAGGACATCAAACTCGAAAACAAGGTATGAGGGTCTTCCTTAGAGAGACCATGGAAGTTCAACAGTGAAGAGTGAGGAATGTTCTTCATTTTAGCATCCGAGTCCATTTCCGTGATGGGGAATCCAAAGGAGTCAAATTCTTCTTTAACAAGCCGGTGTGCCATCTCTTCTAAAGGAGTATTTTCTTCTTCTAAAGGTGCCTTTAAAGATTCAGGAAAGCTCTTGCTTTCGAGGTGGTAATCGTTAGAAGGACAAGGTTCACTTTTTGAAGGGTTCTAATCATTGAACTGATTTTCAAGAAGGTATTGTTCATTCTCTATAGAGCTCTGCCTAATGAGTTGGAAAGATGGATTATCCAGAATCAATTCTAATGTTATATCAAAGATCTATTCAACTCCAACTGTTTGTGCAAGGCTTTGAACCGTGGAAGTAAAAGGTCCAGGCTTCTTTTTGGCAAGAGAGCTTGCTATTGGTGTCAAGTAATTTTGTTGGCCTTGTTCCTTTCCCTTTTGAAAATGTCCTACAATGTTAGTATGGGGGTGTTCTTGATAAATCTACCAAGTTGGTCCCTACTCCTAGGAATTTAACAATTCATACTTAAAGATAAAAGGTTAGAATAATCAAATCTTGAAAATTTGAAAATCAACAAATAAATCCACACAAAAGTTGACACAAAATTGATTGTACTATTGACAGTTCCCCATCAATGGCACAAAAAATAATGGGCTTTTAAATTAATTATAACTATTTTAATGAAAAATTGATCAACTGTGCATTTAAATTGTTAATCTAAGGTTTGTTTGAAACTTTGAACTGTAGCGCACATTCTATGCTAGTGTAATTTGTTATGTGCCATGAATTTCTAGTAATATAATGGTTGTCACACTTCAAGATATATATTCTTTCATAGGTCAATAATCTAGCAAACAAGCCACACTTGTGGGAAATAAAGCACACTTGTAGGAAAGTTTATTGCAGGAAAAGTAAGTCACACTTGCAAAAAAGGAAACACACCAATTACTACGAGTGACATGTTCTAACGTGATGGTTTCTTAGTTTGTTGTAACAATGATGCAATGGCACACGCCTAGGATGCAATGTATGGTAAACAAACAACCTAGAAATAATATTCAAACAAGACACAATTCTCAATTGTAAGATATCGCTGAAAACAAAATAAAAGTAAGCTTCAAACGAGTTGCAACAACAACCAGATTATCTAGAAAAACACAAATCCATCCGCTAACCGTTAATCCTATGATTAGTCCCTAGAATTACGTAACCCAGAGTTGTAGTAGCAAGTAACGTGATTACAATATTAACAAATATTAGAATTGCAACATAAGGAAATTAATTGTGTTGTAGCAAAAGGAAACTATGAGTTACAACAAAAGGACATTAATCAAAGTTATAATGAAATGTAAATCAATTAACAACAATGTAACTAATTGTAATTTAACCAGAATTGTAAGGCTAATCTACTTGCTAATGCTAACTAGTTGTACCAATCTAAGGAGGGGTCGCTACCTCTTTAGATGAGAAATCGTAACACCTTCAATCACATTATCACAAGATAGATATGGAACGAGTGGAACAGAGGAATATTTTGACTACAACAGACAAAAAATCGTACAATAGTTAACAATAATTTCTTTTGTTCTCCTCTCCCGAGCTTCGAAGGAAGTTGGTTATATATACAAATATGCCAATGTCTAAACCGAGTGATAGATTATATGACCAACTTGAGAAAATAAGGCGACACATCTTGTTACAACAATATATTTAGAATTTGGTACAATTTGGGAAAAAGATGAATTAGGTTAGTTGGGCATTATTGGTAGTTGAGTTTTTCTTCATGATTGGTCACCCACTTTCCTCCATCACCTTCAATTGTGAGAAACACATGTTTGTTGTATAGCAAGAGCATTGAATGTCAAGTTATCGTAGTGTGCCAAAGTTGTAGCGATGTAAAGTCAATTCATTCATGAGTTGCAACAACTTCGTTGGTCCTGGATGAATTGCAACATTCCCTTCAGTGGTCATGCTGGAGTTGCAACTTTGTAGAGAAGTTTCAACAGTGGGATGTGTTATATTATTTCAACGACTAGCCCACCTAGTTAACCAGGGGGCAAAGCCCCCCCTTTGTTGTGCCGATTGCGCGGTGGAGGGGTCACAGGGGGTTTGAGGGGAGCGGGTAGCGCCTTGTGGAAATTTTTTTGGCACCCTATACTAGGTGGGACGAACCTACCTATGGTTTTGTGCATGGTTTTAGCACTTGGTTTTGGGCGCAATGGTTTTTCGGTCCATGGTATTGGATGCTTCGGCATGTATATATATGTATTGTAACATTCAAAGGAACATAATGAAAAATCAAGCTGGTAGTCCCGGTTTTGGGATCTAGGGAAATCTCTGTGTATATGTGTTATGCTCTTGCATTGTTTATTTTCTGTTCTTAGAATTCGTAAGCAGGTAATTTATGTACGGGGTTGAAACCTACATTTGGTATCGAAGTTGTTTTGGCTTAAAGGGGACGCCTTTTTTGTTGAGGGGTTTTGCTTGGGCCTGTGGTGGACCTTGTTCAGTGGGAGATATGCGAGATCGATTCAGGTGGTGAAAGAAGATGGTGAGCAGTGGAAATATAGAGATCGAGAAATTTAATGGTCAGAGTTTTGAGTTATGGAAACTCAAGATGGAGGATCTGTTGGTAGATAAAGATTAGTGGATCGTGGTAGATTTGGGTACTAAACCAACGGGAGTGTCTGATGAAGAATGGAAGAAGTTGGATCGGAAGGTAAAGAGCACAATATGATGGTGTCTCAAATTCAATATTATTGAATGTATCAGGGGAAGCTATGACGAAGGCTTTGTGGGTCAAGTTAGGGATTCTGTACCAATATAAGTCTCTGGTGAATAATTTGTTCTTACGGAAAAAGCTGTATAACTTGAAGATGAAAGATGGAGACTCGGTGACAGAGCATCTGAAAGCATTTAATATTGTGGTAATTCAGTTATTGTCTGTTGATATTAAAATTTCAGATGAAGATAAGTGCATCACTTTGTTGTGTTCTATACTAGATTCGTGGGATAGATTGGCTATTGCAATAGGTAGCAATGCAACTACCTTGTTGTTTGATGAAATAGTCTCATACTTGCTGACAGAGGAGATGAGAAGGAAAAATATGGAGAGCCAGAATGGTGATGCCTTGTTTATATGAGGACGGTCCAAGAACAAAAACAAAAATAAGTCATCGAGTGGGAGATCTTAATCTCCAGGAAAACCTGTAAAGGTGGTGTGCTGGAAATGCGGAAAGGAAGGGCACTACAAAAGGGAATGTAAATCTAAAGCTCCTGACAAAGGTAATGGATCTGATGATTCTCCTTCTACAGAGGTGAAAACCATCTCAGATGAAGGTGGGGATGTGTACTTAGCTTCTTCAAGTACACATGTAGATCATGAGGCATGGTTGATTGACTCAGGTGCATCCTTTCACTTCATTCCCCATAGAGAGTGGTTCTGCATGTATGAGAAATATGATGGTGGTGATGTCTTCTTAGGGGATGAGATGAAGGCTAGAATCGTTGGTCGTAGAAAAATCAAGTTGAAGTTGCAAGGTGGAAGGATTAGAACACTTCTGGGTGTTCTGCATATTCCTGCATTAGCCAGAAATCTAATTTCTATAAGAAAGTTGGATGATGCAGGTGTAAAAGTAGTGTCCGTGAAAGACACTGTTAGGCCCCTATACTACTAGTGTAACCCCTTATTGTTATTAGTATAACCCACTTATTATATTGATGTACCCATGTAGTCCCCATATTGTTACTATTGTGTCCCATAGAAGCCCACTATTGTTATTATTGTGCCCTTACATTATTATTGTTATGTCGGCTCTGATTATGTTATAACCCCTTAGACTCCTATATATAGAAAGGAGGTCTTTTCATTTGTATAATCAAAGAATTGTTCATTTATGTAATGTAAAGGAGGTTGCCCCCTTGAAGAGGCTCAATTCTAAGGCTTGGATCTCTCTTTTCTATCTTTTTGTGAGCTGGTTTCCTAACATTTGGTATCAGAGCTTTGGATTCTAGGGTTTCGCTGCTCCAAACAGGTCATCGTGGCATTTTCTCTATAACTTTTTTTCTGTGAAGTTTCAGAAGTCGCAAAAAAAAACCCATTTGAGAAGAGATCGCGCTGAACCTTGGGACCAAATTTCAGAGTTTTTCGCGTGATATTTTCGGAGATATGATCTGAGGAAGTTGGTATTTTTGCAGACTCCTGAATTACACTCAAAACAGGTGACCTAGGGAAAATCGTCATAACTTTCTTTCTGAGCATCGGATTGAAATTTTGTAAGAAGGTACAGAAAGAGGACAGACTGTAGTTTTCTTTTATATATTTTTTAGATCCAAAGGTTGAAACAGTGACACGTGGCACTTCATACAATTTCGCTCTTCTGGAAAGGTCTATAATCAGGTCATCTTGGGAGATTGTGCATAACTCTTTCTTGGAGAATCCAATTTGGATCAGACTGGTGGCATTGGAAAGAGGACACAGAGGGCTACTATAGTTCACAATTTCAGAACTTAAAGATCTGAAAGTACAGAGTTATAGTTATTTCAAGGTCGAGCTCCTAAAATCAAGAAAAAGTAAGATGAGGAAGTTTGATGGCAAGGATCCGGTAAATTGGATACTTCAGATGGAGCAATATTTTGATCTACATGGTGTACAACTGTTACAAAAGGTATGTATTGCATCTTCATATTTAGAACCAGATCAATTTTTATGGTATGAAGGGCTTTGTTCTCGTAAAAAACTTGTTACGTGGTCAATTTTCACGGAGGAAATGATAGCACATTATGAGGATACAAAGAGCAACACCTTCTTTAGAGCAACACCACAACAATTGGAAAGAGTAAAAGGGCTTTGTGACATAATGGAAAGAAAAATTATGGAAACCAGGAAGCACACCCCTCACAGCTATAAAGATGAAAGTGTTGTTTCTCCCAGCCTTCCACAACCTACAAGGGTTACACCACAACAATTGGAAGAAAAAAGAGAAAAAGGGCTTTGTTACAATTGTGATAGCAAATGCACTAAAGGTCATAGGTGTGCTGAGAAGAAATTATTTTACATAGAATATGAAGAGGAGGAAGAAAGGGATCAAGAAACATCAAAAGAAGAGGATATACGCAAGGACACCACCCCAGAGAAAGAAGAAATGAATCAGACCATATCTTGTAAAGCATTGGCAAGAATTACCACTCCTCAAACTATCAAGATAAAAGGACACATCAAGAAGAAAAATGTTCCAGAAGTGAAAGATCACATTGAGCATCAAGAAATGAATCCGACCATATCTTGTAAAGGACTGGAAGAAATTACCACTCCTCAAAAGATAGAAGGACATATCAAGAAGAAAAAGGTTCAAGCAGAGCAAGATCACATCGAGCATCAACAGCAAGTTCTCCAACTTTTAAAGGATAATGCCACTTCGGTGCAAAATCAAACGAAACAACAGGTAAATCAACATCATAGTGAAAAATGTTTTGATGTAGGTGATTGGGTATTGTTACCGCTACATCTCAAGCAAGCTATTTATGAGAAGGAAATGTTGGCAATACTACATGCACCTAAAAAATGGCGACCTTATCGAATGGGAAGACTCTTCAAGGATGAGGATGTAGAAGCATTGTTTTGTGCTATTTATATTATCCAACCAGATTGGATAAACGAAGCAAGGGATGAACGTAAGAAGGACGAAGAAGTATGGCCACTTATGCAAAAGATCCCAATTCAAGCAATATTGCCAAAATTGAAGAGGAAGGAAAAATCATATTGGAACCTGGAGCAGTCACAGAAACAAGAACCCAACAGCTACGAAATCGATCAATTTCAGAGTATCTCATCAAGTGGAAGAACTTACCTGTTGAATATTCCACATGGGAGGACAAGAATTTTATACAGAAGCATCATGAACTACTCAAGCGTTGAGGACAACGCTTTTTGAAGGATAGGGGCATGTTAGGCCCCTATACTACTAGTGTAACCCCTTATTGTTATTGGTATAACCCACTTATTATATTGATGTACCCATGTAGTCCCCATATTGTTACTATTGTGTCCCATAGAAGCCCACTATTGTTATTATTGTGCCCTTACATTATTATTGTTATGTCGGCTCTGATTATGTTATAACCCCTTAGACTCCTATATATAGAAAGGAGGTCTTTTCATTTGTATCATCAAAGAATTGTTCATTTATGTAATGTAAAGGAGGTTGCCCCCTCGAAGAGGCTCAATTCTAAGGCTTGGATCTCTCTTTTCTATCTTTTTGTGAGCTGGTTTCATAACAGACACTTGCAAGATGGTTCGAGGAGCACTGGTATTGATGCGGGGTGTTTGGATTGGAACTCTGTACAAGATTCAAAGTAGCACTGTTATTGATGGGTGCAACAATTCTATGGTTCCTAAAAGTGGAGCATAAAATCTAATGGTCTCTAGAGAAAAGACCATGCTATGGCATCAAAGGCATCGAAATATTGGAGAGAAGGGCCTTCAAATACTTCATGGTAAAGGTATGGTAGAAAGTATGACTAATATCTCTTTGGATTTTGATTTCTGTGAAAATTGTGTATATGAGAAGCAGAATCGGGTGAGTTTCCCCTTTGGTGGTAAGAGGGCGAAACATATATTAGAGCTTGTGCACAATGATGTGTTTGGACCTGTGATGGTTCCATCACTGGGTAAGTTTGTGTATTATGTATCATTCATAGACGACTTCAAATACTTCATGGTAAAGGTATGGTAGAAAGTATGACTAATAGCTCTTTGGATTTTGATTTCTGTGAAAATTGTGTATATGAGAAGCAGAATCGGGTGAGTTTCCCCTTTGGTGGTAAGAGGGCGAAACATATATTAGAGCTTGTGCACAATGATGTGTTTGGACCTGTGAAGGTTCCATCACTGGGTAAG
This sequence comes from Pinus tabuliformis, assembly GCA_031772625.1. NCBI lineage: Eukaryota > Viridiplantae > Streptophyta > Pinopsida > Pinales > Pinaceae > Pinus > Pinus tabuliformis. Next base: position 1,307,414,321 of record CM062818.1, read on the forward strand.
TTTGTGTATTATGTATCATTCATAGACGACTTCTCAAGGAATACATGGATATATTTCCTCAAGAAGAAATATAAAGTCTTTGACGGGTTTAACGAATTTAAGGCTCTAGTGGAAAACTAGACAAAGAAGAAGATAAAGGTGTTGAGGACAGATAACGGTGGAGAGTTTTGCAATAAAGAATTTGAAGAATTTTGTAAGAAGTGTGGTATAGCACGACAAAAGACTACTCCATACACACCTGAGAAAAATGGAGTTGCAGAAAGAATGAACAATACGTTGATGGAAAGGGCAAGAAGCATGCTCAGTGGTGTCGGGTTAGGAAAGAAATTCTGGGCAAAGGTGGTGGAGACTGCATGTTACCTGGTCAACATATCACCTTCCTCGGTGTTGGAGGATAAGACTCCATAAGAGTTATGGACTGGTAAGAAATACTCTCTTTCACATTTGAGGGTATTTGGATGTGATGCATATGTACGTGTTCCAAAGGAGAAAAGAACAAAGTTGGATAGTAAATCTGAAAAGTGCATCTTTATTGAGTATAAGGATGGTTTAAAGGGTTATAAGCTTTGGAACCCAGTAACAAGGAAGGTTGTTTACAGCCGAGATGTGGTGTTCAGAGAGGTGAAAACTTTTATTAAACTTGAAGTCCCATCAAAGGAAGTTGGGAAGATAGAGTTTGAGCTAAAGGAGGAAGAATCAGACTCTATAGCAGAAGAGGAATCAGAAGATGAAGAGCCACAAACTCTGGGTGTGAGAATATCAGTTCGAAAAATAAGGCAACCATAAAGGTATAGTCCATCTGCTTTCTTTTCAAATTTTGCTTTATCTATTACTGATGATGATCCTAGAACTGTGAAGGAAGCAGTAGATTTAGAAGATGGCAAATTCTGGAAAGAGGCCATGGTTGATGAAATGGCATCTTTGCACAAAAATGAGGCTTGGGATCTGGTGGAGTTGCAGGCTGAAAGGAAACCCATTGGCAGAAAATGGGTGTTCAATAAGAAGACAAATGCAGAAGGAAAGGTGGAGAAATACAAAGCTCGGTTGGTAACAAAAGGTTATTCTCAAGTGTCGGGAATTGATTTTGGTGATATTTTTTCTCCTGTTGCCAAGGTAGCTTCTATTAGATTACTTTTAATTGTTGTTGCTGCTTTTGATTTGAGGTAGAACAGATGGATGTGAAGATAACATTTCTTCATGGGGATCTAGAAGAAGAGATATACATGAAGAAACCTGAAAGCTTTGCGGTGAAGGGTAAGAAAGAACTGGTATGCAAGTTAAAAAAGTATATGTATGGGTTAAAACCATCACCAAGGATGTGGTATCAGAGATTTGATACATTTATACGGGGACTTGGCTTCACCCAAAGCAAAGCAGATCAATATGTGTATTATAAATTAATTTCTGACCGGGTTTTTTATTTGGTCTTGTATGTGGATGACATGTTGTTGGTTGGAAATGACAAATAAATTATCCAGAATTTGAAGACCCAATTGTCCTCCAAATTCGACATGAAACATCTTGGTGCTGCAAGCTATATTTTGGGCATGGAAATTAAAAGAGATTGGGCAAAGAGGAAGCTCTGGTTAAACCAGAGGAAGTATGTTGAGCCAATATTGCAGAGGTTTAATATGCAGGATAGTAAACCGGTGAAGGTTCCTATTCTTGTAGGTGTAAATTTATCTGTTGAACAGTGTCCCAAGACACAATAAGAGGAAGAGGACATGTCCTGTGTTCCATATGAAAGTGCAATCGGTAGCCTGATGTATGCGATGGTATGTACTAGACCAGACATTGCACTTGCAGTGGGAGTATTGAGTAGGTTTCTCTCAAAACCAGGGAAGGAGCATTGGACAACAGTGAAGCAGGTTTTCAGGTATTTGCGTGGCACTAGTGATTATGGTTTGTGTTACTAAGGAAGACCAGGATTGGACAGAGTTTTGGATATTCGTGGCTTTGTTGATGCAGACTAGGCTGAAGATCTGGATCAAAGAAGGTATACAAGTGGGTATGTGTTTAACGTATTTGGAGGTGTAATCAGTTGGATGAGTAAGAAACAATTTGTAGTGGCACTATCAACTACAGAGGCAAAATACATGGCAGCCACTCATGCAACCAAGGAAGCAGTTTGGTTACAGAGATTGTGTTCAAGTATGGGGTTAGTGTAGGGAGCTATAAGAATAGACTGTGATAGCCAAAGTGAAATTTTCTTGGCAAAGAACCCTGCTTACCATTCAAAGACAAAGCACATTGATGTTCAATATCATTTTTTGAGGGATATGATAGAAGACAAAAAGGTGTTGCTAGTAAAGGTGGACACTTTGAAGAATATTGTAGATGCATTGACAAAATCTGTGAGCTCTGAGAAGTTCTGTTGGTGTAGAGAAACAATGGGCATTGCAGGGCTAGATAAATGACTAAGCTCTCCTGTGGCCGCTTGTGGAAAGAAAACAACAAGTGGGAGAAGGTTAGGTTGTGTTATATTCTTTCCACGACTATCCCACCTAGTCAACTGGGGGGTTAGAGGCGGGGTGGAGCCACCCCTTCGTTGTGTCGATTGCGCAGAGGGGGAGTCATAGGGGGTTTGAGGGGGGCGAGTAGCCCCCCTCTATGGGGTCCAGGGCAGAGGCCCGAAGAATTTTTTTGGGACCCTATATTAGGTGGGACGAACCTCCCTATGGTTTTGTGCATGGTTTTAGCACATGATTTTGGGCGCGATGGTTTTTCGGTCCATGGTATTGGATGCTTCGGCATGTATATATGTATTGTAACATTCAAAGGAACATAATGAAAAATCAAGTTGGTAGTCTCGGTTTTGGGATCCAGGGGAAAATCTCTATGTATATGTGTTTTATGTGTTATGCTCTCACATTGTTTATTTTATGTTCTTAGAATTTGTATGCAGGTAATTTTTGTACGGGGTTAAAACCTACAGGATGGAAGAGAGTCGTAGCACTCTACCTATCATGGTTTGTGGAGTTGCAACACCATTTTAGAGTTACAACTAGAGTTACAACAATGTGGAGGAGTTGTAACCATTGCCCTTTTTCTCTTGTATGACAATATTAGTATGAAAGATGACAATTTCACAATCTAATGCATAAGAATAAGTGTTAAAGTGGCAAAAAATAGATTAGTCATACCTACACTAGGAATGGGGTAATAGTGGATGAAAAGTGCATAAAGAGGTGAGGGAAAGTGGAATAACGATATAAAAAATGTTACATATTGGTGTTGACAATATGCCAATTTGGATACCTAATACCTTCCCTTTTGTTGATTCTTACAATTCTCTCCATTATTCATTTTTTCCAAATATCTACCTAACATTGTACGCCAAATATTAGCATAGGTTTAGGAGGTTTGCTAGGATTGAGTTGTTGGTATTAAGAGTATGTACAAGTATTTATGATAGAGAAATTATGACTGATATAAATGATATGCATATATTTTACATGGTGAAACCTAGACGTTTTGTCAAGGAAACATCCATAGACAAGGCGAGGATTTTATTATTAGGAGAATATTTTTACAATTAGGCTTACCAGCCTCCTCAATCCCTCGGGTTTCATAAATAAAGTAGGAATCATTACAATAGTTTTGATACTTATCATCTTGTTTTGTAAACCAATACCATTAGAGTAGCCGTAACACATTTTACTTAGGTAAATTCATTTTTTTCACTATCTTAAAATTAAATTATTGTCATACTCTAACAATCTCCACCTTGAAAACAATTTCTTGATACCTTGACCTTGCCAAAGTCCTTCCATCACCTCTTCTGTAAGCCAAGAGAAGCCAAATACCATCATATCTTCTCTAACAATATTGTTTTTGTAAACATGTTTACACAATTTTCTTGAGTGTGGACCTTTTTAAGTTATACTCCACCTCCATCAATGGTCTATTTTACAAAATGGTAGTTTATATCAATATGCTTAGTATTACCATGATAAAATGGATTTGTAGCCAAATGTATAACACTTTGACTATCATAAAACATAGTTAATTTGTTATGCATTCTTCCAATTTCACCTAGAAGACCCTTCAACCAAATTGCCTCTTTGCAAGCATGTGAGACAATAATGTATTCTACCTTTGTGGTCGATAAGGTGACACTGATAAATATCTCTACAAGAGTGAAAACATAACTCAAATTAGACCTCCTGTCTAAATCATCTGCATAATATTAATCAATATAGTCACATATATAGTCATTACAACCATTAAAGGTGATGCCATGATCACTAGTGCCTTTAAGATACTGAAGCACCCATTTCACTACATGCCAATGTTCTTTTCCTGGATTTGCCAAGTACCTGCTGATTATACCCACTGCATGGTGCATACACCAAACTTCCTACTATATTAGAATAATATATATAAGAAATATAATATTTTACTTCCTTACTAATGGGAAATAAACCCGGAGAAAGCTTAAAATGAGAAGCCACAAAGGGATATTTATAGGTTTCACATTATTCATCCCAAAGTTTACAAGTAATTTCTCAGCATACATTTGTTGTGAAAACCCAAGGTTGCCTTTTTTCATGTCTTTGTGTATTTCAATGGCCAATATTTGTTTTGGTGCTCTTAGACCCTTCATATCAAATGTCCTAGCCATCTGAGCCTTCAACTTGTCAATCTCGTCCATTCTTTTGCTTGCAACATGCGTATCATCAACATATAACTAAGATAATGAATATACCATTCAAACTTTTGAATTACATACAATTGTTATACCCACTTCTAGTATGGTTTCAATTCATAATGAAGGAATCAAACTTCTTGTAACATTGCCTGGGTGGCCACTTTAGGCTAAACAATGATTTCTTGAGCTTGCAGACTAATATTTTGTGATGCTCCACAAAACTTTTTATTTATTCCATTTATATCTTTTCATTCAATCTCCATGTAGAAATATTGTTTTCACATCTAATTTCTCTAACCCTAAACCAAGCAAAGCAACTAGTGCCAACATAATACAAGTAGATACAAGCTTAACAAATAACAAAATATTCCATGGAAATATATACCTTCTATCTAAGAGTAACCTTTTGCGGCCAATATGGTTTTATACCTTTCAACATTACCATCAAATCCTTTCTTTAAATTGTAGACCCATTTACATTTGAGAACCTTTCTATTTCTAAGAATTCATACCAAGTCCCAAATTTTGTTCTTCTCCAAGGCATCCATTTCTTCTTTCATTGCTACCTTCCATTTGGAATTTTTGATATCATCTATTGCTTCTTGATAATAAGAAAGACCCCTGTTATCAATAATCGAAGCAATAGATGAAATAAAATCAGTATACCTTTTAGGAGGATTTCTCTCCCATGTAGATCTTCTCAATGTTGGTCATGGAATTTCCACGTTTTCCTAAATATCTTTAGCATCTATGGCTTCTTTATCATTATAAGCTTCTTCTTACTTCCTTGTGACTGTAAATGGTTGGGTTTCCAACTGAATTTGTTGAATTAATGGTCCTTGTTTCTGTACTTGTTCTTGTTTCAAAACATCTTCTATACTGTCTAATTTAATGAGAGGAGATTCATCAAATATCACAACTCTGATGCTGATGATTTTATGAGTATGAGGATCCCATCACCTATATCCCTTAGGAACATCATCATAACCAACAAAGATACATTTTTTTGATCTAGGGTCTAGTTTAGAACAATGATTCTTAGGAGTAAAAACATACAGTTCACAACCAACAAATTTTAAGTTTGAATAATCACAGAATGACCTGTCCATACATGTTTAGGAATTTTATAATTTATTGCTATTGATGGTGATCAATTTATAAGATAACAAGCAACAATGATTGATTCTACCCACAAATCTTATTGCAAATTGGCATTGTTGAGCATGCTTCTTGTTCTTTTTAGAAGAGTCATGTTCATGTGTTTTGCTATGTCATTTTGCAAGGGCGGATATGTAGTGGTTTTGTGTCTTATGATCCCATCTTATTTGTAATACCTTTGAATTCTAAAGAAGTAAGCATGCCTTCATTATCCATTTTTAAATATTTGAATGTTTTTCCAATTTTTCTTTTTACCATTACTCTAAATTGTTTAAATGTATTAAACACATCAAATTTTCTTTTCAAACATAAACACACACTTTTTCTAGAGAAATAATTTATAAATGTTACAAAATATGATGATTCTACAAAAATAATAGTAGGGGTTGACCCCCAAACATCAGAATGAATATAATAAAAAATTCCTTTACTAACATGATTGTCTTTAAATTTATGTCTACAATGATTTCGAAATATACATTGTTTGTAGAAATTCAAATTTAGAGATTTCAAATTTGGAAGTAATTTGTGGTTCTTTAGTACCTGTAGTCCTTTCTCGCACATATCAACCAATTGTTGATGCCATAAATGAGTGGATTTAGTTGTCTCCTTAGATGCCATGGCTGCCTCATTGATCTGAGTACTTCCATCCAACTTGTAAACATTTATTGTCTTAGTAGCCTTCATGACTACTAAAACGCCCTTGGACACCTTCAATGCTCTCTAACTTGACCTGTAAACATATGACCTCTAGAATACAAAGCTCCCAAAGAAATTAAATTCCTCTTTAGTTTAGCCACATGTATCACATATTTTTAATGTTCCTATAATACCATCAAACATTTTAATTTTGACACTTCCCACCCCATCAGTATTACAAGAAATGTTATTTCCTATAAGAGCAATTCCACCATCAACTTATTCATATGAAGAAAACCAAATTTCTATGTGGACACATATGATGAGAACCACCATAATGTAACAATCACTCTTCACAGTATTGGGGAACATTACTAATAGAAAAAACTTCATCAATCACACTCGAGTTTGATTCATTCAGATTTTCCTCTTTTTGGAGTCATCCTTGCATTCCTGTCTCTTCCAACAATCCTTCTTGAGACCCCTAGTCATGTTATAGTACCAAGATTTGAGTTTTCTCTTTTTGCTTTTGGAATTTGGGTTGGATGTAACTCTCAACTTTTCTCCTCTTTCATTGGACTAACCTCTAGCCACCATTGCTTTTGGTGTGGAGGTTTCAATAATTGATTTCCTCCTCATATACAACAAAGCTCCAACAACATAATTAAATTCAAGAGTTTTAGTTTAATTTGAGTAATTAAATGATCCCACGATTCAAGTAATGAACACAACAATGCAACTTCCTTATATGCACCATCATTTTAATATCCATACTATCCAATTGAAAAATAAAAGTATTAAACACATTCAAGTGATCTGTAATTTTTGTACCTTCTTTCATTTTTCATACTACATAGTTACCTCTTCTAGTAAGTTCGGTTCATCAAGGAATTTGTCATATAAAGTCCTTCTAACTTAGCCCACAAGCTTGTTGTTGTTGCTTCTCCAATGATGTTAAACAAGACATCATCAACTAGACATAACTTAATTGTACTGAGGGCTCTAGTATCCATGTCCTTCCACTCTTCATCAGTCATTGTTACAAGTTTCTTCCTCCTCCCGTCTGATGCCTTTCTACAACCCTTGCTGCACTAATAAATCCCTCATTTCAGGTTTCCACATTTCAAAGTTGTTTTTGCCATTAAAAATTTCAACTTCAAATTTAGTATTTTCTGCCTTGCCATTATCCTCTGTAGAAATTTATACAAATCTAGCTTTGATACCATGTAGAAATTTCTACAAGTCTAGCTCTATTACCATGTAGAAATTCTTTGTAGATTCAAACTGCTTATGTAATTTTCTAAAACAAAACACTTGAATCTACTCTACTCATCGGTGGAAACAATAAATGATCAATGAAATCACGAATCATGTAAGATAAAGAATTCAATCACACATAACACAATGATTGTATGGGGAAATACATGGCTAAAAACCCCTGCTATATTTATATTGCATTAGTCAAAGAATCTAGATGAATACAATATGCTCTACTCAAGCTTGAACTCAACCTGCACAAGTATTTTCTATCCTCTGCCTGACTGACTATCTTTGGCCAATAATTAGCCAAATTTCCAAGCCTAAAAGCTCCTAATTCCTTGCGTTGTTCGTCAAGGAATTAGCTCCTATTTAATGAATAAATTCCTCAATTATGAATTGTGCAATCCTCATAGGCCTTCCTCTGATTGCATGCACCATCGATTTAATTTAGATGATTTTACAATTGATAGTACACTGTCCCTGAACTCCAATTTCAACTAGGTCTTTCTTTGATTTGACATGCATGAGTTAATTATGAGTGATCTTCAGTTTACTGCTTGAGAAATGTTGGTTACACCCCACTACTGGATCACCCACTAATTCCTCCATCATTTGGAACTAATTTAACTGAATTTAACTCAGTTAAACTGAATTAAATAATTACAACTCAAAAGAACTCAATCTAGGCCCCTAAAATTTAGGAGCCACTCTACATGACTCTAGATAGACTCCCAACTCGAATTAACTGAGCCAAGTAAGTCAAATTAACTTAGTTAACTATACAAGTTGCCATGAGAATTAGAATTACAATTTAATTCCCAATTTAATTCAATGATATATTAAATTAGGATTTTTCTTGATGTAATTATTAACATTTCTTGTTGCTATTTTCAACGCTCCCTCTCAACAAGAAAGGAATTAAACTTTATCCCGGTCTGACACCTTTGGAATGTTCTGCATGCAACTCTTGTCACCGTTGTTGTTCCTACTGCAACATCTACAACCAAAAAGCATCCAAACAAAATAAATTGAATTAATTGTGTTTGCAATTGTATACTAGGAAAATTATGTTGTTGCTGCCTCTGCTACTGAGCCTCCTGCTTTGCACTCCTCAGTATCTGGCTGACACTAATTCTCCTGCTATTGAATACTATAGGGCCCCGTAGCAAGGTAATGATCCATGAGACAAAAAACACCTAAATGGATACTGCCCAAATTTCTACACTCTTGGGACTATTACTTCACATTGCCCCACCTCTCACCTAGAGGTATGGCTGCATGTGCTTCCTCTTCCCACTTGGCTCAAAATTCCCCCCTACTAGAGGTCTATGCTTGAGTGGATGTCTCCATTCGATCTCCTCTCTACTTCTCCAATTGTGGCTACTCCACAACTTACTGAGGCTGCTTCTGAGGCTACATGTTGAGAGGTAATTCATGCTCCCTCTCAGCCACCAAATCTCTAGTCTCTTCCTTACTCCTCGAGGCTTTGCATACATGAGCTAAATCTGATCTACTCATATTGTTGTTGCTAATTATCTACTGATACTTTCGTGTTGCTGCTACAACCACTGCAATTGAGTCTGATCTCCCTAGATCCTAAAGTACTAGCTTCCATAGGGATGCTCCCTCTAAAACTAGACTCCCTCTGAGTCTTGATCTCCCTATGGGAAATTTCTATACCCCTTAATCTACCAATATCAATGATCAAAACTCCCTTTTGTGTCACTAAACATTGGTTCGTTGATCTACCCACTAGCATCCTTCTAGCTCCATTAAGAAGTCTGTACAAAGGGTCTTCTGGATCTGCCTTGAAATAGAGCTCTTTCAATCTTCAAGGACAAATTAAAATTATTTTCTATTATAATTTTAGCTCTAATACCATGTAGAAATTTCTACAAAGCTAACTCTGATAACATGTAGAAATTCTTTGTATATTCAAACTGCTTATGTAATTTTCTAAAACAAAACACTTGAATCTACTCTACTCATCAGTGGAAACAATAAACGATCAATGAAATCACGAAACATATAAGAGAAAGAATTCAATCACACATAACACAATGATTTTTGGGGGAAAGCCACGACTAAAAACCTCTTCTATCTGTATATTTTATAAGTCAAAGAATTTGGATGAATACAATATGTTCTGCTCAACCTGCACAAGTATTTTCTATCCTCTGCCTGACTGACTGTCTTTGGCCAATACTTGGCCAAATTTCCAAGCCTATAAGCTCCTAATTCCTTGTGTTGTTCCTCAAGGAATTAGACCTTATTTAATGGAGAAATTCCTCAATTATGAATTGCACAATCGTCATATGCCTTCCTCTGATTGCATGCACCATTGGTTTAATTTAGATGATTTTACAACTGATAGTACACTGTCCCTGAACTCCAATCTCAAATGGGTCTTTCTCTAATCTGACTTGCTTGAGTTAATATTTAGTTCACTAGTTGAGCAGTGTTGGTTACACCCCACTATCGCAGGTTACACCCCACTACTGGAATTAAATAATTACAACTCAAAAGAACTCAACCTGGGCCCCTAAAATTTAGGAACCACTCTACATGACTCTACATAGACTCCCAACTCTAATTAACTGAGCCAACTAAGTCAAATTAACTTAGTTAACTATTACACATTGCTATGAGAATTAGAATTACAATTTAATTCAAGGACAAATAAAATTAGTATTTTTCTTGAGGCTATTTTTAACATTTCTTGTTGCTATTTTCAAAATCCTCTACACAATTAAAAAATATATACACACCATGCTTCACAAACCTGAAATGGTATTTTGAAATCCTTTTAGAAACTTTGTTTTTATAGAAAAAACCGCAACTTTTAAAAATATTTCTCTTCTCTCTCTTTCACACACATGTATATTTGTGTGTGTTTGTCCACCCTTATTTTTTTGAAGTTTATATATATATATATATATATAATGTGGGCGATCTCAATTGACAATGGATGCATTATGAAATATTATGTAAACAATGAGATCTAAGGTTCACATTCTCTTTGGCTATATATTGCCACCCTTATTGTTTTTTAATTTCACACACACATCTTTTCCCTCTAAAAAAATTGCTCCACTAAGGTCTATTGACTTCAACCAAAAAATAAATAAACACCATGAAATTTCAAAAATAGGCATATCTAATTTATTACTTGCAACTTCTCATACTCAACTTCAACTTGCTCCAGACTTTCTTTGGCTTCATAGCCATATGTTTCATTGATTCCATGGGTTTCAATTTTTGGCTAGGGTTTTCTTCCACTTCATGGATTAAAGTTGGATGATTTTTTATTTGCGGCTTAGGTTTGTTGTTGCATCGGATTATTTCTATGTGTGGGCCTCTACTACATGTTCCAAGGAGTCCTCATGGACTACACGACACTACCTTTTTTTATCCTTTTCTTTTAATGACATCTATGACTTGACCCAATGGCTCACATCTTGTTTGGCTTGAAGAAACCACACTCGACATCCTCTATAGTATACCCCTACTTGATGGGACCAACAATTGGCTCTTGCTCAACATGTCCAGTGGCTACTCAATGTGAAATCATGTTTGCGAGACTACAAGTCTCCCTCCATTCAACGACCACTCTCACAAAAAAAAATGTTTTTCTTTCTTAACCATGGTTTAATACCACTTGATGGTTTTTAGAGAATGTACAAACATTTAAGACATAAATAATGACTAAAACAAATAATATATAAATAATTTACATGGTTAAGCCTTGATGATTTGTCAAAGAAACATCCATGTGCAATGCAGTGATTTTATTGTTAGGAAGATATTTTTACAATTAGGTTTACCAACCTCCTCAATCTCTCGAGTTTCATAAATGAAGTACACACAGTTAAAATAGTTTTGATAACTATTATTTGGTTTCCTAAACCAACGCCGTTATAGTAACTGTGACAAAATTGACTTAAGTAAATTCATTTTTTTTCATTTTCTTTTAATTAAATTATGGTCATACTCTAACAATTGTTGGTTCTCCCTTTCAATGAGAGAGTCTTATTTGATATGGTAGCAACTATCAGAGCATTTGAATAAGTATCAAGATCACCTCCACACTCCTTTACTCATAATAACAATAAATCATGCCCTCTTTCGTATCCTTGGACAAATGAACTTAACACAAGTTTTAGTTAACAAATTAGGATGGTATGATACCAACCTACATCCATCTTAACTCTGGATCTACTAAGCACCCTAAGGGATCAAATCTCTTGAGGTGCAAATCTTTTTTAGAGTGAAAAGAGATTTGATACCTCTCGGCTCTTGGTAGATCTGGAGTTAGGTTGGATCTAGGCTGGTTTAATTATTAGTTTTTATTAAAGCTATTATGATATGTGTGCATAAATTGCTCTCCATTTTATATTTAAAATAATTTTATAGTTTTTCTTTAAAATATATATTTATATGTAAAAAAAACGTGCAATTATTAGGGACTCTAGCAATTTTTTTTTCCAAATTATACCATTATTAGAAACCACCCATTTAAGTGGTGGTTGGAAAGACCTTGTATTTCACCATATTTTCCCAAACCTTTTCAATTGATTCTATTTATGTGCTCTTCCTAGAATAACAAGCAAGATATTATAATGAATTACATTAACTTCATAACACTTTTTCTTCTGAAACCACTTAAAAATCTAAACTATCATTTCCTAGTCCTATTGCCCCTTTAGGACAATGCTTTACTCTTTTGCACTGAGGCTTGCTTCCCAAGGTGCAAGCGCTTCATCAATGGTCTTTGTGGTTGGGATACACCCACCATATGATTTGTGTGAACTTTTTATTTTAGTTTCCATTATCTTTGTTACATTTTTACACCCTGAACTTGAATTTACTAGTTACATTCAAGGTGTTCTTTTTATGGATTTGGCTGGCAAACACTGTTCAACCCAACCAATCACTATCCTCCATTTTCCTCATTCCATATCGTTAAAACACAACACGTGTCAACGCAGTGAAAATTACTGCTAGGCAAGTTGCTACAACTGGTTGTACCTCACCCTTTTCTGCCTGGCAAGCTGTTGCTACTACCAGTACCTCACCCCTTTCTTCTTTTGCCATTTCAACTGTTTCCACTTCATCAACAAATGCAACTTCCAAAATTAGTGGATGGTTGTTTGAGAAGGATCAGGGATGATTTAGAAGAAGTCAAAGTCCCCATCCATAGCGCCAACAGATGGTGAGGACAACGTAGTAGTTGCTGCCTCTTGTTGCCCCTTTTTCACCCCCAAAATCACTGTAGATATGAGACAATGGAAGACCGGATTTGGTGAGCCCTTCAAACACCTTGATGTTGTTCTTTCAACAGTTGCCATGCTGCACAGATTTAGGTGTCCGCAGAGCCTCAAGCAGATGTGCTTCTTCAACCTCTACCAGATTCTGGCTTCGTGGGGTCTTCCATAGAAGTTTCTTAGAAGCAACTGCTGACATGGTTTAATGAACCTCATCCCCAGCCTCAAGTGATCAATGTATGGGAATGGTGGGAGTTGGAAAAAATACATTACTCCAAGTGGTGGTTGTGTGTAGGTTGTGGTTGCCATGACTCCACAAGTTCGTGGACATCCAATCAATGGAGTCATTAATGCTTTTGCTTCCATTCACGATTTTGAAGATTCCGAGGGAATTCCCATTGGGTTAACGAAGAGGGAGCTTATACTATGATATTAAATATCCTTCTTGTTTCGTGCAAGTCGGTGGAAGATCTGGGGATGAAAGCACTGAAATCACCTCTGATAGAGTATTCACCTCTAATAGAGTATGTGCCTTACAAAGTGTCGATTCTGAAAGCCGTGAAGCCCACCGCGTTGAGCTACTGTAGTGTTTTTTCCCTGCCAATCGATGGATATTAAATTGGAGTGATAATGATGAAATCTGTAATGATTTTCTTAAATAATTTGGTGTCTAATCTGTAATTCTTTTGTGGTAATTTGAAAGTGAAAGAGGAATTTGATGTCCAATCTGTAATGCTCTTCTTACCATTGATGAGCCCCAATTTTTGGTACAATTTGGGCTCATTTTGGCCTACCAATCTTGTTCAACCATTCATCTTTTATCACTTATGCATTCATTTCTTAGTATATTCGTGTTGTTTGTAGGAAGAAGGGCAGGCATTATATCTATGTGGCTAATACATGGTGATTTCAGGTTTTTGGCATTAAAGAGAGCAAAAGACCACGTAAATGGAGACAAGGAGACAGCAAAGGTGACGTTGCAGGTTTATAGGGAGGTTGTCTACAGCCTTAAATGACTTCCCTCGTAATTTTCACCTTAACTCCGAGCTCCAACAGCTCTCCCCACCGAGCTCAAAGGCAGCCAACATGTTCTACAGGATCAGCAGTTTTACAGCAGTTTGACTTCAGTTGGACAGCCAAGCCCCACGAATGGAGGAAGCCAGCCTGATCTTCATTGTGTATAAATATGCAGGCCGTAGCCTATGTTAGGAGCTTTTTGAACTTTTGGATTACTCTTGTAATTTCTGAGCACGAGTTACCAGCTCGGTGTTTGTTTTTGTGTAAGCCAGTTTTGGCATGACATTAGACTTTTGATTATGAATAAAGGCAAGCAGATTTGGATCTAGTTCTGAGCTTTTAAGGGAGCTATAGCTCTCAGGTTAGGGCCCAACCTGAGAGCAATAGACCTCCTCTTCTTGTAGTGTTATTTGCCTTTCTTTCCAGCACTTTGTTTCCTTGTTTTAACATGCATTTCAAGAGCACAGTTTGATGATTTGATTTCTTTAATGAGATTGAGTAGGTTTAGCTTATGGTTAAATCAATTTTCGCTGTTTAGATTAGAATAGGAGAGTGGTAATTCATTGGAGCTCCCAAAAAAGGTTGAGAGAGACCCCACTGCCATCTCTGTTTGGAGATTGGGGTGCAGTCTACACCAACCACCAAAAAACGCAGTCTTTTACCTTTATGCAAGCTGCAACACAGTCACTTTCATTATAGATCTTTCCATGCACTTCAATCTTGAACCATACTCTTTCATCACACCTCCATGCACAACTTCTTTCCAAGGTTTACATTACTGTTCATAGATTTAATAGCACAGGTAGCACAGGTTAATGAATTCTCGTTTTTGGTGCAAGACATAAGCAATTTGTTTTATTTACACTGCTCCATATCATTCCATTTCCTTCTTCTTCGTCTTGACCACGCCTAAAGCCACATCCTTGACCTCTGCTCAGCTCGGTTATCTTCCAACTCTTCCATTTCCCACGTAGCTTCATTTTCTTGACCTTTCGTTGTTCTAGCCTTCCATCCACCAACCAACTTCATGCACTCGTTCTCCATCCTATTTCTCTACTCCTGAGCCATCACCAGCTCCATCTCCATCTTACCTGTGTCCCCATACCACTCCATCACTTCACCATCACCCAAAACGCCCACGGTAGGACATCCTGTAGAAGTTAACAGACTTCCTGTAGGATTCCTGAGTTTCCTATAGGATCCCCTGCAGACATCCTGTAGGAGCCCACTCACTCGGTTGCTGAGCATCTGAACGTGAGGAACTTCTGTGGGATGATGTTAGAGATCCCCTGGGACCTCTCCTAGCCTCCCTGACCTTTCCCAAGCTTTCCTTCCCTTTGCACCACCTCTGCACAACCAAACCCTAATAAGAACAAAATCACAATCACTCCAACCATTTAAGAAAAAACATAAAAACAATGTTCTTTTCATTGAAAGTAGCTTAATTTCATGCATTTCACATCACTAGAAGTAATGGCATCATTTTCAGACATTTGCACTCTCACTATTGCATCATAGAGGTTAGACTAGTCAGATTAGGGTTTACTAGGGTTTCCATGTTTTGGTTGGCTTTCAGTTCATTTTTGCCAAGTAGATTAGTTCTCTTTGAGCTAGCTTTCGTCCATCATTTAGCAAGATTCTTCTGAGAGCATATAGAAGTTGGCTTGAGCCCTAGCGGACTTGTGCCAGCTGACCAAGTGACAGCTGCAACAAGAGCTAGTACTTGTGCATACAGCACCGTCGCTTCCAAGTTTGTACGAACTACCGGGTTGATAAAATTAGAGACAGGAAGCCCCAGGAGTTGTAGCATTATTGCTACAATACTGGAGCTCACCATCTTTTTGGCGCCGTTGCCGGGGAAGCGTCAGAGTATTAGTAATTGTTGCTTTTCTTCTACTTTCTTACTCTTGCCTTCTGCTTTCATAGATTAGTATTTCCTGCTTTCATAGATTAGTATTTCCTGCTTTCATAGATTAGCATTTCCTGCTTTCATAGATTAGTATTTCCTGCTTTCCTAGAATAGCCTTTCAATTCTGCAATTTCAATTCTGCAAGCGTAGATTAGCATTTCCATTCCTGCAATTTCATTTGAGCAAAGTAGATTAGTTCTTTCTTGTTTTCAATTTAATTCTGCATCTTTATAGTTAGTTGTAGATCAATCTGTTTCAGTTTTGCAGGTACCAAGAAAAAGCAAAAGCAATCAAAAAGAAGTTTTTCTCATTTCATGCCTCGTAGGAACCGAGATAAATCAGGAAAATTCCTACCTAACACCCCCACCACATCACTGAGTCACCCTTCTCTCTTCTTTGGTGACAGTGACCCAGAAGAACCTATAGGTGAACATCCTAAGATATACAAAGATCCTATAGAAGAAGAAGAGTTAGAGACCACTCCATCTGAAGCTATGGCTGACAATAGAGGAGAAGATGAAAGAATAGAAGGTGCCTTCCCCATCCGAGAGACCAATGGAGAGATGAAAATGAAGAACATTAGCCCCTCTGCTTTACCTCACTTCCATGGACTGACTTCTGAGGATCCTGATACCTTCCTATTTGAGTTTGCTGTCCTTTGTAGAACCTATGACTATACTGAAGATGAGCAAAAGCTGAAACTCTTCCCTTTAACTCTTAAGGATGCAGCACTACGCTAGTTCATGGGCTTACCTGGGAATAGTATCACTACTTGGGCTCAAATGCAGCAAGCTTTCAATACCAAATACCGGGATTACTGTAGGTCCAAGGAAACCAAGGGAGAAATCTTTCGGATGACTATGGGAAATGATGAGTCCTTAGAAGATTACGAGGAGAGGTTCCAACTCAGCTATAAGCGGGCCAGGTGCACACTTGACCCTGAATCCCTTAAGTTGGTCCTGCTCCGAGGAGTCCCTGAAGACCTCTTAGATACCCTTCACATGTTAGTTGGGGGGGACATTTACCAACTGCCTTATGAGGACATCAAGACTGTGTTTAGAAATCACTCCAGGGCAGCTAGGAAATGAGGTAGAGGAAATCTCCTCTCCACTGGTGTCCCTTTCTCCAAACATGAGTTTGCAAACCAATTAGAAGATCTTAAGAGTGAGGTGAGACAGACCATTGCCATGCAGCTGGACACCTTCAGGATCCAGCAGAAGAAGGAAGAAGCTGAGAGAGCCTTGGCTGTCTTCTGCCCTAGGTGCACAAGGAGACACCCTAAGAACGAATGCCCATTGCATTCGGTTGAAGTATGTTTCGTCTGTGAGGAGGACCATCCCACAAATCAGTGTCCAACCTTACCTGGGTTTAAAGCCATGTACCAAGGGACAGAAGCCCCCACTGAACCTCTCTATTTCATCAACCAAAGGAGGCCACAAGGTTCTAGACCTTATCAACAAGGAATGCAAGGGGCACCTCAAGCTTATTACAGCCCCAACCAATCGACTCCTATGCCTTCCTGGGGTCCCCCTGCTCATCCTTCCTGGTCCATGCCTCCTCCATGGTCTTATCCACCTCAGTACCCTACTCAACCTACTTCTCACTCATACCATTCGCATACCCAGTCACAGCCTCAGTGGAGTGCACCTCAGTCGGGGTGGAGGCCCCAGTACAACACTCCTCCTGCCATTTTTCCTCCACCACCAGTTCAACCTCAGCCTTTACCTCCTGCTCCTCCAAGACAACCTCAAATGCCTGCTCAACCGAACCCGAACCCCAACAATAGACAGGCCCATCAGGTATACACTGGGGAAACATCATGTCCTACCTATGCTGTGGAGATCCAGGAGATCAATCTTCGATCTGGAAAGACCCTTCTGGATCGCCAACCTCCTCCCCCGGAGGATGAGGAAGATAAACATGAAAGTGAACCAAAGGCTATTCCACCCTTTCCTGAGAGACTAACAGCCACACAACCCAACCCAGAAGAGGATGAGCTTCTGGGAGAGCTCAAGCAGTTGTGTGTGAAAATACCACTTCTCCAAGCCATCAAGGATGTGCCGATATACAACAAACTGGTTAAGGAAAAGTGCTTCAAACACCCAGGCAGGTGGAAGAAAGATGCCTCAACCATCAATGTCATAGGACAACTGTCTGACCTTATGTTAGGACAAGTCATCTGCCCAAAATACCTAGATCTTGGAAGTCCTGTAGTAGATGTCCACATCAATGGCACCATCATACCTCACACCTTGATTGATCTGGGGGCTGCCATTAATGTGATGACCAGGGATACCATGCTCAAACTCAATCTTCAGGGTTCCTTGAGGAAGACCTCGACCGTACTGCAACTAGCAGATTGCTCCATCGTGACTCTCGAAGGGATTGTGGAGGATGTCTTGGTCTCTATTGACTCTTGGGAATACCCTGCAGACTTCCTGGTTTTGCAACCAAAGGCAAAACTTACTGGATATCCTCTCATTTTGGGAAGGCCTTGGTTAGCCACTGCAGATGCTTACATAAGTTGCCGTGCAGGAAATATGACCATCAAAAATGGTCCTATGTCCAAGCAACTTGTCCTATACCCTCCTGCCCAACCCTCCTTAGAACATGACTTACCACTCTGGTTGGAAGAAGGAGAGGAAGACGAGGTGTACTCAGCACCTCTGTGCACCCTAGATACCACTAGAAGAGACCCCCCAACCGAGGATGACTTGATCGAGACCCTGATCCAGAATCCACCTTCCAGTGCACTATCCTTAGAGAAACTGGTGGAGGATGCCCAAGCTAGCACCTTAGTGGATCTTTGTACAACCAACCCTGTCACTCCCAGAGTCAAGAATGTGGAGTTCGGCCCTGAGAGAACGTTAAAAATCAGCTCCTCCCTGTCTCCTTCTCAGGAAAAGGAGCTGTGTAGCCTGTTGGCCAGCCACCTAGATGCTTTTGCTTGGAGCTATAAGGAGATGAAAGGAGTCCATCCTTCGGTCTGTACCCATCACATATACATCAAAGAGGATTGCAAACCAGTTAGGCAACCCCAGAGGAGAATGAATCCAACCCTTAAGGACATTGTCAAGGAAGAATTGCAAAAACTGTTGGATGCGGGATTCATCTACCCCATCTCAGATAGTGAATGGGTGTCCCCTCTGGTGTTGGTTCCCAAGAAAAATGGGAAATGGAGAATCTGTGTGGACTACCGAGAACTGAACAAAGCTACCAAGAAAGACCATTTCCCTCTACCTTTCATAGATCAAGTGTTGGATGGACTGGCAGGAAAGAAGTTCTTCTCTTTCCTGGATGGGTTTAGCGGGTACAACCAAATCCAAATCAGCCCAGAAGACCAAGATAAGACCACCTTCACTTGTCCTTGGGGTACCTTTTCCTACCGAGTCCTTCCCTTTGGGCTATGCAATGCTCCTGCTACCTTCCAGAGAGCTGTCTTAAGCATCTTCTCGGAGCTGGTCCATGATGCAGTGGAAATCTACATGGATGACTTCACTCCTTATGGGGCCAACTTCCAGGAAGCATTGTCCAATTTGGGAAAAGTCCTAACCAAATGCATTGAGATGAACTTGTCCCTTAGTCCTGAAAAATGTGAATTCCTAATGACTGAAGGGACCGTGCTAGGCCATACCATCTCTTGCCAAGGGTTACAGGTGGATCCTAACAAAATTTCTCTCATCAAGAAGGTTCCACCTCCTCAAAAAGTAAGAGATGTTAGGAGTTTCTTGTGATTGGCAGGATATTACCGGAGATTCATTAAAGACTTCAGCAAGCTAGCCTCGCCATTGTTTGGCCTGTTGGCAAAAGATGTGGAGTTTAATTGGACTGACGATTGTCAGAGGGATTTGAATGAATTGAAGGACAAGTTGGTGTCAGCCCCAATCCTGAGAGGTCCAAACTGGGCCCTACCTTTCCACATCCACACTGATGCCTCGAACAAAGCCATAGGTGCAACTTTAGGACAAGTTGAGCAGAAACTTCCATATGCCATTTACTTTGTTAGCAAAAACTTGTCCAAAGCTGAGCTGAATTACACTGTAACCAAGAAAGAGTTCTTAGCTATGGTCCATGCACTGAACAAGTTCTGACACTATATCACTGGCTATCAAACCTTTGTACATACAGACCATGCTGCAATCAGATATTTAATGAATAAACCAAATGTGAATGCTCGTATTATTAGATGGTTACTTTTATTGTAGCAGTTTGATTTGACCATTGTTGACAAACCAGGTAGAGAAAATGTTGTTGCTGACTTTTTATCTAGATTGGATTTGTCTGCAGATGAGGATGGAACAGTGGATGACCAGATGCCCGATGAACATCTGTTTGCTATTTCAGTACTCTCTCCATGGTTTGCTGATATAGCAAACTACCTTGTTTCAGCACAGTTCCCTCCGCACCTATCTTCGAGAGAGAAGAGCAGAATCATCAGAAAAAGTGCCTCATTTACTTGGATCGGGGGCAATCTGTTCAAGCTTGGCCCCGATCAGATCTTAAGCGTTGTGTAAGGGAGGAGGAAGTCTTTGATATCCTCCTCACCTGTCATGATGGGCCTTGTGGAGGACATTTTGCAGCAAAGAGAACTGCCTTCAAAATCCTGCAGGCAGGCTACTATTGGCCCACACTTCATCAAGATGTCAGAAGATATGTCGGCCAGTGTGACCAATGCCAAAGAATGGGGAAACCGACCCAAAGGGATGAGATGCCTCTCCAACCTCAGGTGACTCTTGAGCCATTTGAGAAGTGGGGTATGGACTTTGTGGGCCCAATCAACCCTCCTTCGAGGCAAAGGTCTTACATCATTTTGTGCACTGACTACCTGACAAAGTGGGCAGAGACCAAAGCAATCAAAGCAGCAACAGAAGAAGAGGTGGCCGATTTCTTAAGAGAAAACATCTTCTATAAGTTTGGCTATCCAAGAGAGCTGGTCACCGATCAAGGGAGCCAGTTCACCTCCAACCTGGTTGAAGATCTACTAGCTCATCACAAGATCAAGCATAGGACTTCCACCCCCTATCACCCTCAAGCAAATGGGCAGGTGGAAGTCACCAATAGAGCATTAGAAGGGATCTTGACTAAGGTGGTGAGCAGCAGCAGAAAGGACTGGACAGATCGCCTGGTTGAAGCCACATGGGCTTACAACACCACTTGGAAGACCACCACCAGCTTCACACCTTATGAGCTGGTCTATGGGAAGAAAGCTTTGCTGTCCATTGAGTTTGACTACAACACTTTAAGGATGGCAGCTCAGCTGGATCTAGATCTCAGCCATGCACAACAAGAAAGGCTCTTGCAGCTGAATGGACTGGATGAGCACCGACTGCAGGCCCTCCTTCACTCAGAAGTGGTTCAACTTCAGAGAAAGGTGTGGCATGACCAACATCTCCATGACAAGCAGTTTCAGCCGGGAGATTGGGCTTTGTTGTATGACTCCAGATACAAAGATTTCAAGGGGAAGCTGAGAACCAGAAGGCTAGGGCCATATTCTGTGGAAAAATGTCATGACAATGGATCTGTTCTTATTCGGACCATTGATGAGGAAGCCATCCCCATGCTTGTCAATGGGCATCGATTGAAGATCTACAGGAAGCCTCTCTCAAGACAAGAGTTCATCAAGACTGTGGAGAAGGCAGTGTTGGTCATAGAGAAGGGTTCTACCCCTGCTTTGGGCATACCCTGAAAAATCTAAAAAAAAAAAAAAAATAATAAATAAATAATAAAGATCCTTGGGTGAAAACCTTTCTGAGGCGCCCAAGGCAGGTGATAGGGGTGAAAACCTCATTGAGGCGCCCCTATTGTCTTTCAAAAAAAAAAGAAAAAAAAAAAGAAAGAAAGATTGGAAAAGATCCTTGAGTGAAAACCTCTTTGAGGCGCTTAAGGCAGATGGCAAGGGTGAAAACCTCACTGAGGCGCCCCTGCTATCTTTCAAAAAAAAAGAAAAAAAAGAAAAAGAAAAAAGAAAAAAAAAACAAAAGAAAAAACAAAGTCAGCAAGTTTATCATGTGCAAATTTGCATGCAGGTTGCAGGTGTTCTATGGAGGAGAGGAAGCCTCTCAATTCAAAGCCAAGGGTCCTCATCATGCAGTCAGGACACCTCACCAAGCACCTCCTCCAAGAATGCTCATTTTCTCCAAGGTATGTGCAATTTTATTACAGCTTGAGTCTTCTACAGGAAGATGCAGATTTTCTACAGGAAGATGTAGATTTTCTACAGGAAGATGCAGAGTTTCTACAGGAAGGTGCAGACTTTCTACAGGAAGCGCAGCCTTTCTACAGGAAGCTCTGTATTTCTACAGGAAACTTCCTGTAGAAGCTCAGAACGGCCAGAATTCATTTCATGAGGAGATCTAACGGCTAAGGATCGGTTTGGACGCATGCAAGTCACTGTTGTCACCCTTGCACATTGCCGTTATCTTGTTCCACCATCCTTGTCGACATGCAGCAAAGTTACCTACACCAGCAAAGCAGATCGATGAGTTCTCAAGAAAAAGCAAATGGTAAATAAAAAAAAAGCTAGAGATCTCACACCATATTCATCACAGTCATCCAGAAGCTCTGGGAGCGTGATCATGAGGCCATCCATCGTCGTGCAGCATGCACCCAAGGAGGAAGAACTGTTCCAAGACGCCCGCGGGAGTCCTGTAACAGTTAAGCCTGCTAGAGTGGATACCATTCACAGCGCTGGCCATATGCAATGAAGCGTGGGCGCATGCAACCAAAGCGTCCAATCCATCGGGCAGCCTGCAAACATGAACCTCCGGGACTGTGTAAGTGCACCAGCAGCAGGTAAAGCGACTCATCAGCGTCCAAAGAACCGAAACATCGTATGCAGCCGCGCAAGTAAGTGTCTCGACCCTTCCTTCCATCAGATTGCATGAATATTACTTTGATTGGTTGCTAAGTGTAAAGGTGAATGGGTTGAGCGGCCGTATGGCCATTTGGCCGGCCACATCGGCCAGTTAATGGTCTAGTTGGACGTTTAGGTGGCGACCATGACAAAGAGAATGGGCAGCATGCACGTGAGAGAAATCCCGTCGGGGAAAGAACGATTAACAAAAGAGGTGGCGGCAGATCCGCGGGAATTGATGCGGCAACAAGTGAACGCGCAGTTGAATGATGGGGATGATGTCACCCAACGGTCCGGTGGGGACAGCTCATCCCCGCGCCACGGATTCCGCCGATTCAAAATCTAATCGGCTAGATTGCCCGCATGCATTTATCAACCACCGTTTTGAACTCGAGCGGCTATCCAGATCTTTCTGCAGTTCGATACGCCGAGCCTTTGGCTATCAGAACGCTTGTGAAGCACGCTCAGAGCACAGGCCAACTGCAGTCCTCCCGAAAATCGCGCGCTGCATTCTACAGGAACGCTGTCATTCTACAGGAACGCTGTTCTACAGGAACGTAGTTTCTACAGGAAAGCGGGTGCCTCACGTAAAAAGGTGGCAAATTACAAAGGTAACCCTCAACTCTTCATGCAACTGGTTATTAAAGGTGGAAAAATCGTCGTTCACGGTCTGGTCATAGAAAAGTGGTGAAATTGTTGTCTGCTGTGCCTATACTGTCATTCTACAGGATGTCAGGGTAATTAGACTGTGTTAAGTTCCTCAGGGATAAATTTTGTGGGTTGTGTGCATAATTCTACGCTCTGTAGACCAAATTTCTTCCACAATCACCACCTCGGGTTAAGGGAGCTATGTTATCATGCCAGGTGGGTTTATTAGACAAGAACCCATTGATTCAACCAAGTTAAGGAGAAATCAGGAGGTGGTGGAGCTCTTCACACGAGCACAATGGATATCCTTTTGTGATAAGCTGCAGGGTTACGACGATGAAGTGGCCGAGGAATTCTTGCAGGCCCTGAGGCCGAAATCCAAGACACTGGCCACAGTGAATTTCAGGGGCCTAAGCCTCAAGCTCACCCCGCAATATATCAGTAGAATCACTGAACTTCCAATGGGTCTGCCGTGGGATAAGGAAGAACGGAAGTTGAGCCAGCAGGCCAAGAAAGAATTCTTTCCACCTGAGGAGGAATTCTCGGAGGACAAAAATGGGGTGCGAAGAACAAGTTTGTTGCCACCATGGAACGAAGTTAGCCTGCAAATCATGAAGTATATAACCTGTGAAGGTCGTTATAGCATCGTGTATGCGTATCACTTTCGGTTGCTCACTGAGTTAAGGCACCGGAGTGATCTTCCTGTAGAACAGAAACTGAGCATCCCTTATTTCCTGCTACAGTCTCTAATTGAGTGTGCCACAAAGCTCAAAGAAGGCATACCAGATCAGGTAGCCCACCATGGGTTGATCAAGCTTCTTGTGGAGGATGCGCTCCATTCATATAAGGTTCCCCTCTCATGGGAATCATTCAGAAATTTAACAAGAGATGGAGACATAAGGATGCTGGCTGAAGAAGGTGGTTCCTCTAGCAGTGAGGAAGAAGAATCAGAGGCCGAGGGAAAGAAGGAAACTAGCCCGAGGACCCCGACCACAGTGCAGAAGCAAAAGCGGGAGAAGAAGCAAAAGGAAAAAGATGCTGAGGAGAAAGCTGACTCACCCATCTTGTCAGCAAGGGAGAAAAGGTTGCAGAGCAGAACGGACAAAGCTGGAGAGGTCCACGTCAGCCCAAGTACCTCATCAGCACCCGCAACCAAACCAAAAGGTAAAACCCCTGCAGCAAAGCAAGCCAAGGTGGCGACACCTGTCCCTACAGGAAAGCAGAAACAGGCTTCTACAGGAAGCCCGAAAACAGCTTCTACAGGAAGCCCACAAATAGAGAAACAGGCTTCTACAGGAAGCCCGAAAACAGAGAAACAGGCTTCTACAGGAAGCCCTGCAAAATTAAAACCCAAGGAGAAGAAGGTGGACATTCTGGCAAGGGAGGCAGCAGCTGTATTAGCTGGCCTCAGCACGCCACCTAAGCCAAAAGGAAAGAGGAAGAGGGACACCCCTCTATACTTTAAAGCTCGAAGAAGTGTTAGGATAAAGACGGGCAAGCCACAGCCTCCGTCCAGCAGCCCGATTGTCATCGAAGATACCCCTGCTTCTCCCAAGGAAAAGTCCCCCTCAAGGATAACAGTCACCTACGAGAAGGGAAGTCCAAAGAAAAATACGTGGCAAGAAAGGTTAGACTTGTTGGATGAAAAAACTCGGCTACAGGAAGCTGAAAATGTTCTACAGGACACTCTGGCCCGGCTACAGGAAACGGAAAAGAGGGAAGGAGAAGGACCCTCATCACCGCAAAGGGAGGGTGAGGTAGCACCACCTGAAGAGGTAGAAAGAGAACATATACCAGAACCTAGCCCTTCACCTAGTCTGAGTTCATACTACACCTTTTTAGAGGCGGGAAAAATCATACCGCAGAAATTTACTGTGCCTCTATTTTTTGCATTAGAGGAGGAAAGGGTCCGTTCCCACACGTGGATGCAGATTGCCAAGTCAAAGGGTGTGGCGGACATAGGTCCCTTACAAGAGCAACTCAAGGAGGTCAGGAGTGAATTTTCCATGGCTAAGCATGTGGCTAATTGCCAACGTGTGCTTCTACAGGAAGAAAACCAGAAGCTGAAATTGCAGCTACAGGAGCTAAGGGCAGGGGTAGGTACATCCTCCAAAGACACCACAGAAGAACAACAAGGCAAAAAGGAGCTGACCACCAGTCTTGAGGAGCCAATGACACTTCTACAGGAAGCAGAATAGCAAGGCCAAATTGAAGTGCAAGCTCTAAAAGAACAGCTGCAACAAAAGGAAGCACAATTGGCCTGCATGGCCAGTTGGGCCATGGAAGAAATACAGTGCAGACAACCTGCAAAATCCTATGGGTTGTACTTAAAATATCAATGGATGCAGTTCCAAATAAATACCTTGGCACAAAGAGGTATTTCTCAGATCCATAACCCACAGCAATTTTCTGAATTGTGCAGTACTAGTTCGTCAAAAGACAAAGCCAAATCAGTAGAGTTCTACCTCCACAATTTGGCTTTGCCTAATGAAGTCTCCTGGGATCCCAATATTTCCTTGGGTGATATGCAATTGATGGCATTCGCTTCATGGTTAAACCATGAGGATCAAAGAGCAGCTGAAGGAAAATCGGTCATGAACCGAGAAGTGAGCGAGCCACTGTTCATTCGAGCAGAACCAGAGGATCCGGTTGCACTCATCTCAGCACACCAACAGTTGTCTACTGATCCCACAGCTTCCTTGAGATTTATGGACCAACAGGCCCAAGCCATAGCCCATTTTGAAGACATGGAAAGACTGTTAGGAGAAACTGCTGCCCAAGCATGCACACGCAGATGGAATACCTTGGCACACAGTTTGAAGATCCGAGAATACCATACCCCAACTCGGATGAGGGAAGCGTTGGCAAGGGTAAACCTTTACAAGAAATCCATGCAAAGCCTCCAGGCCAGCTGGATTGGCCTTAAACTCAGCCCACCACTGCTGCTAGGATTGGCTGAAGGTAGCACAGAGAAGGATGACAGTAAACAATGGGAAAAGGTGGACAGAACAGCTGGGTTTCATATCAGCAAGGAGGACATTACCACAGAGGCTTGGGATGTAAGGGAAGCAGTGAAAGCAATGAAGGATGAAGATTTGGACTAAGTTGCTCAAGGATGAGCAAATGTTTTAGCTGGGGGGTGATGATGAGCCCCAATTTTTGGTACAATTTGGGCTCATTTTGGCCTACCAATCTTGTTCAACCATTCATCTTTTATCACTTATGCATTCATTTCTTAGTATATTCGTGTTGTTTGTAGGAAGAAGGGCAGGCATTATATCTATGTGGCTAATACATGGTGATTTCAGGTTTTTGGCATTAAAGAGAGCAAAAGACCATGTAAATGGAGACAAGGAGACAGCAAAGGTGACGTTGCAGGTTTATAGGGAGGTTGTCTACAGCCTTAAATGACTTCCCTTGTAATTTTCACCTTAACTCCGAGCTCCAACAGCTCTCCCCACCGAGCTCAAAGGCAGCCAACATGTTCTACAGGATCAGCAGTTTTACAGCAGTTTGACTTCAGTTGGACAGCCAAGCCCCACGAATGGAGGAAGCCAGCCTGATCTTCATTGTGTATAAATATGCAGGCCGTAGCCTATGTTAGGAGCTTTTTGAACTTTTGGATTACTCTTGTAATTTCTGAGCACGAGTTACTAGCTCGGTGTTTGTTTTTGTGTAAGCCAGTTTTGGCATGACATTAGACTTTTGATTATGAATAAAGGCAAGCAGATTTGGATCTAGTTCTGAGCTTTTAAGGGAGCTATATCTCTCAGGTTAGGGCCCAACCTGAGAGCAATAGACCTCCTCTTCTTGTAGTGTTATTTGCCTTTCTTTCCAGCACTCTGTTTCCTTGTTTTAACATGCATTTCAAGAGCACAGTTTGATGATTTGATTTCTTTAATGAGATTGAGTAGGTTTAGCATATGGTTAAATCAATTTTCACTGTTTAGATTAGAATAGGAGAGTTGTAATTCATTGGAGCTCCCAAAAAAGGTTGAGAGAGACCCCACTGCCATCTCTGTTTGGAGATTGGGGTGCAGTCTACACCAACCACCAAAAAACGCAGTCTTTTACCTTTATGCAAGCTGCAACACAGTCACTTTCATTATAGATCTTTCCATGCACTTCAATCTTGAACCATACTCTTTCATCACACCTCCATGCACAACTTCTTTCCAAGGTTTACATTACTGTTCATAGATTTAATAGCACAGGTTAATGAATTCTCGTTTTTGGTGCAAGACATAAGCAATTTTTTTTATTTACACTACTCCATATCATTCCATTTCCTTCTTCTTCGTCTTGACCACGCCTAAAGCCACATCCTTGACCTCTGCTCAGCTCGGTTATCTTCCAACTCTTCCATTTCCCACGTAGCTTCATTTTCTTGACCTTTCGTTGTTCTAGCCTTCCATCCACCAACCAACTTCATGCACTCGTTCTCCATCCTATTTCTCTACTCCTGAGCCATCACCAGCTCCATCTCCATCTTACCTGTGTCCCCATACCACTCCATCACTTCACCATCACCCAAAACTCCCACGGTAGGACATCCTGTAGAAGTTAACAGACTTCCTGTAGGATTCCTGAGTTTCCTGTAGGATCCCCTGCAGACATCCTGTAGGAGCCCACTCACTCGGTTGCTGAGCATCTGAACGTGAGGAACTTCTGTGGGATGATGTTAGAGATCCCCTGGGACCTCTCCTAGCCTCCCTGACCTTTCCCAAGCTTTCCTTCCCTTTGCACCACCTCTGCACAACCAAACCCTAATAAGAACAAAATCACAATCACTCCAACCATTTAAGCAAAAACATAAAAACAATGTTCTTTTCAATGAAAGTAGTTTAATTTCATGCATTTCACATCACTAGAAGTAATGGCATCATTTTCAGACATTTGCACTCTCACTATTGCATCATAGAGGTTAGACTAGTCAGATTAGGGTTTACTAGGGTTTCCATGTTTTGGTTGGCTTTCAATTCATTTTTGCCAAGTAGATTAGTTCTCTTTGAGCTAGCTTTCATCCATCATTTAGCAAGCTTCTTCTGAGAGCATATAGAAGTTGGCTTGAGCCCTAGCGGACTTGTGCCAGCTGACCAAGTGACAGCTGCGACAAGAGCTAGTACTTGTGCATACAACACCGTCGCTTCCAAGTTTGTACGAACTACCGGGTTGATAAAATTAGAGACAGGAAGCCCCAGGAGTTGTAGCATTATTGCTACAATACTAGAGCTCACCAACCATCAACACGTGGAGAATAATTTGATTCCGAAATTCTCATTTCCTAATGTAAAAGAAAGATTTTGATATGATACACATACAAATTAATTGGTATTAATACCTTGTCAGATGTAATCAACTCTCCATTCAACAATAATTTTCTTTTTAAATGATACTTCATTTAAAAATCTGTAGGCATCCATCCCCATATCCGCCATAAGATAGATATCCTCCTGCACAACTTATTGATCACATGATTATACACAGTGCATTCCTTCTAACATGGGTGTTTTTGGATCTGGTTGCAGGGAGGCTCACCCTGTAACGATGATATTGGTCTTCTGCAACGTCTGCGTAGAGATGATTTTAGGAAGGAAGAGACAGGTAATTGGTTATTGTGTAGAAGGCCAAACTTATATTAACTGTGGGCATAATTGAAGACTATTGTAAGACATTGATGACTATAGAAGATTGACACCGACGACAATTCGAGTTCACACAAGTTGTTATGCTCTTGACCTGCGAGAAGATACTAGAATACCAAATATGCGAAGAAATATAACCTAGAACACAGAACAATGAGAAATAACAGCATGCATTTTATTATTCAGAAGGGAAAGCAATGTTCACTTGCCTCTTCGAGGGGGCAACCTCCAATACAGCAGGGCTCAATTACAAAATAAGACACAATGCTCCTCAATGGGGAGTCTCTATCCTTTATATAGGATTCATACATGCAATACTATGGGTCAATACCATGGTTCTTATTAATACCATCTATCTAATACCATGGCCCATTTGTAACTAACGGTGGCCCCTTCTTTAAATGTGGGTCAACCACTTACAATTATTAATATGGGCTTTATTGACTCTTTAATTAACTATAACTATGACTCGAACCTATTACATAAATAAGGGGGTTAGGGTTGGACCCTAAAATGCCCTCCCCCCTAAAAATAGCCTTGTCCTCAAGGCTGAAGCTGTGGAAACTACTGAAGAACAGTGGTTGGTTCCCAGGTCACATCTTCTAGAGAGGTGTCTTTCCACTTGATGAGGACTTCCTTGATCATGAGGCCGCGCGGGTGCCGTTCTCTCGTGTCAAGAACTTGCTCAAGTTGGATCTAGATTGAACCTTCTTCATCCAATTCCAGTAGACTGGTTTGAATTTTGCAATTGTTCCCCACCACTTTCTTGAGGCATGAGACATGGAAGACGGGATGGATTTTTGCAGTGGGTGGCAAGGCTAGCTTGTAGGCTACTTCTTTGATGCGTTGAAGTATTTGATACAGTTCGTAAAATTTTGGAGATAATTTATGAAAACCCTTGTCTTTGAGTGATGTTTGCTTATATGGTTGCAGCCTCAAGAATACTTGATCCCCTTCTTGAAATGTGTGCTCTGAACGATGTTGGTCTGCCTGTTGCTTCATGCGATTTTGAGCTTGATGGAGATTATCTTTGAGGTGGGCAAGCATGGTTGCACGGTTTTGTAGGAGTTGATCCAATGCTTGTACCTTAGAGAATCCTGGGATATAAGAAGTAGGTGAAGGGGGGAGTTGACCATAAACTGCTTCATATGGAGTCATCTTGGTGGTGGCATGATAGTTAGTATTATACCACCATTCGAGTAGAGGTAACCATTGTACCCATAGATGTTGCTTTTCTAAAGTGAAACACCTGAGGTAGGTCTCCAAACATTTGTTGACTGCTTTAGTTTGACCATCCTTTTGGGGATGATAGGAAGTACCGAGTTGTAGTT
Source organism: Pinus tabuliformis (assembly GCA_031772625.1). NCBI lineage: Eukaryota > Viridiplantae > Streptophyta > Pinopsida > Pinales > Pinaceae > Pinus > Pinus tabuliformis. The sequence goes on from CM062818.1 coordinate 1,307,444,696, forward strand.
GGGTACCTTGTAGCCTTAAGAGTTCCTGCCAAAAGTTACTGGTGAATATCGGGTCACGATCAGACACAATGGAAGTGGGCATGCAATGCAATTTGAAGATCTGGTCCATGAAATATTGAGCCACCAAAGCGGGTGTAAAAAGGCGAGGTAGGGTGCAAAAATGAGCATACTTAGAAAGTCTGTCCACAACCACCATGATGACTTACTTGTTGCCTGACTTCACAATACCAGTATTGAAATCCATAGAAACCTTCGTCTAGATTGAGGTAGGGATGGGAAATGGCTGTAAAGTGCCTGGGGATTTGACTATTTCTCCTTTGTGGTACTGACACACATCACACTCAGCTACAAAAGTAAGAATGTCCTTTTTCATGCATGTCTAAAAGAATGAATTCCAAGTGCGAGCATAAGTCTTCTGAAATCCTGAATGGCCTGCAGTGGGAGATGAGTGCAACTCTGCCAAAATGTGACTTTTGAGGGTGGATGTTGGTGATATCACTACTTTGTCCTTGTAGTGAAGAATCTCATCTTGCCAAGAGTAGCCCACTGTGGAATTTGGATCTGCCTGCAATTTATTAATGAGTTGGGAGAGCGAAGGATGTGAAAACCATTCCTTGCGAGCCTCTTCAATGCACTCTGGAATGGGAAGAGAGATTGCTAGTAGGGTGTTTTCCTCCTCAAATTGGTGTGATAAAGCATCTGCTACAACATTTTCGTGCCCTTTCTTGTAAATTATCTCATAATCATATCCCAACATTTTAGCTAGCCATTTATTTTGTTGTGGCGAGGATAGGCGTTGCTCCAAAAAATATTTAAGGCTTTGATGGTCTGTTCGGATTTGGAAACACCGCCCCAATAAGTATGGTCGCCAGGTATCCACTGCATGTAAGATGGCCATCATCTCCTTCTCATAGGTATATTTTACCACATTTGTTCCACTTAGTTGTTGGCTAGTGAAGGCCAAGGGTCAACCCTCCTGCATTAAGACAACCCCAATCCCCGTACCTGAAGCATCACATTCAATCACAAAAGATTTGGTGAAGTCGGTTAGTGCCAATACAAGAGTGGAACACATGGCATGTTTGAAAGCTATAAATGCCTGTTGTGCTTCATCATTCCAGAGGAATGAATTTTTCTTGAGAAGTTGAGTGAGGGGTCTAGCAATGCGACCATAATTGTAGACAAATTTGCGATAGTAGCCAGTGAGACCCAAAAATCCTCTCAAACTCTTCAAGGTCTTTGGTTGAGGCCAATCCTACGTTTCCTGGATCTTTTTGGGATCCACCGTGACACCTTCAAGCCACACAATGTGGCCCAAATACTCAACTTCTTTCATGCCAAAAGAGCACTTAGACAATTTGACAAATAATTTATGCTTCTGGAGTAGTTGCAAGAGCAGGTCTACATGCTGAAGATGTTTTTCCGAGGTGAGGCTGTAGATGAGGATGTCAACAAAGAAAACAAGGACAAATTTTCTGAGATATGGTTTGAGCAGGTGATTCATGAGGCTCTGAAAAGTGGATGGGGCATTACAAAGACCAAATGGCATGACCAGGAATTCATAAAATCCTTCATGAGTTCTGAAAGCAGTCTTTGGAATGTCTACTTCTTTCATGCGAATTTGGTGATAGCCCAAGTGAAGGTCGAGCTTAGTAAAGAATTGAGCCCCATTTAGTTCATCCAGCAAATCATCAATAACCAGGATGGGAAATTTATCTTTGACCGTCAGCTTGTTGAGGGCCCTGAAGTCTGGACACATACACCATTCCCCATATTTCTTGAGCACCATGACCACAAGTGATGAATAAGGACTAATGCTAGGACGAATGACACCGGCTTCCAGTATTTCCTTGATGATTTTTTCAATTTCATTCTTTTGGGCGAAAGGATATCTATATGGGCGCACATTTGGTGGTTGTGCCCCTAGGACCAAAGTAATGCTATGATCATGTTCCCCTCTTGAGGTTGGAAGCTCATGAGGCTTGTCAAAAACCTGCAGATGGTTGTTTAAGACGTGTTGCATCTCAGGATGAATATGAATAGAAGTGGGCTCGAAGGCCTGGATAGCATTAAATTGGGCTATAACTCCATGGTGGGCCTTTTTTAACAACTTTTCCATCCTATGCTGGTTGATGATAGAAGGAGCACCTGCTTGGAGTCCGGGAGGGTATGCGTGTGGTCATTCTGCTTAAAGCTCATATATAACTCCTAGAAATCCATTGTGATTGGGGCGAGTGTGCGGAGCCATTCAACACCCAAGACAATGTCACACCCACCCATGATGATGGCAAACATGTGGGTCTTTAGGTGATAATCCCCCATCTGAAGTTTGACATTTTCATAGCAGCTGTCACATTTCATTGTCCCCCCATCAGCAATCTGGACCTAGAAATTAGAGACTGCTTTGACAAAACAATGCACTACTTCGACGACTCTTTAATGGATAAAGTTATGCGTACTGCCACTATCAATCAAGACTACTACAGGGCGATGTTTAATAAAACCTCCGATTTTGAGAGTTTGGGGAGAAGAAATGCCTTCCAAAGCATGGAGCAAGATAACTGGTTCTTCTGGTGTAGCTGGGAGCTCATTGTCCAGCTGGTTGTCCTCATCTTCCTCCTCTGGTCCCTCGAATGGTTGGGCTTCTTCAGATGAACTGTGATCAGTAGCATCAACTTGAAAGAATTCAGGTTCCTTGCATTTATGCCCAGGGGAGTATTTCTCATCACAATAGTAACATAATCCTTGCTTTCTTCTTTTTTCCATTTCCAATGGTGACACCTATTAGACCTTAAGTGTTTGGGTAGTGCTCAGAGCCTGGGTGGGGCATGCCTTGCTCGGAAATTTGGACGAGTCGACTGGGCCGCTAACGTGCGTTCTACTTCACGAGCTATCGTGCAAGTTGTCAGCCATGTGACTGGTTGGTGCATCCGGACGTGGGCTTATATGGTGTCTTTGAGACCACTGATAAATCATTCCAAGTAGAATTCATTTGCTAGACCTCCTGTGCGGAAGGCTAATGCTTCAAAGGCTTTAATATATTCTTGTACTGTGCCTATCTGTTTGAGCTTAGTAAGACGACCCAAAAAGTTAGATTCATGATCAAAGCGATCAGAAAGGGCTTTTGAGAATATCTGCCAAGTCATTGGCCTTGCATAGCATCATTGATGCCATTGCCACCATTGCCATCTTTCTTGGTCCAAGTAAAGGCTTCCCACACTTAGCTTAGTCTCATCATCTCTGATGTGATTCAATGTGAAATATTTCTCCATTTGTGATAGCCATATGGCTAGATGAGAGCCATCAAATTTATACATGTCCAGCTTGGGTGGTCGAGGGTGGGACTATTGGTGGTTTCCATAGAAGTGAAGAGAATGGCTAGATTTTCCCTCATGGTTTTCATTAAAAGCATATGCCTCCGATTGTAACCCTGACTTGCCCTTTGTGATTGTGTCACTTAAGGACTGGATTTGCTTCATTAATTCATCCAACTTTTTTTCAAGGGTGTCTATCTTCTCATTGGCCATAGCTTGAGCTCTGGTTTGTACCATGCACAGATCTGGTGCACTTGTCATTACTAGAAAAAAAAATTGGGACCACCCGAAAATTTGAAGCTGACAAGTGAATGGTACCACCTTGCTGAGCCCGTCGTCCTAATTTATTTTTTTTTTACTCTGAACGGAGTTTTACTCCTCGCTTAGGAATATTGTAGTAGCCAATTCTCAAAAAAGTTAATCCTGACCAATGTCTTGCTAGAATCACCCCAACGTATAGGAGCCACAAGCCTCCCTACACAAATAGTTAGATTTGTCTGCGAAACCCTCAACTGCTGAGTGTGAGTAGGAATGTGGCAGCGACCGAACCCCTGCTGCTAGATCTGAATGGTGGATCTGATTGTTGTTGCTGCGATAGAACCCAACCTACTAGGTCTGATATGGCAAAGAAGATGATGGGTGATCTGTAGAGAGACAAGGAAACTATGGTCTTAAGGAGTGTCAGGTGCTACAGATCACAATATACATAAGGGTTCAACAGTAGTACTCGGCCCAATCTTTCAGGGCACTAACTAAGGAGGATCAACCATACCCTTAGCCGTACTACCCGACTACCCTATCATACGCGCGAGTAATCTCCCCGAGTTTTATTCTCGGTGTACAATAGCAGCAAGACAACCGACGGTTTATCTACGGCGAGACTTCAGGTGAGCCTGGGGGCTTTCGATATACCCAGAGGGTACGTGGAAGATAGTTCGTGCACGGTTCTGTCTAATGCATTACTACTCGAAGGGGTACCCACAGGGTTACAAGGGACTCCAACAAGCGTGACCACCTCTTGTATTTCTTGCGTGCATGCCTCCCCAAATCCATAGGTTTATGCGCTCAACGACAGATCCCGTGGTTTAAAGACGTCAGAACACGTCTCTAGCCAAATTTTTTTTTTTGCTAAAAATGGAGATTCCACCGGCCTTGGAAAGTGCTCTGATACAACTTGTTATGCTCTTGACCTGTGAGAAGATACTAGAATACCGAATATGCAAAGAAATATAACCCAGAACACAAAACAATGAGAAATAATATGTATTTTATTATTCAGAAAGGAAAGCAATGTTCACTTGCCTCTTTGAGGGGGCAACCTCCAATAGAGCAGGGCTCGATTACAAAATAAGACACGACGCTTCTCAATGGGGAGTCTCTATCCTTTATATAGGATTCATACATGCAATACCATGGGTCAGTACCATGGTTCTTATTAATACCATCTATCTAATACCATGGCCCATTTGCAACTAACTGTGGTCCCTTCTTTAAATGCAGGTCAACCACTTACAATTATTAATATGGGCTTTATTGACTCTTTAACTAACTATAACTATGACTTGAACCTATTACATAAATAAGGGGGTTAGGGTTGGACCCTAACACAAGTCAAGCTTAGAAGATTGCTCAATTCGATTTAATTTTGGGAAGTTGCACCGTATTTATTGCTAGAAAATGATCATCTTTGAAAAATAAGGAGTAATAGTGATATGAAAGTTGTTTTTGAAGTGGTATTAGGTAAATCATTTATTTAAAAGTCTTTGAAAGCTAAAAAGCTTGTTTTTAAAATGTAATCGCTATTTTTTAGACCCCTCTTAAAACTATAAATTATAAAATTGTCTTGCATATTTAGTTATAAGCGGTTCTTTATAGGAGTTAGTTGATTAATTCAATGTTTTTTTAACCTCAAGTGTTACAAGGGTTTCTGTTTCTCTATTGGAGTCGTAAGTATATTTTTTTAGAGTAATAAAGTGTTTTTTTTAGGGGGGAGCGCAGATTTTTTGAAGCAGGTATGATCAATATTAACAATTTTACGATATGCTTAAATTTCTCAAATTGATTGGAAATAATTACTTGGAATGGAAATAGAAAATGGAACAATTCCTTTCAAATCATGATATTTGAGACTTAGTCATAGGAGAAATTCAAAAACTAGATGCCATTACTAATTATTGCCAAAAGAAACACAAAAATATAGTATTATATTTTAGTTTGACTCTTGAGGTTAACATTCTTGTCACATTAGAGTCCTTAAAACTACCATTGAAGTATGTCATAAATTAAACATTATACAATAAACATTGATGGATGAAAAACATGGGTTGCTCTAGAAAGGTAAAAGCAGTACCAAATTTATGAAAATATGTATCCCACACATTGGCTCCTCTCCTATCTTCTACTGCACCCTAGTACTACAAAACAACATACCATTTAATAATGCTTCAGACTCACACTTGTCATCAAGGTAGAGTTGCAAAAAATGATTTAAACTTGAAATGCTGAGAAGGCCATGCCAAATACAAATTCAAGGGGAAAACTCCTCTTGTTGAAATCCATTATTGAGTTTGGACAAATTTGGGCTTCCAATATTTGCAGCTTAGTTAACAAAAGAACATTTTCTACTATGTATAACAAGGAAGTGCTCATCTTTGGCGTCTGCAATCTAATAATATTGCGGTGAAGAAAATTTATTGAATGGATTCTGAAATCAAATCATGACACAATTTTTATTGAGGGTGTGGACATTCTCGGAGATTGAGCTTGACACCCGCTGTGGTGGCGCTTTCAGGGATTCTGGGTGTGGAGGCCATGGCCACACCCCAATTGAGCTCAACCTCATCCATTGTCAAGAAGGTTGTGATCCATGTTGTGATCTATTTGATGATTTGCATTGGGATTTATTCTGGTGGGCTTCGACTTTATCCACATTTATCGACTTTCTGCTTAGCGGTGATTTGTAAAAAATAGTCGGATAAAGTCACATGTCCCTCATAGGGAGTATTTTTCTAGAAGCTTCTCTTTACTAATAGTGATGTTGACATTATGACACAGATTTCGCACTATGACACAAGTGTTTTCCTTGATGGCAACTCACTCAGATGAAAAATCACAGTTCAGACTCACAAAATGAAGAAAGAGAGGTATATGCAGGTTCCTCATTTATCAAGCCGCGTGTACACGTCACATCGCAGACCAAAAGGAGCGTATAACGTACACACACACTTTCACGAAAGGAAAGGCATGTACATGTTGGAAAACTTAGTTTTGGTCTGTGGTATTTGGTCCATGGTATTTTGATCCATGGTATTGGTCCAAGGTATCTTGTCCGAAGTGTTGACCCCAGGTATTTGGTCCAAGGTATTGGTTCTAACTAGTTTTGGTCCATGGTATTGAGCAAGGCCTAAGACTATAAAAGGAGGAGAAGATCATTAGGCAAAAGCAGTCAAGTATTGAATATGTGATAAAGAGAAAGATCCTGAATACAGGTTATTGGGTTATGGTGCATAGCTGGATCTGAATCAAGGATGAACCTTAGCGCTTGATGAAGGATAAGATCTAATGATGGGTCAAGATCTTAAGGCTTGAAGTGAAGTATCTTTGTGTGGTTTTGATCTTTTATCTGAATAACTAGCGCATGTTGTAATCTGTAAATATGATGATCTGGGTATAACTGATGTCTGGAATTGTTGTAAAGTTTAAATCATCATTTACAGATCTGTACGCAGGTTCACTATAGAAAAGGCGCGTATACACGCTGGTTCTGCATATCAAAACAATGTATACATCTTAAATTTGATTTGCAGATCTATACGCAGGTTCGCCTTGAGAAAAGTGCATATGCACGCAGGTTCGACACATTGAAGTAGTGTATACCTCATAAAATATGCTTTAGCTACTTCTGTTTGCTGTTGCAGTGTTCTAGGTTCTGGCTTGGGTTCTACTTACTGTATTCTGGTTACAACATTCTGAAAAGTGATTGATTGATTCAGTTGAGGTTGGTGCAAAGGAGATTGGTTGATGCAGATATATTTGATGTTTGAATGATGTTATTTATGGATCCAGTCTAAAAATTTATGAAACGTGGTCCCTGGAAGAAAAGAGAAGGTTGTAGCCTTCTGTAGGCTAGCACCTACGCACTAGTAAACATATCAGCTAGTACAAGAGCTAGGTGGTTGTAGCGCCCTTCCAGGAGAAGTTGGAGAATGAGAGAAGGTTGTAGCCTTCTGCAGGTAGAAGCTTGCGTACTGGTATAAGACTGCACCAGTACAAAAATTGTAAAAAGAAGTTTCTTATTAAAAAGAGTCCACTGATAAGCACAATTTCGAATTGTGTCATAATATGATCAACCTGACGAGTTGTCTTTGAAAAAAATATATGTAGCTTGGGAGAGGAAACAAGGCTGAGTGATGTAAGGTTCTACCTAAGGTCTTAGTCGTCGCTTATATGAACAACATATTTATGCACATGTGAATAAAGGAGTTGAAGTTGAACATGTGAGAAATCGTCTCATTACTAGTCAATGATGAAAATTGTTAACAGACGCGAGGATGGCCACCGATAAGGATGATGGTCTCCAAGATGTGTAGTACAATCTAGTGAGTGTGATAAGGATGTTTTTTTCAAACACTCGTAGAGTCATTCAAATAGGAGCCAATGATGAAAACCCCCAATCAAACGCAAGGTAACCTACCACTAAGGACTACAAGTTCTAGGGTACTGATATGTTTCTGGATCCGCATCCTAGATAAAGTGTTGGAGTCGATAGGAAGAGATCTGTCAAAAGGCAGGAAATGAAGTGTCCTACATTAGTTGACACGAAACGAGACAAGAATGAATGTTTTGGAGACAAAATTTTAGCAATGGGTCAAATAGATGGAAGGAAATTTTTAAATATATGATGGATGGTTGATACAGGAAGCAAAGGATAAATGAATCCCTTGAACAATAGAAGGCATGACACAAAGGTTTACCATGTAGCTTAGACTCATGAATACCAAAGAGTGTTAGGATACAGGGATGCAGGAACATTAGAATATGAAGGCTAAACTCATAGGATGGTAAGGTTCGGTGAGAGGCTGACAAAAGAGGTTTTCTGAGGGGAGTGCCATGTTAAGGGATAGACTGCTGCCAAAAAATCCTTCCGAATTCAGATATTGGGTTAATGTGTTATCCAATTTTTCCCCATATGATTAAGTTTAGCGAGTTGAGAGAGGTGAACTCGGTGGAGTCCATACGGGTAAACTCGGTAGTCTTTTCATATTTAGAGAGTTTGAAAAGATCGTAAAGAGAAACTCCAGGGTGCGTCCCTTTGTTGTTGTTGATAACCAGGTGCGACAAAGGTTTAATAGTATACTCAGAACAATTTCTTTTCTGTAAGTTAGTATACTGAGTCTAGATAAAGTGATAAACCTATGCTCAATAGATGTCTACCTCATTTTTTTATGAGTATGAGGAGACAAAGTGAACTTGATATTATTCGTGAAATTTTAATGAGTCAGACGAAGAAAAACTCAATAGATCTTCATAAAAATTTAACGAGTCAGATGATGAAAACTCGATATGTCTTTTTTTAGTTTAGGGAGTGAGAAAAAAGAGATAAAAGAGTTGCTCAGGTCTTCTTCGTAGGGGTTTTACGAGTTCGAAGAATATAACTCGGGGATTTTTTAGTTTAAGAGCGAGAAAAGGTCCCAAAAAAGAAAGTGCTCATATATTTTTCATAGGAGTTGTACGAGCCCGTAGAAGGTAACTCGGGGATTTTTCAGTTTAAGAGCAAGAAAAAGTTCCTAAAAAAGAACATGCTCATCTGTAGTTAAACTTGGTCAACTCTGCATAAAGACACTAAAATATCATCAGAGCATAAGTAAAATTTGACAACATATCAATATAGTGCATGTTTAAACAATATAGGAATGAAAAACTTCAATTTTGATGACTAGCTAGAGTGAGTCATACCTCCAAAGTGACTATAAGAACGGTGACATACCCTCACTTTCACTGTTTGAGTTATGTCAGAGTGCTCTGGAGAGAAAAAGGAGTAGAACTTTACTGAGTAATTGCGAGCAATCCAAGCTACCATTTGATGTGCTGTCAGTTCCAGGTAGATTTCCTCATCCCTATATTTCATTTAAATACTCATTTATGTCGTTTTACTGGTTAATTTTTCAGTTTTGGGCAAGCCTTAGGTGGCTTGGTCAGCTACCATGGTTGCGTAGGCTAGGGGACATTTTAAACGCCATGCCTGTCAAAGGGAGGGGCGTTAGCATGCCCTGTGGGCTCTGGAGGGTTGCGTTAGCTAGCCAAGCACAAGGACATTTTGGTTTTCTTGACTTCCTAAGGGGTTTGGCCAGCTAAAGACTGATTCAAGGGTTCTATTGTGCAGGAATTAAGATTGAAAAATGAGTCTATGGAGAGAAAGAGCTCATGATGCCGAGGAACTACAAATGCTAAACGATCCGGCTTGTTTGACATCTTTGGGAAGGTGTGGGCTATTGAAATATGCCAAACTTGACTTGATGAAGATTCAGGAGGATCTCTGTTAGGGTCCCACCCTAACCCCCTTATTTATGTAATGGGATCACGTCATAGTCAAGAGTCAATAAAGCCCATATTAATAATTGTAAGTGGTTAACCCACAATTAATGACGGGACCACAGTTAGTTGCAAATGGGCCGTAGTATTAGATAGATGGTATTAATAAAACCCACGATATTGATCCGTGGTATTGCATGTATGAGTCATATATAAAGGATAGAGACTCCCTGCGAGGAGTATCGTGTCTTATTTTGTAATCGAGCTCTGCTCTATCGGAGGTTGCCCCCTCGAAGAGGCAAGTGAACATTACTCTCTGAATAATAAAATCATTGTTGTTCTGTGTTCTGGGTATCTTCTCTTCGCATATTCTGTATTTGGGTATCATTTTGCAGGTTAAGAGCATAACAAGTGGTATCAGAGCACTTTCCAGGGCCGGTGGGATCTCCATTTCTTAGCAAATTTTTTTTTTGGCTAGAGACATGTTCTGGCATCTTTAAACCACGGGATCTGTCATTGAGCGCATAAACCTGCGGATTTTGGGAGGCATGCACGCAGGAAATACAAGAGGTGGTCACGTCTGTTGGACTCCCTTGTAACCCCTGTGGGTACCCCTTCGAGTAACTATAGCGCATTAGACAGAACCGCGCACAGACTGTCTTCCACGTACCCTCTGGGTATATTGGAAGCCCCCTAGGCTCCCTTGAAACCTCACCATAGATAAACTGTCGGTCGTCTTGCGGCTATAGTACACCGAGAACAGCACTCGGAGAGATTACTTGCCCATACGATAGGGTAGTCGGGTTGTACGGCTAAGGGTACGGTCGATCCTCCTTAGTTAGAGCCCTGAAACATTGGGCCGAGTACTACTGCCAGACCCTTATGTATATTGCGATCTATAGCACCTGACACTCCTCAAGACCATAGTTCCCTTTTCTATCAGGGGATCACACATCATCTCTTCCAGATCTGCTTGTGTAAAGGGGTGCAGCAGCAACAGACATCAGTCCCACAGTCTCGAGTTCGCAGATCAGCCATTCCGATCTATTAGATCCATCAGATCTGCAGCAGCAGTCTGTTCCGCCACCCAGAGCTATCCGATCCGCCATTCAGATATCTTAGATCCACCAGATCGGAATCGTTGTGAAGGGTTCCTATACTGGGGTATAATTTTCGCAGGACTTTTGGCCGCATTGACATTTTGAGGAATTGACAACTGCAGTTTTGATAAGGAAGGAGTAAAACTCCGTTAGGAGTTTTCAAAAAAAAAAGTCTGAGATATTCTGGGGCACTTATTGGTGATCTAGCCCATTAGAATCAGGACGACGAGCTGAGCACAGTGGTACCATTCAATTCTTAGTGAAAATTTTTTAGGCGGTCCCAACTTTCCAAAAAATCAGGTTGGTGTATGGTAGAAACTAGACCTCAAGCGATGGCCAATGAAAGGATGGACAAACTTGAAGAATCCATGCAAACCATCCACGTTCAGCTTAACCAACTAAATAGCCTGGTCGAGGGCATGATCCAGAAGGGCAAGGAGCAATCCCACGAGGAGGTGTTTAATGGCAATGGACACAATGAGGGTGAGTCTAGCCACTCTCCTCACGTTTGGCACACCCACCAACAACCCCGTCAGCGACCTCCCAAGTTGGATATGCATAAATTTGACGGTTCTCACCCGTCGGCATGGATAGCCCAAATGGAGCAGTATTTCAATCTGAATCGCATCTTAGATGATGAGACTCAGCTTATGGTGGGGAGCATGTACTTGGACAATGAAAGGTGGCAATGGTGGGAATGGCATCAACGTTGCAATGGACCTTTTAGGACTTGGCCCAAATTCACAAAAGCTCTTCAAGACCGCTTTGACCAGGAATCTTCTTTTTTGGGTCGTCTTACTAAGCTTCGACAGACTGGTACAGTGGATGAATATATTACAGCTTTTGAAGCCTTAGCCTTCCACACTTGGGGTCTCTCAGATGTGTTATACACGGAATGTTTTATCAGCGGTCTTAAAGAAGCTATCAAATCCCAAGTCCTACTGCACCACCCTCCCACATGGACGGAGGCTTGCAAGGTAGCTCGTAACATGGAACGTGCATTAGCAGCCCAATACAGTCGCCCAAATTTCTCCGCTAAAGGTCGCCCCCCACATGCTCACAACACGATTCAAATACTTAAGGTCCAAAAGGTGTCACCTGCGGAAATGGCTGAAAGAAGAAAGCAAGGCCTATGTTACTACTGTGATGAAAAATACTCCCCAGGTCATAAATGCAAGGAGCCCAAATTTTTTCAAATTGATGCCACTGACTACAACTCAACAGAGGAAGATCCACCACTTGAGGAACATGAGCCGCTAGAAGAAGACAACCAATAGGACAATGTCTCTGACGAACCAGTTATTTCGTTGCATGCTTTGGCAGGGATTTCTTCCCCTCAAACTCTCAAAATCAGAGGTTTTATTAAACATCGCCTAGTAGTAGTCTTGATTGATAGTGGAAGTACACATAATTTCATCCATCAAAAAGTCGCAGAAGCAGTGCATTGTTTTGTACGAGCAGTTTCTAACTTCCAAGTCCAAATTGCGAATGGAGGCACAATGAAATGTGAAGGCCGCTGTGAAAATTTCAAACTTCAAATGGGGGATTATCAGTTGAAAACCCACATGTTTTCCATACACATGGGGGGTTGCGACATTGTCCTCGGCGCTGAATGGCTCCGCACTCTTGGGCCAATCACAATGGATTTCCAGGAGTTATATATGAGTTTTAAGCAGAACAACTACACACATACCCTTCGTGGACTCCAGGCGGGAGCCCCCCTCTATCATCAGCTCGCATAGGATGGAAAAATTGTTAAAAATGGGCAATCATGGAGTTGTAGCTCAATTTAATGCCATCCAGGCAGTCGAAACCAAGCCTCTACCAATTCATCCTGAGATGCAACAGATTTTAAATAACCATCTGCCGGTCTTTGACAAGCCTCTTGAGCTTCCACCCTCGCGAGGGGAACATGATCATAGCATCACCTTGGTTCCAGGGGCCCAACCCCCAAATGTGCACCCATACAGATATCCGTTCACCCAAAAGTATGAAATAGAAAAAATAATCAAGGAACTTTTGGAAGCAGGTGTCATTCGTCCCAGCATTAGTCCTTATTCATCCCCAGTGGTCATGGTGCTCAAGAAAGATGGGGAGTGGTAGATGTGTCCCAACTTCAGGGCCCTCAATAAGTTGACAGTCAAAGATAAATTTCCCATCCCGGTGGTTGACGATTTGCTAGATGAACTCAATGGGGCTCAATTCTTCACTAAGCTAGATCTTCGCTCAGGCTACCACCAAATTCACATGAAGGAAGTCGACATTCCCAAGACTGCTTTCAGAACTCATGAAGGCCATTATTAGTTCCTGGTCATGCCATTTGGTCTTTGTAATGCCCCCTCTACTTTTCAGAGCCTTATGAACCACATTCTCAAACCATATCTCAGGAAATTTGTCCTTGTCTCCTTCGATGACATCCTCATCTATAGTTGCACTTAGGCAACACATCTTCAGCATGTAGATCTACTCTTGCAACTGCTCCGCAAGCATAAATTATTTGTCAAGATGTCCAAGTGTTCGTTTGGCATGGCAGAAGTTGAGTATTTGGGCCACATTGTGGGGCGTGAAGGTGTCAAGGTGGACCCCAAAAAGATCCAGGCAATGCTGGAATGGCCTCAACCTAAGACCTTGAAGAGCTTGAGAGGATTTCTGGGTCTCACAGGCTATTATCGTAAATTTGTCTGCAACTATGGTCGCATAGCGAAGCGCCTCACCCAACTCCTAAAGAAAAATTCATTCTTCTGGAATGAGGAAGCACAACAGGCCTTTACAGCTCTAAAAAATGCCATGTGTTCCACTCCAGTCTTAACACTACCTAACTTCACCAAATCTTTTGTCATTGAATGTGATGCTTCGGGTACGGGTATTGGGGCGGTCTTAATGCAGGAAGGGCGACCTTTGGCCTTCACAAGCCAACAACTAAGTGGGAGGAATCTGGGCCAATCTACCTACGAGAAGGAAATGATGGCCATCTTACATGCAGTCGCGACCTGGCGACCTTACTTATTGGGGCGACGTTTCCAAATCCGTACAGATCATCACAATCTTAAATATTTTTTGGAGCAACGCCTATCCTCCCCACGAAAAAATAAATGGCTCACCAAAATGCTGGGATATGATTATGAGATCATTTACAAGAAAGGGAAAGACAATAGTGTAGCAGATGCATTATCTCACCAATTTGAGGAGGAACGTACTCTGCTAGCAATTTCCCTCCCCATTCCAGAATGGATTGAAGAGGCTCGCAGGGAATGGTTTTCACACCCCGGGCTCTCCCAACTCACTTCTCAATTGTAGGTAGATCTAAATTCCACCAAGGGCTACTCGTGGTAGGATGATATTCTTCGCTACAGGGACAAAGTTGTAATATCACCAACATCCACCCTCAAAAGTCGCATTTTGGCAGAATTGCACTCATCTCCCATTGCAGGACATTCGGGCTTTCAGAAGACGTATGCTCGCACCAGAAGATCATTTTTTTGGACAGGCATGAAAAAGGACATCCTTACTTTCATAGCAGAATGCGTTGTCTGTCAACGCCACAAAGGGGAAACCGTCAACACACCAGGCACATTACAACCATTGCCCATTCCGGCATCAATTTGGACGGAGGTTTCTATGGATTTCATTACAGGTCTTCCAAAGTCAGGGAATAAGTCAGTCATCATGGTGGTTGTGGACCGACTATCGAAGTATGCTCATTTCTGCGCCCTACCCCACCCGTTTACACCAACTTTGGTCACTCAATCTTTCATGGATCAGATCTTCAAATTGCACGGCATGCCCACTTCTATTGTGTCCAACCGCGACCCGATCTTCACCAGTAATTTTTGGCAGGAACTCTTCAGGATACAAGGCACTCAACTAAAACTCAGTACTTCCTATCATCCGCAAACGGATGGTCAAACCGAAGCCGTCAACAAATGTCTAGAAACCTACCTTAGGTGTTTCACTTCAGAAAAGCAACACCTTTGGGTACAGTGGTTACCTCTGGCTGAATGGTGATATAACACCAACTATCATGCCACCACCAAAATGACTCCCTATGAAGCAGTATATGGTCAACTCCCGCCTTCACCTACTTCGTATCTCAAGGGGTGCTCAAAAGTACAAGCAGTGGATCAACTCCTACAACACCGCGCAACCATGCTCGCCCATCTTAGAGAGAATCTTCATCAAGCTCAGAACCGCATGAAGCAACAGGTAGACCAGCATCGCTCAGAGCGCCAATTTCAAGAAGGGGATCAGGTATTTTTACGGCTACAACCATATAAGAAAACATCACTCAAAAAAAAGGGGCGTCAGAAACTCTCTCCCAAATTCTACGGACCATATCAAGTACTTCAACGCATTGGAGAAGTGGCTTACAAGTTGGCCTTTCCACCTAGTGCAAAAATCCATCCAGTTTTCCATGTCTCATGCCTCAAGAAAGTGATTGGGAACAATTGCATTATTCAGACCAGTCTACCTGAATTGGACGAAGAAGGGTCCATCTGGCTTCAACCCGAATAGGTCCTAGACACACGAAAAAAGCAACTGTGCGACCGCATGATTAAGGAAGTCCTCGTCAAATGGAAAGACACCTCTCCAGAAGATGCAACTTGGGAACCAACCACTATTCTTCAGCAGTTTCTGCAGCTTCAGCCTTGAGGACAAGGCTAGTCTTAAGGGGGAGGGCATGTTAGGGTCCCACCCTAACCCCCTTATTTGTGTAATGGGATCACGTCATAGTCAAGATTCAATAAAGCCCATATTAATAATTGTAAGTGGTTAACCCGCAATTAATGACGGGACCACAGTTAGTTGCAAATGGGCCGTAGTATTAGATAGATGGTATTAATAAAACCCACGGTATTGATCTGTAGTATTGCATGTATGAGTCATATATAAAGGATAGAGACTCCCTGCGAGGAGTATCGTGTCTTATTTTGTAATCGAGCTCTGCTCTATCGGAGGTTGCCCCCTCGAAGAGGCAAGTGAACATTACTCTCTGAATAATAAAATCATTGCTGTTTTTTGTTCTGGGTATCTTCTCTTCGCATATTCTGTATTTGGGTATCGTTTTGCAGGTTAAGAGCATAACAATCTCCTTAGATTGATCATCCAATGGTGGGATAAACGACAAGGTGTGTTTAGGATTGGGGACCATGAGCTCTCAATCGAAAGAGACAATATATATTTCCTCATTGTTTTATCGTGCATAGGTGCACGAGTAAACGCGACAGGAGGGAAAGCAGATTTGAGGACCACGTGGAGTTGGTCCAAACATACTACAGATCGGGTAGTGGGCTAGTGAGCAACATGGTTCACATTGAGCAGATTAAAACTAGATCGATGAGGGATATTCTATGGATGATCATATGTCTTGCAGGTTCTAAGAGCCAACATGTGGCAACAAAGCCTAGTTTCTACTAGCATTGGACTACTTACATCCACAGGTATTCAACTGGTGTGAGGGAGTCCTCCATTAGGTGAAAGCGGAGTTGACATCTTATAAGAAATGGGCCCAATAGAATTTGGGTATGGTACTTTGATCGTGTCCTTTATACTTGAGAGAGTTCCTGTGATGAAGCTGCGTATGATTTTGGGTGTAGTTGGTCCTAGGGAGCTAAGACAACAATGATGGGCTTCCTTAGCACCTCATACTAGAGGGGGACTGATTAAACACTTTTTTGATGATGAATTCTTTGAGTGGTTCAGTTGTTAGATCCTGATGATTAAGGATTATCCTTATGAAATCATGGACTACATAGGGGATCCAGAACTAATATTACCACCTGACACTCAGTGGGGGCCACAAGTTAAGAGGATCGATCAAAGTACCAAAAAGTATTTTTTTGTCTTTTGAAGTTTATGCAATTTTTTTTGTTATGGGTGAAAAGGTTTTGACATGAAGCATTTTCTTGACACAGATGTGGCACCAATACATCTTGCAGGTATGCCTTGCCATGCTAGGTGAGGTGATAAACTACCTGGGGCTGGAGCAACAACAAAAGGTGTGATAGCCACCGAAGAGGGAGATGACACATATAGTCTCCACAAGGTTTCTAGGAACCTCGTGGATTGAGCATGGGAATTCCACCTCTTCCCATGAGAGAGATACCGATTCATATGCAACAAAAGACAATGGATGTGATGGAGTGGTTTTTGGTGCCTCTTAGGAGGTTAGCTAGAGAATTCATTTGTTACCATGAGCAGCGAACTCAACAGGAGTAGGGTATGGCCAATGGGTGTCATAGTGAGGCTTAGCAGAGCCATTTTGTACTTAAAACACCCAAGTTTTTGGATTTTTCGATGTAAAAAAGACTGGACTCGATATATATATATATATATATATATATATATATATATATATATATATATATATATATATATATATATATATATATATATATATATATATATATATATATATATATATATATATATATATATATATATATATGTCTCTCTCTCTCTCTCTATATATATATATATATATTGGCGATTAATGGTGTATGTGCTTGCTTTGATTTTTTGTAAATTTTTAACTATGAATATTTTACATTCATACATGTAACTATAAAGAATGAGACATATGCTAATCCAATACATAATCTGACAACAAATCAGCTAGTGCATTAGATTCTCTAGGAATGTGTTCATATGTAATAAACTCAAATTGAAGTTCCAAAAGTCGCACCCTTAAAACACAACGTAACAATATTAGATTGTGAATGTGATAGTGATTAGTCAATTTCATAACGACTAGATGAGAGTCTAACCTGACCACTAGATTGGAGATGTCCTGAGATGAGGCTTCAGTAAGGAGTTCAATCACAGACATGTACTCAACAATATTGTTGGTGGTAGAACTAAGAAAACTCCCTTGGAACTAAGTAGTTCTGACTCAGGTGTGTAAAGGACCCAAGAAACTAATGTAATGTTCCTTGCGTGACAATTGGCACCATCCATATATCCAATGTATTGTAAGGGTGAAGAAGACATTTGTGCAATGAGAGACATGTATAAGACAAATACACATTAAAAGCCAAAAAATCCAGACACACCAAAATAAGCAAAACTTATATACATAAAATTACAAAGCATATTCCCAGTAGAAAATTGGGCATAATACTTTTTCAAATAGATCCTGTTGTGGGGCTCGGCGAGTGGGATTCCATCACAGTCTTGAAGTTCATAGGTCCCTTTTTGAAAGGAACTTAGTAACGACATATGGACCGACCCATAATGGTTGAAGGGTTCCTTTCCCCAAGAGGTCGTGCTTCTGATCATAAAGTAAAACGAGGTCGCCCTTTTGGTAAGATTGAGGCTTGAAATTTTTGTCACATTGGGCTTTGACTCCACGCTTGTGGGCTTCAAGAGCCAGTGAAACATCTCGACGATTCTCATCCAGTTGATTGAGTGATAGGAAGCTCTCTTCTTCAGCAGGAGTGTCGGGCATCAGTTCAACAAGTAATTTTAGGGAGGGAATCTAGCACTTGATAGGAAGAATTGCTTCCAAGCCATAAGCAAGTTGAAATGGTGTAAAGCCCGTAGTAGTTTTTACTGACGTTCGGTATTCCCAAAGAGCGAGATATAACATGCGATACCAACGGGTCTTATGATTTCCTACCAACTGATGGATCATGGTTTTTAGGATGCCATTGATGGCTTCCATTTGGCCATTGGCCTGTGAGTGGTAGGAGGAAGAATTCTCTTGCCTAAAACCAAGCAATGATGTTAATTCAGACATTATATGGTTATGAAAGTGGGAACCATGTTCTGTAACGATCATCCAGGGCACGCCGAAAGAACAGATTACCTGATTAAACATGAATAAAGCAGTAGTTTCTCCATCAGCCCGAAAAGTGGGAATGGCTTCGGCGCATTTCGCGAAGTAGTCCACATCAATAATAATGAACTTGTGTCCATAAGAGGAAGTGGGGTTACAGGTGATGAAGTCGATGCCCCATTTAGTAAAGGGCCCCACGGAGATAATTGGGTGAAGAGGGGAAAGGGGTGCACACATTTTCTTGGACAAGGATGACACTACTGGACTGTAGTAATACAGTCTTTAAACAAGGTTGGCTAGTAGTATCTTGTGCAGAAAATTTTCTGGGTAGTCGCCATGCCAAAAATATGACTGCCACATGCTCCAGCATGGAAGTCATTTAGAACATGTTCCGCCTCGGCATGAGTGAGACAACATCGAACAACTGAGTCAGTGCCATGATGATATAGTGTATCGTTCAACACTAAGTAGTGCTTGTCTTGGTGGCGGATGCAACGACGCTCGTCTGACGAGATATCTAGGTGAAATTGTTGTGTTTGGAGGTATACAAGAATGTATCCATACCGAGGATCAGTTGAGTCAACTAGATAGACAAATTCATTTGGCAGAGGATCATGGGTTACCTTGTCTGGTTCGACTATGGGAAGGCCTAATAATAATTCAGTGAAGACTATGGATTTTTTAGCCTTGGAAGTGGCAAAAACCAGATCAAATTGTTGGAGGATCACAATCCATTTGGAATATTTTCCTCCAATGACTTGATGAGAAAAAATGCTCATGGGATTCTCCAAGGCAATGACAATAGTCTGACACAACAAGATATAGTGTCAGAAGCAATTGATAACAAAGGCAACTGACAAGGATAGTTTCTTCACATGTGAATATCAGAGTTCGCGCCTAACCAGACCTTTCGGAGGTAACATATCACATGTTCATTGTCATCATAGTGGGTTTGAACCAACACCATACCAATGGAGGATGGTGAGGATTCTAGGTATAAGAGAAGTCACATGAATAGTCAGGAGGACTGACTAGTGGGGCAGATATGAGTGCCTCTTTCAAGGCATCAAATGATCATTGGGCTTTATCATCCCACAAGTATGGTAATCCTTTCTTTAGTAGGCACATTAAGCCTTACGTTTATTCGGCATAATTCATGATGAATCATCGTAAGAAGTTTTTTCCTTCCTTTGCAAACTTTGGAGTTGTAAGATGGATTGTGGCACGGAAACTAAGTAATTGCCTTTACCTTATCGGGATCAACCCTTATCTTGTATTTGGAGACAATGAAACCAAGAAGGCGTCCAGACTTGAAAAAGAATATGCACTTATGCAGATTCAAACTGATGTTATAGAACCTACACCTAAGAAAGATTGCTCGAAGATGAGCTAGATGTTGGGATCGTTCCTTGGAATGAGTCAGAATATCATCCAAGCAAGCTTGAAAAATGTGTATGATATAATGAAATGCATATTCCATGGCCCTCTAAAAGGTTGCACCTACATTCTTCAGACCGAATGGGAGCTTCCGATACGCAAATATGCCCCAAGGACTGTTACGCAACATTTTGTCACTGTCCCTATACTCCCCGTTCCTTGATCCTGGAGGACCTCTACAGTGAACCCTACATGCTTTCCCTTCATGAAGAAACTCCCATTGTGTCCCTCTTCACGAGCAGATCAATTCCCTTTTGCACCATTTACCTTGAAACTTTTGTTTTTCCCAGTTTACAAGATCGAAGCTAATGGCCTTTGTCTCCCCCGGGCCGATGTGCAGAGATTAGCACTATCCCTAGAGCTAACTAGAGCGACTAAGATGTGTTCCAGTTGCTCTGTTCCTGTTATGGAAATATTTTTAAATTAGGAGTCGAAGCTTCCAGCTCTAGAAGCCTCGTAACATAAGTCTGGTAAATGGTTTGGCCGGATGGGGTCAAGGATGTCAGTTTGAGCTCCTTTCCCCTATAATGATGGAACTACCTCAAGGGATAAGACCTTCTCCCATGAGAAGAGGATCCATCTCCCATCCATTCATCCTATATAAACCTCCCTTCTTCCCAAGCACAAGCTAGTGTTAGTGTTGGAGCGTTAATGTGGGTGTGCTAGTGCTATTTTGGTTTGGAGTAAACAAAAATATATTCATAATTGTAGCTATCTAGTTGTGTGAGGGAGAAGTGTGATTTGGTTTGGAGTGAAGCCTAAAGGGAAGAGCCTTAAAACTATTGTTTATTGAGACCATCATGGAATGCTAGCAGAAGTGTGTGGGAACTTGGTCTTGTCAGAGGAGAACCGCAACGTCAAGACAATGGTTGTAATCTCTCTTTGATATCAATATATATGCAACTATCAATTGATTTCCTACATGTTTTTTCATCTTACATATTCATGGCTTAATGTTTCTTGACTTGTTAAGTAGGTTGAATTACAATTTGTCTATTATCACGGTTGTTGTTTGTTGTTGTTTACTTGTTTCAGGTGCTTGAAGAAGGAAGCGAGAGATAGTTGGAGCAAGCAAGCAAGGACATCATCAAATGGGATAAGCGTACTAAGAGGTAGGCCCTCTTAATTGGTTCTAACCTAAGGAAATATTCCATAGAATGTATCTGTTGTGGCTAGACCCATCATCAGGCTAGAGGAATTTGTTTGTGTCCGCACTTATAATTTTACTTCACCACAAATTGGCAACTCTGTTGGGGAACCAATCCTTTTGCTTGTCTTAGATTTCATGATTTCGTGTGAAATTTTCTAGTTCCAATTTTTCCCTTTGGTTTTGTTTATGTTCTCCTGCTTACTAGCCTGAGTTTGAAATTCATAGTAGCAGATCTGGTCCCTATTTCATTTGTTTTTTCTTGGCTCCCTCGATCAGTGTGCTTAATCCGCTGACAGTCACGCCGATCAGCGTGATATTCGACCCCGTAAGCCTTTTAGACCATTTTCTCCCGACTAGAGAGCTTCATTAGCATCGTTTGTGTGCTTACTTGGTTTAGCCCACCCTCTGATGTGTTAAGTCTGGACCTGTGTGAAGTTCTTTTTTATTTTTCTTTGAATCCCTTGATTAACGTTATTTTTGGCCAAACAGTAATGTCGATCAGGCATATTAGCGCTAGTTTTAGCTTGAAAAGTCGTGCCGGTCATGCCGATCAACACTACTTTTGGCCCAAAAGTCGCTCCGATCTCTGAGTTAAGAAAAAATAAGAATTTCTCCCATTCCAGTGCTAGTGTGTCTTGACCCTCAGACTCTCTTCTTCCACTTAGAAGTGACTAGGATGCTTTGTTTGCTTCATTTTCAATTGAATGAGTGAAAGAGTCTCGTTTGTTCTCTTATTTCGAGTGTCTCTTTTCTCTTTCCAAGCATAGATTACATTGCTTGGTTTTTCGATTGAAGCATTTATGTGTTTGGTTTGTTCGATTAAGGGAAGAATTTTATTTTATTTTCATTTATAATGATTTGGATTTGATTGATGGTTATTTGTTCAAAATTGTGAAAATTTTCATTTAAAGTGCTTTATGTGAAAGATTCATTTTGGATTTTATGAAAAGGAGAACATCATTCTAGTCTACTTAAGCAAAATATTACATTAGTAGCGTTATTGGGAAGCTAGAATTGCATCATCATAAGCATTGGAAATGAAATGAAACTTCTTATGTTGTTATAGGAATATTAAGTGGATTTGGGAGATTTATTAGTGAAAGATTTCATTCTTCAATTGTTGCATTAATTTTTTGTTCTCTATCTCTCAATTAGTGTTAACTTTCATTGAAGACAAAGATCTATTTTCTCATATAGCTGCATATAGTAGTTTTCAGATGACAGAAGTAGGGCCTTGTAATTAAAATATAATTCAAGATCAACCGTTAAAATTTATCGAATTAACCTAAGGAAGCATTGAAACTTAACGCTCACATTTAGTGGTTTAGGCTAGAGACGTGTTCCGACGTCTTTAAACCTAGCAGTTGTCGTTTGCTTCGGCACTCGACAATGCTAGTACGGAGTTGTGCTCCCCATACTGTCATGTATATAAAGGGAGACCCCACTAGGTCTGCAATCCTTTATTCGTAGGAAGCCGAGTCTGCCGCCTTGTAAACATGATACCCCAAACACAACATTCAGGGAGATTTCCTACCTATACTTCTCAGTTCGCCAGGAGGTTTTCTACATCATGGTTGCCTGGCACTCCTTTTGCCTAGATTATTTGGAGTAGTCATTTTGGTCTTTTTGACTCTTTAAATTTGAAAATATCATTGATCACTTGTCCTTTTGAGCTCGTTAACTCCGAAAGCGACTAGAGTCATCTTTCATCCTTTTCTGGACTTTTAAAACATGGAAAGGTAAAGTTTTGTTTCAGTGTTCTAAAATTAACTTCCCACAAAATATTCCTGGTAAAAATTATCTTCCTTAGTAATTATTTAGGGTCGATTCCAATGGCAACATTTCCAGAGTCCACCAGTCAAGGGTTCCCCTCGGATGGGAATCCTCGTCCTTTTCCTTCTTTTGGAAACGCTGGTGCTCCTTATATGGCGACGTTGTCCCTTCCTTGGTTAACCATTGGTCTACCTGTCTGGTTGTTTTCAACCTCGATGGTCTTGAGCATCTCGACTCCTATCCAAACATATCCTTCATTCGGATCATGTCACGTTGATTCTAAGGTTGACCTCTCCCCTTCTTCCCTCGTTTCGTCCTCTTCCTCTTCTACTTCACCTGGTGAAAGTTTGAAATCCAGTAACCAGGAGGCTAAGAAGAAGAAGAAGATGATGAAGAAGAAGTCAAATAAGCGAGAGGCCAACCATGCAGCTATTACTCCAAATTCACCCCTCGTCGACAAACCTTCTGATCCTTCGCAGAAGGTAAAATTCCCTTGCAGGCTGTGTAAGGGTGACCATCTCCTTCGAGACTATCCTGGCATTCCCAGAGTCTTAGAGGTATGGTCTCAAAACCTGAACCGACCATCCCCATCGACCTCTAGAGATCATGTTGATGCTGCACCCTTGGTTAGCGATGGTAAGAAGAAAGGGAAGATTAGATTCCCCTGTAGGTTATGTGAAGGAGAGCATATTCTTCACCTTTGTCCTCTTATGGATAAAGATTCCAAAGTTTTGGAAAACCTTATAGCTCCTCAACCCCAACTTCTTGTTGGTTATCAGAGGCTTTCTTCTAACCCTATCCTAGTTGGTAAAGAGATTGACTTGGATTCATCTCTTTCCCATCTTGCTATTCCTGAGTGAGACTCTCTTGTGTTTGTTCCCGACCAACCATTGGTAGAAAAGGGTGTTGATTTGGTTCCGCCACCAGTTGATCACTCTGTTCTGGAAGAGAGTAATGATCATAATGCTCATGTTCTTCTCGTCTCCTCATATTCTCATGAATTGGAGCATGACCCTCCCATCCCGGCTGTTCAAGAGAGTCCTTCTCCTATTCCTGTACAACATGGGGCAATCATATGATACCCCCACCAAGTAGTTCTGTCATCTCTTTCGATTGGGCTCCATTGACTGCTTTCCTCCTCCCATCTTATGTGCCTTTCCAGATCAGAGTACAAGCCTATAATATAGTAGTACATGGCACTATATTAGATGAAGGCACGTTTGTTAACATCATGTCTTCTACTACTTGGCAAGATTTGGGCTCCCCATAGCTTGTGCTTGTCACTCAGAGTCTTTTGGCTTTCAACAGAGAAACCAATCAACCCTTGGGTGTCGTTCCGAAGTTCCCTATTACTTTGGGAGGAAACATCATCTATATAGATGTGATGGTAGTTCAAGATCCCTTATATTTCAATCTTCTCCTTGGACGTGACTATGTTTATGTCATGGGAGCTCTTGTTTCTTCGTTTTTCCGTGTGGTTTGTTTTCTGCATGAAGGGTGAATAGTGATCATTGATCAACTGTCATTCATTGGCCACCAAGTGCCTCCTTTGCAACCATCATCCCCTATCGGCTCTTGTTTGCAAGCAGTACCTTCCCCGCCATAGGTCAATTATGTGGCTATGCATTCTGTATCGACATCTACTGATGATCATGCAGATGGTATAGTGCATTATGTACTGGGGGCATTGGAACCTGATCTATCATTGATACCAGCTGACATGTATTCCACCCAGAGCATAGTTCTCCCGTCCAGTGAGGACCTCTTGGGGGCCATGTTCTCATATGGTCCACGATTAGCTCTTGAATATAGTCTGTTCCTGTATCAACCTCGTTAAAAAATGAAATAGAGGGTATGATGATAGTTCTCAATCTTGTGTCAACTTCGTTAAAAAATGAAACAAGGGTA
The DNA here is from genome assembly GCA_031772625.1 of Pinus tabuliformis. NCBI lineage: Eukaryota > Viridiplantae > Streptophyta > Pinopsida > Pinales > Pinaceae > Pinus > Pinus tabuliformis. The sequence continues at coordinate 1,307,469,683 of CM062818.1, forward strand.
TGGAGTAGAGTTCCTTGTCTTGTGTCAAGCTTCTTAAAAATGAAACAAGAAATGTGAGCATGGTTCTTTGTCTTATGTCAAGCTCATTAAAAAATAAAACAAGGGTCATGAGGATAATTCTTTTACTGTGTCAACCTCATTAAAAAATGAACCAACTCCCTTTTCCAAATCGAGTCTTTGATTAAGATCATGTAAAATCCTAGTCGAGTCTTTCCAAGATCTTGCAAGTCAACCTTCATTCTATCCACTTAGCTAAATGAAATGAAGCTTGGGGAGCATGTACCCCGATTGAGTCGCTATGCTGGGGGCATGCAAACTTATAACAAGCAAAGTTTTTCGTTTCAAGCCTGTGTAAACATGAAACTGAATCCAAGCAGAGTTCTCCATGGTTCAAGCTTGTGTGAAAATGAACCCATGCCCAATTTACATCTCGTGATTATCGTTTTTATCAGCTAACATCTACTAGATGAGCCTTGGTTGTTTCATTCCATCACCACCATCTCTTTGGCTAATCATATGCTTTCACTTGGTTTTTTTTCCTTTCCTGAGGAACCACAGCGATGAGCAGTTTTATTAGCCAGCCTCTTGACCATTACATGTTTTGAGCAGTTCCTCCATTGTCGAAAATAGTTGCTACCCTTTATACCACTCGTTCCTCTAGAATGAGTCACCTTTACGCTCTTTTCTCAACTTGTTAAGCTCATATGAAAATATTGCCGAGTATTTTTCCCTTTTGACTCGTAAAAGAGAATAAAATGGGGGGCCCGCTTTCGAGCTCTTTTCTAACCCTTTAAAAGTGAAAATATGGTCGATCCCTTGTCATTTCGAACTCGTTAACGGATGTGAAACATCGTGCACCCAGTATAAGTTTACCCCTTTTTCGGGCTGGGAGCCACTATTTATGAAAAAGGTACTCCTTGATAGAAATGGTCAAGCGATTCTCTCGAGTATTGTTTTCTACCTTTTCGGGCTCGAGAGACACAAACGTACAAAAAGGGACCATGTGGAGTTTTATTTTACGTGTCTTTTTCAAACTCTCTAAACATGAAAAAGATCCTGATTTACACCTTTGTCGGACTCGTTAAAATATTAAACGACATCAGATTCCTCACTATGATGAACATGAGCTTCTCATTCCTAGGGCTCATTAAACTTACTAGGTCGGATTCATTCGAAGGATGAACTTACAGTGCAAGCATATGCTATCCCCTTCAAGCTTGCAATTTAAAATTAATTCGTGTACCTTCCAGGAGTGGTAGGGGGAAATTTGGAAATCTACCAGTTGTGTCGGCAACTCACTCTTGAACATCACACTTTTTGCTTTGTGTCGGGTTGATATATCCTCCTTTGTATCATTGACCTTCCTAGGTTTGGGCCGTTCATTTTGCCTTCCATTTTATCTTTGTGATGTCATCATGACCATCGATCCCATGGATCCAAAAGCTTCCAAACTTCCAGTCGTGTCGCCGATATATTCAAGAGTTGTGCTTCTGCAGTTACATTTACCTCCGATTCTCTGTATCATCCAAAATCATTTTGCATCCTTTTGTCTTGTGTCGATGATGTGGGAAACATTATGGCCCTCCTTCGACATGGTCGTTTTCCGTCAACTTCAACTCATTATCTGGGAAGTTGATTAAGGGACTCCCTTCTAGTACCTTAGAGCTTGCATGCCCTAATGGCAAGTTCTTCGCACTCGATGACAAAGTCACATCATTGGCTTTTGATCGAGTGATTTCATAGGTGTTCGACTTCAATTCCTCTATTCACATTCCATGGATTATGATGATAGTACCTTGAGGACCATTTTCATTATTGGTGGTTTTTCTTGCGCTTGTTAATAGTTTACATCATTGACTGGTAATCAAGTGACTTTCTAGCATGTTCAACGTCAACACATCCATTCACAAGTTAGAATTTGTACTTTTATCAGGTCGTGTTGGAGCGCAAGATCCTGGGCTCAGATAAAAAATTTCCAGGTTGCCAAGTGATGTGACATGATTATGTTGGTATGCATGTCTCTTTCATATGGATGGTTGCAACCATACATTGGTTTCATTATGATCCTCTTTGATGGATGGATGCATCCATACCTGGATCCATTTACATGATCATTCTCTAGATGGTTGCATCCATGCCACGATTCATGTATCATTTGACATAGTTCTCAGTTATGTATATGTATCTATAATTGCTTGCAGGTTTTCCGATGGTAGACTACAGTTCCTCGCACTGATTCATAAAGCATTTCATCCCTCACTCTGGTTCGGCCTTCACGCTTTAGGGTGTATCTGTTACACAACATTTTGTCACTATCCCTGTACTCCCTATTCCTTGATCCTGGAGGACCTCTATAGTGAACCCTACATGCTTTCCCTTTAGGAAGAAACTCCCATTATGTCCCTCTTCATGAGCAGATCAATTCCCTTTTGCACTGTTTCCCCTGAAACTTTTGTTTTGCCCAGTTTACAAGACCGGCGCTAATGGTCTTTGTCTCCCCTACGCTGATGTGCAGAGATTATCACTATCCCTATCACCGACCAGAGTGACTGAGCTATGTTCGAGTCGCACCGGTCCTATTATGGAAAGTTTTTTAAATTAGGAGCCGAAGCTTCCAGCCCTATAAGCCTCGTAACGAAAGTCTGGTAAATGGTTTGATCGGATGGGGTCGAGGATGTCAGTTTGAGCTCCTTTCCCCTATAATAATGGAATTACCTCAGGGAGAAGACCTTCGCCCATGAGAAGAGGATCCATCTACCATCCATTCATCCTATATAAACCTCCCTTCTTCCCAAGCACAAGCTAGTGTTAGTGTTGGAGTGTTAATGTGGGTGTGCTAGTGCTATTTTGGTTTGGAGTAAACAACAAGATATTCATAATTGTAGCTATCTAGTTTTGTGAGGGAGAAGCGTGATTTGGTTTGGAGTGAAGCCTAAAGGGAAGAGCCTTAAAACTATTGTTGATTGAGGCCACCATGGAATGCTAGCAGAAGTGTGTGGGAACCTGGTCTTGTCAGAGGAGAACCACAATTTGAAGACAATGGTTGTAATCTCTCTTTGATATCAATATATGTATGCAATTATCGATTGATTTCCTACATGTTTTTTCATCTTCCATATTGATAGCTTAATGTTTCTTGACTTGTTAACTAGGTTGTGTTATCACTCCAGGGAACTCTCCTAGGTTGTAGCTCGGAGATGCCTGGTAACATATAATCTTCAATATTGTTCTAGGAACTATTGGAATGGATCATGGTTTGGTTCAAGCCAAACCATCATCCAAACATGCATGAACACCCTCAACCTACAAGGCTTAGACCACTAATGCTCAATAATTTGCAGATTAAGGGAAGGAATGGAGAGTACTAACCACACCAGCAGATACATACATAAACATATGATGGCCAGCTGCAACAAGTAAATGAAACTTGCAAATCTAATCTATCAGCGCAGAGATAAGATGACAATTATCTAGCGCTAAATACAGAAGAAACATGGATGACTTATTCAGTAACAAATCCGATTTACCAATGCAAAGACAAGATGATAGTTGTCTAGCATTAGACATAGATGAAATTATGAATAAACCAATCCAGGTGCAAGTTTAGAACAGAAGGGAAATGGACATTGAGCATGTAATAGCAAAAGAAGCTTGTATTACTGAAAATGAAGATGAGACGCTGCAAGGAACAGAGTATCTACAGTCTCTAGGGGTTGGACCCTGATTACATCTTGCTTTCAACTATTTATAGTTTATTTTTATAATGGTCCTTAGTCGTTTAGGGATAAAGATGTCTTAATCCACCACCTACTGTCATTAACTGTTTGATTGCGTTCTAGGACGCAATCAACTTTCCATCACGAAAACATTGATCAATTATGGTACTGTGCTGTCCTGTTAGGTGGTTGGCTTGATTATGGTAGTGGAGCTCCATGACTATTTAATTCTATTTGCTGGATTGTGATGTGTCCTCCTTCCCTTGGCCATGCTTTCAGTTGATTTGTTTCAGCGGTCTGACCATCACCAGACTGACAGAGTCGACCACCTTCTCCCTCAGGTAACGGATAGAGAGTGGAGTACGAGGTGCATGGATGGACGGGCATGTCAAATCGGACGGATGGAGGAACGATAGAGTGGAGGAAGTGCATGGGAGTGATCATGAGCGGGGGCTGTTGGATCGAGGAAATGCATGGTAGAGATCATGCGCAGGAGGCCTGAGATCGTGGTGGGAGCGGAACATGTCCAGGCTGTTAGATCTCGGGTGAGCAGATCAGACAACTATCGGGTCGAGGAGGTGCACGGATGATAACACCCAGGGGTGGTTTTGTTTGGGTGGTTACGGTTTCTATTGGAAGCGCATCGGGCAGTAAGTGGTAAATGGCAGAGTCCACCCAACTCCATTTAGTGGATGACACGTAGTAGTGGAGGAGAGAGAAAAGCTGCCCTCATTATGTGGGTATTCCTCTCGCTAATTGCCCATGCGATATGATTGAGGGCCGTCAGATTTGGCGGGGAAAGATCAATGGTGGAGGGATGCAGAGGTATGAAGTGTTCTCGAAAACTATGTGGAGGGCGCATATGGGTGGAGAAGAGATTTTTTTCGGGGGTTTTGGGTTACTTCACTTAGTCTTAAGGTGAAAAAAGGGTTTCGTGGGATGTGAGGGTTGGGCTAGGGAACGAGCGGAATGAAATGTAAGTGGAAGAGTGAGAAGAGAGGGATGATAGCCTGTGTGGGGCCCTCTAGGACAACAAAGTAAACTATTCCTATCCTTTAGCTTTCAAAATGGTAGCTCTGCATCTCAGGGCTAACACTGGCTCCTTCTGGGGATGAAAGCCTCCCTGTGAGGTTTCAAGAACTGTGACCACTACCTTTCCAGTAAACAACAAGATTAAATCTACTACATAGTGTTCCATTTGGCATGGAGTCTAACTAGTATGAAATAAAACTGAAAAACATATTTACAATACCAAGTCTTTGAAGCCTTAAAAAAAATAAAGTTTCAAAAATCACCCATTTATTGGGCCATCATAAACACCTCCCCCTTCTAAACTTTGCAGGATGAAAGTGTTGTTCATCTAAACTTGAGCAATGACAAATGGTCCTGTCCATAAGGCATCGAATTTACTATGGTTTCCCTTCTTTTCTTTCAATGCATCCCACTAAAGAACCCAGTCACCAACCTGAAAGTTGTCCATCTTTGCCTTTTTATCAAAGACATCCTTAATCTTCTTTTGATGCATTACTGACTTCTCAATCAGTTGATCCCTGATTTGGTGAACTTCAACCAAGTCATTCATCCTCTTTGCCATGTCATCTCCTTCATCCAGCTCCTCTTGTAAGAACTTGCCCACAGGGAGGGTCAATTGGATTGGAAAAACAACCTCAGTACCATACACTAGCTTGAATGGAGAGTTCCCTGTAGATTTCTTGGTGGTAACTATGTTAGCCCACAATGCAAATTTTAGCTTGGAATCCCTATTCCGTTTGTTGTCCTCTAGTAGTTTTTTTATTATCATTACAAGGCTTTTATTGGATGATTCTGCCAAGCCATTTCCCTGGGGATAATATGAGGTGGAATGCACTAATTTAATGCCCATTGACTCACACATGTCCACCAATTCCTTTGCTTTTAAAGCTGCTGCATTGTAAGTAACTAATTTGGTCGGGCAACCAAATCTAGTGAAAATATTCTCAGTTAAGAACTTTATGACAACCTGGTGATCAACCTTCCTAGTGGGTATGGCCTCCATCCATTTGATAAAATAATCAGTGTCTACTAAGATCCATCTATGCTGGCCACTAGAATGTGGATTAATTTCCCCTATGAAATCTAAACCCCACTGTTGGAAAGGGTCATTGGTATGTATTAGCTTCAGGGTAAAAGATTTCAGTTGTTGTCTTCCTGTAAACCTTTGGCATTTGTCACAAGACTTCACAAATGAAAAAACTCAGTGAATAGAGTAGGCCAATAATACCCAACCCTTAGGATCTTGTGGGCTGTGGCTTTCCAATAGTGATGTCCCCCACAGATGCTAGAATGAAACTGATACATCACTTCCACAGATTGTTCTTTGTCTAGACATCTTAAGAGGATTCTAGATGGGTCCCTCCAATAAAGCATGTTCTTATTAATACAAAACTTGGCTGGTCTGAGCTTAATGGTCCTGGCCTGACTTGAGCTAAGCCCTGGAGGGACTTCTAGCTTCAACAAGAAATGAGCTATACTGGAATACCACTCACAAGTAGCCAAATTCTTGGCCAATTACTGGCTCTGCCTTTGTTCTTCTGTTGCTTCCTCGGCCTGTTCGACACCCGAATCTGCACTTATGCAACTTATGTCCAGCAAAGTGCAATTTTCCTCGGCCATAAGCTGAGCTAGGCCTTGGCCTTTGACAAGCTTGGTGGGATTTATATCTATGCTGAACTCTATGAGTTTTGCAATCCATTTGGCCCTTCTTCCATCAACGTTTGGCTGCGTTAGGATATCCTTTACTGAAGCTGAAGGTACATAGGCTACCACTCTGGAGTGCAGAATGTAAATTCAAAAGGCTTTTAAAGACTTTATAAGAATGTATGCTTGTTTTTCGATAATGTCATACCTTAATTCAACATCTCTCAAAGTTTTGCTGAAGAAGGCCACTGGGTGCTCTACACCTTCACCATTTTTCTGCAACAAGACTATTGCAAGTGTATCATAAGAGGCAAAAGAGAAGATATAAAACTCCTTGGTGTAGTCTAGGCTGATTAAGGTGGGAGCTTCCATGATAGTTCTTTTGATGGCTTGGAAAGATCTTCTTGCAACCTTTGTCCATTTTATCTCCGACCCTTTCTTTAGCATGGAGGTGATATGCTTCACTAGTTCGGCAAAATTTGGAATAAACCTCCTCAAAAAGTTAATCTTACCCAAGAAATATTGAATGTCCTTCTTTGACCTTGGAAAAGACAATGTCTGTATCGCTTGAACTCTTTCTAGGTCGATATTGACACCTGTATCAGAAACAATGTGCCCTAACGGTTTGCCTTCTCATAGAGCAAACTGTGAATTCTTAGGATTTATTGAGATTCCAAACCTTTTGCACTTTAGGAATACCTTCCTCAGATGCTGTAAATGATCCTTGTGGCGACTATAGAAAACTGTTATGTCGTCAAGGTAAATCAGGGCAAACTTGTCCTTCTCTCCCACGAAGGCTATATCCATGGCCCTCTGAAAGGTAGCCCCAGCATTCATCAGTCCAAAAGGCATCTTGGAGTACATGAAAGTGCCCCAAGGAGTAGTGAAGGCAGTGTTCTCTTGGTCCTCTGGATGTACTGCAACTTGATTGTAACCTGAAAATCCATCTATGAAAGACATGACTCTAGCCCCTGAAACTTTTTGCAGTAAATGTTCCATCTTGGGCAGGGGGTAGTTGTCTTTCTTGGAACACTTGTTCAAATTTCTGAAGTCAACACAAAGCTTGATTTCTCCATTTTTCTTCCTTACTACTACCGAGTTCACTACCCACTTTGAATACCTTAGGGGAACTATGATCTTGGCAGCCAACAATTTCTTAATTTCTTTTTCAATCAAAGGTAGTAATAGGGCTGATAGGCCTCAACTTCTGCGTAAAAGGGATGGTGTCTTTCTCCAAAGGAATCTTATGCTAGATGATGTTTTTGTCATAAGTCTTAAGGTCACTGTACTCCCAGGCAAAGACATCAACAAATTGTTTCTTCGGGTTGTAATATCTAGAACTTTGGGCAGCAAACAAGTGGGCAGATAGATTTATGTACTTTGGATGACCTGGGCTCTCTACATCATGTCTATGGACTGCAGACTCATTCTGTTTCTGGGCAGGATTATAAGGTACATCATTATGATCAAACAGCTTCTCTAAAGGCACCAACCCTTTAGGAATATGGTTACTACTTGCAGAAACCTATTTAATTCATCATCATCCTCGAAAACTTTCCAGTATTTGACATTGTCAGGCAAGGATGGTCTATATTTCACTTGGACTTCATAAGTCAATCTAGGAGGCCAAGGAGGGACAAAACTACTAGCAGACACATCAAGGGAATCAACAAGCTGATTCTCAGCCCTAGGGATGTATGAAATACTAAAGCTATTGAAAGAATCCTTGAGTCTCCATACCTCATCTTTGTATGCTTTCAGCCTTGGTTGCTTTTCTTGGAAAGTTTTGTTCACCTGGTGAATGATGAGGTATGCATCTCCAAACATCTTCAGATGCTTGATACCCATTTCTTCAGCAACATTCAAGCCTAATATCAAAGCCTCATATTCTGCTATATTATTTGTGACCTAAAAAATTAGCTTGAAAGATAAATGGATGCCTTCTCGTGTGGGAGATATCAGAACTACCCCTGCTCCTGCAGCTTCCCTAGAGAAAGCTCCATCAAAGAACATATCCCAAACTTGTGGGCTTTCATCCTCTATGATCTGACACATTGGTTTCCTGAGCTGCATGGAGGCCAACTAGGATTCTTCAATTTGGAGAATACAAGCTCCAAAATCAGTATCAACAACATAGATGGGATGATTAGTAGGATTCTTCTCATCACTAATGATATAAGTCAACTGAGCTTCTTTGTATAATCTCCTACTTTCTCCTCCAAAAACTGGTACAATAGCATAGGACAGGTCATTCTGCAATGTCCCACCTACTCTTTTAATCCATCCCCTGAAAAGAAGAATGCCAAACTTAGGGGGAACATCTGCTACCACGATATCCATCATCATGATTTTCATAGGTAGCTGAGACAGGGTGATGGCTAGATCTTTGATTAAGCCCAAACATTTCACCTTTCTAGAATCAAAAGAAAATAGGTCATGATAAGGCCTAGTGATGTCAAGGCCCAACTCGTCCATAACAACCTAGGGCATTAGATTATGGATGGCTCTTGTGTCCAAAAGGCAGTTGTGAAGGATTTTGTCATGAATAGTCAAAGAGACATAGAATGATGGGGAGCTATCATCAGAGGGCTCAATCATTGGGCTAAGCACAACTGTAAGTTTGTCATCTTGTAAATTCACATAGTCATTTGATTCTTGTGTGGCGTTGAGCTCAAGGGCCTTAAGGATGGGTCTCTTAAAGGCTTCATTCTTCACTAGTTCCACTAGAGGTATAGATATTTTCAGCTTCTGGATTTCTGATTCAAAACTGAAAGGAGAAGGGGACTTGTCAGGGCCTCTTGCTCCTTGGGTTGGAGCTTTAAGCATGATGGGATCAGCTGCCACTCGTTTTTGCTTGTTAGCAAGTTGCTCTGTAGGGACAACAACTCTTTGAACAGGGAAGTCCTTGGCATTGTTTGTCTTTGACCTCATATTATATCCTTGCTGATCTTTAGTTTGTAGAATAGCTTCACCATCCCACTCTTGGATAATTTGGTCATTGGATAATGACTCCTCATAGGCAGCTAAGGTAAAAAAGGAGGCACTGCCTTCATCTTCCATACAATGGATCTCATCATCTTCATCAAACTGCTCCTCTTCCATGACTACATTCTGGAAAGGGGTCTTCACCCTTTGGTCTTCATTGGCATCTCTGCTCCTTTGCATAATTTGTAACTGCTCGTTAGCTCTTCTATATGGATTCATATTTCTGGGAGAAAAGGTATTAGGAGCTCTTCCTTTCCTAGGATGCTGCTCGACCTTTAATTTGGAGATTTGAGAGGCCAACGACTCTATCATCTTGGTAATTTTATCTATCTTGGGATCTGAAGATGATGAAGGTTCACCCCTCTGTCTCCTTCGGTCAACATTTCCTTTGAGTTTCCTTGCAACCATGGTGTTGGATTCTACCTCCAAGGTTGCATCCTGCATTTCAGCCAAAGAAGCACATCTTCTCTCCCTCAATAATAGACAGAAGTCAGAATGGAAGGCATTGGCATAGGTGAGTTTAGCAGAGGTAGGGGTGGGTTTCACTTCAGCTGGTATCTTGCTATACATGTGATTAAAACTTTTATTGAAATCAGAAAGAGACTCCCATTTTCCCTTTTCAGGTTCGCAAACTCAGTATGGTAGTAGAGTAGATCTTTATTATCCCCCCAATGTTTTAAAAATACATCATATAATTCTTCAATATCTGTTAAAGATATCGGGGTCAATTCTCTGAACCATTTCCTAGCCTCCCCATCTAGGCTCTGGACAAAAACTCTCATCCATACATCATTTTCACTACATCGAGATTATCAGCATAGCTATAAAATGTTTAGATAATCTTCGGCAAAATCACATAACCAATCTTTTGTCGACGCGTTTCGAACCAACCAGTGTGGTTCATCGTCAGGACAAGTTGAAGAACAGATCCAGCTTAGCCTGTTTAAATAGCTAGAGCAGAGACACCAACGGTTACCTGGCCAAAGGTAACTGTTGGTGTCTCTGCTCTAGCTATTTAAACATGCTAAGCTGGATCTGTTCTTCAACTTGTCCTGACGATGAACCACACTGGTTGGTTCGAAACGCGTCGACAAAAGATTGGTTATGTGATTTTGCCGAAGATTATCTAAACAATGTTATGGATCACAGAAGTCTAAATTCCTTAATAGCTATAAAATGCTTCAAGATGTTCTTCAGATATAACCCCTTCAGTTCCAGTGAACTTAGGCATGTATTTTTGATATTCTCTAGAAGGCATAAGATTCAAAGGAGTGGGCAGTACTAGAGGTCCATACCTCGCAGCTATGATCCTTTCCATTTTGGTGGTTTGTGGACCTGCCATAGCTGTGGTGGCTAACAGAGTACTTGAATTCTGAATGATAGGGAATTGAGGAGTGACTGACAGGACTAGAGGAGTATGGTGGATAGGGGGTGAGTTGTCCTTTAGGCTTAAAGAAAAAGGAGAACCTAAAGGATAAGGAGCTTTGTGAATCTCTGAAATTTTTTCTTCACTGTTGGTATTAGAGGTTATACTCTCAACATGTGTTTGTTATGTTATAAGCCTTTCTTGCAGAGATATAGAAGATTGTTTATATTTACCTGATCCTAATGCTCATTTCTGTGAAACCTTTCTTCCTTTGATAATATTTTCAGGGTCAGGTACTGGGTCAGTGGGTGACTTCTAAGGATTTCTCCGAGTGTGCCTCAAAAACTGAGCCAGAACTATGATGTGGAGTCGCGAAGAGGTTCGGCCTCCAGTAGAGTCGCCAGATAGAAGATTACAACCAAAAATGTGTCCAGACTTTGTTTATCATCAAAGCTGGATCTATGTCGTCTCCCAGGGAAGCTGAGCTTCAATCTCCTCTCCCCGACAACGACGCCAATTATGTTATCACTCCAGGAAACTCTCCTAGGTTGTAGCTCAGAGATGCCTAGTAACATATAATCTTCAATATTGTTCTAGGAACTATTGGAATGGATGATGGTTTGGTTCAAGCCAGATAACCACTTCAACTCTGTTTTCACTCCAGACATGCATGAACATCCTCAGCCTACAAGGCTTTAGACCACTAATGCTCAATAGTTTGTAGATTAAGTGAAGGAATGGAGAGTACTAACCACACCAGTAGATACATACATAAACATATGATGGCCAGCTACAGTAAGTAAATGAAACTTGCAAACCTAATCTATCGGCGCAGAGATAAGATGACAGTTATCTAGCGCTAAATACAGAAGAAACATGGATGACTTATTCAGTAACAAATCTGATTTACCAATGCAAAGACAAGATGATAGTTGTCTAGCGTTAGACACAGATGAAATTATGAATAAACCAATCCAGGTGCGACTTTAGAACAGAAGGGAAATGGACATTGAGCATGTAACAACAAAAGAAGCTTGTATTACTGAAAATGAAGATGAGACGCTACAAAGAACAGAGTATCTACAGCCTCCAGGGGTTGAACCCTGATTACATATTGCTTTCGGCTATTTATAGTTTGTTTTTACAATGGTCCTTAGTCATTTAGGGTTGAAGATGTCTTAATCGACCACCTACTATCATTAACTATCTGATTGCGTTCCAGGACGCAATTTCCTTTCCATCACGAAAACATTGATCAATTCTGGTACTGTGCTGTCGTGTTAGGTGGTTGGCTTGATTATGGTAGTGGAGCTCCATGACTGTTTAATTCTATTTGCTGGATTGTGCTATGTCCTCCTTCTCTTGGCCATGCTTTCAGTTAATTTGTTTCAGTAGTCTGACCATCACCAGACTGATGGAGTCGACCACCTTCTCCCTTAGGTAACGGATAGAGAGTGGAGTACGATGTGCACGGATGGACGAGCTTTTCAAATTGGAGGGATGGAGGAATGACAGAGTGGAGGAAGTGCACGGGAGTGATCATGATCAGGGGTCAGGGGTTGTTGGATCAAGGAAATGCATGGTAGAGATCGTGCGTAGGAGACCTGAGATCGTGGTGGGAGCGGAACATGTCCAGGCCGTTAGATCTCGGGTGAGCAGATCGGATGGCTATTGGGTGGAGGAGGTGTGTGGATGATAATGTTCGGGGGTGGTTTTGTTCAGGCGGTTGTGGTTTCTATAGGAAGGGCAGCGAGCGGTAAGTGGTAAATGTTGGAGTTTGCCTGATTCCATTTAGTGGATGACACGTAGCAGCAGACGAGAGAGAAAAACCGCCCTCATTGGGTGGGTATTCCTCTCGCTAATTGCCCGTGCGATATGATTGAGGGCCATCAGATCTGACGGGGAAAGATCAACGGCGGAGGGATACGGAGGTACGAAGTGTTCTTGAGAACTATGCAGAGAGTGCATATGGGTGGAGAAGAGAGGTTTTTCGAGGGTTTTGGGTTAATTCACTTAGGCTTAAGGCCAAAAGAGGGTTTCGTCGAGATGTGAGGGTTGGGTTAGGGAACAAGCGGAATGAAATGTAAGTGGAAGAGTGAGAAGAGAGGGATGATGGCCTATGTGGGGCTCTCTAGGACAGAAAAGTAGACTATCCCCATCCTTTAGCTTTCAAAATGGCAGCTCTGCATCTCAGGGCTAACAAGTTGAATCACGGTTGTTTTTTGTTGTTGTTTACTTGTTTCATGTGCTTGAAGAAGGAAACGAGAGATAGCTGGAGAAAGAAAGCAAGGACATCATCAAATGGGATAAGCGTACTAAGAGATAAGCCCTCTTAATTGGTTGTAACCTAAGGAAATCTTCCATATAATGTATCTGTTGTGGCTAGACCCATCATTGGGCTAGAGGAATTTTTTTGTGTCTGCAATTATAACTTTACTTCACCACAAGGACAAATGAAGGTGGTTTTGTGCCAATTCGCAAGTTTTATAGAAATTTGGTTACAGTCTAAGAAGTATGTAGGATAAGGACTCACAACTAGCACAATCATCGATTATTTGGTTAATGAATGGAGTCGGATAATTGTCTTTTAGCCATGCGACATTCAAATTGTGGTAGTCGACATAGATACAAATGGTACCTTATTTTTTTCTCTACAGGAACCAGATTGGAGACCCATTTCTTCAAGAGAATGGGGTAGATAAAACCATCACGTAATAATTTTGCCACCTCAGTCTTGGTATTTGTAGTTTTGTGGGGTTGGACTGGTTAAAGCCTTTGTCAGATAGGCCTGACATTGTCATTGACCTTGATCTCATGCTCAAAGTATAGAAGGATCTATGATGGGAATTTCCTCATAAGACCAAGTGAATACATCACAGAATTTCTTGAAAAGGCAGGTGAAGCTTGCAATTTCCTCAGGATTGCAGTCAACTCCAATCTGAATGTTTTCCACAATACTTGTTTTGATTGAGATATCGATGAGCATAATCTTTGAAATATTTCCCAATCTCCCTTCTGAATCCATAGTTTGGATAGTTGTATAAATCGAGGGAACAATATCAGGTGGTTCAAAAGGCATGATTTTTACAGATGTTGTATCTGAATCAGATATCCAAGCATGATAGTAAGAGGTTTCCCAAGGTCTCTCTTATAAAGACATGATATATCAAATAGCTTCATCCATAGGTAGTACTTCATCGAGGAGATCGTTAGAAGGAGTTGTGATGGAAGAGGAGGCAGTATCGTTGGTCATAACCAAATCGACAGAAGAATCAAATGCATATGAATGGCTTGATAAGCTAATTCAACTAGTGAAAGCAATATTTTTTCTTTATAAGAGTGAATGTATGAAGAGTCCGGGAGGATACAAGGATCAGTTGGGCCATGAGGAATGGTGGAGACCATAGAAATTGTCTGTGGAACCTCGGGTGGTGGAAGAGGAAAGAAAACCAACAGGGAGGAACCCTTCAAAAGATCGGTACCAACACTAACATAAGAGTCAGGTACGCCACCCACTAAGGGCATGGTGCCACTAGGCAACGAGGAGTAATGTGGGGTACAGAAGGAAAATTGGTCCACTGTGACTTTTTTCCCATCCAATGGAAATAGGATGAGTCGAAAGACTGAAGAAACAATGAAAATCAAGGCATAAGTCCAACTATGCCCCCAAAGCATATTATAGTTGAGATGACGATATACGACTTGAATGCCCACCGTTACTATTTTCGCACTCGGAGTGATGGGGTAGCTGGAAAGGTATCCTTTAGGGATGAATGTGTGGCCATTGAATGCTTTAAGGTAATTCAATGACAGTGCGATGGTTGGAGAACCAAGGGCAAGCCAACATGAATTAGACAAGGCGTAGGTAAAATCACCTTCATCAATGACTATTGTATGGATAACTTTGCCTTTCGAAATAACCTGCACCGGAAATGAAATTTGGTGGGAAAGGTGAGGCTTACTTTTCTCTATGTTGATAATTGCTAGCATGGAGTCTTGAGGATTAACTCCACCAATGGATAAAAGCAAATCTTTCCACTGTGATGGACAAGTTTGCAATACTTCTAGTGTACATATGGCTAGCGGTGCTTGCGCCAAATATTCTACAATATTGTAGTTATGGGCAACATGTGTAGAGGTATTATGTGTCATGCGATGAAGTTCCCCTTTAGGGGGGCAGATTAGAAGATAAACAATAGACCTTTCGATATGAAGATCATTAGGCGGTGGTGGATTTTAACTCGAGGCAGCATCGAGAGCGCTAGCAATGGGAGTTTCATAAGTTTTGGCTCACGTTTGAAGATCAACCATTTCAAAGGTGTAAACAATTGACAATCCTTCATTAGAGGAAGGATGGTTTGAACTGATGTTTCCCCCTTGCGGGGGTTGCGGTGGGTTTTAAATAAGATGTTGCTGCTGCTGAGTAGGAAGAGGGTTGTTTAGGACGGTTGGGGTCCTTTTGAGCAAGAAGGTCCGTGCATTCTTGAAGATAAGGAAATTTGTGTGTCATGTGGTCATACACACATATTTTGCAAGGGAACTTGAAATTTTTTTCCTTTCCACTATAAGCTTTGGTAGCAAAATTCTATTTGGGTTTGTGTTGCGTAGCAGGCTGCTCTTAAGAAGGAGAGGTATTTTTCTTGTTCTTTTTGTCCTTGCCACTAGGTTTTTGTGTAGACTACACACATTTTATCGCAGTGGTTGGAAGAGAAGCAGATTGGGTAGAAGTAGCAGTATTAATAGACAACTAGGCAACATGCCCAGTAAGTTGTTTTATAGTAGCCCCAGAGGTAGTGTCGACGAGACCGTCAGCGTGCGCACTGGGTTGCTAAGTAGCGAGAGCATTGGAAGTTTGAGGGGAATGGGGGATCACATCATATAATGTTCGAGACTGAGAGTAAATTAGATCTAAATGTTGGGCACGACGAATGGATTGGTCTTCCATAACCACACCAGCTAAGGCAACGTCCTTGGAAACTTGAGGAAGAAGAGATTTGCATAACAAATCTACTAACAAGTAATTTGTAATAGGAGCTTTGACAAGCCTCTACCTACGTCTCCATTCACGGATGTGATCAAAGATGTGGGTGGAGGTGTCTTCGAGTAAGGTAGTAAGGAGTTTCGTTCTAGTTTCATAGCAGATAGGAAGTTGAAATTTCTTTAAAAATTCCATTTCCAGAGCACCAAAGGTATTGGCTGATGCACATGGTAACTCAATGTACCACTTGGTAGCATTTCCATTAAGGGTGCGGGCGAATGTTCTGAGTCGAATACTGTCTTCCACCATGGAGTTCGATACACACCATAGATGGTAGGTGGTGACATGTGTACCCGGATCATCCCCGTGTTTCCATTCAAACTTTGAGATGTTGGCAGGTATCTTGTGCGGTATTGGGGGCCAATTCAAGTTACAATAGATGGGGTAGTTAGTCAGTTATACATATCAGGGATATTAAGTGTTGCCAAAAAAATCAAAGAGTTAGGTGCCCCAGAGTCTGACCACGATGATGAAGAATGACTTGAAGGACCCTGGGGTCCTCCCATCATGTTGCTTCCAACAAGATACATAGGATTCATTGGATAATAGCCTCCTTGTTGTGGTGGAACAGTTATATACGGTGGTGGTCCATAAGGGATATTAGGTTGGGGGGAAAAGATCTGTTGCTTGAAGGATAAAAAGTGCCCCCTTGACTCAATTTAGGGTGAGGAGGGGGTGCCCAAATAAACGAAGCAAGATCGGGTTGAGGGATTCCACTAGCCATATAGTTTGTGGTAAGCACATGACTGACACTATAATAGAGTCTACTCAGAGGATTTAAGTCTATCAATGATGATCCAAGTTGTCATATAGGCAAAGGGGGGACAATAATTCCCCCTGAATGGTATGTGCATGTTGGGAAGATTTCCCCAAAGCATCTAAGCCTATGGGTTTTAACTTAGCAAAGGTTTCCAGCCAAAAGGATTATTAAATGTAGTCATGCTAACCATGCTACTAGGAGCGATAGCTAGAGGTCCGGGAGCAAACACAAAAGGGGCAGAAACCGAGATGTACTGGGTTCCAATCATAGCAGGTGTAACTAAGTTGCTCAGACTAGGAATAGTCTTATAACAGGGTAACCAATCAGTTGTATGTTAGCAACTGTAGGTAAGGGAAGTGATGGTGGACCAAAATTGTCCATAAAAGACCACGACCTATTAGTCTCTAGGGGAATTTTGGATGTAGGTATCATCGAAGACATGATAGGTATAGGTGCTACTTGAATCAACACTGGTCCAAGAGGATCGATGAGGGGAGGATTATAAGGAGGTACAACTACTTATTTGAATAAGTCCTTAGGTGGTATGGTTTCTTGGGAAGTTTTATGTCATTCAATGTTAGACACATGATACTGATTCCTCGAAGAGGGAGAATCCAAATCACTAAGGCTTGGCTGATCCTCTAGGGTCAATGGAGGAAGACCTTGTTGTTGCCTAGATTGATGACAAGGATTGTATATAGCCATGGTGATCGATATATTTTATCAAAAAAAAATTAAATTTATATTTATTATAGTCTCAATGATAATAAACCATCACCTAAAAAAAAAAAAAATACTCTAAAAGTCAACCATCAAGCAGTCAAGGGATATGACTTTGTCTGATAACCACCATTTGTTGGAGATGAAACCCAGTATCACAATGGCTAAAATAGAGAGCTGGCCAAACGTGCAGTTACGATTACTCTTGAGCTTCACCTGAACCTCATATTAAGGGGTCAAGTACTCTCGTGAAGACGAGCACCCTCCCAAAAACTGAAGTCGGAGTAGGTTCGTCTGTTTATGTACCAGGGAAGCCCACCCCAGTAACCTTATGTTTGTCCCAAAAAAAGTATGGCCACTAAGGTTACCTCAAATCACAGACAACACCAGGGGGGGACATGGTCATAGACAGTACATTATGTGGGAAGGATACCTAAGTCCCCGACTCAGCTTCGATATCCCCGAGGGGATCCCCAATACACATAATACCCAATGGAGATGTAATCGAAGGCAAGCTACATTCTCTCACATTCAAATTTTGTATCTCGTTTAACTCCTTTTTGAGGGAAGCGAACTCGAATGATATGAGTGCAACAATATTTTACTCTCTTTAATGACACTAGTATCAGTTTTGTGATCTTGGGTAGTTTACTCACAACTACCTATCCCAATATCCTAGCCTAGACTAATATGTGTGTATGCTAAAAAAGAGTTACTAAATGTTTTTATTATGAGATTGATTTTAAAGGTACTTCATTAATGTCTTTGGAAGGGGTGTTGACATAATGATTTTTATGAGACTCTAACTCAAACCATACAGAAAATATACTTTTCAATTTCAATTAGATGAAGAACTCATTCTACAAGGAGAGTCTATATATCAATTCAGTACCATGCATCCAATGAAGTAAACACATGCACAATGTGCATACATTCAACGCTCTCTAAAAACTAACCCAATATATATGCATAATCAAACCAACTAAAACATAAATTTTAAACAAATTTTTTCATTTTCTTTTCCTAAAAAATAAATGCACTTAATCTATTTTCCTAAAAATAAAAATGATCATAGAAGTAGGCAACCAAACATAGTGCACAGTTTCAGATCTCTAAAATAGACTACAAGCAACCTCCCAACACATGATTTCAAAGAATAGAGTGAAAATCAAGATAATGGTTGACTAACGCTTCTTAGAAGAGTATACAAAGAATTGATAGCAGGACTAAT
Source organism: Pinus tabuliformis (assembly GCA_031772625.1). Taxonomy (NCBI): domain Eukaryota; kingdom Viridiplantae; phylum Streptophyta; class Pinopsida; order Pinales; family Pinaceae; genus Pinus; species Pinus tabuliformis. Next base: position 1,307,488,175 of record CM062818.1, read on the forward strand.
GCTTTGTCCAAAAACCTGGGGTTCATTATAAGACATTGGATTACATAGATAGGGTGCATTACAAAGGCAAAGGTTGTAAAAAGGGTCGTTCAAGGTCCAATCAAAAGCTTATACACAAAGAAAGAATACCAAAAGGACACTGCTCACAACCAGATCTCAAATCAATACACCAGTATTTTTGACGTGGTTAAAACCCTCAGAGTGCAAGGAGGGAAACAGTCCACGGCCCGTCCCAACGTGGGTACTACAGGCAATTTATTAATCAAAGAACGAAAATTTACATAAGCTTCTCTCATGCACAGATTACCCGAACAATGACCCTCCATGCGCTTTAAATAGAACTCATGGACCAATCGGGTGTCAAGCCACGGATCAAGTGTCGGTAATACCGAGGTGAGAGTGAACCGTCGGATCACTACATATCGTGACCGTCGGATTGTAAGTTACAAAATGTACAACGGTAAAGAAACACACTTTACCTAACTCTAACCTAACTCTATACTAGACCAAGTTGAACTTAACTATATCCTATGTGTCGGAATATCCTAACATCCCCCCTTAAGAACAACTTGGGATAGGATTGAAGGATTTACAAATATGACACAATAGGAGAAGGAAGGAGGCACTAGAGCCTATCCCCCCTTAGTGACAACTTCCTGAACTCCAAGCATATATCGAAGTTTAGTGAACTTCGCCTCTGTGAGAGCCTTTGTGAAGATGTCTGCAACCTAATCATCTGTTGGACAATATTGCACTTCAAGAACATGGTCATGAATGAGCTTTCTGATGAAGTGCATGTGTAGTTCAATGTGTTTGCTGCGCTGATGCTGGACTGGATCTTTGCATAGCTGAATGGCACTTTGATTATCACACCAAAGTGTGGTTGGATGCTGCTGCTCAAAGCCAAACTCTGATAGGATCTGACGAAGCCACAAGGCTTCCTTACTAGCTTCCACGGCACCACGATACTCTGCTTCTGCTGACGAAAGAGAAATGGCAGCCTGTTTCTTACAAGCCCATGTAATAGGTCCTGAACCAAGAGTGAAGACATAACCGGCAGTAGACTTCCGATCATCAGGGTCACCAGCCCAATCAGAATCAGTGAAACCAACTAACAGAGGAGCTGCTTTGGCACTGTAATGAATCCCAAACTGTATTGTACCTCGAACATAATGAAGTATTCTTTTAGCTGCTTTCCAATGACTTTCACGGGGGTTTTGCATAAAACGAGCAACAAGGCCAACAGCAAAGGAAAGATCAGGACGAGTATGGGTTAAATACAAGAGTTTTCCGACAAGTTGACGGTATAAGGTAGCATCAACTTCAGGAGAAGTACAAGAGACTAAAAGTTTGACTCCAGACTGAAAGGGAGAAGGGGCTGGCTTACAGTCTTCCATGTGAAAATGACGAAGAATATCACAAGCATACTTGGACTGGGAAAGGAAAATACCCTCTTGGGATTGCAAGACTTGAAGACCGAGAAAATAGTGTAAGTGTCCTAAGTCTGTCATTTCAAATTTCTATTTAAGGCTGGACTTCACATGGTTTATAAGGTTGGGATCACTACCAGTAAGAATAAGATCATCAACATAAAGAACAAGGATGATAAGAGAGTTGCCCACTTTCTTGGTGTAGACAGTATTGTCAAAATGACACCTAGAAAAGCCAGATTCTAAAAGAAAGCTATCCATTTTGGCATACCAAGCCCGAGGAGCTTGCTTGAGGCCATAAAGGGATTTCTTAAGTCGACAAACAAGGCTGGAGTCTGTTTGTATGAAGCCAATGGGTTGTTCCATATAGATTTCTTCCTGCAAGTCCCCATGCAAGAAGGCAGATTTAACATCCATTTGATGGACTTCCCATTTTAAAGAGGCAGCAAGGGAAAGAACAAGGCGGATAGAGTTCATTTTGGCAACAGGGGAGAAGGTTTCAGTGTAGTCAATGCCTTCAACCTGTGAAAAGCCCTTAGCAACGAGACGAGCTTTATGTTTATCAACTTTCCCATCTGGTCCATACTTGGTTCTGTAAACCCATTTACATCTAACAAGTTTGCGTCCCTTTGGTAGAGGAACAAGATCCCATGTATCATTTGTCATCAATGAATGATATTCTTCATTCATAGCTGCTTCCCAATGTGGATGGCCTGAAGCTTCTGCAAAAGTGTCAGGATCATGATTTACTGGAGCTTGAGCCAGTAAAGAAGAGGCTCTTTCAAACTGAGAACGTGTACGTCGCTGATCTGTAGGATCACCGGCAAGATCACCTGCTGCATCCCGAGTAGCACGGACCCATCTTGGAAGTTGAGGATCCTGAGAAGGTGGGGGAGGATTATCATCCTCGCTTTCATCATCTGAAGAAGAAATGTTTTCAAAAGTAGAAGAGATAGGAAGAGGTGGCACATCCGCCGGACTAGGCTCGCAGGCCGATTTATTTTCATCAAATTTTACATCTCTTCTAATGATAACATTTTTGGACTTAAATGGAATAAGTCTATAACCTTTTACATCTTCAGAATATCCAACAAAAGTACATTTCTCACTCTTAGGTTCTAAAGCTTTATGCTTTTCATCTGGAATATGGGCCCATGCTTCACTTCCAAACACACGAAAGTGACTTACATCTGGTTTAATGGAACTCCAAGCTTCTCTGGAGTGATATTCTCTAGAACCTTAGTAGGAGTGCGATTGATTATATAATTTGCACAATTAATTGCTTCGGCCCAAAAACTAAGACTGAGTCCTTTAGATTGCAGCATACAATTAGCCATTTCCTTTAAGGTGCGATTTTTCCTTTCAGCTACACCATTTTGTTGTGGAGTGTATGGAACAGTATGTTGCATTTGAATTCCATTTTCGGTGCAAAAGTTGATGAATGTGTTTTTAACATATTCTCCACCATTATCAGTTCTTAGCTTAAGAATTTGATGTCCAGATTGTTTTTCAACAAATGCTTTGAAGGCCAAAAAAGTGGTAAATACTTCGCTCTTGAGTTTTAAGAAGTATACCCAAGTGCGTCTGGAGAAATCATCAATGAAAGTTAAGAAGTACTTGCAGCCAGAGAATGAAGCAACAGGAAGAGGACCACATAAATCACTGTGCACAAGCTGTAAAAGGGCTGAGGCGTGCCAAGAGGCACGTTTGTCAAAACTGTCCCGATGATGTTTTCCGAGTACACATCCGGAACAAACACCATCTCTGCAAGATACCATAGGAAGACCTGTCACCATATTTTCTTTACATAGATGCTGAAGGGAGCGATAGTTTAAGTGACCAAATCGCTCATGCCAAAGTTTGCTCACTTCATCATTATGAGCAACAAATACTGAGGGAAGATGGGATGACCCAAAGTTGTGAAACTTATACAACCTTTTGGAATCATCAGCAAGACCAGTAGCTAGAATCTGTTTAGGATCTTTTAGATCCTTGATTACAACATCATGAGGTGAAAATTCAACAATTTTACCTTCACCTGAATGAGTTATCTGATAGACAGATAGAAGGTTGCAGGATAAGGTTGGAACACATAATACATCATTAAACTGACCATTGTCTAGATGAACAGTTCCAGTCCCTACAACATTAAGAGATCTATCATCACCAATATATATATTTTTGGTGTTACAATCATTTAAAGAAGAAAACATGGCTTGGTTTTTGGCCATGTGACAAGAGGCTCCAGAATCAATGAGCCACTCATGAGAATGAGAAGAAGAAGAAGATACATTTAATGCATAACCAGACTGAGATGATTGACAATGACATGCAGAAAGTGCCATTCCGGAAGTTGAAGTTGAAGTAGGCTCCACATGGATGTTATGTTTCTTCATTGCGGCTTCCAAGGCTTCCATCTTCTTAAAGCATTTAGATTCTAAGTGGCCATCTCGATTACAAAAGTTACAATGTCTATCAGTCTTCTTCCATTTGTTTTTATTGGTCTTATCATTTTGCTGAAATGATCTTTCATTTTGAGGCTGAGATGGTTTAGGACCATTCTTTTGAGGATATGACTTCTTAGGATTCTTTGAATTTGGTTGCTGCTGGGCGGCTAACGCTTTCGTGGAAGAGTTTCCAAGATTAAGAAGACCAAGGTGTAAGAGTTTTTCTTGTTCTCTTATTAAGGAATCACAAAAGGAGTCAAAGGAAGGGGCCTTGTAGTCTTGTCCTTGACAAATGAAAGCTTCCCTTGTAGAATGGAAAGTGGAAACAAATACAGAGTAGGCTGGTCCCAACTTAGTAAGGATGGAATAAATAAGGTTACCATCTTCTTTCTTAACTTTAACACCTTCCAAGAGATATCTAAGGGTCTTGAATTTGGACAAGAAATCTTCAATGCAAGAAAAATTATTAGGATCCAAAGTAAGCAGCTCATTTTCAAGTTGATGGGCTCTAATTTCATTTTTAATCCCAAAAACTTTAGCAAGTTTTTCTAATGCTTCATGAGGAGTCTCAAGTCCTGCAATGTGGAATCTAAGATCAGGAGAAATAGACATCCCTATCAAACCACGTGCTTGATCTTGTCTATTTTCCCATTTTGCTGCCTTGTCTTCATCGTTTGGTTTCTTCTCTTGGTTTGTGGCTATTCTGAAGAGACCTTTACTTCTAAGTAAATCTTCCATGTAGGCTACCCATTGGAAGTAGTTAGTGCTGTCAAGAATGACTTGGCATGGACTTTCCATTTTTTTTTTAAAACTGAAGCTGAAGATGCTGAAAGTAAGTGTACCAACGGATAGATCTCGAAAAAATAGGTGGTTTTAAAAAAAACGGCTCTGAAAAAGGCTTCCGGATGAAGAAGTTATGGCTTTTTGAAAAAAAATTGTTGACGTTGCCGGCAAAGTGCGCGAATGTGCGGGAATGAAAAAATCCGCCCCCACAAAATGGAGACTTGAACCCAAGACCTCTACTCTCTTAAAATAGCTTTGAACCAATTGATCTATACAAAAAATTTGTGTGAGAGAGAGAGAGAGAGAGAGAGAGAGAGAGGGGGGGGGGGGCCTTGGTTTGCGTGCTTGCCTTGAGAAAGCTCTTTTTCCCTACAAAACACAAAACACAAAACCCAACACGAATATGCAAAGAAAAACGAACCTTGCGGCTCGAAGTTAGCTTTAGCCAAAAAAACTAGAAATTTTAAGAAAAGATCTCAAGGTTAGCTTTAGCCAAAAAACTAAATATTTTTCTCAATGTTTCTGATTTTCCGAGATCACACTAAGGTGCAGGGAAAAGAGCATACGCATGAGAAAAATCCTTCCTTTCTGTTTCTGATTTGCCCAGATCGCACAGAGTCGCAGGGCAAAGAGCATACACAGAAATGAAAGGTATAGATCCGGTTAAAAAAAAAGGCTAAATAAACTGAGACAGAAATAAGCAGAGAGAAAATAACAGTAAACTGCAAAAAAAAAACACTGTATACCTCCCGATCTGAAAAATGACGCAGCTAGGGCTACCAGAAACCTTTTCGCGTGAAACGAAAGGGGTTCCTCACTGGAACAGATGCTCCGAACGCAACAGAGCAGTCCTCTCGGCCCGAAAGCAGTCAGAAACAACAGATCTAGGAAACGACAGCCGCATGCATTCTACCGGCTTCAGATTTGGATCACCAACGAACGCGGCCCTCAAATAGCTCTGATACCAAGTAGGAATTTACAGGGTAAGTTCCACAGAAAGAATACCAAAAGGACACCGCTCACAACCAGATCTCAAATCAATACACCAGTATTTTTGACGTGGTTAAAACCCTCAGAGTGCAAGGAGGGAAACAGTCCACGGCCCGTCCCAACGTGGGTACTACAGGCAATTTATTAATCAAAGAATGAAAATTTACATAAGCTTCTCTCATGCACAGATTACCCGAACAATGACCCTCCATGCGCTTTAAATAGAACTCATGGACCAATCGGGTGTCAAGCCACGGATCAAGTGTCGGTAATACCGAGGTGAGAGTGAACCGTCGGATCACTACATATCGTGACCGTCGGATTGTAAGTTACAAAATGTACAACGGTAAAGAAACACACTTTACCTAACTCTAACCTAACTCTATACTAGACCAAGTTGAACTTAACTATATCCTATGTGTCGGAATATCCTAACATGCATTACAAAGGCAAAGGTTGTAAAAAGGGTCGTTCAAGGTCCAATCAAAAGCTTATACACAATAGAGGAGGTTGTGAAGCATCCCGAGTGTTAAAAATATGAAACTATGGTCAAATTTTACTTTGTCCTACTCATTTTATGGATATGATGATGGAATCATATTCCTCTTTTCGAGAGGAATGAAATTGATGTAAATATCACCTCATTTGGACAAGTAGAAGTTGAGTTATGAATTATTTTATTCATACATATATTCTGGATCAGGTTGACCCTATGCACATGTACCAATGGACAGGTCAAGTGGACCCTCATGGAATCCTATAAATAGAAGATACCTTGAGCTCATTTGGACACACATCAATCTCTCTTCTTCTCTTCTATTTGGTCTTGGCCTGCATAGGTTTGACGAAGGAAGCTCGCTCAAGGGTCTGAAACTTCAGGATGAAGCTCGCACTGAACTAAGGTTTTCTTCTTCAAAGTTGCTGGCTCAAAAATGAGCATTAGGTTCCTTGGATGCTGGCACATAGTGATCATGAGAATGAATTTGTACCCTTGGATGTTGGCACAAATTCTTCATGAGAGTGACTAGGAGTTTGGGTCAGTTTCATCCCCGATCGCTCGCAAAGGATGGTATGGGACTGACCGAGCTGCCATAGTTTCTATCATGTAGTTCACATACCCTATCTATTATATTAACTCACAAAACTCCTCGTCCCCATGACCGGGACTCCAAGATGAGATTTCAGTATTCCAAATATTTCACTTAGTGACAGAAGTGTTCAACAACATGCTATAGGCAATGACAATACATTACAGTTATCTGAATCAGAGTTTTGATGTTTAGATGCATTTCATGGATATTCTAGTTGTTGTGAAGATATGGATCATTGTACTCTCTTTTTCTAAATCATTTGATGACAATCTATTAGAAGAATATTTGCAAGGGTTTTCCCCATAGTGGGTTTTTCCTTGGTCTCCGACCAATCCTAGTGTCTCTATGTGTGCATGCTTTTCTTCTATTGTTCCTTTATGTTTCGCTGCATTGATGATGATGTTATTTTTATTTCTACGTAGTTGCATATGTTGATGAATATTAAAGTAAATCTGAATAAATTTATGATGCTATGAGGTTAACTTAATATATTAATGAATATATGCAATTATAAAGTACATTATAGTTATCTGGATTATAGTTTTGAGGTTTAGATGCATTTCATGGATATTCTAGTTGTTGTGAAGATATGGATCATTGTACTCTCTTTTGTTGAATCATCTGATGACAATCTATTATAAGAAGATTTGAAAGGATCCCCACAGTGGGTTTTTCCCTGGTCTTCGACCAATCCTGGTGTCTCTATGAGTGCATGTTTTTCTTGAGTCTAATACATTGTCATCAAATGATTCAACAAAAGAGAGTAAAATTATCCACATCTTTAGAACAACTAGAATATCCATGAAATGCATCTTAACATCAAATCTGTGATTCATATAACTGTAATGTACTTGATAATTCCATATCTTCATTAATACATAAATTTGACCCCATAGCATCTAAATTGTTAGGATGAAGCTCGCAATGAACTAGGGTTTTTTATTCAAAGTCACTAGCACAAGATTGGGCATATGGGTCCCTAGACGGTGGCACACAATGGTCATGAGAGAAACTTTGGACCCTTAGACATTGGCACAGAGTCTTAATGAGAGTGACCGGGAGTTTGGGTCAGTTTGGTCCTATTCGCTTGCACATAATGGTATGGGAGCGACCGAGTTGCCATTGTCACTATCATTCAATTCACTGAGAGCGACCTTGTCTATCATAGTCACTTGCACAACTCCTCCTCCCTATGACTGGGACTCCAAGATGAGATTTCAATGTTTCGAAGATTTCACTCAATGAAAAAAGTGTTCGACCGTAGGCTATAGGCAGTGACAATACATTACAGTTATTTGAATCAGAGTTTTGATCTTTAGATGCATTTCATGGATATTCTAGTTATTGTAAAGATATGGATCATTGTACTCTCTTTTGCCGAATCATTTGATGACAATGTATTAGAAGAAGATTGACAAGGGTTTTCCCCACAATGGGTTTTGCCTCGGTCTTCGACCAATCCTGATGTCTCTATGTGTGCATGATTTTCTTCTATTGTTTCTTTATGTTCTGTTGCATTGATGATGATGTTATTATTCTTTCTACATAGTTTCATATGTTGATGAATAATGAAGTAAATTTAAGCAATTTTATGATGATATGTGGTGAAATTAATGTATTAATTAAGATGCAATTATCAAAGCAAAGAACAATGTAGCCCTATGAGAAATTAACATGGTATCAGAGTTGGGCTGAAGAAAAGGCATGAAGATCACCCCCATGGAGATACTTTCAATGGAAGCAAGAAGAGGATGGTGGAGACCTAAAATAATCCGAGGGTATGAAGGAAACCCTAGGTAGTTAGTGCATAAGGATTTGATAAATAGGGTTTGAGACAAACCATGGTTTATGGAAAAGACTTGAGATTTTGATGTATGAAACTCTAGCATGGACTATGTGAAGATGCTCAAGCACTTGGGACATATTTGATGAAGCCTTAGATGGCCGGTTGTATAAATTTGATTGAAGGCAACATATTATGTGGACTATGGATAGTGATGACTCTTGAAGGTTGGTTCAAGAGGGAGATGATCACCTCCCATTGAAGATAAGTACTCTTTGAATTATGATGTTTCTTTGTGTATTTACTCTTGTTTAAACTTATGGATCTGATTATTATGATTATTTTTTTGCTAATTTCTTATACTTCTTGCATGTATATTTGAGTATATATCTATATATATATATATATATATATATCCCTATTAAGGATAATTTGAGATGTAGGAAAAGAAAATCTAGATCTGGAAATAGGTAAAGAGGCACTTGATGGAAAGGTTACAAGCACTACAAACTTCCTATGAGAAGGTGCACAGGTATTTGACACTACAAGGTATGAAAGGTATATTGTTTCAATGATATGGATGACTAGGTAAGCCTCGTGGTATGTTGAGAATGTCTCCTTCAAAAATGGCTCATGCTTACATATGAAAGAGGTTTGGATTTATGTTTCCTATAATGTAAGGGTGCACCTTGTATTGAATATTTCGATCATGATGATATTCTTGATTTTATGAGGCTACTTATTGTTTATCTGGGATATAGTGGCATAACTTGATGTTTGGCTAACATCTATTGTTCTTAGAGATCCCGATTCTATGAAGAAGGCTAGTACCTTGACTCTAGTAAATGATACTCTTGATACTTGAGATGCACTTGACATGATGGACCACTTATAGAAGTTACCTCATTGATACTGATAATTCTTGTGATAAGTATGATGAAAGTATGTTGACACTCGTGTTGTTTTGGTAAAGTTTTATTGAATGATCTGGCTTGGTCCTATGGTAACCTTGATGATAGAATTATGAGATTGATACTCTAGATCTCTTATTAATCTTGGTCATCTCTTTGATAGTAATTATGGCATATGGTAAAATTGAATTCCCTAAACTTGATGGATTGACTTGATAAAAGTGACATTGTGTTCATGATCTTTGAAGTATGTTGTCACACCTGTCCATTGTTCCTATCATGTGAATCTAACCTTTGATGAAATATTGATGTCATGATGTAATGATGTAGTAGATGATGTGAGCATGCTATGACCATGATGGGCATATGCTTGACTCTATGATTGAACAAATCTATTATTGCATGATTCTAGTAAAGACAGGGTGATGACATGAAAGAAGATGAATGAAGTAGATTCCCATTCACTGGGAGAATTTCTTCTCAAGGTTCTTACTCTTATTATTGTTTGCATTATGTAATGGTTGTTTGGTCAATTTAGTGTCCTAAATTTCTCTACATAAATTATCAATCCGAGTATCGTAAATTGATGAAGTGTAGTGCACTATATGTGCTAGATGGCCCTTCCTACTTCAGTGTTTTTGAATTTTAAGTTGTTTTGGGGTTTTGATCTTTTAATTCCTAAAAAAATCTTAAGTCTAATGCTACTAAGAAAATGAAATGACAGCTAAAAGTGCTTTAAGCCAAATTTAGAAGTAAAGTTTTAACTAAGAAAATGAAATAAAGTTTCTCTTCTTGCTATTATGATTGTTTCCAAAACATGGACTGAAAGGGCTTAAGATTACTATCTAATCAATTACAAAACCAAAGCTTAAATGAGATATTAAAACTAAAAATGAGATTGCAGTTATCTATGATGAACCAAAAATGAAATACTGAAAATAAGATTACAATTATTGTCTAATTTATTGTAGAATCAAAACTTAATGAACAACTGAAAATGGAATTGCAACTAAATGAAAAACTATGATTGAAAATGAAATTGCAACTAATCTATCATAAAAACTAAATGAAGTGTTTTGTCACTCTGCTACACAATTTTGGGAGAACAACCTCCTTGTGACAACATTTTGAGGGATTCAATACTTCATTGTTATAAAACTGAAAACAAGATTGCAACGAAATTAAATGAATGACTAAGACTGGAAGTGAAATTGCAACTAATCTACTATAACAGCTAAATGAAGCGCTTTGTCTCTTTGCTACACAATTTTGGGAGAACAACCTCCTTGTGATAGCATTTTGAGGGACTCCATACTTCATTGTTCTAAGAAAAAGTAAACATAAAAATGTAGAGAAAGACTCATTCATAAATGAAATATTTCACCACTTAGTTTTAAGATGAACCATCAACTGAAAGGGCTTTCAGAAACATTCACTTACAACATGAGTTACTAAACTAACAACAAAATGGCATTGATTAATTAAATTCAAAATCTAAAGACTAATGAACAACAAATGAAAGAAACTAGACTAATGATCAGCAAATCTAAATTACTCTATGCTACTGACATCAACTTCAAGCTACTGATAAGAAACTAGAAAGTAGTGAAACAAAAAGAGCTATTCTGTGCTAATAAGAAGATGACACAAGCTGCATTATGAACAGAGTTAGAAAATGGTTATAAACATCATGGAAAAAAACACAGTGAATTTACAGTTAAATATGAAAGACAAAACAGAAATAAAATGTAACCTTGACCAACGCAGGGGCCCTCTGCAAAGGTCTCGGATTATCAACACTTAATCAACACTCCAACAACGCTTCAGGTATCCATTGAAACAGAGTCTTTATATTAAAACAGAGAATGAGTTCTTCAAACTACAGAGCGGAAATCTAAACTTAATACATAAGCAAAAACTGAACTTGTTCTGCGTTCTTCACACCTGTTATCGCTCAGATTTTCCTTAGAAGTTATTAGAAGAGGGAAAGGGGTCCGAGATAACCACAAACCAATCTTTTAAGTACAAAAGCTAGCCAATCTGTACTCAGAGAGGGCTCTCTCTTTATGATTTATCGATGTTTTGATATGATATTAGGCTAGTTATGAATGCTTTTTCTTAGTTTTAGGATTCTTGATCTCTCTCCTCTCCTTTCTCTTCTGTTCATCCTCTTCATCCTCCTCTTATGTGCCCTCCTCCTTTCCCTTGTCTAAAAACTTCCACTTGTCCTCCCAACTTCTATAATTCATTCCCTCCTTTCAAATCAATCTCTTTAATTTCCCTCATTTTCTTTCATATCTTTCATGTTTTCTTTTACCTTCTGCAGCTCTATGACCTGGAGCTTCATCTCCTCCATGGAATTAACCAAGTCCTCTGCTGTCTATGTTGATGTTCCTACCTGTGTTGTACTTGTTACTTCCACTAGTGTGGCTATTGACAAAGGAATGTTTGGTGCTAAAGCAATTGCCATAGTAGAAGGGACTGTAGTGGAAACTATTGGCACCACAGTTTGAGGTTGTGTGGTTGACTCACTCTGCCCTGATTGCAATGCTTTCTCTAATTCAAGCTCAGTTTCCTTTAATTGCTCATTTAGCTTAAGGACCAAGTCCATAAGCTCTTCTTCATTTTTCTTCTCTATTACCTTAGCAGTCTGAGGGTGAATGAGTGGTGGCAACTTTAATTGTTTTCTAAGTGCAACTATGTATTCGTTCTTTATCTTGATTAAACTTTCTGCTGCCTTCACATTCTTTGGGTCATGAACCAACTCAATTACTAACTCTTCCAACGAGTTTATTCTATTGTCCTCTGCCTGTGAAGAGGCTTTCTCCAACTGCAATTGAGTTGTAGTATTTCTCAATGAATTTTGCAATCTATGTGCCATCATCGCATTGCTGGTCAGTGTTGAATACACCATCTCACCCATTTGCTTATGTAATTCAATCTGGTCTATAGGGTGGATTTCTTTAGCCAAAACCTCAAAATCAGTTTTTAGGTAATTTGCCAAGGACTTTGGCTGCTGTACTATTGGTTTCAAGCAACTCATCTGCATTTTGCCCTCTTTGATGTCAAAGGCTTACATCAATCTGGTTTGGTTTGCAGGGGACATCTTTAAGTACTGAGCATATGATTGTGCCTTAAGCTGCTCATTCTTTGCCTTGATATCCTTAAACTTCCCCTTTATATCTATAATCTTCTCAGAATAAAACCTGAAGAATGAAACCTCTGTGCTAGGTTGTCTTTCTAGTTCTTGCCTCTGTGAACTTGAAGGTGTCCCACCTGTTGGGAATGTTTGAAAACTGTCTGTACCTTCCTTCCTCATGCTCTCTGTTGTCTCCCCAATGAATTCCTCCTCTGAATATGGATTCAACCTTTGCCTCTTAGCAAAGGGTTGATCTTTGGGTCTGCTAGAAGGTAGCTACTTCCCTTTCTCTTTTCAAGTTTCTTTCCTCATTTAGGCGAGTCTCTAGCACTGGAGGATTATCCATGTATGTTTGAGCTGGTAGTGTCTGTGGTGGAGCTAACTCTACAGAGATTTCAGGCTACTCTGATTCTTTTGGCTATTCTGTTGTTTCTGGTTGTTCTGATGTAGGGGCACTTGTTTCCTGTGTTTGTCCCTGTGATGGCTCTACTGTGGGAGCACTAGTTTCTAGTATTTTCTTTTGAGAAGTTTCAGCTGGCACCTATACACTATCATGTTCTATCAAAGTCCGTTCCCTCCATTCATTCAAGTTGGCATATTGTTCTATCTCAGGAACTCTGTGATGGATGTATGGTGACAACTTATGTTTTATCCTCCTATCACAAATGAAACTGTGAGGGTCATGAGCCCAAACAAAGCTTTTATTTAGTTTCATTGTTGTCTCTATGATTTCTTCTGCTTCTTTCCTTGCTTTTCTGTTGTTGCACACAAATGGGCCTAAGTGGTCTTTGATCCTCAGCTGGGCTTTCTTCTTTGCCTTCATAAAATGGATTTGGTCAGAGTTGATTATTTACCTGTAGTACAAAACAGAAATAAAATGTAACCTTGACCAATGCAGGGGCCCTCTACAAAGGTCTCAGATTATCAGCACTTAATCAACACTCCAACAACGCTTCAGGTATCCATTGAAACAGAGTCTTTATATTAAAACAGAGAATGAGTTCTTCAAACTACAGAGCGGAAATCTAAACTTAATACATAAGCAAAAACTGAACTTGTTCTGCGTTCTTCACGCCAATATTTATAGGGGAATCATACAACTGTTTTAAAGAGAGAAATAAGCTACAACAAAACACGTAGACAGGAAAGTATGCGGAATTCTTGTCCTTCATTGCTTGGAAACATAAATCTTATGGTAATGGCTGTTGGATTCCATTTACGCAGGTGGCAGATGAAGTATGTGGCCTCAGGAAACTGCTTCAGATCCCATCATTGAGAAACGTGTGCAAAACAGAGTCCTATTTGCCATAGGTTTCTATGTTTGACTTCCCTTTGACTGGAGTCTTCCTCATCGATCTAGGCCAGATGAATAGGATACGATCCATGCCCTGATGTTTTCCAAGCTACCCATGTAGTCCTTTTCCCCTCTTGACACTTGGAACCTACAAAAGCATGGAAGTAGCTATGGAACAGCCGATTAGCTGCAGAATGTGGCTGTGTTCCGTAGCTAAAAGACAAAAACTTATTCAAATAGCAAACATAACAGTATAACATGTAAATCACTGAAATATACTCCTTGAGGCAATGTATAATGGTTTTTTGATGATAAGGATGCATTTTTCATGGAAAAACAGAGAAGGAAGGATGAGAAAAGTAGCTAAGGGAAAGACAGTTTTGGAACTCAACATACCCCCACTGCAAGACTATTGCATGTCCCCATGCAATCAAAATTGTGAACTCCCTCCTCCTACTGCATTTGTTCTGAGACTTCAGCCAAAACATCCAACCTCTTCTTGCTTTTCTTTGCACCAACTGCCATCCTAGGCTTCCTCATGAGGAATTTGTACTTGAGGTTAATGAGTGCCCTATTTAGCTTCTTATTCTTCCTTTTTAGTTTTATGTTCTTCTTGTGCCATAAACCCAAGTGAAGCATAGTGTTATCATGGATAATCTTATCCAACTTGTTATGTTCTTTTAAGGCTTCATTTTCTCTTTGGATGTGCCTATTTAGAACTTCTAGCTCATAGATTTCCTGTTTAAGTGAGCTAGTTAAAGTCTCTTGTGATGTGGCAGGCTGCTTAGGATTAGATGAAGTCCCTGGGTCCACTGATGTACCCTTTTTCTCCAATGACTCTATGTAGTCATAAATCCACTGTTGGATTGGATCAATGCCTGGAGAGGCTCTCCTTGGGCTACTTTCAAAGTTTTGTTGAGGAGAGTTCTGTGGGCTTTGCTCATATGGAATATTGTCATGGGACTGATTTGGAGTTTCTTCCCCAAATCTATGAACTGGGTTTCTTTTGATTTTGCTTTCTTCACTTTTCCCCTGAGTCTAGAACTTCTCCTCAAACTTTGGGAGCCTATGATTTCTTCTTCTATAACCTGTTTCCTTTTTCCCTTCTCCTTCTCTTTCTTGAGCTGATCCCTGATTTTGACTAGTCTCTCAGAAAGCAGTTGTTCATCCTCCTTAGATGATGAAGGTTCAGGAATATTTTTGTGGGATTCCTCAACCTTTTCTTTCAATTTTCTTTTCTTCTTTTTTCTACTTTCTGATCTCTGTTAATGTTTCAGAGATGGGCTCTTCCTCATTGTTTTTATGTGCTGAAGTCTCAGGAGTGTTTTGAATGGTGAGATTGGTCTTCCTTCTCCTACTTCTTTTTGTAGGACTTCCCTCAAGCAATTCTAGGGCATCTTGGAAGAAGTTTTTGATCAAAAGGTCCTCCCATGTGTCCCCTACACTCTTTAAGTGATATTCAACTAAAATTTTTACTAGTCCATGGTGATAAAGAGTGGTTTCTATTGCTTCAATTTTCTTTTGAACATTAGTGGCCATTCTTCTCAAACTATTCAACAGGAAAAATGGGAGATTGAGGGTTCCATCTTCAAGAAAATTCATTAACGGTCTTAGGTGATATACATACATGGAACCAAATCTTTCCTCACATGTAATAAACTCTTGCAAAATTAATAACATGCTACTCCATTTGCTCTTAAGTGCAGAGATTGGAATCCCTTTTCTAAAAACTGAAGTGTCCATACCTGGATTTTTTAGAATGACCTTCTAGGTTTCATCATGAAATTCTTTGTTCTTGAACCACCTCTCTCCTAGCCTTGGTAGCTCGGTTGCTTTAGCAATAAAAGACTCGGTCACTGCAAATTTTATGTCACCTATTTCCACATCCATTCCATCAAACAATCTGGCAAAAGATTTGGTGATTTATTTATGGTAACCATTGAATTTTTCAATGAAACTCAACCAACCAGCCTTTTGCAACATTCCTTTCAGCTGAGGATAACCTTCCATGTACTTCACCCCTATGGGTTCAGTTCTGACGATGAGCCCCATCACCTCTGTTCTCTGCTATTCTTAAAAATTCCCTTCACTATTTGAGAAATGGAGTGACTACGTAAAGAGGACTGTGTATACGACAGTGGAACAACTGGTATATAGAAACAAAAAATAAATATGGATATGGGGATGGAATGACAAAATATATGGAAGTAAAACAACTATGAGTATGAGATAAAATAACTGTACATATAGGGTATACGAAAACAGAGTAGTTGTATGCATAAAATGTGGAAACAAAGTGTGCACAAGGTATATGAAAATAGAGTGGTTGTACACGTAAACTGTGTGAAAAACAGAGTGATTGTTATACACAGAGGATACGAAAACAGAGTGACTGTGTGTACAAGGTAACAAAGTGTTTGTATGCATGAAATATATGAAAAACGGAGTGATTGTATGCACAAAAAGGCTGCGGGAGTATAAGAGAAAAACTTGGTGTAATAAATGAAAATCAGGGTTTTGAAGAGTCGTATTCAAATAGGTTATGTCATGAATCTAACCGTTTAACAGGTGTGCTGGAGAAGTCCGGTTAAGTATGAGTCATTGAGTTTAAAACAGAGATTACATCATTAGACCGTTAGCATTAAAGATGGAAGGTGTGGCAGAATCATCATGGCAGTCAAATCTCATAATGATAAATCAAGGAGTCATGTGATTATACAAGTTATACCAACTTATGTTTTGTATTGCTTTTTGAAATAAGTTTTTGTTTTTACCTTTAGAACCATACCTTTCGCTTGCTAATCTCTTGTTGTTTTCTTCCACAGGTGCTTAGATGTGATTGGTCTTCAAAAGTTGTTCTCTCCTCCATTACCTGCATATAAGATATTATTATGAACTGGCCTCTTTGTGCTTGGACTGATGATCAAACTGTTGCTGCAGAATCAGATTGGCTGCAGAACAGGATTAGCTACAGAACGGGAATAGCTGTAGAATGTAAATCAGAGAACAAATTATGGCTTATGGATGAATGGAATGGAAATGGCTGCATGAGTGAAAATATGACAAGATGATAAATGAAAAATGGAGATGGAAGAAATGCTGAAGAGGAAAAATTTATTGGTGGAATATGATAGTGGAGTGAAGTGAAACTTTGCAAAAGTAAAACAGAGTGAAAATGAGATAAAACAATGAATTTTTCAGAATGCAAAGTGAGTCACCATTTTTCAGAAAAGGAAATGGAAAATATAGGGTGTCAGAAGCTTCTGATTTTCACCCTGTATTTTCTGTATAAGCATGCCAATCAGTGATTGGTTTTCAACCTTATACAATATATATATATATATATATATATATATATATATATATATATATATATATATATATATATATATATATAGAGAGAGAGAGAGAGAGAGAGAGAGAGAGAGAGAGAATAAAGACTAACTTGGTGGAGAAGAAGGATTCTTCTTCACCAACTTCATTTTAGAATTGTTTTGAAAGATCTTGATGAACTCCTCCTTTGAGATTGGTTTTTGATAAATTTTCAATCTACGAACATTCACAAGGAGAGGAGTTTGACTTTCATCTATGTTCTGATCCTTACTACTCCATTACTGGAAACTTTTCAATCTCATATGGTCCAAGCCAATGAGTTTGAAACTTCCCTTGAAAATCTTTAAACTTTGAATCAAATAACAGTGCCCAATCTCCCTCTTGAAACTTCTTGTCCTTGATGTATTTTTCATGCCATTTAGCCCTCTGTTGCTGAACTAGACCAGTCCTTTGAACAACCTCTTGTCTGATTTCATTAAGTTCATTCAATTGTTCTAGTCTATGCTTTTGAGCTTCTGATAAATCCATCCCCAACTGGACTCCCATCTTGAAAGTTTTGACTTGGAACTCTATGGGGAACAAGACTTGTTTCCCATAAACAAATTCATAGGGTGTATGTCCAATTGTGTTCCTCCATGTAGTTCTATAGGCCCATAAGGCTTCAAGAAGCCTTTCTGCCCAATCTCTTCTATGTAGATGCATTGTCTTGGTGAGGATTCTTTCAATCACTTTATTTGTAGAATCCACTTGACCATTTGCTTGTGGATGATAGGGAGTGGATTTCCTATGCTTGATTTTGTACTCCTCCATTCATGTTGGATGTGAATTGAGGTCCTTGATCTGTCACAGTTTCTCTTGGAACACCAAAGCGAGTAAAAAATATCCTCAAAAATAAAACTAACTATAGATTTTTCTTTAGTAAAAAGTAATGCTTTGGCTTCTACCCATTTTGTGACATAATCAGTGCATACCAATATATACGTTTTCTGCTTGGATGGAGGATTAATAGGTCCAATAAATTCTAAAGCCCATTTTTCAAAGGGTTCGATAAGTACCTGAGGTTGTAATGGCATTTGATTTGAGGGAGCAGGTTTTCCTACCCTTTGGCAGTTGTCGCACCTTCTGACATATTCTTTAGTATCTTTGAAGATGGATGGCCAAAAATATCCTAAAGAAAGGATTTTATAGGTTGTCCTTTTGTCAGCAAAGTGTCCACCACATGGCTCATCATGACATGTTTTGAGAATATCAGGCATTTCATTTTCCTTGACACACCTTCTGATCATAAGATTTGGCCCTGTTTTATACAATTCGTTAGTGATCCATGAATATCTTGCACTATCTTGAATAATATTTCTTTTCTCTCTAGGAAATAAATGTGAAGGTAACTTCCCTGTAACCAAGTAGTTAGCAACATCTACAAACCAAGGAGTTTGCGTAGTTACTGCAAAGAGATATTCATCAGGAAACTTATCTTCAATTGGAGAGTCTTCTTTGATATTCTGAATCCTGGACAAGAAATCAACAACTGTGTTTTGTTTTCCAAGTCTATCTACCACAGTAATGTTGAATTCTTGCAAAAGTAAAAGCCATCTTGTAACTTTGTCATTAGTAATAGGTTTATTCATCAAATATCTAATTGCAGAGTGATCTGTATGAACAAAAGTTTCATAGCCTGTTATATAGTGTCTAAACTTGTTAATTGCATGAACAACAACTAAGAATTCTTTTTCAGTCACAGTATAATTCAACTCAATGGGAGTCAAATTTTTACTTGTACAGTAAATGGCATAAGGAATCAAATCATTTTGTCCCAATACAGCTCCCAAAGCTATATCTAAAGCATCTGTAGAAATATGGAAAGGAAGTTTCCAATTTGGTCCTCTCAAGATACGTGCTTCAGATATTTTTGCTTTCAAGGTTTCAAATGCTAGTTGACAATCAAGGTTCCACTTGAATTCACAATCTTTTGTAAGCAATTTGAAGAGTGGAGATGCTATTTTAGTGAAGTTTTCTATAAATATTCTATAGTACCCTGTAAATCTTAGAAAACTTCTAACATCCCTTTGGTAATTTGGATTTGATAACTTAAAGATGACTTCAACTTTAGATTTGTCAACTTTAATCCCATCCCCTGAAATGTGATGTCCTAAAACAATACTTTCTGTAAACATCATAAAGCAATTTTCATGGCTTAGTGAAAGGTTTGTTTCTTTACATCTTTTAAGGAATTTTTCCAAATTTTCCAAAGCTTCTTGAAACGTGTTACCATAGACTGTAAAATCATCCATGTATACCTCTACACAATCATGTATTAGATCAGAAAAAATTCCTAGTACTACTCTTTGGAATGTTGCAAGTGCATTACATAACCCAAAAGGAAGCACTCGGTAGGCAAAAGTTCCCCATGGACAAGTAAATGTGGTTTTATCCTGATCCTCAGGTGCTACCTGAATTTGATTATAACCACTAAAACCATCCAAGAATGAGAAATACTTTTTACCTGCTAATGTATCTAACACTTGATCTATAAAGGGCAAAGGAAAGTGATCTTTCAAGGTTGCTTTATTCAATTTTCGGTAATCAATGCACACCCTCCATTTACCATTCTTTTTAGGCACAATTACTGAAGGAGAAACCCATTGGCTATCTGAAATTGGGTAAATGAAGTTTACATTGAGTAATTTTTGGAGCTCTTCTTTCACAATTTCCCTAAGATTTGGATTCATTCTTCTTTGAGGTTGTCTGATTGGTCTACTATTTTCCTCAATATAGATATGATGGATACAAGTCTTAGGATCAATACCTTTCTTATCGGTGTACTCCCATGCAAATGCAACATAATGATTTTGTAATATTTTGGTTAGCTTTTCTTCTTGTAGTTTCTCCAAGTTTTTGTTTATGTTCAATGTCCTACTTGGAAAATTTTCAATTGTAGAGCTACCAAACTCTTCCATAGAATAGAGAGACAGCTGCCTAGATGACAAGTATTCAACATTAGATTTTTCTTGGAATTATGCATGATCATATTTTGAAGATGTTTCAAAATTTTCCAATGTGTTCAAAATTTTACTATCTTCACTAATTTCTGACATAGTAAAGAGAGGTTGAATATCATCTTCTTCATTGATCCATTCCTTGTCATCTATTTCTGTGATTGCTTTTGCTGGAGGATACAAAGTAAATTTCTTTGTTGAATTACCATTAGAAATATACATGTCACTAGATCTATAACTAATAAAAGCATCAGCTGTGGCTAGCCAAGGTCTTCCTTATATGAGTGAGTGTCCTCCTAGATTATTCTTGGGAGTTGAAATCATGAAATCAACAAGATATTCCCAAGAATCTAAGGAGACTGAAATGTCTTCTATCACACCATCTGGTTTGATTACTAATCTATCTGCAAGTTGCAGCAAGGTAGGTGTGTAAAGAAGATTAGGAAGTTTAAGTTGCTCCATAGTTTGTCTACTCATAATGTTTATTGTTGCCCCTAAGTCAATCAATGTGTTTGGAATTTCAATCCCATTTATATGTGTCTTGACAATTGGACTTCCTGGATCCACATATTTCTGCATGGCAATCTTTCCCATCATGATATCTGCTATCTTTCCTACTAGGTGAATTCTTTTTATTTGTCTTGGTTTTCTTCCTGGTCTTTTCATGCTCAACTCCTTTATTGTCTTGGCTAAAATAGGAATTTCTCTAATGGCTTGTAACAAAGGAATTTTGATACAAACATTCTTCAGTTCATCTAGAAAATCATAATTGGGAAACAAGATTTTTTTTTCAACCCCTCTATCAGTTTGTAATCTCTCAGGAAAAGGAGGTGTAGAAGTAGATGCTGGTTGCTCAATGATAGGAGTTGTGTTTATTGATTCTTTTTGTTTTCCTTTTTCAATGTTTTGGTTTTGGAGGGATGTTCCCTCAGAACTTTTATTGACATTTAGAGAGTCTTCCTCAGAGTTATCTTATTCTTGAATGACTATAGAAGATTTTTCCTTTTCTAATATCCTACCAGATCTAAGCTGAACATCATTAAGATCTGGAGGAGTAATAATGTAAGTTGGAAATTGTTGTCCTTCTACCATGTAAGCATTCTGAGGATTTTTATTATTGGGGTTTGGAAATGGTTGGGTAGGTAACTGATTTGGTTTTTGTTGAAATGGAAGAAAGAGTTGAGGATTTTGACTTTGTTGTGGAGGTTGTTGTGGAAATGGTAATGAAAGTTGAGGGTTTTGATTTGGAAGCTGTGGTTGTTGATTTTATTGCTGGTTTTGGGGAGGATAACTCTGATAAGATGGAGGATATTGATAATATTGAGCAAATCTCCCTTAAGGATTTTGTACCCCTTGTGCCCATGGTTGAGATTGATAATGAGATTGAGGTTGAGGCCAAGGTTGATGCCAAGAATTCCAGTTTGGTGGGGGCTAAAAATACATTGGATTGTTAAATCCTTGATTTCGTGGCCCTTGCCAAGGTCTTCTTGTAACAAAACAAAGAGGTTCTGTAGGATTTGGGATTGTTTCCTCTTGAAAGACAGCCTTAAGGCCTGAGATTGAGGGACAACCCTTGGTCTCATGACTTTCTGAACAAATCATACAAGCTTCTACAATTTTTGTATCTAAAGGGCATTCCTTTAGAGCATGTTTCTTTCTGAATTTTGGGCAAAAGATGGCTAAAGCATCAACCTCTGTTTTCTGCTTGTTTTGAATTTTAAGGGTGTCTAGTTGCTCACTAAGACTCCCTAAAATGTTAGTTTTAAACTCATCAAGCATATTGCCAATTTCTGCCCTACTTATAGATCTGGTTGTATATATGTTTGCTCTAACAAGAGAAGGATCTCTTGGTCCTTTCCCAGTTTTAGATTTCCCCCTTGAGAGATGAACACATAGTTATGCTATGTCACTCAATGGAAGTTGAGAGATATCTCCCTTCCCCATCATGTTAAGGATATCTATCCATTCATCTCTAATGGCCTTTAACAAAAGAGCTTTCAAAGTTTCTTCATCTAGATTGTTCATTTTTGCTCTTTTCAAATTATAGTTGAATCTCTCAAGCAAATCCTCTAAGTTTTCATCTTCCTTTTGTATCATTTTGAACACCCCATCTTTATGATTTGTAGGCATACAAATATCCAAGTATTTATCCAAAAATTCTTGTTTCATGTCATTCCAAGTTCTAATCAATTGAGTGACTAACCCCATAAACCATTTCAAAGCAGCCCCTTTTAGTGTTGAAGGGAACAATTTGAGTTTTTGAGAGTCTTCTAGATAGTCATAGGTTCTGCATAAGACTTCAAACTCAAAAAAAAATGTTTCAGGATCCTCACTTCTCAACCCATAAAAGTTTGGGAGGACAGATGGTGAAATGTTTTTCATTGTGGTATGTGTTTCCTCATCCACTATAGGGAATCCAAATGAGTTATCTACTTCCCTATTTCTTCTGCCTCCTCCATTATTACCTCTACCTCCTCCATTGTTTCCTCTACCTCTCCCTCTACCCCCTCCTCCAAACAATGAGAATTCTCCATCTTGCTCTTCTTCTGCCATTATAGTTTCCTCAGAGTCAGTATAGGGCTCAACCTGCAAGGTTATTCCCTCTTCCTCTGGTTCTTCTATCAATGGAATATGAGAGGGAGTTCCTACTTTTTCTTCCTCACTGGGTATTCCTAGTTCTTCAACTACAATAGGCTCCCCTGTGGAGGTGAAAAAGGTCTTCTCTCCTAGGACTGTTTTGGTGGATGATGTAGGAGAATCTTCTGATTGAGTTTCTGCTCCTTGAATTCTAGGAATCCTATGGCTGGGAGTATAAGTCTTGGGATGGAGGTGTGCCTTTTCTAATTCTTGGTGGAGTAGGTGGAGTTGTGGGAATTGAACTTCTGCCCTTAGCTATAAATCTACCCCTAGAATCTCTTTCTCTATGCATGTCATTGTTTTGTTTTGTTTTTGTTTTTGTTTTTTTTTAATGAATATAAGAGATAAGGCTACCTAGTTACACTTCCTTGGCAACAATGCCAAAATGGTTGGCCAATTTAGTGTCCTAAATTACTCTACATAAATTATCAATCAAGGTAGAATAAATTGATGAAGTGTAGTGCACTATATGTGCTAGATGGCCCTTCCTACTTCAGTGTTTTTGAATTTTAAGTGGTTTTTGGGTTTTGATCTTTTAATTCCTAACAAAATATTAAATCTACTGCTACTAAG
Organism: Pinus tabuliformis; assembly: GCA_031772625.1. Lineage (NCBI taxonomy): Eukaryota > Viridiplantae > Streptophyta > Pinopsida > Pinales > Pinaceae > Pinus > Pinus tabuliformis. The sequence continues at coordinate 1,307,511,582 of CM062818.1, forward strand.
AAAATGAAATGAGAGCTAAAAGTTCTTTAAGCCAGATTTCGAAGTAAAGTTTTAACCAAGAAAATGAAAACAAAGTTTCTCTTCTTTCTATTATGATTGTTTCCAAAACATGGACTGAAAGGACTTAAGACTACTATATAATCAATTACAAAACCAAAGCTTAAATGAGATATTAAAACTGAAAATGAGACTGCAGTTATCTATGATGAACCAAAAATGAAATACTAAAAATAAGATTACAATTATTGTCTAATTTATTGCAAAATCAAAACTTAATGAACAACTGAAAATGAAATTGCAACTAAATCAAAAAATATGATTGAAAATGAAATTGCAACTAATCTATCATAAAAACTAAATGAAGTGTTTTTTCACTCTACTACACAATTTTGGGAGAACAACCTCCTTGTGATAGCATTTTGAGGGATTCAATACTTCATTGTTCTAAAACTGAAAACGAGATTACAACGAAATTAAATGAACGACTAAGACTGAAAGTGAAATTGCAACTAATCTACTATAACAACTAAATGAAGTGCTTTGTCACTCTGCTACACAATTTTGGGAGAACAACCTCCTTGTGATAGTATTTTGAGGGACTCCATACTTCATTGTTCTAAGAAAAAGTAAACATATAAATGCAGAGAAAGAATCATTCATAAATGAAATGTTTCACCACTTAGTTTTAATATGAACCATCAACTGAAAGGGCTTTCAGAAACATTCACATACAACATGAGTTACTAAACTAACAACAAAATGGCATTGATCAGTTAAATTCAAAATCTAAAGACTAATGAAAAGAAAATGAAAGAAACTAGACTAATGATTAGCAAATCTAAATTACTCTATGCTACTGACATCAACTTCAAGCTACTGATAAGAAACTAGAAAGTAGTGAAACAAAGTGAGCTATTCTGTGCTAATAAGAAGATGACACAAGCTACATTATGAACAGAGTTAGAAAATGGTTATAAACATCATGGAATAAACACAATGAATTTACAATTAACTATGAAAGACAAAATAGAAATAAAATGTAACCATGACCAATGCAAGGGCCCTTTGCAAAGGTCTCAAATTATCAACACTTAATCAACACTCCAACAACGCTTCAGGTATCCATTGAAACAGAGTCTTTATATTAATTAGAGAATGAGTTCTTCAAACTACAGAGTGAAAATCTGAACTTAATACATAAGCAAAAACTGAACTTGTTTTGTGATCTTCATACCGATATTTATAGGGGAATTATGCAACTATTTTAAAGAGAGAAATAAGCTACAGAAAAACACGTAGACAGGCAAGTATGCAGAAATCTTGTCCTTGGTTGCTTGGAAACATAAATCTTATGGTATGGTTGTTGGATTATGTTTGCGTAAGTGGAAAATGAAGTCTATGGCCTTAGGAAACTGCTTCGGATCCCATCATTGAGAAACGTGTGCAAAACAGAGTCCTGTTTGCCATAGGTTTCTATGTTTGACTTCCCTTTGACTAGAGTATTCCTCGTCGATCTAGGCCAGATGAATAGGATACAATCCATGCCCTGATGTTTTCCAAGCTACCCATGTAGTCCTTTTCCCCTCTCAACACCTGGAACCTACAAAAGCATGGAAGTAGTTGTGGAACAGCCGATTAGCTGTAGAATGTGGCTGTGTTCCGTAGCTTAAAAGACAAAAACTTATTGAAATAGAAAACATAACAGTATAACATGTAAATCACTAAAATTTACTCCTTGAGGCAATGTATAATGTTTTTTTGATGATAAGGATGCATTTTTAATGGAAAAACAGAGAAGGAAGGATGAGAAAAGTAGCTAAGGGAAAGACAGTTTTGGAACTCAACAATGGTTGTATATGATTTATGTGCATATGACATTATTGGTCTGCAACACCGTCTCAATTCTGAAGCCTGTACATAAAATATGGTTTCTACTCTGGATGCAAGCATAGAACTGGGAATACTCGTCCCTAGACACACACATGCTAAAGCCCAGTTAGTGTCCAGAAATCTAAAGTCACTCCCATGCTAACCTGAAGGGAGAATCCAAAGGTTTGACCATTTTTCACCATCATCTAAATATTTATGATGTCCACCTGGAGGATATCAGTTCCACACACAAGTAGCAGATATCCGAAATATTTGAAAATAGGGAAGTTTGAATGTTTGCAGGTGACCATGATATACATATAGATATGTCATTATGTTTGAAGTTTGTGCTATAAGAGTTTGACATGATTTGGTTGATTGATATATTTGAGTTGTATGATGTCTGATGATGACCTAAATCTCTAACTCAATGAATGATATATGTCTTGGACTATAGATATTACTATGTTAGAAAACTTGGATGTTGACACAATGTCTAAAGTTTTGACTTGAAGACTGATTATTTGTCTTGATGACAATGATATATGAGCATAGTGACTTCCAATGACTTGTATTATGGGAATGCCTTGATTGATATTGCGTGGTTGATAAAAACCTATTCGCATGATAATAGATGATGTCATGACTTAATGAAATCCCTACCTGTCATCTGGTTCAAAGAATTGAAACTGAGATATTGATGACTTTTGCTATTAGTATTGATTTGGCTTCTAAAATTTGATGAGATTATTTGATTGGAAAATAAGGATTTATGAAAGGTAGACAGTTTTTTAAAGTTCTATGGTTGAAATGAGCATTGCATGAAGCAAGCTCCCTTGATCCAGATATGTACACATTGATAGTTATCTAATGAAGCCAGGATGATGTGTTAATCCAAGCCTTTACCTTAGAAGTGTTTCAAGGTATGACTATGATTTTGATTTTGGTTTTTATATACTGACGATCTACTATTGTCAGGTAAAGATCCCCTGATGATATAAGAGGGAGATGGATTCTGAAGCTTGTAATAATGTATCATGGCATGATGAATCGAAATCCAAAGTTGGGAAAATATAATCTATATTGTGAAACTACTAAAGAAGCATTGAGAAGTGGGTATGCAAATCCTTGAACATTCTGATTTGAAGTTAATGATGTTGTTGAACTTGACATGGCATTCGGTAGTTGATTGAAGCATTGATGTTCTGTTTTGAACATCTGCCTGTACATATATGATGTGCATAGAACTTGAATAAGTTCATGATTGAGCTTCTTCACACACATTGCCACCATGATATGATTTATTCTTGGTCTGAGATATTCTTATGGTATATGAATGTGTGATGTTGATGTTGATTATTGATGATCACATATGCGTGCTTAGTTAGTATGAGATATGACATGATGAGAGGTCTGTAGCGCAATCAAGGTTGAGTATGATGTTGCTAGCATGAATAGCTATGAGCACGTTGAAGAAGCTCCTTAGAGAGTTGCATGAGCTCTGATACCATGTTAATTTTTCATAGGGCTGCATTGTTTTTTGCTTTGATAATTGAATATCTTCATTAATACATTAATTTCACCCAACAGAATCATAACATTATTCAGTTTTACCTCATTATTCATCAACATATGCAACTTTGTAGAAAGAAAAATAACACCATAATCAATGCAGCAGAACATAAAAGAACAATAGAAGAAAATCATGCACACATAGAGACACCAAGATTGGTCGAAGACCAGGGAAAAACCCTTGTAAATATTCTTCTAATAGATTGTCATCAAATGATTCAGAAAAAGAGAGTATAATGATCCATATCTTCACAACAACTATAATATCCATGAAATGCATCTAAACATCAAAACTCTGATTTAGATAACTGTAATGTATTGTCACTGCCTGTAGCCTGTTGTCGAACACTTATGTCACTGAGCGAAATATTTGGAACACTGAAATCTCATCTCGAAGTCTCAGTCGTAGGGAGGAGGAGTTGTGCGAGTGACTATAACAAAAAGGGTTGCTCTTTGTGAAAAGCATGATATCGACTATGGCAGCTCGGTCGCTCCCATACCATCCTATGCGAGCAACCAGGGACCAAACTAACCCAGACTCTCAATTGCTCTCATGAAGACTCTGTGCCAACATACAAGTGTCAAAATTCACTCTCATGACCATTATGTTCCAGCATCTAGGAACCCAAATGCTTACTTTATTTCCAAAAACTTTGAATAAGAAAACCCTAATTCAGTGCGAGCTTCATCCTGAAGTTTCAAACCCTTGAGCGAGCTTCCTCGTTCATACCTGTTCAAGCCAAGACCAAATAGAAGAGGAGAATAGAGCTTGATGTGTGTCTAAATGAGCTTGAGGTCTCTTCTATTTATAGGCTTCGATGAGTGTCCACTTGACCTGTCCATTGGTAAATTTGCATAGGGCTGACCTGATCCAGAATATATGTATGAATAAAATAATTCATAACTCAACTTCTGCTTGTCCAAATGATGTGATATTTAGGTCGATTTTGGTCCTCTAAGAAAGAGGAATATGATGCCATCATAATATTCATCAAATGAGTAGTCCAAAGTGGAATTTGACCGCAGTTTCATATTTTTAACAACCCCTCTCAACTAGGGATAATTCCACTTTCCAATGTCAGACCATCGATCAACATGACATACATCCCATCTTAAGTATCTCATCATCTCAGACCATCAATGTACATATATTCCTAATTTCAGCTTATCTCTTGATTGTTCCTACTCATATGTTTAATATTCTCGAATCTAGAAGAAGATTGTTGGCTTATTGGGCCCTGACCTAGGTTCGGAGGTGATTTAGCCAAACAAGTCCCGGTACTACTGGCCCTTTCAGCAACAGTCCATGGAGTGTAGACTGAGGTCTCATCCGAAGTAGTATGGGAGGGTGTTAGAACCAGGTTTCCACACCCTGGAGATGTCTGATGAGTTCAAGAGGTCCGTAGTTCGACCCTGCGCGCACATCGCTACGCGCACTTTCCCGTACCTCGCAGCCTGAGATGTTGCCTTTACGCAACCCTACTCGGGGGCCGAACGCTATTATTACCCAATTCCTTACTATTATTCCAATGCTAGTTGATTATTTTAGCCTACTTGCATGCTTTAAGTTATACTAAATCATTTATACAAATGCGCGCAGTAAATAACCAGTATATTTGCAATTTTCATAAAACATGCATTAACCCAAGAACACATACACATAATTGTGATAAAAATTCTCTTTACTAATCTCTTCTTCGGGTAAAAACTTGACTCTACCCTGCGCATTCAGCTGCAGGGGTCCATGCACTCAACTACAGACTACTAGGCCTCTGTGCACTTAGCTGCAGAGCCTTCTCCTACTCTACAACCAAAAGACACACTTAGTCACTTCGACTCTATCCTCTCTCCTCGCTTCCTTATTTCTATTTCTTACACTTAGAGCCTCGCTCTATTTATAAAATCCCATGGTCCATGGAGTCTTTACAACAATATTGGGTCAAAAATTGGGCTTTGAGCCCCAAAACATGCCTTAGGGGGATTCCATGCCCAACAGGCCCCCAACACAAACATTGTGACTCGCCTCGCCCTTGAGTCACTTTGCCGGGGTGGCAATCTTTACACAGAGTCCCTCCAACTGTTCTCGAACTGTCCTGAGGTCCGCAGTGCACTGAGCTGCTTCTTACTAAATTTGTTGCATCCACTGTTCTGAGACCTCTGTGTCTGAACTGTTTCCATACATCTGTACCAATATATGTTTATAGTCCTGTGCCATTGTCCAACTCCTTGGAGCGCAAAGACCGTGCTTCTGCCAGCTAGTCAGATAGCCGGCCCACCTGTGTAAGGCTTCAAGTAGCTGCCATTCACTTTGCTTGGGAAGGGTTCTCCATTTAGTTTGACTAACTGGACCGCACCTCCGTCTGTGACCTCCTTAACCATGTATGGTCCCAACCAATGCATTCTGAATTTTCCTAGAAATTTTTCAAACTTACTGTCATACATCGGCACTAAGTCATCTACCTTGAATGTGTGCAACTTAATATGGCGATTGTGCCAAGCCTTTTCATGCCTCTTTTGTACTTGCTGATGAAAACCAACCAAGAACCATTCCTCCTCCAGTTCTTCAAATTGCGCGAGCCTTTCCTCCAGAGCTTCGCAGTCTGTCATTCCTGTGAGTGCTGCTATGTGCAGACTAGGTATGATATATTCCATCGACATTACAACTTCCACGCCATAAACTAATCGAAAAGGTGTTTTTCTCATCAGTTTCTTGCACGTTGTCCTATAAGCCAATAGTACTGCAGGTACATGCAGGTCCCAATCGTTCGATGCGCGTTGTTAGTTAGTGTAGTCTCTAGTATTTTGTTTAATGCTTCTACTATCCCATTGGCTTATGGGTGATACGGTGTGCTTTTCATACATTTGGAACTCTTCTGTGAGCATGCTAATGGTTTCATTCAGGAAATGTGTACCGCGATCACTCATTAAGATCTTCGAACATTCAAATCGGGTCAACACATGTTCAAACAAAAACTTCACAGTTGTAGCAGTTGTGTAGTCTTTGATTGGTTGTGCTTCTGCCCATCGTGTCAGGTACTCCGTCGCAGTGATGATGTAATGCGTGCCCGTTTTTACCTGAGGTTTGATAGGTCCCATAAAGTCAATTGCCCATTTCTCGAATGGCTACAGTGTCATTTGTGGATTCAATGGCATCTCATCCCTCCACGATGGTTTTCCGGTCCTTTGACATATATCACAGGCCTTATAGTGTGCTTTCGAATCTTGGTGAAGGGTTGGCCACCACAACCCTACGTGAAGAATCTTTTGTGCAGTCGCTTGTCCTGCATAATGTCCTCCTGCAGCGCCCCCAATTGCTTCCGCGAGGATCTGACTTCGTTCAAATTAAGGTATGTACCTTCGCAATATCTCATCATTTCCCATTTTATATAGGTACCCCGTGATGACAGAAAATTCTGCCGTGCGCACCACCAATTCCTTCTTCTGTTGGACGGAGTATTCCTTCGGCGTGGTCCCTATTGTCAAAAGTTGATTATATCTTCGAAGTGCCCATCCGCAACGTGTACAACAAAGAGTTATATGTCAGGTAATCCTTCCTCCAAACTAGTAGGTTCCTCGCTTGTCTCAATACGCGACAAGTGATCCAGTCCTGCATTTAGGCGTCCAGGTTTTACCACGACCTCAAAGTCATATTTTGGAACTATAAGAGCCACCTACATATGAAACCCCCCAACACAGGCTTATTGACCAAGTACTTGAGCGCGGAATGGTTTGTATACATTTTGAAATGTCCCAGTAGAAAATAGTGTCAATATTTTTGGAGCGCGTACACCATCGCCAACCCCTCGTGCTCGGTTGTGGAATAGTTCTTCTCAGCTTTGGACAATCTACAACTTGCAAACACAATAGGGTGATCCAAGCCTTCTCTACCCTCTTGTGTGAGCACTACTCCCAACGTGATACACGACGCATCAACATGGACATGAAACTCCACATCCCATTTTGGGAAGGCCAGGATTGGAGCGGAGGCTAATTTCCCTTTAGGACATCTAGGCTCTTCATGCAATCATCATTCCAACAAAATGTGACATACTTTTTTAATATTTTCTCCATCGGTGTGGTGATCTGGGCATAACTTTTGATGAACTTCCTGTAGTACCCGGTGTGTCCCAAGGTAGCGCACAACTATTTAACAATTTGTGGTGCTTTCAAATTTAGAATCACTGCAATCTTTGCGGGGTCCACCATCAGTCCCTATTTGCAGACAACATGTCCCAACAGGTTCCCAAAGGGAAAGAGGAATGTGCACTTCTTAAGGTTTAGTGCAATTTGGTGTCGTCAGCAAGTATCCAGCATCAAGCGTAAGCTTTCTATGTGGTGCTTAACCAATCCAAAGACAGTCCAATCATCCAAATAGACCTCCAGGAACTTGTGGATGTATTCTTTGAATGCGGCAACAACGATGCGTGAAAAGATGGCTAGCGCGTTCTTCAACCCAAACGTCATAACGGTGTATTGAAAGCATCCCCATTCCATCACAAAGGTTGTCTTGCTCCTATCTTCCAGTGTGATTTTGATCTAGTGGTACCTTGAGAACCCGTCCGTGAAAGAGTATGCTTCTTGTCCACCAACATTTTCCAATACTTCATCTGTGAACGGTGTCGGGAATGGGTCATGTACACAGGCATCATTCAACTTCCTGAGGTCCATGCATATTCTTATCTCGCCCTTCTGCTTTTTCTCCTGTACTACCATAGGGATCACCCAGTCAGATTCTTCCACCGACACAACAATTCTGGCTGCGAGCATTTTGTCTAGTTCTACGCGGGCCTTTTCCTTATACTTTGGATTCAAGCGGTAAGGCCTCTGCTTAACCGGCTTCACGTTGGGTTTCAAGGTGATCATCATCATCCCTAAGTATCCAATGATCCATTTTAAGTCCATAATCTTGGTCGGGAATAAGTATTGGTACTCGCGGAGTAACTCAGTGACCTTATAAACCATGGCATCATCCCAATAATCATCGAGCATTGCATATTTTGGTTCAGCGTCCATCCCAATGTTTACCTACTTTGTTTTTAGTGGTGCAGTGATGTCAGGATCTTCAATCAATGGTCCTCGAACCTCGTGACAACCTTCAGTTTCTGGAATGTTAATTTTCCGTGGATCCTCATCATCCTCCTCAATATTTACATTGTAACACTTCAGGGTGCAGCTCAACTGGGTCGCCCATTTTGGATTAAGCACTTCCATTGGCTCTTGGGGTATTTTGAAGATAACTACTTTTACTGCTTGTAGCACATCATCAACAGTATCCCACTAGCGATCCTCAAACGTGAAGGTTAACAGGAATCCTTCGCACAAGATATCCCATTCGCTCATGCCATGGCAGAGCTCCATCTCAGTATACCAATTCATGGGTATGATATCGAGGCTATCATAGAACAGATGCACCCACTCAGGTTGTGGCTCTTCCCCGTAGACCTTGGTCATTTCGCAAGGTGCGTACGTGGGTCATCCCTTCCGTCATACTTGTATGTTAGTCGCATCTAAGGTTTCCCAAATCGTAGGCACATCATTCTCCTACATTCCCGCCAGTCCTCAAAATTCCACTGGTACATACCCCACCATCTTATGGGCATAGCACACAGTGCCCATTTCAGAGCGTCGAAACACTGTTGTTCCGGTACTTCTCTTTCAAAAAATTTCAGGAAATCATCTATCATGGTTAGCCCATCATACATAGGTAGATCTCTTGCCTCTGTTTCTACATAGCATAGTGATCTTATCATCATGTTGCAATTGAGTTTGGTTACCTCGTGTAATCATTTCTACTATCTTTCTATTTCCTCGTCTGAATCTGAGGTGCAGGAGCTTTCGCTCTCCCACAAAATCTTGCCATCTTCCATTGGATTTCCCCAATCCTACTCCCGAGCGGTTATCTTGTAGATACAGTCTAGATCATCGTCATTGTCGCAGTCGCGCAACAGCTCTGTGTAGCGCGATCCCTCCGCTGGGTCTAGGGGTACCACTACGTGCAGTGACTTTTTCTTAAAAATCATCTTGCGCTTCTTTAGATTTATCACTTCATTCATATCAGTGGCCCAATCTATTCTAGTAGCATGGGATAGAGATTTCTTTCATCAATAATCTCTATCACTTCAAAATCTGCAAGCGCACTTGCACCTTTGATATCTACCGTTATTCCCTGCTATCTTCCCATCGGTAGGATCTTTTGTTGGTTTCTCATTCACAATTGAATAGGATACCATTGCAACGTGGGCCTGCCCATGCGCTCCCATGTATACTTTGGCAGAACGTTCACGTCCGATCCTAGATCCAAAATCACTTGATCCATTTCATTTTCCCCAATTTGTGCAGTCAATCTCATCTCCCTTCCTATTCGCGTTGCGTGCTTTTTGAGGTTCCAGACTATGCGCAATTCTCTGGGTCCTGCACATCTAGTGATGAGTTCTTGCAGCCCCTTCACCACTTTGTTGTCGCGCAGTAGCTTCATGCATGTCTCCAGAAAGGTAGTGAGCATTGATGGGTCCGTCTTTGGTTCTAGTTTGTCTTTACTACCTGAAGTGGAGGCCTCCGTGTAGCTCTTCTTAGCTTCCATGAATCTCTCCTTCGCGTGCTTCAAATAGAACTCTGGTTCCTTTGTTGGAGCCTTGCAAACCCAGGCACTCTCTTCGAGTTGCTTTCCCTTGTCATCTCCTGTTGTGATACTGCTTTGGAGCATAATGTTTACATTAGGGTCCTCCTCGCGCGACTCAGACCTCATCATTTGCAGGTTCTGAGTCGGGGGAGGTTGGAGTGTTCCTTTATCGCGCAACCTCACTATCAGTGTGGGGCAATCCTCCATGTCATGATCAAACTAGGTACAATATAAACATGATGCTGTCATCGGATTTGTACAATCACGGTCATAATTCCCTGGCTCCGCGACCCCTTCCTGGTTGCATTCCACCTCAACCTCGTCTGCACCCCTGAAATCCAGTGTGCGCCATCCCTGCATTTTGATCGAGGGCTCGCGTTTTGGTCTGAACCCTATAGGTAGGAGTCTGATCCATCATCAATTCATAACTTCTACAGGTATGCTCCTCATGGCCTACTAACCTGCAGAAATTACAGAACAACTTTTGGGACATCTGTGTATACTTTTGTAATAGATGGCAGTTATTTGTAGCATGCTTCCCTCCTATTTGACAAATCGCGCACCATAATGCATGCGCCGCACTCGGTCCTACTTGTGCCTCTAGTCTCAATGGAATTGGCCATCCTCCCGCTAGGTAGTTCACGAAGACTGGACAATGGTCCTTATCATGTCCCTGGCCTTTGCACTTTATGCACCATATCTCCTCACGCGCTTCTGGGTGAGCCGTCCTCTCTTGTTTCAAGCTCTGCATCTCAAGACATAAGTTTTTCAACTGTGCGTGGATCTTTTGGACTCCTAAATTAGGATCTTGTATCGAGGTCTCGTGCAGTCTCATTGCGATCTCCAAAGCCTCGGCCTGAGTTGACAACTTCTGTTGTGACAACGTGTTCCTTAGATGTGGCACTATCGACACTACAAACCATGCGCGATGTTGCCCATTTGTCAACGTCATTTTGGCTTCACGAATCATACACTTCAGTCTCTGATCCAGCTCCCAAGGGGTCTCGCCTGGAAGCATTTCGATTTCCTTAAATCCAATAATCGAATGGGTCTCTGATTTTGGCATGCTAAATTCCCTGTTTAGCGTAGCTTGGATATCCACGATCCCTACGTTTGGATTGTCATTGGAATGCTTAATATATTACATCAATGCGAGATCCTACAAGGCGCTGACCAGTGTTGCCTTATTTATATTATCATCTGTGACTCCTTGCGCTTCCCATACAGCCTTTACTATGAACCAAAATTGGTCCGGATCTTCATTCCCTACTCCTTTGAATATCGGAAACTTTATTGCGCTCGCCATATTGAACTGTGGTGGTGGCAGAGTTGGTGTGGGCGAAGATGGGGGTGAAGATGGTGAAATTGGTGGTGGTGTAGGTGGGGGTGGTATGCACGGAATTCGCTGCCTTATCAGACTAATCGCACTTCTCGGTGAAAATTTCGCGAGCGCTTCCTCACTTTCTCGCGGAAGTGAAATCAAGGGACTAGTCTCTAATTCTTCACTACCTTTGTTTCTATAGATCCTCCCACTTCACATAACCCCAAACATCAATTTATTCGCATAACCTGCTTTTCACATAGTAGCATTTTAATCTAAGTGTTCAAATATTTAATGTACTCACCTCGCGTCCTTTGAGGAAGCATTGTTCCGCCTCGCTGTAGCTGATTGATGTATCTACCGCAAACTCGGTGATAAACCCTCCTATAATTTGATCAAGCCAATGGTCCACAGTGTGCATGATCTTATCTCCTGATGCTTCTAGTCTGCACACCAACTCTGGAGTCCACACAATGGGCTTATCGAGCCTACACCTTCCTTGATTATCTGCTAGCTTCGTGATCCACTCGTAGAACTCAGAGGGGAAGGATGCAAAGAAAATTTTGTGGATTTCCGTATATAAGTAGCGCTCTAACCACTGTTCCTTCTATACTCGAGGATTCCTATTTTCCTGCGTCGTGAAATCGTGAATCTTTCTATCCAACCACCCTTCAATTTCTTTCTTTGTCAGATTCCAGTGACACGATATCGCACATCTCTTATGCAGATCCTGGTCCTGACAACAGAACCATTTATTGGATTATTGGGGCCTGACCTAGGTTCGTAGGTGATTTAGCCAAACAAATCCCAGTACTACTGGCCCTTTCAGCAACAGTCTGCGGAGCGCGGACTGAGGTCTCACCCGAAGTAGTATGGGAGGGTGCTAGAACCAGGTTTCCGCACCCTGGAGATGCGTGATGAGTTTAAGAGGTTCGCGGTTCGACCTTGCGCGCACGTCACTACGCGCATTTTCCCGTACCTCACAGCCTGGGATGCTGCCTTCAGGCAGCCCTACTCGGGGGCCAAACATTGTTATTACCCAATTCCTTACTAGTATTCCAATGTTAGTTAATTATTTTAGCCTACTTGCATGCTTTAAGTTACGCTTAACAACATAAATCATTTATACAGGTGCACGCAATAAATAACCAGTATATTTGCAATTTTCATAAAACATGCATTAAACCAAGAACACACACACAGAATTGTTATAAAATTTCTCTTTATTAATCTCTTATTCGGTTACAGACTCGACTCTGCCCTGCGCACTTAGCTGCAGGGGTCTGCACACTCAGCTGCGGACTACTAGGCCTTTGCACACTCAGATGTAGAGCCTTCTCCTACTCTCCGACCCAAATACACACTTAGTCACTTCAATTCTATCCTCTCTCCTCGCTTCCTTATTGCTATTTCTTACACTTAGAACCTTGCTCTATTTATACAATCCAATGGTTCGTGGACCATGGGTAGGCCGACATTGTTACAAGACTAGGGCGGACAACCCTATGACTCTATCATACATTTCACAATCTGTGCCCATAATTCGTGGAGTCTTTACAACAATATTGGGTCAAAACTTGGGCTTTGAGCCCCAAAACATGCCTGGGGGGGATTACATGCCCAACAAATAATTTTCTACCAGAGGGGAGCTTAAGCTACCACCCTCTATTCACTACGCTACAATCCAAAATCTCTATCTGCAGGCTACTACCTGAAATATCATTCAACAGGCTACTACCTGGAATATGTTTCAATGGGCTACTATGCGGAATATAAGTTGACGAGCTACTACTCATAAATATCAGTCATTAGGAAACTACCTGCAAATGTCATCGAGCTACTACCCAGAAATAGGGAGATGGATTCTAAAGCTATGATACCATGTTAATTTTTCATAGGGCTATATTGTTCTTTGCTTTGATAATTGTATTTCTTAATTAATACATTAATTTCACCCCATAACATCATAACATTATTCATATTTACATCATTATTCATCAGCATATGCAACTACGTAGAAAGAACAATAACATCATCATCAATGTTGTAGAACATAAAGGAACAATAAAAGAAAATCACGCACACATAGAGACACCAGGATTGGTCGGAGACTAGGGAAAAGCCTATTATGGGGAAAAAACTTGCAAATATTCTTCTAATATATTGTCATCAAATGATTTAGAAAAAGAGAGTACAATGATCCATATGTTCGCAACAAATAGAATATCCATGAAATGCATCTAAACATGAAAAATTATGATTCAGATAATTGTAATGTATTGTCACTACCTGTAGCCTGCTACCGAACGCTGTTGTCACTGAGCGAAATCTTTGAAATACTGAAATATCATCTCAGAGTCTCGATTGCAGGGAGGAGGAGCTGTGTGAGTGACTATGATAGACAAGGTTGCTCTCTGTGATCTGCATGATAGTGACTGTGGTAGCTCGATCACTCCCATACCATTATGTGCTAGCGACGAGGGACCAAATTGACCTACACTCCCAGTCGTTGTCATGAAGACTCTGTACCAGCATCCAAGGGTTTAAATTCGCTCTCATGACCACTGTGTTCCAGTGTCTAGGGACCCAAATGCTTAGTTATTTTCCAATGACTTTGAATGAAAAGAACCCTAGTTTAGTATGAGCTTCCTCGTGAAGTTTCAAACCCTTGAGAGAGCTTCCTCTGTCAAACCTGTGTAAGCCAAGACTAAATAGAAGAGGAGAAGAGAGCTTGATGTGTGTCCAAATGAGATTGAGGTCTATTATATTTAAAGGCTTCCATGAGGGTCCACTTGACTTGTCCATTGGTACATGTGCATAGGGCCGACCTTATCCAAAATATATGTATGAATAAAATAATCCATAACTTAACTTCATCTTGTCCAAATGAGGCGATCTTTAGGTAGATTTTGGTCCTCTCAGAAAGAGGAATTTGATGCCATAATCATCTCCATCAAATGAGTAGTCCAAATTGGAATTTGACCATAGTTGCATGTTTTTAACACTCCCTCTCAACTAGGGATAATTCTACCTGCCAATATCAGACCATTGATCAACATGACATAAGTCCCATCTCAAGTATCTCATCATCTTGGATCATCATATATATATATATATATATATATATCTTGCTAATTCCTTCTTATCCCTTGATTGTTCTTGCTCATATAATGAATATTCTCGAATCTAGGAGAAGTAGAATTTTCTACCAGAGGAGAGCTTAAGCTACCACCCTCTCTTCATCGAGCTACGACCCAAAATCTCTATTAGCGGGCTACTATCTAGAATATCTGTCAGCGGGCTAGTACTTGGAATACCAGTCAATGGGCTACTACCCGAAATATATGTCAACGGGATACTACCTGGAATATCAATCGACGGGCTACTACATAGAAATATATGTCAGCGGGCTACTACCAAAAATATCTGACGATGGGTTACTACTTGAAATATGTCAATGGGATACTACCCGAAAATATGTCATCAGGAAACTACATAGAAATGTCATCAGGCTACTACCTAAAAATGTTGGTGGGGAGTCAGATCTATGACTCGCACCATCAACAGAGAGCATATCATCAGGGAGAACATATCAACCTGGAACAACATTGGGGAGCTTCTACTCAACACAGAATCTCATGGGGGAGCTACTACTATGACCCCATATCGAGCAATAGATGATATAGGGGTGCTACTACTCAACCCATCCTATTGCCTACTAATCTTCCCATCAATGACCCTGAATAGTAAGGGGGTAGAAAACCTACATCATAATCCTATCTTGGGCGAGATACCCGACTTAACAAAGGTAAGGATCTCACATCACCAAGCCTCCTAAACCATTGGCCATATGGAGAGGAATAATCCCAACAAGCCCAGCTTGTGGGTATGATGCCAACTCAGGTATACTCTTCAACGACCAAGATAGGGTGACCTACTACTCCAACCCTATGGGTAACAGATAGGGGTAACGCCCTATTTTCGAGAGTTCTCTCAACCCTAGGAGTCTTATATCTCAATTCCATATGCTGGGAGCTCAGACAGGGGAGGAAGATCTTGGATTAGTGTCCTCAATCAGCGTTGCTCTCATCATACACATATCATCGTACTTGTATCAAGTCATCTATCATTAATAGTTGTCTCTTGCTTATAAAAGACATAAAATAAAATCATGTTAGAGCATAAATAATAATATAAATCACAAAAGGATACCATAATCATCCTCCCTCTCAAGGAGGTGCCAACCACATGCCTAAGCTTGTCTCGCATAGCTACATTGTCTCAATATATGAGAGTATCACCATCCCAACTATATATATGGGATTTTCTACCATTGACATCCCACTCTTTATTATCACAATGTATCCATGTCATATCCATATCATGCTCATACACCTCTCTAAGGAGCTTCTTCAACTTGTTCATATCTAGTCATGCCAACAGCATCATACTCAACCTCGATTGCACCACAGACCTCTCGTCATGTCATATCTCATACTAAGGAAGCACTCATATGTGATCATTACTAATAACATCAACATCATATAGTCATTTATCATAATGATCCAGGTGGATGTTGGTGGCCACCCACCTATCCCACTTGGACCCCCACAACTATCTCTTTTAGTTTTTCAGTTTCCTTAATTGTATCACAATTTACTATTTTTAGCAGTTTTTGGGGTCTTGAACTTCCGGAGCTGTTTTGAGGCCCTAAACGATGTTTCTTTTTGGAAAACTGGGAGCAATATGGGTCCATGCTCTAATATTTGTCTTCCCAAAGTTGTAGTCCTCAGATAGATATTTATAACGAGATATTGTGCACGTCAAACGAAGATCGTATGCCAAAGCTACGACCTCGCGAAGTTGATGTCCCAATTTACCCAAACGGGGCCCACAGTTTGGCGTTTCATCTTCTAGGGCTAGGTTTTTGGATGTCTAGGGTTTTTCATTGTTTCTAAACAATAAATAGGCCTTTGAGCCTCATTGTAACACATTTAAGAGGCATGTAGTCGCCACATCTCTTCTTAGAGATAAGCTAGCATCGCCCTAGCTGGTTTATTTCCATTTCTGTTTGTAAGCATATTTAAATATTTTACATTAATGAAATGAAGCATTATTTCTACTGCATCTCTGTATTTATGGTTACATTTGTAATTTTTTGTGTTCTTGTTTAAATTCGGATCAGTGGTATCAGAGCAATCTGCTTTTTTCTTTGTTTTTCTTTGCATATCCCCAACGAGGTCAGTATATAAGGAGTTAGGGGTTGAATAGGTCGAACCTTTGCAAGACCAACCTCGTAAATCTCAATGACCTCCCATGGCGGATGAAAAGAAAGACGAGGTGGCAAGAGATCTTATCAAAATCTTGCTCGAAGAAGCCCTCGAGCGACAAAGGAACACGATGATGGAAAACTTTGCCTAGATCTTTCAGCGGCTACCCAGAGGCGACGCATCGACTTCCAACAGCTACTTTAGAAATGCCACACCCTTTAAGGTACAAGTTAATTTTGAAATCCCCATATTCAAGGGTTAGATAGACATAGATGTTGTAGATAAATGGTTAAATATGCTAGAAGGGTATTTTTCTATTCATGACTTTTCTAGTTGGGAAAAGATTATTTTCGCTCTTCTCAAAGCAGCCCCCCACGTAAAGGACTGGTGGGAAACCTACTGCGAGCAGAAGGATCAAAAGTATGGGCTCACTATTTTCAGATGCACCCACTTGGAATTCATTCTGGGATGCCATCAAGGAGCAGTACTACCCTGTCAAAAGCTATGAGGAAAAATACATAAAGTGGACCACTATGCGGTGGGGAAGGGACCAAGATGTGTCGGAGTTCACAAACATTTTTCATACCCTTCGTACACGGTTGGGTATCAAGGATTCAGAGCTACATTTGGTACTCAAATAGCACAGCTGCCTATACAGGTACATCTAGGAAGAGATGGATTTCCTAAACATCTCCTCGCCTAGCACAACGTATCGATATGCTGTCAAAATCGAGCAGAAGTTTAAACAGAAGAAGCGAGACTTTGGATCTGTGAATCCAAGGCAAGGGAAAGGCTTCCCCAAATCGAAGAACCAAGGACAAATCTAAGACGAGGCAACCCAAGACAACATGTCAAATCCATAAGAAAAGAACAACACCAAGAAGTCAAATAAGGACACAGGAAAGTGGTGTGAGTTCCATAAGAGCCCCACTCACAACACAAGTGAGTGTTGGACCAAGCAATTGTTGGTGGCCAAGTTGAAGGCTTTAGAATCAGATGCATGTTCTGACCCTGAGTTAGAACCTGACAAGGGGAATGGCAAAGGGAAGCAGATCATTGACGCGGAGCCTAGCACCACTGTTGCCACTGCCAAGATAAAGAAGAATGAGCCCGAAGATCCAGAGGAGGGGGAGTGTCTTTTCCACTCACATATGTGGGTGAAGGGTTCGCCACTGAAATTAATTGTTGACAGTGGGAGCCAAAAGAACCTCATTTCAGTAGAGGTCGTAAAGCGGTTGGGCCTACCGACTACACCACACCCATAGTCGTATAGTATTGGGTGGCTTCACCAAGGACGAGATCTCTGAGTTCGCGAGTAGTGTCGCCTTCCCTACAACATCAAGCCCTTCATAAACAAGGTACTGTGTGATGTTTCACCTCTGGGTGTTTGTGATGTATTATTAGGCCAACCATACTTGTGGAGGCGACATGATGTGTATGATTCAAAGCCTCGTGCTATTATTATTACTTTGGGTAATTCATTATACAGGATATCGAATGTAGCCCACCTACCGCCACCTCTTTAATCACTGCTAAGAAATGCAACAAGCTCATCTCCTAGACTAGGAAATTCATTTTTTGTCTAGTTTTCTCCCAAGGTAAGGGGAAGATCATTGCCACATCCATGACCCCTGCGAAGGGTTCCTCCATGCAACAAAAATAGCAGAGGGATACGGTCATCTTCTCCTCACCCACAGGGGTACCGTTGCACTGTCAGGTCAAGCATTCATCTTATCTAACTTCTGGAGCACCTCTACCCAACAAGCTGATCTATCACCACTCCATTCTGGAAAATGCCAAGTACAAGAAGTGACATGATCAACAACAGGTAACACACAAGTTTCAGGTGGGCGACAAAGTTTGGTTACATCTACAGAAAGAATGCCTTACAAGAGCCCATCAGAAGCTCCAACCACTCTGATATGGTCCTTACACATTACCAAGGTTGTGGGAAACAATGCTTTGGAGCACATCATTCCCCCATTCCTTCGCTTGCACCAAGTGTTCAATGTGGACTGCCATCAACCATGCTTTGAGAACAACTCACCAGGGATCCAGCTCAGTAGAAGCTTCCTCATCTCAAGGAAGAACTCAACGCAATCGGGACCATTGCTTCCTAAGGGGGGAGGAATGATCCAGGTGGAGGTTGGTCGCCACTCACGTACCCCACTTGGATCCCCACAACTGTCTCTTTCAGTTTTTTAGTTTCCTATATTGTATCACAATTTACTATTTTTAGCAGTTTTTCGGGTCCTGAACTTCTGGAGCCGTTTTTAGGCCCTTCATGATGTTTTTTGGTAAAACTAGGAGCAACATGGGTCCATGGACCCATGTTGATGTTGCTCTTCCCAAAGTTGTATTTCTCAGATAGATCTTTCTAACGAGATATTGTGCGCATCAAACAGAGATCGTATGCCAAATTTACGACCCCGGGAAGTTGATGTATCAATTTACCCAAATGGGGCCCACAATTTGGCCTTTCATCTACTAGGGTTAGGTTTTTGGATGTTTAGGGTTTTCCATTGTTTCTAAACAATAAATAGGCCTTCGAGCCTCATTGTAACACAGTTCAGAGGCATGTAGCCGCCACATCTCTTCTTAAAGATAAGATACCATCGCCCTAGCTGGTTTATTTCCATTTATGTTTGTAAGCATATTTCAGTATTTTACATTAATGAAATGAAGCATTATGTCTGCTGCATCTCTATATTTATGGTTACATCTGTAATTTGTTGCATTCCTGTTTAAATCTGGATCACATAAGAATATCTCAAACCAAGAATAGATCATATCATGGTGGAAATGTGTATGAATTAGCTCAATAATGAACTTATTTAGGTTCTATGCACATCAAATATATATAGTTGGATGTTTAAAACGGAACATCAATGCTTCAATCAATTATCAGATGCCATGTCAAGTTCAACAACATATTTAAATTAAAATCAAAGTGTCCAAGGATTTTCATGTCCACTTCTAAATGCTTCATTAATAGTTTCAAAATATATATTATCTTTTCCCAACTTCAGAAATCGATTCATCATGCCATGATACATTGTTCCAAGATTCAGAAGCCATCTCCCTCTTATATCATTAGAGGCTCTTTAAAATCAAATTCATACCTTGGAACACTTCTGAGGTATAGGCTTGGAATAAAACATCATCCTAGCTTCATCAGATAACTGCCAATGAAGACATATCTGGATCATTGGAGCTTGCTTCATGCAATTCTCGCTTATTGACAGAATCAAGATCTCCAAGAACAATAGATGTTAGCCAAACATTAAATTATGCCACTATATCAATATCAGCAATAAGTAACCTCATAAATTCAAGAAGATCAACCTGATCAAAATATTCAATACCAGGTACACCACTTCATCCTAAGAAATATAAGCCCAATTCTCTTTCATATGCAAGCACGAACCATTTTCAAAGGAGACACTCTCAACATACCATAAGGCTTACCTAGTAAGCCAATATTATAGCTCAAACATAGCATTGAAACAATATACCTTTCATACCTTATAGTGTTCAAATACCTCTACACCTTCTCATAGACAACTTGTAGTGCTTGTCATCTTTTCATCAAGTGCCTCTTTACATCTTTTCAGATCTAGATTTTATTTCCTGCATCTCAAATTATCCTCAAGAGGGATCTAGTTATCACATGTCAAAAAGGAGGTAGATACATCCATATACTCAAATATACATGCAGGAAGTATAACCAATGATCAAAACTATAATCATAATAATAATATCCATAAGTCTAAACAAGAGTAAATACATAAAAAAATATCATAAGTCAAGGAGTACTTATCTTCAATGAGAGGTGATCCTCTCCCTCTTGAACTAGCCTTTGAGAGTTAACACCATCCATAGTCCACATAAGACGTTTACTTCAATCAACAACCAACCATCTAGGGATTCATCAAATTTGTCCCAAGTGCTTGAGCATCCTCACATAGACCATGCTAGAGTTTCATACATCAAATCTCAAATATTTTCCATAAACCAGGGCTTCTCTCAAGCCCTAACCATCAAATCCTTATGCACTAACTACCTAGGGTTTCCTTCATGTCCTATCATTCTTTTAGGTCTCCATCATCCTCTTTTTGCTTCCAAGTAGTAGCTTGATGACATATTTATGGATAGTAGCATGATGACATTTCTAGGTAGTAGCCTGATGGCACATTTCTAGGTAGTAGCCAGTTGATAGAGATTTCGGGTTGTAGCCCGATGAATAGAGGGTGGTAGCTAAAATCCCCTTTGGTGGAAAATTCTTCTTCTTCTAGATTCAAGAATATTCACCATATGAGCAGGAACAATCAAGAGACAAACAATGATAAGCAAGAGATGTACATTGATGATCCGATATTATGTGATACTTGAGATGGAATGCATGTCATGTTGATCGATGGTTAGATATTGGCAGGTGGAATTCTCCCTAGTTGAGAGGGAGTGTTAAAATATGCAAATGTGGTCAAATTCCACTTTGGACTACTCATTTGATGGAGATGATGATGGCATCAGATTCCTCTTTCCAAGAGGACCAAAATAAACCTAAAGATCACCTCATTTGGACAAGCAAAAGTTGAGTTATGAATTATTTTACTCATACATGTATTATGGATCAGGTCGACCCTATGCACATGTAAAAATGGATAGGCCAAGTCGATCCTCATGGAATCCTATCAATAGAAGATACTTCAAGCTCATTTGGACACACATCAAGCTCTCTTCTCCTCTTCTGTTTGGTCTTGGATCGTACAAGTCTGACGAAGGAAGCTTGCTCAAGGGTCTGAAACTTCAAGATAAAGCTCGCACTGAACTAGGGCTTTTTTTTATTCAAATTCGTTGGCACAAAACTAGGAAATTGGGTCCCTGGATGCTGGCGCACAATTTTCATGAAAGCGACTTTGGACCCTTGGATGCTCGCACAGAGTCTTCATGAGAGCGACTGAGAGTCTGGGTCAGTCTGGTCCCCGACTGCTCACACATAATGGTATGAGAGCGACCAAGATGCCATAGTCACCATCATGAAATTTAGAGAGAGTGACCCTATCTATCATAGTCGTTCGCATAGCTCCTCCTCCCTGTGAGTGGGACTCCAAGATGAGATTTCAGTGTTCCGAAGATTCCAGTCAGTGACAGAAGTGTTTGGTAGCAGGATACAGGTAGTGATAGTACATTACAATTATCTGAATCAGAATTCTGATGTTTTAAATGCATTTCATGGATATTCTAGTTGTTGTGAAGATATGGATCATTATACTCTCTTTTTCTAAATCATTTGATGACAATCTATTAGAATAAGATTTGCAAGGGTTTTCCCCATAGTGGGTTTTGTCCTGGTCTGCAACCAATCCTGGTGTCTCTATGTGTGCATGATTTTATTCTATTGTTCCTTTATGTTCCCCTACATTGATGTTGATTTTGTTACTATTTCTACGTAATTGCATATGTTGATTAATAATGATGTAAATCTTTATAATGTTATGATGCTATGGGGTGAAATTAATGCGTTAATGGAGAAATTTAATTATCAAAGCAATGAAAAATATAGCGCTATGAAAAATTAACATGGTATCAGAGCATAAATAATCATATAAATCACAAAAAGATACCATAATCGTCATCCCTCTCAAGGAGGTGCAAACCACAAGTCCGAAGAAGAGAGTGACCCTGTCTGTCATAGTCACTATTACAACTCCTCCTCCCTGTGATTAAGACTCCAAGATGAGATTTTAGTGTTATGAAGATCTCTCTTAGCGACAAAAGTGCTCGGTAGCAGTTTATAGGCAGTGATAATACATTACAGTTATCTGAATCAGAGTTCTGATGTTTTAGATGCATTTCATGGAAATTCTAGTTGTTATGAAGATATGGATCATTGTACTCTCTTTTTGTGAATTATTTGATGACAATCTATTAGAAGAATATTTGCAAGGGTTTTGCCCTGGTCTCCGACCAATCCTGGTGTCTCTATGTGTGCATGTTTTTCTTCTATTGTTCCTTTATGTTTCGCTACATTGATGATGGTGTTATTTTTCTTTCTACATAGTTGCATATGTTGATGAATAATGATGTAAATCTGAATAATGTTATGATTTTATGGCATGAACTTAATGCGTTAATCGAGAAATGCAATTATCAAAGAAAAGAAAAATATAGCCCTATTAAAAATTAACATGGTATCAAAGTTGTGCTGAGTAAAAGCCATCAAGATCACCCCCATGGAGACACTTTGGATGGAAGAAATAAGAGGATGGTTGAGACCTAAAATAATTCTATGTTATGAAGGAAACCCTAGGTATTTAGTGCATAAGGATTTGATGGTTAGGGTTTGAGAGAAACCCTAGTTTATGACAAAGATTTGAGATTTGATGTATGAAACTGTAGCATGGTCTATGTGAAGATGCTCAAGCACTTGGGACATATTTGATGAAGCCCTAGATGGTTGGTTGTTGATTCAATGAAATATATTATGTGGACTATGGATAGTGATGACTCTTGAAGGTTGGTTCAAGAGGGAGAGGATCACCTCCCATTGAAGATAAGTACTCCTTGACTTATGATATTTATTTATGTCTTTACTCTTGTTTAGAATTATGGATTTGATTATTATGATTATTGTTTTGATAATTTCTTATACTTATTGCATGTATATTTTAGTATATGGATGTATCTAACCTCCTTGATGAGAAGCGATAAGTAGATCCCTCTTGAGGATCGTTTGAGATGCAGGAAAGAAAAGCCCGATGAATAGAGGGTGGTACCTTATGCTCCCCTCCAGTGGCAAATTATTCTTCTTCTAGGCTCGAGAATATTCAACATATGAGTAGGAACAATCAAGAGATAAGCAGGAATAAGAAAGATATGTACATTAAAAATCAAAGATGATGATATACTTGAGATGGGACGTATGTCATGTTGATCGATGGTCAAATATTAGCAAGTGGACTTCTCCCTAGTTGAGAGGGAGAGTTAAAATGTGCAACTGCGATCAAATTCCACTTTGAGATACTCATTTGATGGAGATGATGATGGCATGAGATTCCTCTTTCCAAGAGGACCAAAATCGACCTAAATACCACCTCATTTGAACACGCGAAAGTTGAGTTATGTGTAACGAACTAAATTTATATAAAAATAAACATAAATAATGTAAAAGCTAACAAATAAGATTAATGATTAATTAGTTAAGAAATTAATGAAAATATATGTCCCTAAGGACATAACCATTCGTGAAAGGGTAATTACCTGCCTATATATACATGACCCTCATTCTCATTTGTATTCATCCTACATCAATTCTTTATACAATATATAATATACAATTACTATCCTACAATGGATGTCATTGTCTACGAAGTATTTTAATATTTTTGTTGTGTATACGAATTTTGGTCAGTACATTGGTATAAGAGCCACGTTTGGCTAATCACCAGGCCTTTGGTTGTCAACCTATCGTCAACCTTGTTGTCATCGTGATTTAGGCGTTTCGTCAGTCTTGGAGATTCTCCATTCCACTAGATTCGTCGTTGGGCCTTTGGCTATTAAAAAAAAAGGAAAAAAATCAAAATACAAAAAAGGGCAAATAGAAAAGATTATTTATATATATATATATATATAAAACAAAAAACAAAAAACAAAAAAAAACCAAAATCTATATTAAAAAAAAATTGAAAAATATCATATCTATATATATATATATATATATATATATATATATATATATATACTATGAATAAGAATAAGTCAGAAATAGTGTTGCAGCCAACGTTGTATGCTAACCACACATAGATAGTGACAACCTGCTGCGTAATCTCCCAACCGACTACTCAATAGGCCTGCCCTCCATCACCAGACTTCTCTTCTCATTCCGCCTTGCTGCTTTCTCCACTTATCCATCACTACAATATATCTTCAAGTGGTCGGAGCTCCACTGCCACTATCGAGTCTGTTGCCATCGATTTCCATTATGTCTAAACTCATGACTTCCTGTTGTTTCTTCCGACTAAAATCCACTCCCCCACTTTCTTCACAACCACCAACAAATTCAAATTCATTGTCCAATCCGTCACTGTTGGTAAACAACTACCGTGTAGCCATTTTCATGTTTGTTTGCACTATCGTCTTCTTCCCCTAGCTGTAACAACAGGTACGTATCCTTCAACTCTGAGCTACCCATGTCCCTGGATCCTCATTGTCGTCACTCAATCCCATCCTCCTGTTCATTGCTTCCCGTCCAACAGTCATTTAACACATCACTCCTCTAATCTATAGGTCCATCAAACCGATTTAGCGGGTAACACTCCATTACAGTCACGACATTCAATTAACCTGTTTCATTAAAATATATAATTAATTTATCTATCTATCTATCTATCTATATATATATATATATATATATATATATATATATATATATATCTATCTATCTATCTATCTATCTATCTATCTATCTATATATATATATATATATATATATATATATATATATATATATATATATAGATATATATATATATAGATATATATATATATATATATATATAGTAATTATTTTAAAAAAAGGCTACCTTTTAAACCCTAAGCTTGGTGACAAACACAAAAGAAAGTTCATCACTGAAGAAAGAAGTCTAATTTGAAGATGAACAGAGAAATTATGGAATCCATACATAACTCTACATTTTGGATCAGATGTCCATTTTGTGGAGCAGAAGATTGGTATTTATCGATTTATAAAAATCGCACAATACCTTGTCCCAAATGTTGAAGATTGTTTACTCTAGAAGAATATCAATATAGCACCCAGACGCAAATTAAAGAATTAAAAGAAGAAATCACAAAACTTCAACAAAAAAACCAAGCCTCAGAGAAGAAATATAAAGATCTCGCATAGCAGTTTCATGCAAAATCAACAGAATGCAACGAAGAAATTTTGCATCTAAGGAACCACAATGAGAAACTTCTTGCACAAGTCAAAAAGTGTAAAACTAAGAAGCACAAGTTAGAACAAGAAAAAGAAAGTTTTGACAAAAAATTCAATGAAAGTCTATTAAAGAAATAAGAGGAGAATTTATGTTTAAAAGACCTTAACAAAAAATTATTAGAACAAATTAAAAAATTAAAATATCAAGATAAGGATAATAGAGACAAGATCAATGATTCAGAAAAAAGAAGAAATGTTACGTCTAAAAAACACAACCAAAATCTGCTTAGCTAGATTAAAAAAATTAAGACTGATAAGTAATCATTGGAGAATAGATACAAAGAATTTCTCACAAAGGAAGCATCAAAATCTCCAAATGTAGCAACCCACGCTGAAGAAACAAACATTGATTCCACTAATCTCACATTTCAGGCAAATCCAAATCCTACTGAAGTAAAAATGTACTCAAAGGTTTCCATTCAAATGACAGACACCCCAAATCAAGATTCAGTAGTCAAGTCAACAACAACAATGCCTGAGGGAAATCAATAACTTTCCATAAAAGCGTTTAAGGAAGTTCAAACAAGAAAAATTCCTTATCTACATCTGAATCACAAGAGTAGACATCATATTCAATCTACAAATCTATATCATGCCTAACATAAACAAACTTATGTTCTGAAGAATATTGAAGTGAGCTCAATCCTGTCAAACGATAACTATTCACCACACATCTCTAAGGATCAAAAGATTCTCCAAAAGATTAATCTAGGATGGTCCAATCCATTTTTAGTGTGACGATTTTTTTTATCGCTCATAACATCATACCATCTTGTATCAACAAAGATGAAAGCTCAGAAACAAGAAGATATTATGCACGACATAAGAGATCCAATCCTTCATCAGTAAGCTTTGAGGACAAAGCTTTTTGAAGGGGAAGGCAATGTAATGAACTAAATTTATATAAAAAATAAACATAAATAATGTAAAATATAACAAATAAGACTAATGATTAATTAGTTAAGCAATTAATGAAAAGGTATGTCCCTAAGGACATAACTATTTGTGAAAGAGTACTTACCTGGCTATATATACAAGACCCACATTCTTATTTGTACTCATCCTACATCAATTATTTATACAATATACAATTTACAATTACTATCTTATGATGGATGTCTTTTTCTATGAATTATTTTAATATTTCCAATGCGTATATGACTTTTTGTCGTTACATTATGAATTATTTTATGCGTACATATATTTTGGATCAGGTCAGCCCTATGCACATGTACTAATGGGCAGGTCAAGTGGACCCTCATGGAAGCCTATAAATAGAATAGACCTCAAGCTCATTTGGACACACATCAATCTATCTTATCCTCTTCTATTTGGTCTTGGCTCCCACAGATCTGATGGAGGAAGCTCGCTCAAGGGTGCGAAACTTCCAAATGAAGCTTGCAAAGAACTAGGGTTTTCTGATTCAAAGTCGCTAGCACAAAACTGAGAATTTGGTTCCATGGACACTCAAACATAGTGGTCATGAGAGCGAATTTGGGTCCTTGGACACTGGCACTCAGTCTTCATGAGAGTGATTGGGAGTTTGGGTCAGTTTTGTCCCCAGTCGCTTGCACAAAATGGTATGAGAGCGACCATGTTTGTCTGTTAAGCACTTGGGACAGATTTGATGAAGCCATAGATGGCTGGTTGTTGATTGAAGGAAACATCTTATGTGGACTATGGATAGTGATGAATCTTGAAGGTTGGTTCAAGAGGGAGAGGATCACCTCTCATTGAAGATAAGTACTCCTTGACTTATGATATTTCTTTATGTATTTACACTTGTTTAGACTTATCAAATTGATTATTTTGATTATAGTTTTGATCATTGCTTATACTTCTTGCATGTATATTTGTGTATATGGATGTATCTAACCTCCTTGATGAGAGGTGATAAGTAGATCCCTCTTCAGGATCATTTGAGATGTAGGAAAGAAAAACCCGATGAATAGAGGGTCGTAGCTTAAGCTCCCCTCCTGTGGAAAATTCTTCTTCTTTTAGATTCGAGAATATTTAGCATATAAGAAGGAACAATCAAGAGATAAGCAAGAATAAGAAAGAGATGTACATTTATTATCTGAGATGATGAGATACTTAATATGGGACGTATGTAACGTTGATCGATGGTTAGATATTGGCAACTGAATTCTCCCTAGTTGAGAGGGAATGTTAAAATATGTAACTATGGTCAAATTCCACTTTTGCATACTCATTTGATGGATATGATTATGGTATCAGAATCCTCTTTTCGAGAGGACTGAAGTCAACTTGAATATCACCTCATTTGGAAAAGTGGAAGTTGAGTTATGAATTATTTTATTCATACATATATTATGGATCACGTTGGCCGTATGCACATGTACTAATGGACAGGTCAAGTGAACCCTCATGGAAGCCTATAAATAAATGATACCTCAAGCTCATTTGGACACACATCAAGCTCTCTTCTCCACTTCTATGAAACTGTGTTCAAATTCCACTTTGGGCTACTCATTTGATGGAGATGATTATGGAATCAGATTCCTTTTTCCAAGAGGACCAAAATCGACCTAAATATCACCTAATTTTGACAAGCGTAAGTTGAGTTATGGATTCTTTTATTCATACATATATTTTGGATCAAGTCAACCCTATGCACATGTACCAATGTATAGGTCAAGTTCCCCCTCATGGAATCCTATAAATAGAAGAGACCTCAAGCTCATTTGGACACACATCAAGCTCTCTTCTCCTCTTCATTTGGTCTTGGCTCGCACAGGTCTAATGGAAGAATCTCACTCAAGGGTCTGAAAGTTCAAGATGAAGCTTGCGTTGAACTAGCATTTTCTGATTCAAAGTCGCTGGAAAAAAACTGAGGATTTGGGTCCCTAGATGCTAGCACACAGTGGTCATGAGAGCGACTTTAGACCCTTGGATGTTGGCACAAAGTCTTCATGAGATCGATCGGGAGTCTGGGTCATTTTGGTCCCAAGTTGCTCACACAAAATGGTATGGGAGTGACCGAGTTGCCATAGTCGCTATCATGCAGTTCACAGAGAGTGTCCCTGTCTGTCATAGTCGCTCTCACAGCTCCTCCTCCCTGTGACTGGGACTCCAATATGAGATTTCAGTATTCCGTATATTTTTCTTAGTGACAACAATGTTTGGCAGCAGGCTAAAGGTAGTGATAGTACATTACAATTATGTGAATCAGAGTTTTTGATGTTTAGATGCATTTCATGGATATTCTAGTTGTTGTGAAAATATGGATCATTGTACTCTATTTTGTTGAATCATTTGATGGAAATCTATTATAAGAATATTTGCCTGGTTTTCCCCATAGTGGGTTTTGCCCTGGTCTCTGACCAATCCTAGTGTCTCTATGTTTGCATGCTTTTCTTCTATTGTTCCTTTATGTTCTGATGCATTGATGATGATGTTATTTTTATTTCTACATAGTTGCATATGATGTTGAATAATGATGTAAATATGAATAATGTTATGATGTTATGGGGTGAACTTAATGTATTAATGAAGAAATACAATTATCAAAGCAAAGAACAATATAACCCTATGAAAACTTAACATGGAATTTGAGCTGGGCTGAAGAAAAGCCATGGAGACCATCCCCATGGAGACACTTTTGATGGAAGGAAGAAGAGGATGGTGGAGACCTAAAATAATGATAGGATATGAAGGAAACCCTAGGTAGTTAGTGCATAAGGACTTGATGGTTAGGGTTTGATAGAAACCCTGGTTTATGGTAAAGACTTGAGATTTGATGTATGAAACTCTAGCATGGTCTATGTGAAGATGCTCAAGCAGTTGGGACAAATTTGATGAAGCCCTGACGACCTGGATGTTGATAAAGTTGATTGGAGGCAACATTCTTATGTGGAATATGGATAGTCATGATTCTTGAAGGCTGGTTCAAGAGGTAGAGGACCACTTCTCATTAAAAGACAAGTACTCTTTGACTTACGATGTTTCTTTATGTCTTTACCCTTGTTTAGACTTATGGATCTAATTATTATAATTATTCTTTTAATCATTGCTTATACTTCCTGCATGTATATTTGAGCATATGGATATATCTAACCTCCTTGATGATATGTGATAAGTAGATCCCTCTCAAGGATCATTTGAGATGCAAGAAATAAAATCTAGATCTGAAAAGCGGTAAAGAGGCATTTGATGAAAAGGTAACAAGCACTACAAGTTGCATATGAGAAGGTGCATAGGTATTTGAACACTACAAGGTATGAAAGGTATTTTATTTCAATGTTATGTTTTAGCTATAACATTGGATGACTCTAAAAATGATACTCTTAACACTTGACATTCAATTGACATGATGGATCTCTTATTGAAGGTTACCTCATTTATATTGATAATGATGAATATTTGCAAGGGTTTTTCCCATAGTGAGTTTGCCTATTCAGCATCGGTGTATCCATGAAGTCGAACATCTCCGGCAGAGTATCTCAGACCAAATGTAATTGATAGAAAGGGTACGTCGGGATGTTGTTTTATTCTTGGATTTGTCATGATATCTTGGAAGAGCAGGAAACATAAATCCATAGCATTGAGTACCGCTGAGGCAAAGTATATTGTTGCTAGCATAGCTATCTGAGATGCAGTTTGGTTGAGGAATCTCTTTAGAGAGCTATTTGAGAAGGTCCTAGATACTATAGTGATATATTGCGACAACAAGAGTGGGATCCATCTAGCAGTGAATATTGTGTTCCATGACAATTTCAAGCATACGGAGATCTGAATCACTTCATTCATGATATGGTACAAAGAGGAGTCATTCGACTCCATCACATATCGACATATGAGAAGATTGCAGATATTCTCACTAAGGCTTTTCTGAAAGGAAATTTCTTGGCCTTAAGAGAGAAGCTTGGACTAATGGACGTGACCCCTCCTAATAAGGGGCACCATTGTTCAAGGACACTGAGCCATACTCTTCCCCCTGTTTGAGCTCCCAGTGTAAGGAATTGAGATAGAGGACTCTTGGGGTTGAGGGAACTCTAGACAATAGGGTATCACCCCTATATGTTACCCATGGGGCTAGAGTGGTAGCTCACCCTATCTTGGTATTTGTAGAGTATACCCTAGTTGGCATCATACCCACAAGCTGAGCTTGTTGGGATTATCCCTCCCTGTCTAGCCAATGGGTGAGGAGGCTTGGGGGTATGAGATCCTTACCTTTGGTAAGTCGGGTATCTTACCCAAGATAGGATTATGATGCAAGTGTTCTATCACATGTTTTTAGGAAGATCAGTGATCAATAGAATGGGTTGAGTATTAGCTCCCCTACATCACCTATTGCTCGATATGGGTTGATTTTTAGCTCCCCCATGATATTTATGGGTAGTATCCCAATGTCATTTCCAGGTAGTAGATTGATGACATATTCTGGGTACTAGCCCAATGACATTTCCAGGTAGTAGCCTGATGAAATTTTCTAGGTAGCAGCCTAATGACATTCTCAAGTAGTAGCCTTATGACATATTTCCAGGTAGCATCCTGCCCACTGACATTCCAGGTAGTAGCCCGCTAACAGATATTTCCGGGTAGTAATCCATTAATAGAGATTCTAGGTTGTATCCCGATGGATAGAGGGTGTTAGATTTCACTCCCCATGATTCTTCTTTTGTAGATTTGTGCATTTTTTAGTAGATAGAGTTGAGCATATTTGTACACTCGATGATAGGATGACACATTGATCAATGGACAGGTTTTAAAAGTGGAATTCTCCCTAGTTGAGAGGGAGTATTGAAAATATGGAACTACAGTCAAATTCAACTTTGGATTAATCATTTTATGGATAAGATGATGGTATCATATTCCTCTTTTCGAGAGGACCAAAATTGACCTAAAGATCACCTCATTTGGATAAGCGGAAGCTGAGTTATGAATTATTTTATTCATACATATATTTTGGATCAGGTTGGCCCTATGCACATGGACCAATGGATAGGTCAAGTGGACCCTCATGGAAGCTTATAAATAGAAGAGACCTCAAGCTCATTTGGACACACATCAAGCTCTCTTCTCCTCTTTTATTTGGTCTTGGATCGCATAGGTTTGACGAAGGAAGCTCACTCAAGGGTCTAAAACTTCAGGATGAAGCTCGTACTGAACTAGGGTTTTCTATATCAAAGTCACTAGCACAGAATTGAGCATTTGATTCCCTAGATTTTGGCACACAGTGGTCCTGAGAGAGAATTTTGGTCCTTGGACTCTAGCCCATATTCTTCATAAGAGCGACTGAGAGTCTGGTTCGGTTTGGTCCCTAGTCGCTCACACATAATGGTATGAGAGCGATCGAGCTGCCATAATCACTATCATGCAGTTCACAAAGAGTGACCCTGTCTATCGTAGTTTCTCGCACAACTCTTCCTCCCTGCGACTGGGACTCCAAGATGAGATTTCACTATTCCAAATATTTTTCTTAGTGACAGAAGTGTTCAGGAGCAAGCTACAGGCAATGACAGTACATTACAATTATATGATTAAGAGTTCTAATGTTTTAGATGCATATCATGGATATTCTAGTTGTTTTGAAGACATGGATCATTGTAATATCTTTTTCTAAATAATTTTATGACAATCTATGAGAAGAATATTTGTAAGGGTTTTCCCCTTAGTGGGCATTTCCTTGGTCTCCGACCAACCCTGTTGTCTCTATGTGTGCATGCTTTTCTTCTATTGTTCCTTTATGTTCTGCTACATTGATGATGATGTTATTGTTCTTTCTATATATTTTCATATGTTCATGAATAATGATATAAATATGAATAATGTTATGATGCTATGGGGTGAACTTAATTTATTAATGTAGAAATGTAATTATCAAATCAAAGAACAATATAGCCCTATGAAAAATTAACATGGTATCAGAGCTAGTTTGAGGAAAATCCATGGAGATCACCCCCATGGAGACACTTTGGAAGGAAGCAAGAAGAGGATGGTGGAGACCTAAAATAATTCTAGGGTATGAAGGAAACCCTAGGTAATCAATGCATAAGGATTTGATGGTTAGGGTTTGAGAGAAACCTTGCTTTATGGAAAAGACTTGATATTTGTATGAAACTCTACCATGGTCTATGTGAAGATGCTCAAGAACTTGGGACATATTTGATGAAGCCCTAGATGATGGTTGTTAATAAATTTTATTTAAGGCAACATCTTATGTGGACTATGGACAGTGATGACTCTTGAAGGTTGGTTTAAGAGGGAGAGGTTCACCTCTCATTGAAGATAAGTACTCCTTGACTTATGATGTTTCTTTGTGTATTTACTCTTGTTTAGAATTATGGATCTGATTATTATGATTATTGTTTCAATCATTTCTTATTCTTATTGCATGTATATTTGAGTATATGGATGTATCTAACCTCCTTGATGAGATGCGATAAGTGGATCCCTATTATGGATCATTTGAGATGCTGGAAAAGAAAAGCTAGATTTGGAAAGAGGTAAAGAGGCACTTGATGAAAAAGTGACAAGCACTACAAGCTGGCTATAAGAAGGTGAACAAGTATTTGAACACTACAAGGTTTGAAAGGTATATTGTTTCAATGTTATGGATGACAAGGTAAGCCTCATGGTATGTTGAGAATGTTTGCTTCGCAAATGGTCCATGCTTACATATGAAAGAGATTTGGATTTATGTTTCCTATACTGAAATGGTGCACATGGTATTGAGTATTTTGATCATGATGATCTTCTTGATTTTATGAGGTTGTGATCTTGGATATAGTGGCATAACGTGATGTTTGGCTAACATCTATTGTTCTTAGAGATCCTGATTATGTGAATAAGTCTAGTACCTTGACTCTAGTAAATGATACTCTTGACATGATGGATCTCTTATAGAAGGTTACCTTATTGATACTGATAATTCTTGTGATAAGTATGATGAAATTATGTTGACACTCATGTTTTTTTGGTAAATTTTTATTGAATGACCTGACTTGGTCCTATGGTAATCTTGATGATAGAATTATGAGATTGATACTATAAATCTCTTATTAGCCATGGTCACGTCTTTGATAGTAATTATGGAATATGGTAAAACTAGATTCCCTAAACCTAATGGATTGACTTGATAAAAGTGATTTTGCGTTCATGATATTTGAAGTATGTTGTCACACATGTCCGTTGTTCCTATCATGTGAATATAACCTTTGATGAAAGATTGATGTCATGATGTAATTATGTAGTAGTTGACGTGAGCGTGTTATAACCATGATGGGTATATGTTTGACTCTGATCTAACATAACTGCTTTTGCATGATTCTAGTAAAGACAAGGTGATGACATGAAAGAAAATGAATGAAGTTGATTCCCAGTCAGAGGGGCAATAACTTCTCAAGATTCTTACTCTTATTACTATTTTCATTTTGTATTGTTGGTATATGATTTATGTGAATATGACATTATTGATCTGCAGCAAGGTCTCAGATTTGAAGCCTGTACAGAAATTAGGGTTTTTTCTTCTGATGTAGGCATAGAACTGGGAATACTTATCCCTGGATACACACATGCTAAGGCCTAGGTAGAGTCAAGACAACTAAAGTTACTCCCATGCTAACCTGAAGGGAGCGTCCACAGGTTTGACTATTGTTGACCATCATCTGAAGATTTCTGAATTTGTGTGAACTCTGAATCAAGATGTCCACGTGGAGGATGCCAGTTCCATAGACAAGTAGCACATATCCGAAATATTTGAAAATAGGGAAGTTTGAATGGTTGCAAGTGACCATGATATACATATACATATCTCATTATGTTTGAAGTTTGTGCTATAAGAGTTTGACATGATTTGGTTGATTGATATATTTAATTTGTATGATGTATGACGATGACCTAAATATCATACTCAATGATTGAGATATTTCTTGGACTATAGATCTTACTATGATATAAAACTTGGATGTTGACACGATGTCTAAATTTTTGACTTGACGACTGATGATTTGTCTTGATGACAATGATATATGAGCATAATGAATTTCAATGACTTGTATTATTGGAATGGCTTGATTGATATTGTGTGGTTGATAACAACCTATTGGCATGATCAGAGATGATGTCATGACTTGATGAAAGCCCTACCTGTCATCTGGTTCAAAGGATTGACACTGAGATATTGATGACTTTTGATATTAGTATTGATCTAGTTTCTAAAATTTGATGAGATGATATGATTGCACAATAAGGATTTATGAAAGGCTCATGGTTTGATAAAGTGTTATGGTTGTAGTGAGAATTGCATGAAGCAAGCTCCCCCGATTCATATATGTCTGCATTGACATTTATTTGATGAAGCCAAGATGATGTGTTAATCCAAGCCTCTACCTCATAAGTGTTCCAAGGTATCACTTTGATTTTGATTTTGGTTTTTATATATTGACGATATACTATTGTCAGGTAAAGATCCTTTGATGATATAAGAGGGAGATGGCTTCTGAAGCTTGTAATAATGTATCATGGCATGATGAATTGATTTCTGAAGTTGGGAAAAGATAATGTATATTGTGAAACTGTTAAAAAAGCTTTGAGAAGTGGAAATGAAAATCCTTGGACACTTTTATTTGAAGTTAAAGATGTTGTTGAACTTGACATGGCATTTGATAGTTGATTGAAGCATTGATGTTCCGTTTTGAACATCCATGTGTATATATATGATGTGCATATAACATGAATAAGTTCATGATTGAGCTGCTTCATACACATTGCTGCCATAATATGATCTATTCTTGGTCTGAGATATGATTATGATATATGACTGTATGATGCTTATGGTGATTATTGATGAGCACATATGAATGCTTCCTTAGTATGAGATATGACATCATGAGAGGTTTGTGGCACAATCATGGTTCAATATAATGTTGCTAGCATGACTAGCTACGAGAAGGTTGAAGAAGCTCCTTAGAGAGTGGTATGAGCATGATTTGGATATGACAAGGATACATTGTGATAATAAATAGTGGGATATGATTGGAAAAAAAATCCCATATATATAGTTGGGACTGTGATACTCTCATATATTGAGACAATGCAGTTGTGTGAGACAAACTTAGGCTTGTGGTTGGCACTTCCTTGAGAGGGAGGATGATTATGGTATCCTTTTGTGATTTATATGATTATTTATGCTCTAACAAGATTTCATCTAATGTTCTGTATAAATAGGAGATAACAGTTATTGGTAGATGACTTTATACAATTACAATTACATGAGTATGATGAGAGCAATGTTGATCGAGGACACTGAGCCAAGCTCTTATTCCCTTGTATGACCTCCTAGGGTACGGAATTGAGATAGAAGGCTCCTAGGGTCTAGGGAACTCTCGAAAATAAGGTGTTACCCCTATCTGTTACCCATAGGGTTGGAGTAGTATCTCACCCTATCTTGGTCATTGTAGAGTATACCCCATTTGGCATCATACCCACAAGTTGGGCTTATTGGGATTATCCCTCCCCGTCTTGCCAATGGTTGAGGATGCTTGGGGACGTGAGATCCTTTCCTTTGGTAAGTCAGGTATCTCACCCAAGATAGGATTATGATGCAATTTTTCTACCACTTGACTATTCAGGGTCATTGATGGGAAGATTAGTAGCCAATAGGATGGGTTGATTAGTAGCTCCCCTATATCACCTATTTCTTGATATGGGGTCATCGTAGTAGCTCTCCCATGAGATTTTGGGTTGAGTAGGCTATCCCTGATGTGGTTCCAAGTAGAGATGTGCTCCTTGATGATATTCTCTCTGATGATGATACAAGTCATAGATCTGATTCCCCGCCGACATTTCTAAGTAGTCTACAAATGGTATTTTCAGGTAGTAGCACGATGAAATTTCCAAGTAGTTTCCTGATGACATATTTTTTGGTAGTAGCCCATTGACATATTTTTGGGTATTAGCTTGTTGTTTGATATTTTGGGTAGTAGCCCGCTGACAAATATTTTTAATTAGTAGCCTAACGATAGATATTCTGGGTAGTAGCCCGTTGACAGACATTCTGAGTAGTAGCATGTTAACTGATATTCTGGGTAGTATCTCACTGACATATATTCTAGGTAGTATCTCACTGATATATATTCTAGTTCATAGCCCAATGACTAAAGGTTGGTAGGTTAAGATCCCCTCCAGTAGCAAATAATTCTTCTTCTAGATTCAATAATATTCAGCATATGAGCAGGAACAATCAAGAGATAAGTAGGGATTAGCAAGAGATGTACATTGATGATCTGAGATGATGAGATACTTGATATGGGATGTATGTCATGTTGATCGATGGTTCGATATTGGAAGGTGGAATTCTCCTTAGTTGAGGAGTGTTAAAAATATGAAACTACGATCAAATTACACTTTGAACTACTCATTTTATGGAGTTGATGATGGCATCAGATCCCTCTTTCTGAAAGGACCAAAATAGACCTAGAAATCACCTCATTTGGATAAGAGAAAGTTGAGTTATGAATTATTTTATTCATACATATATTATGGATCAGGTTGGCCCTATGCACATGTACCAATGGACAGGTCAAGTGGATCATCATGGAAGCCTATATATAGAAGACACCTTAAGCTCATTTGGACATACATCAAGTTATCTTATCCTCTTCTATTTGTTCTTGGCTCGCACATGTCTGATAGAGGAAGCTTGCTGAAGGGTTTAAAACTTTAGGATGAAGCTCGCACTGAACTAGGTTTTTCTGATTCAAAGTCGTTGGCACAAAATTGAGCATTTGGGTGCCTGTATGCTTGCACATAGTGGTCATGAGAGCGAATTTGGACCCTTGGACGCTAGCACAAATTCCTCATGAGAGAAACTGAGAGTCTAGGTCAGTTTGGTCCCCGGTCATTCACACATAAAGGTATGGGAGCGACCAAGCTACCATAGTCGCTATCATGCAGTTCACAGAGAGTGACCCTATCTGTCATAGTCTCTCGCACAGCTCCTCCTCCGTGACTGGGACTCCAAGATGAAATTTTAGCGTTCCGAAGATTTCGCTCAGTGATAGAAGTGTTTGGAAGCATGCTACAGGCATTGACAATACATTACATTTATCTGAATCAATTTTTTAATGTTTAGATGCATTTCATGGGTATTATAGTTGTTGTGAAGATATGGATCATTGTACTCTCTTTTTCTGAATCATTTGATATTAATCTATTAGGAGAAGATTTACATGGGTTTTCCTCACAGT
This sequence comes from Pinus tabuliformis, assembly GCA_031772625.1. Classification (NCBI taxonomy): domain Eukaryota; kingdom Viridiplantae; phylum Streptophyta; class Pinopsida; order Pinales; family Pinaceae; genus Pinus; species Pinus tabuliformis. Next base: position 1,307,549,443 of record CM062818.1, read on the forward strand.
GGGTTTTTCCTTGGTCTCTGACCAATCGTGGTGTCTCTATGTGTGCATGCTTTTCTTCTATTGTTCCTTGATGTTTCGCTTCATTGATGATGATGAATTTGTTCTTTCTACATAGTTGCATATGTTGATGAATAATGAAGTAAATATGAATAATGTTATGATGTTATGGGGTGAACTTAATGTATTAATGAAGATATGGAATTATCAAAGCAAAGAACAATGTAATCCTATGAAAAATTAACAATGAGTGGTCAGAATGGGAACCAAGAAGAACATGAAGGCTTGGAAAGAAATAGAGATCCAGGAACTGTAAAGATCAAAACTAGGAACTAAGTATTAGTCCCTAGTGGAGTTTCCATTTCTACTATAGGGATTAATGCATGGGTGGTTGTGGATGAAATACCCTCTCGGGTCTTTCTGGGACCCAAGGAAAACTGTTTAAGATTAGCTGCAATTGTCACAAATAAACACACATATATTCATATTAATCCATGATTAACAAAGAAAAAGGAGAAGGATTGTTAAAATATAGACATGCGGTCAGATTCCACTTTGGACTATTCATTTGATGAAGATGATGATGGCATCAGATTCCTCTTTCTGAGAGCACCAAAATTGACCTAAAGATCACCTCATTTGGACAAGTGGAAGTTAAGTTAGGAATTATTTTATTCATACATATATTCTGGATCAGGTCGGCCCTATGCACATGTACCAATGAATAGATCAAGTGGACCCTCATGGAAGCCTATAAATAGAAGAGACCCCAATCTCATTTGGAAACACATCAAGCTCTCTTCTCCTCTTCTATTTGGTCTTAGATCACATAGGTATGACGAAGGAAGCTCCCTCCAGGGTCTAAAACTTCAGGATGAAGCTCGCACTGAACTAGGGTTTTCTGATTCAAAGTCGTTGGCACAAAATTGAACCTTTGGGTCCCTGGACACTGGCACACAGTGGTCATGAGAGCGACTTTGAGTCCTTGGATGCTGACACAGAGTCTTCATGAGAGCGACGGGGAATCAGGGTTAGTTTGGTCCCCGATCGCTCAAACAAAATGGTATGAGAATGCCCTAGTTTCCATAGTCGCTATCATGCAGCTCACAGAGAGTGACCTTGTCTGTCATAGTCGCTTGCACAACTTATCCTCCCTGTGATTGGGACTCCAAGATGAGATTTTAGTATTCTGAATATTTCACTTAGTCACAGAAGTGTTCTTTAGTAGGCTACAGGTAGTGACAGTACATTACAGTTATCTAAATTAGAGTTATGATGTTTTAGATGCATTTCATGGATATTCTAGTTGTTGTGAAGATATGGATCATTGTGTTCTCTTTTGCTGAATCATTTGATGACAATTTATTAGAATAACATTTGCAAGGGTTTTCCCCATAGTGGGTTTTACCATGGTCTCCAACCAATCCTGGTGTCTCTATGTGTGCATGCTTTTCTTCTATTGTTCCTTTATGTTCCACTGCATTGATGATGGTTTTATTGTTCTTTCTACATAGTTGCATATGTTGATGAATAATGATGTAAATATGAATAACGTTATGATGCTATGGGGTGAACTTAATGTGTTAATGGATAAATTAAATTATCAAAGTAAAGAACAATATATCCCTATGAGAAATTAACGAGGATTACCTCAGTCCTTAGTGTAGCCTTGCTAGAGAACTCAGTGTGGAAAATTTCAAGACCTCTCCGCCAGCTCCTAGATCAGAATCTACACATAAACAAGACAAAGTGTAATCCTACAAGATATAAACCTTGATAATAAAAACATCAATATATAAGAATATAACTAGCATGCATCTATGCTACTTATTAATCATGGAATCGAATCAACACGTAAAGGAATACTATCGGCGCCATCAATTAGACAACACAAAAACATATTGATATTATTAGATAGAAGAAGAATGATTACAACCATCTTGGATGGATCAACCCTCCTCTGGTCCTTCAGTTCCACTCTCTCTTTATCTCAACATCTTAGTAGCATAACAATGCTAAAGCTCTTGCAAACTTTCGACAGCCATTCGATCTCTATCACAATGACCGAGCCTCCAATATATAGATGGAGAGAGGCTCATCCATGCCAATTATTTCATGAGTTACATTGAGGCAAAAGCTTGGATGTTGCTTCACTTTATTTCTCTTTCCTTTCCCGCAAGACATTGTTAGGAATATAAATTTCCTTAGTTAGGCCAGAGGTGGATGTTTCCTGCTTTTTGAGCTGGAATTTGAGTGAAAAGCGTAGTATCAATGAGTCAATTCATGCTTTTACCTCCAGAATCTCATAAATATCCAGTAATGCTACCCTTTAGGAAAAACAAAGAATTAACCTAGGGACTAACGCCTTTCGCTAAGAGATGGAAAGCGTTATAACTCTCCTTGTCTGTTTTTGAGGTGCGTTACCCTGGAAAATAGTCTTGTAACTTAGATCTTGTCTTCAACCAATGTGTCTTTCTCCTCTGAGCTGATGAGGAGGTCATTTTCCTATATAACAGTAACTAGTTAACAAGTATGATTCTTTGAAATCACATAATAAATATCTACCTTTTACGTAAACCTTATGTTAACAAATGCTACATAGTCGCTACTGCTTAGTTTAAATATAACTAAATAAAAATAAAAATATTGAATTCAAGTTAGTGTTAAGGTTTAGAATATAGTCAAACATAGCAGCTAGTACCTTCCGCTTCATTCAAATATAGCTAAATTAAAGTAAAAATATTGAATTCAAGTTAGTCTTAAGGTTTAAAATACAATCAATTTAGGTTGCATTGATTGGTAAATTGAGGTATTTTGTTAACTGTAATTTTTCATTTTGGCCATGGAGAATCCAATCCTACCTAGCAACAATATAATGTCTTATTGTAGTGATAATTTTTTTGTTGAGAAGGTTGCCTAGAAGGTTTTAGATTTTTTGTGTAAAGTATATATAGATATATTTTAAAGGGTAGTTGTTCTTGCCATATATATATGAGAAAGATAGGTTGAATATATTCATTAAAAATATATAAATGTTAAAAATGAAGTTGTTTTATTTTCTTAGTTATTTTTTATTTGAATTGATAACTATTACAATTTATTATTAATAAATGTTATTGATTTCTTATTGATATTAAGTAAAATTATATAATTTTTTTACTATAATTTAATTTATTTGTTAAAATTCATTTCATCAAGCCAAATGTTGTAACAATTAATAAATACTTAGGTAATATGAATAAGTGGTTTTTATTTTTAAAATAATTATATAATAATTAAATAAATCTATATTATTTTTTTAAGTGCCTAATTATTTTTAATATATATTAAATAAAATCTGTGATGGGGGTGGTAAATAGCCAAGTTGAGGCCCAAATTTAGGGCGTAGATGACCAACCCACTCAACACCAATGGGCAAGAGGCATGTAAAGAAAACCCAATGCTGGATTGGGAAAGCGAATGTTCTGGAGAATTTTTTGAGTATAAGAGAATTGGGCTAGCTAATTTTGACCATTTGTTTCGGATGGGAGATGGAGTGGCGAGCTAAGGGAACCATTGTTATAGAGGAGTGAGGAGGCTATGCTATTAGGCTTTTCCTGTTCTTTGGTCGGTAGGTGCATAAGAAGAATCTTGTTGGGAAGAAAGATAAAGTTGTGTGGATCCCTAAGGCAGTGCAATATGCGACCTAGGATCCTGGCTCGCATCGATCTCTAGTGAGTGAAGCAATCATTGCGAAGGCTGGAGGGAGGGTGGTTGGAGTTTTCGAGTCCTCATTCGTCTTGCATCAAGGGTAAGTATGCCATTCCTTCTCATTGGTCTTCTTGTATTGTTTAATCTATGTTGTTTTCAAGTCATAGTGGTATTTATCTTGTTGGGGGCTCGAGGAAAGTTGGAAGGAGGTCAAAGTCATATTTGTTCTTAGTTGGTGGTCACGGTGGCTTTCCTCCTATATTTCTCTTTATTTCTAGGAGGGTCTTGTGTCGTTATTTTTTTTTATGTGGGGGGAGGGGGGGGGTTGGGGGTCCACACTATTGCTTTTAGAGAGTGCTTGAGAAGAATTTGCAGGTCCATGGAGGGTGCTGGCGGGCTTGGCGGTTAGTTCATACCGGCCAGGGAACTCGTTGTGGGCGTATTTTGCTACCGCGAGTGGGAGTGGTATATCTATTTTTAGTCAAGAGAGGTGGGGATTGTGTTAAATGGGAAGACTTTGGAATTTTCACTATAAACTAGTGGTGTGGAGTGGGAAGTGAGGTGCTTTTTATAGCTAGTGTAGGTGGGTGGACCAGTGAAGCTTGTGGGGTAGGGGTCAGGCATTTGAAGCGAGGGACCTGGAAAGTTCTTGGTGATTCGACAATGGTCCATCAAAGAGGGAGGCCTAGAAGGGGGGTGGGCCATCGAGGCAAAGGTGCTTCCCACTCAGTTGCCTAGCTCAATGAGGATGAAGGGTTGGTGCAACCGTGTGAGTCATCCCTATGGAATTTGGACCTTCCACCACCCTTTGACTCTTTAGAGGCCCAAATTCGAGTGATGGCAATGGCGGTGGAGAAAATGGAAAGAGAAAAACAACATGAACATAATGAGTTTATCTGTTTTTTGCAAGATATACAGCACAATCAATTGAAAATTTTGGATTCATGAATCTCCCTTCGTAGAGGCCAAAAGTGACTTTAGGAGCGGATGGATGATTTCAAAGGCAGAATGGATCACATGGAATCACATGTGCATGAAACATTTCGACACACTGCAGGAGGAGAACCTAAAACCCAGACACAGTTAACATGACTGGTTAACTATGATTTTGGGACATTTTTCACTTTTTAGATAGTTCTAGTCACTTTGGGCCATTAATCTCCAGTGTCCTTGTTTTCTCTGGCTATTATCCATTTTTTAATGTTTGCAATTGAAGTTTAATAAATCTAGTAGGAGTTAGGCCTCAAAGGTTTTGAAATGATGCAATCCACGATGTAATCTTCTTTTGAATTATTAGAAAAGGTTGATTCACACACACACACATATATAATTTTAATCAATTTTCACTTAATTATTAATGAGTTTATCCATTGTATTTGTTTATGAATAAAGTTATTTATTTTGCTCAATAAAATTTTAAACTTGTTAACTAACAATATTTATTAATTTTGAACTTGTTAAATAATAATTAAATATTTAATACAAAATTAGTTACGTCGTAAGGCATTCCTCTTTGAAAATAACTCCCCTAGTTTCCATGGTGTACCTGTCTGCAGTGTTCGATGAAATGTTAGATGATTGAATATTTTTGTGCCATTGGATTAATAGTTATGAAAAATAGTTAAGAGACACTAACAGTTAGGGAAAGAATGCATACAACTTTAATCCATCAGATATAGAAATCCAAGCAAAAGTCATTATTGTGCTCCAGGACTGGTTCCCTCTCCCTTCCAAATGCAAAGGACTTATAGACGAGACAGAATGCAGTGTTTGATGAAGATATCCCATTACCCACCCTCACAAATGCTCACCACAATTCCATGGATCCCATCGCATCCCAAAACTTGAGGCACTCCATTGCTCATCCCTAGCTCGTGGAACCGAGAGTTAGAGGCGCCAAAGCTCCTATAATTTCTGCTTCAACGATTTCATTCAAAGAATATGGAGATTCAATGTCAAGGGAGTCAACATTCACTGAGACCTTTTCAAAGGTGCAAAGGCGAAGAATTGAATCGTGTAGATAATGACAAGAATATTTTATGGGATCATGAGGAGGAAGAGGACATTAGTTTAAGTAAAAATATTGAACACAAGCATTCAACCTTCTGGACCTGGAAACGCATGCGAGTGCTTTCTCATATTGGGATGCACCACTTCAACTACATATTATCTATTTATGTGAATGCCATCCATGGTCTCTCACCTTCCATAAATGGGATGAGACTTTGTGTCAATTTGAGAAGGAAGGATAAGAGAGATGGAGTTGCTAAAACTATACCTGCTCGCTCATTTCTAAGTGTAGCAGAATTTGACAAAAGTCTGTATATCCATTGCCATGTCTATGGCAGCAGCAACATGCATGTGAGTTCTCATGGAACCATGAAGTTCCAGTCAAGGTCATTCATCATTTTTGTAGTTGTAGTGGATGCAAAGGAGTTGGATTTTGGTAAGCATCATGTGGATCTTAGTATATTGTTGCAGGAAGCCATTCATAAGAATCTTGTAGGGGAAGATTCCAATGATGGATGGAATGTTTGCTTTGTGTTGAGTGGGAAAGACAAAGAAGTAGAGATTTTTGTGGGGTTAGGATAAAAAAATCTTGATAAGGGTGAGTGTTATCATATTGGGAGTTGTAAGTTTAAGGATTATGCAGAGCATCGTATAGGAAGAATGCCCAATGGGGTTTCAAAAATCCTACCCAGTTCGTCTTGGGGAACTCCAAAAACATGGGTTGTTCCTAGATTTATCAATGCCGCGTAAGGCAGCAGTTACCCGTTTTAGCCGCAGAGGGGTAGGTACAATCTTGTCGATTTCATTCGAATGGTGCACCTTAATCTCGATGATCCTGGCCCAAATATGGAATCAGGGCTACAATCCCAAATGTTTTAGACTGAGAATTATGCCCTCAATGAAAAAGATGAAGGTAGGCATTTAGAAGAAATAGGGCTTAAATAAGTACATGAACAAGAACAAGAGAGCTTTGCTTCACATGTTGTGAATCATCCATCAGACCTAGAGATTGAAAATGCATAGGATGAAGGGTTTTGTTTGAAGTAGAAGAACATGGTGTGGAATTGGTTGAGAATGAAGTTGTAGAATATGAAGGAATTATTTTCAATAATAACTAGATTTAGTAGAAAAACGAGGATCAATAGGCTTGAATTTGAAGGGTAGAAATGAAAACATACTAGAGGCACTTTTTTGATGCTCTGTTGAAATTCAGTCAGCTCAATTCAATGTTTTCCTTGTATAAAGGCAACTCCTTTTGGGAGGGGAAAAGAGAAAGCAATATACAACATAGTAGCAGAATTTAATCCTCAACCAAATTGATGTTCAAACTTTCGGTAGATCAATTTTAATCCTTTCTCGGAAATTATAAAGGTTGTGGCTCCCTTAGCAAGCAAGCAATGGCACTGATTTTTTGGGCCACAGTCTGTATACAATTTGTTTGCATTTTAATCATCAAATTTAATCTTTGAAATACTACTAAAAGATTTATTACCATTGTTTCCATCCTTTTTCTAGAGAAAGCTCAGTAAACATTAAGTCATAGCATAATTCAATTATTTCCTTAATGATGCTCTTATGATCTTAGGTCGAATCAATTCTCCCCTTATTTATGCATTTGTCTAAGAACTACGTCTCACAAATTATTCTTATGTGCTTATTAGATATAGGTATTGTGATCAATTAGCAGAAAATGAATTCGCAGGCACATATTATGTCAGAACAAGAGTCAAGACATAAGCAAGTATGCATACACATTCCTTCAATTATGAGAAAAGAGACTTGGATCTCTAATACTAACTAAGAAGTGAAAAGCATGCAATAAATAATGATTGTTTTTCAAGTAAAAGAAGATGATGTAGAAGCCTTGCTTGCATGAAAGAAAACTGGAAGGTTGGCCAATTAAAGATTTTGTGTTGTACTTCCTCTACCTTGGAAAGGGTAGCAACCGTATACAAATTCATGATCTTACAATAAATTTATGGAGTAATTTTTATTGTACCACATGGCACATTACTCAACAATCTCTTAAATGTAATGCCAACGAGGACAAATATCTATAACGACAATAAATGAAGCCCAAATTAATCCCACAATCAATGGGTATCATTGGGAAAACCTCAGTTATCAGGTGTAGAATCAACCTAAGCAGTAGCATATTCTAATATGCTAAACTTTGTCGAGCCCTCCATCTTAAGATCCCCCAAGTTTTAGGTTCCTTTCACTATAAATCAGATACATACACCATTCTTTATCGCCAATTTTTTTGGATGCTTTATCATACCAAACCATTGAAATCATAGCTATTAACATTCCCAACACCACCTACGAATTTAACCCTTCTTTGCCAAAAAATATGAATCCCAATACAAGGACAAATATAGTCTTCATATTACCAAGAACTTGAAATGAGACTACTGTGAACCAACCAATGCAGATGAATTGGATAATATTGGTGCCAAATACGATCAAGCATGAGAGTGTAATGAAGAGTTGTACAACCATGACACATAGGATTAGCTACAGAATTCTAATTGACCTAATGATGGAGGAATATCATGTGCCCAAGTTTTTTAGCCTATGATTAATCTTATGTAACAAATAAACAAAAATATTGCATACATAAAAATAATCTAGGAATGATTCCCTTTCCATCTTACCACAGAAGTCATGGAATAATCATAAAGATCCATTGTTTTTTCTGTGAGCCAATAATCAAGAAAAGGACCAAAAATGAGAAAGATAGCTACTTGTAGTGGCGCAGTATGTCGAAGAAGATCAAAAGAACCCAATTCTTTCATAGGTAGTGAACATATTGTGTATACAACAACATAAAAGAGCTTTGTATCACAAAATAACGAAACATTTACTAGCCTAATCAACGAAATTGAAGTACCTCAAATGCAAACAACAACAAAATATTGTATGTCTTTGACATTAGTGAAACATAGAAAAGTGTAGTCACAGGATGATTTAAGACTTACATATTTTTGCATAGATGTGCTCAATACTACAATTGCAGCAACTACAAAACCTTTAGTATTGACACTAACATCTGTGACAGTACATATTGCTACACCAACTAGCACTACTATTATACTTAACTTGGTATCTCTTGAATAATGAATCTTTTGAAAGAGAACTTCAAAAAAGAAAGATACAAGTATCATGCTCAACTTTGTTATCTTCACAACAAATAGAAGCAGATAGAAGAAACTAAATCTTAACAAAAACAAGGCATTACATTTAAAACAACAAAATATAGTTATCATGCTCAAAACTGCAATACAAAGTGAACCTCATAAAAAAAATTATAATAAAATTCAATCTGAGCAAGAGACTGTAACGAACGAGTTATGAACCATTCAATAGACTCCACCAACAGGAAGCATGCTTATCTAAGGGCCCTAATTGTTTACTAAAATATGATACATGCCAATTGGCAAGAAGCCACAGGGATGTGGGATTGGAAGAACATTGCATTAAAATACTCCCAAAAATCTAATAGTTCAACTTATGGCATTTACAGATAGGAAGTTGGGAAATATTTATCTGCCAATATTATAAATTTTAAGAAGGATTCTAGGATCATAATAATGATTTGATCTCTGGCATTGATCTTCTTCCTTTGCTTCTTGATTTTCTTTGTCATTTCTTCATTTGGTTCCTCATTTAATGTATGCTAAATAGAAAATTCAAGAATTTGCATCACATTTTGCACTTTGAATTTTATATGTTCCTGCAATTTTCCATACTTTCAGCACTTTTATTGGATGCAATATTTTTAGTATGTATTAGGTTCCATATAAAAAAATTCCAACAATTCTTAGTAACTCTGACAACAGCTAAGTTGTTTATTTACATACAAATGAACAGAAAAGGTGAGAAAGGAAGTGTATTGATTTAAATCCTACAAAGGAGTGGCATACTTGTTTGCAAAACAAAGAAAGTAAGTGTATCAATATCACTTGGTAAAAAACAACAAAATTCCACATGAGACTGACATTCATGCCAACAATGGAGAAATTGGCACAAATCACAAATTTCGCAAGCTCGGAGAAAGGTAAATGGGAAGGCTGGATATAACCCATACAATGAAGAATAATTGTCATCAGTATGGTCATTCCAAAATGTAAGTATGTCAATGTAGTAGTTGCATAGAAAGAAAACAAGAACTCCACTTCAGAGATCAAAGAATTAATCTAACAAAATTTTCCCATTCCCCCAAATTATGAGAAATGTTCTGACCTATAATAGAAATAAATGAAAATCACTCATACTCCCTCTCTCTCACACACAAAAATGTATATGTATCAGAATTCCCCATCAGAGAAAGGTTTCGAGCTTAATGCTTTGTATAGAAAACAAGTAAAAAATCAAACAGAGCCATTTAACCAGAGAATAAATATCAATAAACTCTGAAATTAAAAATGCTTCAATCTGATGAAATTAAATAGCAGGAGATTTACAGGACATGGGATTGACCAAAAGTGAAGCCATATCTAGCCATGAGACCTTTTTTAACCATAATAATCCCAACAAATGTGCTGACATTGAACATCCATGTTTCCACATCAAGGGTTTCCTTCCTATCTGCCTTTCTTGCAGGTGTCATGCCTACCCAACCTCTAAAATTACACACAGATCCAAGTACTTCCAACCCATCAATTTACGCTATTAGTTTTGGATCTTGAATCCCCAAATATTGAAGTGTCCAAATGCCCTATGATGCAAAAAAATCATACAAATGACCTAAAGTGTTGTAGATCCTCAACATACCAATGAGCAGAGCAAATAATGTACAAAACAAAGAGAAACCCACATCACCAATCCCCAAAAACTAGAGACCCAAGTCACCTGATGCTCCTCAGAAATATAAAATTGAGCAACACGGAGGAAACAGATCCCTTTACGCCCTGGAGAGGATCCTCTCCTCACTAATTCTTTTACTTAACATAACGAGCCTATTATTCAAGAGCCAACGATTCCTCATCTGAAATTTTACCAATATTTAGTCGCATAGCATTGTATTGATAATGTAGGTTCACTTTGTTTGAAAGCATAATTTCTTCTGGTTTCATCGCTTTCTCAAATTTCATTATGTTCAATGGCTTGCAATACTAATAAAGTATATAAACCTTTGCATTGTGAATGTGTAAGAAATAGACAATCATAAATATGGTTCAGAAGGAATCCTCAATGCCTTAGGAAATCGATAAACAACATCACATTTTCAGTAGACACAATTGAGTAAATGCAAAAGTCTATAGACACGATGCTTATAACCTTCATTAATTGTTCTTCATTTAAGCTACTTGCTATGGATTCATTACAACCATGTTTTTGTCACATGAAAAGTATACCTCCAAAAATGACTACCACTAGCATTCTCGACTTCCATTGTTGGACTCCTCATGAGCTAGAGACTCGTTGTAGAATAAAAATCAACTTGTGCAGAGCACATACGCCTTTGTTATTCTCAAAGGACGATATGGATTACCTAACTTCCATTCTGTATGAACTTGGAGAAACTGAGTTGAAGTAAATGACCCATGTCTTAGACAGTCAAGATCAACCTAAAATGTTGGATTTTGAAGAGACTAAAGAATTGATAAAAAAAATGGGGATTGAACAAACATTTATTTAAGAACTCTTACCGTAACTTTGATTTAGGATATGGTTTGGGCTCTCATGTGATGCAAGTGTAGATTAGAGATGGAGGCATGCTTTCTTCAATGAACCCTGTGCACTCTCGATCTGAAAGGGCGATTAGTGATGCACGTGTCGGAACCTAAAGTACTTCTAGTTGAAATGGGTGATACTGCTATAGAAATTCTTCAAAATATGGTGGGCATGGGCATAACCCATATGAGTTCCCAAGAAATGGACTGCATGTCATTGGAAAACATTGTAGGCAAGACTGTGGAGCATATTTCCTTCGAAGGGATGGCCAACGCTATCACTAAGAGAGAGTAAAATTTAAATAACTATCTGCTTTTTATTTTTATTTTTTTCCCTAGCAAGGTATCAAGATATTATACATTCGAAGGATGATTTAGTATTTTTAGATATATTTGAAGGAATTTCTTGGATACACCATGTCACCCAACACAATATCAAATTTTCTACTTTGAGATTCCAATTTTTTCTCTTCAAAAATCACCAGTGCTCCTCTTCAAAGGCTTTGTGCATATCATTGACTTGATCACCTTCTATATTAGTACCTGAGGTTATTATTTTCCCAGACCATCACTCCACATGATATACTTATCCCATGGTATCGGTATGAAGAACAAAAAAAGGTTTAGATTGAAGCAGATTTCGATCATCCAAGACACTCGATATTTGAGTTTTTTTTTTTTTTTTTAAACCTTGCATGGCATAAAAAATCCATGTCTAATTTATTTTCTATACAGATTCACAGAGTAGAGCTAAAAAATCATCATTAGGACATCAAAAACAAATTAAACAAAAAATTGTTCTTCTTCAAAGAGCTAGCCAAACTCCCAACATAATTCTTACTTTACCGAATGTATTTCCTTGCATGATTATCACTCATACTAGAATTTTCCTAATAAGGTCTTGGCTAACATCTTTGAGGTGATATTCCCTCCCATCAGTTCATGCCCGACTTGTATGCCAATTTTTTTTTACAGTAGGGAGGGTTCTCAAACAGAGAAAGTGATAACTTTCCAACATCAAAATAGATGAATCTACTATTGAGAATGCCCACACATATACCCAAGCTCCTGTGCAACAATGCTTGAAAGCCCACCAATATGACCATATCTGAGACTACCCTTTACAATTTTCTCATGGTTGACCTGATTCTCAAACTTAGCACAACAAGGATTATCCAAATGAACTTTGAAGTTCCCTTGTTCCTCCACAATAAAGATCTTCACAACATAGGCCTTTGGGTAGTGTTTTACCAAAGAGCCAAGACTAATGTCGGTGATTTTCCGGTAGAGATGACACAATGTCTTTTATATATGGAGAAAATTATTGCTAATTGGACAATTGTTTTTTGAAGTAGCTACGACCTAATGTAGGCCTCATGGCACTTGTAACTCCACTTCAAACTGCCTAGCTTACCTCTTTCTTCATACTCTTCTTGTCAAATATTGTATCTAACTTCAATGGACGGAACCATAAAAGAACATTGTATATTTGAGTAGAAGCTCTGTTTATTTTTAAGTAGCTAGAAATAATCTCCTCGCTAAATATTTACTTAACATAATGAGCCTATTATTCTAGAGTCAACAGTTCCTCATATGAAATGTTACCAATATTTGGTCACATAGCATTGTATTGATCATGTCGGTTCACTCTGTTTGAGAGCATGGTTTCTTCTAGTGTCAGCACTTACTCAAATTTCATTATGTCCAATGGCTTTCAATACTAATAAAATATATAACCCTTTTCATTGTGAATGTGTAAGAAGTAGCCAACCATAAATATGGTTCAGAAGGAATCCTCGATGCCTTAGGAAATTGATAATAACATCATATTTTACACCATGCAGTTCCAGCAAGCACAATGGTCATTGAAGAGCATCTACCAATTGGATCTTGTCCTCTCTCAATAATAGAGAATGCCATCCAATGGGTTAGCCTTCAAACCACTCCTTGTCATTTCTCATAAACCAATATTACCCTTTCTAACCATTGCATATCAACCATCTAAGCCAAAAACCAATGATTTTAACATACTATAAAATATTGTGTTTCATAATAGATAGAATGTCGCATATAAGGCCACATCTTCCACCCTCCTATGCCTTTCAAATATTTTGTGAAATGACACTGAACTTATGGGTACACTTCATCCAGTCCCTACAAAAGAAATGGGAATCTTGTGTGAACCCCCTTTGGCTCATTGATGTATTATTCTCACTTCTCCATGTACAATGTATTGATTTGCATTAAAAAATAAAAATTTGATGCATTATCAACCTCTGATGATTGATGTAGTTCAATCCTTGATTCCCCTTGTGAAACAACATATTGGTACTAGAGTGACAAGCTCTCCCAAATTCTGCCATCATATTGTCACTATCAAATCTTGTTCAGTTGATAGTGGCAACAATGGAACAAGCCTTAATAGCCCAAGAATAACGGCTTCAACCAAGGACTGGAAATTTTTTATAGACAACTAAACCACAATCATCTTATGTTTTGGGTCCCAATATAGGATTTTGAATACATATATAGTGCAATGATGAATCATCCATCCAATTGGGAAGAAGATATACACCTCTATCTTCAAAGGGTTGAGGGTTGGTCCTTGCCAACTCACACAATTAAGAGGCCTATTCCCATGCTCTTGATGAATCTAACCCAGAAAGGGAACCTTAGCATTATTTCCTTATCCTCAGGAGCTATGGATCCAACATATTCAACTCCCACATTAATAAAAAGGCATATTTGTTTGAACTTGTCCTCATAACTGCTACACTGGATGATGGATTAACTACCTTAGCAGTTGCTAGTGCATCTGCACAATAGGGTGGTGCTCTCCTATCTCAAGTTGGGTGGCTTGGAAAGAAAGCATTTTTAATACAAATCAAGCTTCAACTCTCTTGTATCACCCAGACCATTGGGATGGTGACTCCATCCTACCCTGCATTAAATTGTAAACATGTACATCTGAGCAACATTCTCATGTTGTTGGTTGATATATAGATGGTTTCAGTAATCTAACCACCTAATCAGTGATATATTGTGATTAGTTGTATTATTTAAAATAATCTTGTAATATAATTGTTGTATATTTTAACTGTGACTCATTTATATATGAGTTTTGAGATGGGTCTAAGATACAAAACTTCGTACTAAATATCGATATGTACAGTTAGGAATTGTTTATATAAATTTTGAGATGACTTTGAGATATGAAGCTCGTACAAATTCGTTATAACTAAGTTATAAAGTGATATAAGTGAAGTGACATTGTTAAATAAATTATTGTATGGGTAAGTTAAAGGCTTTTATGATAATAAATATAAAATAAATTTATTATTTTTATATTTATTAAATATAATAAAGTTGTAAAAGTAGATATTAGGAAATACTTTTTGTTTATTTTAAAAAGATTTATATAGTTTGATAAATTAATTATCATTTAAAAAATGGGAGAATTAAATTGCTATATTGTAACAGAGAAAAGTTGCAGGATTAAAATTTAGGAAATATATAACATGATTTAACTATTTTTAAGTTTGAATTTATTCATTTGTTTTTTAAGTAATAGATTATCATCGTAATTACTTGAAAAAAAACAATTTTTATAAAATGAGAATTTAAATTTATATAGCGGTAAATTTTAAAAATTAAAAAAAAAAACGTAAAATTTAAAGAAACAATTATTAATGGACTTATCTTTACCCTACAACACCTCACCAAAGGACACAATTTCTTGCAGCTAAGCATTTGTCACTTCTTTGCAGCAAAGCACCTGGCTAAGCACTTGTTTCTGTCCCGTGAATAAACTTGACATCAAAAAAGTTATAGATAAAAAATGTTGTGTTAAGGAATATTGGTCCATCATTGGTATTAATTGCATGTCGATTGTATAAAGATATATTTGATTTTTAAACCACTTACTATTATCAATTTGGTTGTATTGAGCAACGTGTATGCAATATTATATTAACTTAATATTAGTGTATGTTAATACTATAAAGGTTTAATAATTGTATAGTTAAATTGTGTGCACTTGATGATGCCATTCTAGTTGGGAGTTAGTAGTTTATTTTTATTATTTTTGGATTTACAACTGAACAATGCTTCAATTTCTTCATATCCAAGAATCAATAGTTAATTGAATAATTTTTTTGAAAGGGAATTAGTTTTTGAGTTCCTTGTAGACAAGAAATAAAGATATTGAGATAAACAACAAATATCATTCTTTTCACATTCTCAAAAATAAGACTCAGTCAAATTGTTCTTCCTAAATTTCCCCAAGATTTAATGAATAATCACCAAAGAATCCCAATACTTGAATATTGGATACACCTATCTTTGTAAACATTGATTGTGTTGCTTGTAAGATCTCTTGTATATGTAAGTTTAATAATATGGTATATGTAAGTTTGGACTGGCATGCAAGTTTAATCATCCAATGACAGGTCTTTCTTATAGCTTTCTTACCTTTCAACATTTTTAGTGTGATGAGACTAGTGATTGATACATTTTGGTGAAGTTTTAGATCATTTTCATAAATACTTTAGAGTTAAGGTGTTGTGCATTACCTTCATCTTGAACACATTCTAGAATATTGGAATAGTTGGAATCTCTTTGAAACATAACATATGATAAAAAAAGAAACGTCAATAAAGAAACAAAATTGCATAAAATTCGTACTTCTTTCTTCTATGTTTTTTCCTATGATATCGCCTTACGACGTTTCTTTTGCAACATGTGGTAATTTAAATATTATAAAATAATGGCTTAGTCTAACTTATAATCGAAATAGACTTTTTCACAAGAATCTCGTAAAAAAATTTCAAGAAAGAATGTGATTTTCTATTATAATAATTTCAAGAAAGAATGTGATTTTTTTGTTATTTAAAATGCATTTTTGAATGCATAAATGGATATGGGGCACTCCATTTTACAGATTAAGAAACTTAAACTCAAGTTTTTTAAAATCTCTAAGATTTCGATTAAAATTAACTAGAAAAAATGTCGTGAAAAATGTCATTTCATCTATACGTTAGACTGCGGCTAAAATAATTAAGTTACATTTTAATTAATTAAGGCATAGTCTAACTTATAGATGAAATAGTATTTTTCATCAAGCTATATGATTTTGAGAAAGATTTGATTTTTTTTGTTTAGAGTGGTTTTTCAGGGTGTTGAATCCATTTATGCATTCAAAAATGTATTTTAAACAACAAAAAATCACAATCTTTCTTGAAATCATATTGTCACATTCCAATGAAAAATGTTATTTCGTCTATAGATTAAACTACACCATTATTTAATGTTTAATAAAATTTATTTTTGCTATTATTAGTCCTCTGCACCATTAATTAATGGTTAATAAGATTTATTTTTGTTATTATTAGTCCTTTGCAAGCCAATACTTTAATAATCGGTTTGTTTGTTGACCACTATTAGTTTAGCATTAAACAATGCAACTTATAATGTTATACATATTTGTTTTCCAACTATTAAAAAAAAAAACAATCATTTGATTAGACCATAACTCGAAAGTATTATTGCAACCTTTGCATGAGATAATCCCATGTGGATAATTGCCTCACATATTTTATGCCATAATTTTGTTGAAAATAGCAACAAGAAATGATAAAAATAGAATCTAGAAATTCTAGTTTAATTTGTCCTTGAATTAAACTAAGAATTAAAATTGAATTATATTCTCATAGCAACTTGTAAATAGTTAATTAAGTTTAATTAACTTAATTAGCTTAGGAATTTCGAGTTGGAAGTCTTTCTGAAGTCATGTATATGTTCTCCCTATATTTTAGGGGTCTAGTATGAGTTTAATTGTGAGTTGTAATTAGATAACTCAGTTTACTGAGTTAAGTTCAGTTAAATTAGTTCCAAACTGTTTGTGGAACTAATAGAGAGTTAACAGTCAGTTGGTGCACTAATGCATCCACTAGTGCTACTCCAGTTAACTGAAGATTCCCTCATCAGAAACTCATGCATGTCGATTCTAAGAAAGACCCAATTGAGACTAGAGTGCAAGGACAATGTACTATCAGTTGTATAATTTTCTGATCTGTAAAGATGGTGAATGCAATCGAGAACTGAACCTAGAATGGATTGCGCAATTTTGGATGCAAATTGAAATGTTTTCCCTTTAAATACGGGCTAATTCTCTCAGGAATTATGCAAAGAATTAGAAGCTTGGAGGCTTGAAAATTTGGCTAAGTATTGGCCAAAGGAAGTCATCAGGCAGAGGATAGGAAATACTTGTGCAATTTAAGCTCAAGGTTGAGCATAACATATTGTATTCATCAAAATACTTTAACCAAGGGTGCAAGGAAATAGGGGCTTGGACAGCAGCAGAAGAGGCTAAGGTTTGGCTTGAGCTTGCTTGTGAGCTGGGAGATTGATTATACTGAGTATTGGGATTGTTCTTGTGAGAACAAGCATTGTATTATCATCTTGGATTTATAATTAATGCAGTATAGATAGTAGGGGTTTTGAATTGTTGATTTCCCCAGGAAAACTTATTGTGTTATGTGCCATTGATTTATCTTCTGCTTTTTCATATTGTTTTCATTGATCTGTTGGCTTCCATTGGTTGTAAAGAGTAGAAGTAGATTCTTGTCTCTTGTTTTAGTAGATTACATGAGCTTGTGAATCTACAGGAAAATCTACAAATTTATGGATATAGTTTCAATATTCATGCATTATTTTTAGATATTTGTGTAGTGATTTTTTATTCTTAAGCTTTGAAGGAAAATAAATAACACATTTGGAGACAAAAATCCAGAGTTCATTGGTTAAAGGAAGGAGAGCGCAACACTAAGTTCTTTCATAGAACCACCATGGCCAATAGAGTTCACAACAATATCTCTTCAATCAAGAATGAAGCAGGGGAACTTCAGATATCCCATAAAGCTATAGAAGCTGTGTTAGTCCACCACTTCCAAGGTATAACACAGGAGAACACTTCAGATAGAGAGCAGGCCATCAGGGAAATTACCAGAAACATACCAAAACTAGTATCCAGGGAGGACAACTTCAACCTTAATAGACCAGTAACGGAAGGGGAGCTAAGAGATGTAATCAAAGACATGCAAAATGGCAAAGCACCGGGCCCGGATGGTTTCAATGTGGACTTTTTCAAAGCTTGTTGGAACATTGTTAAGCAGGACATATTGAATGTTGTGGAGGATTCTAGGTCAAATAAAACTATTCTGAAAGCCCTCAATACTTCCTTCATCGCCCTAATCCCCAAACAGGAGATTTCTCTTACACCGGATAAATACAGACCCATAGCCCTATGCAACGTAATCTACAAGATTATATCCAAGGTTGTGGCTAATAGACTCAAACCTTTGCTTCCAGTCCTGGTTTCTGGGGAGCAATTAGGGTATGTGGAAGGCAGACAAATTCTGGATAATATCATTCAAGCGCATGAAGTGGTGCACTCTTTAACTAGCAAGAAGAAGGCGGGTATGATCATGCAATTATATATTGCCAAGGCTTATGACAAAGTAAATTGGGTCTACCTAAAGAAAATGCTGATTGCATTTGGTTTTGATCATCTCTGGGTTAGATGGGTAATGGCACTAGTGACCTCCTCCAGTTTTTCTATATTGGTTAATGGCTCCCCCTCAGAGATTTTCAATCCTTCTAGAGGCCTCAGACAGGGGGACCCGCTCTCCCCCTTCCTTTTTATTATCATGATGGAAGGGATGGGGAGAGCTATAAAACAGGCGCAATCTACAGGAAAGATTAAAGGCCTGCAGCTTACGGATAATGGGCAAGCTCTGACTCACTAACAATTTGTTGATGATACCATGCTTCAAGGACTCCCCACAGTCCAAAAAGCCTCAAACTACAAAAGAATTCTGAATCTTTTTGCCTCGGCTTCAGGTATGGAAGTAAATCTCTCCAAATCTAAAATCTTTTTCTTCAATACCAGTATTGCTATTCAGAAAAACATCTCTAGAATTCTTGGCTTCCAAAGAGATTCTCTTCCTTCAAAATATTTAGGAGTTCCTCTAATGGCAAAACCAATGCACAAAAGTATATGGGAACCTTTGATCAACAAGTTGCAAGATAAAGTCAGTAAATGGACCATCAGATCTCTAAACCTTGCTGGCATACTAGTTCTTACCAACGTAGTGCTTCAAGCAATCCCCATCTTCATGTTATCAGCCCTCCCAGCTCCAAAAGGGGTCCTTCAGCAATTCAGATATATTCAAAGAAATTTCCTTTGGGGCAAGGAGGAGACCAAGAAAAAATGGCCCTTAGTGTCTTGGGATAAAATTTGTAAGCCCAAAAACCATGGAGGGCTTGGATTGGATGATCAAGAGATTCTTAGTAAGGCTCTAGGAGCCAAACTTTGGTGGCGTTGGGTCCAACAACTAGAAACCCAATGGGCTAAGATCTGGAAAGAAAAATATGCTAATTCCTGGCAAAACAGTGATCTTATAAGAATGTCGGGAAATATAAAGGGTTCTTATATTTGGAACAAAGCCTGGGAAAATAGAAGACTAGTACAAGAGAATAGCTTCTGGGAAATCAGAGACGGAAATCTTGCTCTTTTCTGGGAAGATAAATGGCAGCAAGAATCAATTCTGGTAAAAGAAGAGTTTCTAGATCTTAAACAAGAGTCGGAGTCCCAAGGTTTAATAAAGGTTAAGGATTTCTGGACACATTCTCATCTCACAGAAAAGTGGAGAGTCTGGAGAAACATAGATTGCAGTAATAACAATCTCTTGAAAACTAAAGCAAAAGAACTTAGGAAAATTATAGAATAAAGGAAGATCTTAGTGGTAGAGGGACAAGACCAACTGAGATGGGGAGAGAACAAAGAGGGCACCTTTAATATTAAGGAAGCTAAAAACATTCTCCTTGGGTTGGATCCCCTAGTTCCAGACAAAATCTGGCAAAACCTTTGGAAGCATCCAAGGTGGATGAAAATCAAAATCTTCATGTGGGTTATTTATCACAGGAAAATTCTGACTTGGGACAAAATAAGGAAAAGGGGTGTATAGGGGCCTTCAAGATGCCGGCTATGTGAATATCAAGAAGAAACCTTGGAACATTTACTCAACAACTGCATTTTTACATCCTCGCTATGGGATTTATTTGCTGCAATCTTCCAACAATCTAATAGGGACAGAAGGAGAATCATCAATACCCTCATCAATTGGAGGAAAAAAATTTCGGATAATGAAATTCTTAACTCAGCATGGGCTCTTGTACCAAGCTTCATCATATGGAACGTGTGGAAGGAGAGGAATAAAAGAATTTTTAAGGGAGAAAAAAGCTCCCTAAACACCTGCTAGAGTTAATCCTGAAACAGCTCAAGGAGACTGTGGGAACCACTGTTTGTAACCCCCCAAAAAAACCCCCCTTAGACTCATATTCAAATATTCTTAGGCAGCTGGGGTTGTAGAGGCTCTCCCTCCTAGGCATTGACAGGAGGATCCTTTTGTCAGATTCAGAAAAGGAATTTTGGCATCCCCCTCCAGCAGGCTATTTAAAATACAACATTGATGGGAATTCTAAGGGGAACCTGGGAACAACAGGGTATGGAGGTGTTCTCAAAAATTCAGAGGGAAGTATACTTAGCATCTTTCATTATCACCTAGGTACAGCCACCAACAACATGGTCGAGCTTATGGCTATGGAGCAATGCCTGGATTTGCTGAAGTAGGACAACTGTCAAAATGTCATGATAGAGGCAGATTCAGAGTTAATTATCAACTCAGTGCAAAAATTCACAATGGAACCACACCGGATAAAGTCTCTAAACATTGGAAACTAATTCAAGTTTTCCAAAGGATTCAAAGCCATCTTCAAGGCCTGTGCACTATCAGTTTCCACCACATTCACAGAAAGGAAAACAAGCTGGCGGATCTTCTGGCTAACCAGGGGGTCAGCTGCACAAGGAAAAATGGGTTGACAAAGTGGCAGGAGGTGAGGCCTAGTAGACTGAGAGCTCAATGCGACGAGCAGGCGGAAGATGACAGGGAGGTGTTTAGACTCAACACCTTGGGAAATAGCTCGAATGGATTTTCCCCTGGTTGAGCCTTCCTTTTGGGTAATGTTTGCGGCAGAAATTGATCCTTGTCTGGTTACCCAGACTCAAGGTGTAAGAGTTATGCAGATCTCAGATGTTTCTCGTAAGCCTTGGCTCTATGGAATACTGCTACCCTTGCTTTGTCCAAATCCAAGGCGAGGTAGTTCTGTCTTAGACAGAGGAACCAGGTTTTTCGGTAACTGGAGGTCTCGATCAACGAAGTCTAGATTGCAAAACTACCTCCCAGGTGGTTTCGGACTAATCGTGTGGCCCTCGAAGCGGAAATGGTTTTCGCGTGATCGTAGCGATCCCATTCATCTGGCGACGCATGGCGGGGTGGGGGGATGGAAAACCGCCCTCCATCGCAAAATAACTTTCCGCCTTTTTATCCATTGTGAAATGCTCCTCATCCGTTAGATTTGGGTGTTGTGAATCAATGGTGGTCTTTCGAAGTGCAACTTGGTGGGGGTCAGGGTGGTAAACTTCTGACTCTTTGGAGTTGCGCGTTTTTTCTCAGCCGTCGATCTTCTTGTTTCGATGGGTCGGTGTGTTGGGTAGGGGTTTTCCAGGAGGGGGCCACGCGTTAGCTCGCGGGTTTTCCACAGGTGGGTCTAGAGGCTTTCAATATTGTCTTTGGCTCTTTCTTTTGCATGTACTGCAGTATGGGGTAGCCCTTGGAGGCTTGGCTTTCTTTGCCTTTCTTTCTCTTCGTCGTCGAGTGGACGGTGGTTTATACTGTACAATATTTTTTGATGCAATGATATAGAAGGATCCATACTTGCTTAAGAAAAAATAAAATAAATAACACATTTACCATCAATTACTTCTCAACATAATTTAAGAAATTATTTGCATTAAATATGGATAAGGTGTTGCAGTAGTCCCTCCCTCCCATTTAAGTGGAAATTATGCTTTCAAAAAAATTGTAAATTTACATATGAAACTAAAAAATTAATTGCCTACTAGGGGGCAAAGACTTGCACAAATTTTGGCAGGTAGTATCCACTAAACATCTACATTTTTACTCGACTTATTAAAGTGCTGAAGAAAATATAAATAATGGTGGGCAGTAACAAATCCTAGTAAGTATATTTATTTGTCGTAATCCAATTCAGAGACTAAATAACTTTTTTCACCAAGGGATAGAATTTAAAGCAAATTTGTGATTTGTTGTTGTTTTAAATATGTTTTTGAATGCATAAATCAATTCAATACATCGAAAAACCCATATGGCATTCAAATTATATTAAACAAATTAAACTCAAGTTTTTAAAAATATTTGCCGAATTTTGATTAAAATTAACCAAAAATGTTATGAAAAATTGTCATTTCCTTTATACGTTAGATTAGCCTATTTATTTACATCTTGTTCCTATCCATTATTTATGAAAATATTTTCTTAAATTTTGGTGGGTAGTAATTGATGGTAAATAGGTTATTTAAGTGAGTATGAACTATTTTCAAGGATGTTAACTATTGGTGGTTGACAAGAACTAATAAATTGAGATGTGGAAGTAAATAAATTAATTTCTTTTTCAAGTACAAGGACCTGCATGATGTTTGGTGGGTAGTAACAACAATTAAGCCTACACATTTATAGTTTTACTCCTACATAAGTGATAAGGAAAACATAAACAATGGTGGGAAGTAACTCCTCGTAAGTACTACTCTTTACACACTATTCTTATCCATTTATGGTGTGAAGTAACTGATGTTGAATATGTTATTTACACAAATATCTAAAAATCATGAATAACTATTGCAACCATATTCTTAAAATGTGAGATAAATATGTGAGGTAGTGATCCACATGGAATTATATTTTGCAAAGGTTGCAATAATACCTTCAAGTAAAATGTTTGAAAAATAGTTTTTTTAATAATATTGAAAGATAAATATTTATTTTTCAAAGTTAAACATTATAAGTTGCATTAGTCAATGCTAAACTAATAATGGTCAACAAGCAAATCGATTTCTAGAGTCCTACCTTGGCAAGGACTAATAATAAATAACATAATTCCTTCTAAGCTTACTATCCACAATTAAATTGATAGTAGCATTTATGATCGAGTCTAATAGGGAAATTTGAATTTGATATGCAAAACATATATCAATAATTTATAAATGTATAAAATGTTTTTTTGGAAGTATATGATAATAACAATGATCATAAAACCACTTAGGTTGGTTATAATTGTGACAACCCTTATATCTAAACCTCTTGTAAATATCATTATGAAATATAATTCATGTAAATTATGTGGGATTGTAACACATTGGTCGGTTGCGACGTGGACACAGAATCATAGAATTGAGGAGGAGATTGCTTGTAAACCCAAGCCTTGCAATTTTCCATCACATAAATCTTTGTTGGTTTAATGACATTGTTGTTCATTCATTGAATGGAGGAGATGGGCCTCCTGAGTGGAGTACAAGTCAATAGACTTGCTCCCATGAATTGTGTTGACAAGGTAAACATGAAAGATAAAAGTCAAGGAAGAAAATCACAATGGGTAGACGAGAGGGTATCATCAAGATTTGATCATTTTTTTGGGCAGTCGAGCATTAGAGGATTTGAAAATTCTTGGATGGATGCTCATGTCTCGAGGGAGACTGCTTGAGAATAGGAGGGAGGATGCAAAGTGAGTCTAGTAGCTAGTGTAGCTCCTTGGAAGACTTGAATTCCTTGAGAACTTGTTTTTTGTGCTTGAGAGGTAGATTCCCTGAGTTTATTGAGGCTTGTGTTGTGCCTACATGTTACCTTTGAGCCTCATTGTAACACAGTTCAGAGGCATGTAGCCGCCACATCTCTTCTCAGAGATAAGCTACCATCGCCCGAGATAGTCTTATTTCCATTATGTTTGTAAGCATATTTGAGTATTTGAGATTAATGTAGAAATTCTCTCTACAAATCTCGCTCTGAGATCATGTAGAAAATCTGACTGTAGATTAACCCGATAATGCAATATACCAAAGCAAAATACTATAATCTACTTCTACTATCAATTTTCTTTGTGGAAGCTTAAAGATCTAGCTAAATCATATTTGAGCAAGATCAAGCTGAACACATATAACCAGAAGAAGAATCAATGCACTTGAAACACAAAAAATACTCAGGGGAAAGCCTCAGCTAAAAAACCCACTATCTGTATTATCATACAAGGTGGAAATATCTTAGAATTACACAAAGCCTTAGCTCTCACAGCTAGCCAGCTCTCAGTACAATCCTCCTGGATGCTCAATGGAAAACAAGGCTTCTCACAAACCTTCTCGTCTACCCTCCAAGCCTCCTATTTCCTTGTGCAGTTTCTTCTGGGTGATCCTCCTGTTACCAAGTGTAACACTGATCTCACACCCTATAAAATTGTGCAATCCTCAAGGAACCTTACCTTGACTGCATGCATTGGTTTCCTTTATAGGAAAACATATGCAACTGATAATACATTGTCCTTGACATTTAATTCAACTGGGTCTTTCTCAGAATAGACATGCATGAGTTTCTGACAAGAGAATCTTCAGTTAACTGAGTAGCACTAGTTGCATGCATGCATGCATCAACTGAATGATAACTCTATATTAATTCCACAAATAGTTTGGAACTAATTTAACTGGACTTAACTCAGTAAACTGAGTTAACTAATTACAACTCAATTATAACTCAATCTTATCTCCTTAATTAAGGGATAATCTCCTTAATTTAAGGGATAACTGTTGCATGAATTTAGAAAGACTTCTAACTTGAATTTCTCCAACTAATTAATCCAAGATGAATCAATTAATTATTTTCAAGCAACTGGTGAGACTAAATTCAAATTTTAATTCAAGGACAAATTAAAAATGGAATATTTTAGATTCTATTTTTATCATTTCTTATCACTATTTTCAACACTCCCTCCCAACAAGAAAAGAATTCAACTCAATCCCGATTCTGAACCTTTGGAATGTTCTGCATGCAACACTTCTCTCTAGTATTGTTGCTCCAACAACTCCAAAAAAAAAAAAACATCCAACTTGAATCAGTGTGATGCATCTGTCATCAAGGTCTCTGACTACTATTGCCTTTGTCAACTGAAAGCTTTGTGCCTCTGTGCTCTTCAATATCGGACTACTCTAGCCTCTGTCACTTTGATCTCTAACTGCATTAATCCCATTGATTCCTCCCGCTACTATGTACTTTGGGCTCTCGTAGCAAGGTGTGATACATGAGATAAAACCTCTAAATGGATCCTGCCCAATTTCAGCCTTCTTGGGACTATCACTCCACATCGCCCCACCTCACACCTGGAGGTATGGCTGCATGTGATCCCTCTACCCACCTAGTTCAAAATTTCCCCCTACTGGAGGTCTCCACATGATTGGATGTCTCCACCCGGTCTCCTCTCAACTTCTCTAGTTGTGGCTGCTCCACAACTTCCTGAAGCTGCTTCTCCAATTGTGGTTCCTCCACAATTTTCTGAGACTTCTTCTAGGACTACATGTTGAGAGGTAATTTACTCTCCCTCTCAACCACCAAGTCTTTAACATTTGCCTTGCTCCTCAAGGCTTTGCATGCATCTTGAATCTCAAGAGCATATAGGTTCTTAACCCGTGAACCAATTTGTCTCACCTGTCTTGTGGTGATGTGTCTAAGGAAAACCTTTCCCTTAATAAAAAACACATCATAGCCACGGTCTTCCAATACCACGACTGATACCAAGTTCTTATTCATTCTAGGCACATACTTCACATCAGTCAAGGTGATAAGAGCTCCATGCTCCCTCTGAAAAGCAACCGTGCCCACTCCTGAAACATTATACCTTTTATCATCACCCATCTCTATGCACATCTTGAGGTCATTCTCCTCCAAGGTACTGAATAAACTTTTATCACCGGTCATGTGGAATGAGGCTCCACTATCAAGATACCAACCACAACCCATCATCGATGACACCATGCAAGCGATGATGGTGAAGTCCATCTTGAACAGAGAAACTAATGCCTCACCTTCAGATCCTTCCGAGGATCCCTTCTTGGACTTCTTCGATGGGCAATTAGTCTCATAATGACCCATCTCGTGACAATTAAAGCATCTCACTTTAGACTTGTCACCCTTCTTCCCTCCATGAGAAGAATTCGATTTGGAATGAGAATCCTTCTCCTTCCCTTTCCTTGCCTTACTTGCTAAGGCCAGATTTTCTTCATTATCATCCTTGGATGAAGAACCATCTCGTGTGCTCCTCCTGATCTCCTCCTGCATGAGATCTGACCATAGTCGTTCCCAATCCAGCAGTTTCTCCCTTCCATTCATAGAGTCCTAGTAGCTATTCCAGCTCTTTGGAAGGCCAAGGAGAGCGAGGCTCACCATATCATCATTGGCAGTAGATATTCCCACACTTCCAAGCTCATCTTTGCAGGTGGTGAGCTTGTTCAGATATGTGGAAATAGTATCTCCCTTCTCCATCTTGATTCTTCGAAGCTTATCCTTGAGCGCCAATTTCCTCTAGTTGCTACTGTTCTAGTAGAGGTCCTTCAATGTCTTCCACATTGAAAATGGAGCATCCTTCCCATGGAGACTCGAGAAAATATGGTCTTGAACTCCCTCAAGGATGATCTGTCTCGCCCTCGCCACACACTTCTTCCACTCATCCAATTCTTGTGCATTAGTTGAAGCTGGATTTTGGATTTCTTGATCAATGAAATCCTTCAAACCATTTTCTTCTAATACAACCTCGATTATATCTTTCCATGATATGTAATTCGAGCTACCTTCCAACGCATACTCGAGTCTCAAGCCATTGAACGCCATTGGCCAATCTTGAAGTATGATATAAGTTCGATTTTCACCTGCAACCTCGAACTTCAAACTTCAAATTCTCTTCTCTGTATACTGTTAACAGCTCTGATAAAATTTGCTCTGATACCATGTAGAAATTCTCTCTACAAATCTCGCTCTGAGATCATGTAGAAAATCTGGTTGCAGATTAACTCGATAATGCAATATACTAAAGAAAAATACTATAATCTACTTCTTCTATCAATTTGCTTTGCGGAAGCTTAAAGATCTAGCTGAATCATATTTGAGGAAGATCAAGCTGAACACATATAACCAGAAGAAGAATCAATGCACATGAAACACAGAAAATTCTCAGGGGAAAGCCTTAGCTAAAAACCTCACTATCTGTATTATCATACAAGGTGGAAATATCTCATAATTACACAAAGCCTTAGCTCTCACAACTAGCCACCTCTCAGTGCAATCCTCCTGGATGCTCATAGGTAAATAAGGCTTCTCACAAACCTTCTCTTCTGCCCTCCAAGCCTCCTATTTCCTTGTGCACTTTCTCCTAGGTGATCCTCCTGTTACCAATTGTAACACTAATCTCACACCCTGTAAAACTGCGCAATCCTCAAGGAACCTTACCTTGATTGCATGCATTGGTTTCCTTTATAGGAAAACATATGCAACTGATAGTACGTTGTCCTTGACATTTAACTCAACTGGGTCTTTCTCAGAATAAACATGCATGAGTTTTTGATGAGAGAATCTTTAGTTAACTGAGTAGCACTAGTTGCATGCATGCGTGCATCAACTGACTGATAACTCTCTATTAATTCCACAAACAGTTTGGAACTAATTTAACTAGACTTAACTCAGTAAACAGAGTTAACTTAATACAACTCAAATATAACTCAATATTATCTCCTTAATTTAAAAGATAACTGTTGCATGACTTTAGAAAGACTTCTAACTTGAATTTCTCCAACTAATTAATCCAAGATGAATTAATTATTTATTTTCAAGCAACTGGTGAGACTAAATTCGAATTTTAATACACAATTTTAATTCAGGGACAATTTAAAATTGGAATATTCTGGATTCTATTTTTATCATTTCTTGTTGCTATTTTCAACAATTAATGAAAATGAAGTGTTATTTCTATTGCATCTTTCCATTTATGATTATATATGTAATTTGTTTTGTTCCTAATTAAATTTGGATCAGTGGTATCAGAGGGGTCTGCTCTTTCTCTGTTTTTCTTTGCATGTCCCCAACGAGGTCAGGATATAAGGAGTTAGGGCTCGGTCTTGTTGAACCTTTGCAAGATCAACCTCACAAACCCCGACTGCCCATGGGGGAAGAAGAGAAACATGAGGGGGTAGGAGATCCTATCAAAATATTGCTCGAGGAGGCCCTCGAGAAACAAAGGAACGTGATGATGGATAACTTTGCCCTCAACGGTTTCCCACCGGCCATGCATCCACATCCAGCAACCACTTTGGAGGCTCCACTCCTTTTAAGGTACAAGTAAACTTTGACGTTCCCATACTTTAGGGTCAAATAGATGCAGACGCCACAGTTAGATGGTTAAATATGCTAGAAGGATATTTTTTTGTTCATGATTTTCTAGCCAAGAAAATATCACGTTTTATCTTCTCAAATTCAACCCCCACGTCAAGGATTGGTGGGAAACCTATTGTGAGCAGAAGACCTCATTTTTTTCAACCGCACCCACTTGGTATTCACTCCAAGATGCTATCAAGGAGTAGTACTACCCTGTCGGGAGCTATGAGGATAAATTCATCAAGTGGAAAATGCTACGGCAAAGAAGGGACCAAGATGTGTTGGAGTTTACCAATGTTTTTCACACCCTTCACACTAAGTTGGGTATCAAGGATTATAAGAAACATTTGGTACTAAAGTACCGCGGCTGCCTACACAGGTATATCTGGGACGAGATGGAGTTCCTGGACATCTCCTCACTCAGCACAATGTACCGATACGCCGTCAAGATTGAGTAGAAGTTTAAATAGAAGAAGCGAGACTTTGGATATGCGAATCTGAAGCAAGGGAAAGGTTCCCCCAAACCGCAGAAAAAAAGGAAAAATTCAAGGTGGGGTGGCCTAGGAAAACCCGCCAAGGCCACAAGAAAAGAAAAACACCGCGAAGTCGAAGAAGGACATGAGAAAGTGGTGTGAGTTCCATAAGAGCTCCACTCACAACACAAGTGAATGTTGGGCCAAGAAGTCACTGGTGGCCGAGATGAAGGCTTTGAAATCATATGCATGTTCCGATTCTGAGTCAGAACCCCACAGGGGGAATGACAAAGGGAAACATATTATCAATGAGGAGCCCAATGCCATTGTTGCTGCCATGAAGATGAAGAAGGAGGAGCCCAAAGATCTAGAGAAGGAGGAGTGCCTCTTCCATTCCCGTATGTGGGTGAAGGGTTCCCCGCTACAGTTCATTGTTGGTATCGGGAGCCAAAAGAAACTCATTTATTTAGAGGTCATGAAGCGTTGGGCTTACCGACCACATCACACCCACAATCGTGCACCATCAGGTGGCTTCACCAAGGATGGGATCTTCGCATGAGCCAGTAGTGTCGCCTTCCATACAACATCAAGCCCTTCACAGATGAGGTATTATGTGGCATTGCTTCTCTTGATGTTTGTGATGTATTATTAGGCAAACCATACTTTTGGAAGCAATATGTTGTGTATGAGTCAAGGCCTTGTGACTTAACTGTTACTTTGGGAAATAAGTTGTACAGGATACTGGAGGTAGCACTGCCCACAACCATCTCTTTGGTTACTACAAAAAATGCAATAAGCTCATTTCCAAAACCAGGAAATTTGTTTTCCAGATGATATTCCCTCAGGGAAAGAAGAAGGCGGTGGCCATGACCTCCAGACAGGGACCCTACGCAAGACAAAAACAGATGGACAAGTTCATGGAGGAGTATGAGGACATCTTCACCTCCCCTGCAGGGGTGCCTCTGCATTGTCAAGTCAAGCACTCCATCGATCTGACTATAGGTGTGTCGTTTCCAAATGGACCAATCTATCAGCGCTTCGTTTTGGAGAACAACGAAATCAAGAGGTAGATTCAAGAGTTGTTGTAGAAAGGTCACATTCGATCGAGTGCATCACCCTGTGGGAACTCGGTCGTGTTGGTACAGAAGAAGGATGGGACTTGGAGACTCTGTATTGACTATCGGGTGCTAAAAAAGATGATTTTTCAGAATAGATACCCAATCCCACGGATTGATGACCTTCTGGACCATGTCAAGGGGAAAAAATATTTCAGCAATATCGACTTGAAGTCCAGATATCACCAAGTACCAATAGAACCCTCCGATGTGTGGAAGACTGCCTTCAAATCCAAGGAGGGCCTTTTTGAATGGTTGGTTATGCCTTTCGGGTTGACGAATGCTCCTGCAACCTTCATGAGGCTAATGGATGACATCTTGCAGCCATTCACCAACTCATCTTTGGTGGTATACTTGGATGACATCCTGATCTTCAGCTAGAGTTAGGAAGAGCCCTCCACCACATTCGACAGGTTCTCCAAACACTGCGACAACACAAGCTGTGTGCCAATTTGGAGAAATGCACTTTTGGCAAGACCCAGGTTCAGTATCTGGGATACATTATTAATGAAAGGGGTGCATTTGGATCCATCTAAGATCCAAGTCATTTGGTATTAGCCAGCCCTAACCACTCTGACAGAGCTCTATAGCTTGCTGAGTCTTACCAATTTCTACCGCAGGTTCGTGTTGGGATTCTCTATATCACTTGGCCCTTGAGTCAAGTCAACAAGGGAAGAGCGAAAGCAAAATTCTTTTGGTCTGAATCTCAACGGAAGGAATTTTCAAATTTCAAACATTGCCTCTACTCTGCACTAGTTCTCACTTTACCATACTTGCAACAACCATTTGAGATCGAGATAGATGCCTATGACTATGCTATTGGGGCAGTCCTTACTCAATAGGGGCATCCAATGGAAGATCACAATGAGACACTTTCAGACATAGTCTGGAAGTATCCCACTTATGAAAAAGAGATGTATTCCATTGTGCAGGCCTGTCGATAATGGAAGCATTACATTTTTGGGAAGGAAACGGTCATCCACACAAACCACTGACCCCTACAGTTCATATAGACATAAGGAAAGTTGCAGAATGATCACCATCAGAAGTGCTCCACATACCTGTAACAGTTCCATTTGAATATCAAGTATAAGAAAGGTAGCACCAATAATTTTGAAGATTGCCTCAGCCAACCACCAATCATGGCGTTAACCACTATGCTCAAATATTGTGGGCACGAGACTTCTAATTGGCCACGTCTCTACAAAAGTGCTCCAAAATTCAGCCACACATACTAGACACTCTTGGAGGGTCAGCAAGTTCTAGATTTTTCACCTCCATGATGCCCAGTTATGCCACCTGGGACACCTTTGTGTTCCTTCAAGTGAGTGTGCTAAGATTATTTGAGAAGCGCACTAAAGTTGAGCCTCTGGGCATTTTGAGGTCGAGAAAATGGTGAAAGTACTGCAGAATTATTTTCATTGACCGAATCTTTGATAGGATGTCAGGAAGTGCATCAGATTCTACACTGTCTGCACCATTTCCAAACCAACCATCAAGAAACAAGGCCTCTATACTCCACTGCCTACCCCTAGTCGACCTTGGAATCCATCTCCACAAATTACATGTCGGGTCTTCCTTCTACTAATCATGGCAATGACTGTGATTTTATGGTCGTCGACAAATTCTCAAACATGACCATTATGGCGGCCTGCAAGAAGAATATCATAGCAGAAGCCCCTACTAAACTATTCTTTGAACAAGTGTGGGTACACTTTGGGATCCCATGGTCTATTATCTCAGATCGGGGTAGTAGGTTAATCAATACATTTTGGTCCAGTCTCTGGTTGATGCTGGACACCAAGCTCACTAAGTCCACGACTTTCCATCCCCAAACTGATGGCTAGACAAAGGTCGTCAACAAGATGATCGTACGCATTTTGTGCATGTACAACTCAAAGCATCCACGCACATGGGATGAGAGCCTCCCCTATATCCATCATAGCTATAATCGGGCTCTTCACAGCTTGACTGCCCACAACCGCTTTCAGGTGGTCTTGGGTTCTAGCCACTATGTCCCATTGATGTGGCCATACCATCTGCAGCTACTAAGGCAGATTTGGCTCATGTCCAATTAGAAGTCTGTTAGTGTCGGTATCTTCATCCCTCCATCAGAGATCAAATTCTCTTGTTGCATTGCATATTAGGTGTCTCACTCAGTCAGCTGCATTCCATTAGGAGCATGGATCATCTGACGGTAGTGGCTTCTCCTACAGTTTCCCTCATGTCATTTACCTGTTGGCTCATGTTTACTCATTAATATCATGTACTGTCACTTTTTGTCTTAAAAATTGCAAAAGTCTTTTCTAGGGTTTCATTGTCATTTAGGTCTAGGGTTTCATTAGGATTTCATCAAAAAGGGTTTCAAAATGTCCAATAACAACCAGCAGGCACATGAGGAGGTTCCAGTACCAATAAATTCATAATCACTTGCTTAGAAATGTATTTTTCCTCAAAACTCTGTTTTGAGGAAAAACAGAGTATTCTAGGTTTTTGTTGTATAAATTCATGTAATTTCAGTTCTCTTGTATGTAAATCACTTCAGTGGCAACCCTGGTCACCTTGCCAAGCTTCAGCTGCTCCATCCCCTGCAAGGCAAACAAAAAATCAAAGCATTCAGTTCATCACAGGCAAAAATAAAGCAAACTGCCCAAAAACAGAGTTTGAAAAGCAAGTCAATTGCAAACATTACAAAGTGGGTTGTTGATAAGTGAAAACTTAAAATCTCTTGTATATAACTCATTGGTCATGTTCAAAGAGCTCATTTGCATTCAAAGAAGACATATTAAGCAAGAGAAGGTCGTGTTGGAGAAAGGAAGCAAGTTTGAAGCAAAACTGTGCAAATCCAAAGGCGCGACGCATAGGGCCGCGATTTTCAGTGTTATTTTGTACTGGCGCGGCGCACACAGGAGGTGCGGTGCGTTGGGTTTGAGTCGTGGTGCAAAGAGCTACCAAGCCCGATTTGCTTAAAAACTCCCTCAAATTGCCAAAATCTTTCAACTCTTCTAGTCTGTAAGTAAGTCAAGATCTTTTCCTTGCTAGTGAAGAAGTTTTTCTTAAAGTTTATGGTGGTTGTGTAAAAGAAAATCCAAACCCTAATATCTTGCAATTTCTCAAAAGCCATTGCCTAGGGTTTTGTACTTCTCATTTTGTTGCCTTCTATCACTCCCTCACTTTTCACTCCATTTATTTTCTCAGCTTATCCACCCATTCCCTAACTCCCATATTCCTAAAAATCATATATCCCTATCCCAATTCCCATTTCCCAATTCCTAAATACAAATTCCCAAACCCTAGCCGTTATCCCTAAAACTCCCATATTACTCCCTAATCCCCTATTTCCCTAAATGAACCCTATCCTAACAGTCCTAAAATCCCTCATTTTCCCCTCCCTCTACAGTCCCTCATATCACTTTTCCCTTGGTGGCAGAAAATCAAGAAACACCATAATTTTCCTATTTTTCATCAAGAAAACTCACTTGCTAGCAGAGATGGAGTCTGATCCTTCATATGACCGTGATGAAGGGACACACAGTGACTCTCCTACAGAGGTACATGCACCCAGGAGACCTCATAAAGTTGCAAAACATTCGGGAGAATCACCAAGCTACCCAAAGGAGGAGGGTGGAGTTTACTTCACTTGAGCAGGAGGTTAATGCCGATCGGGAGTCATGGCTTGAAAGAGCCAATATCCACTTGGAGAGGAAGCTAGAAAAGGCCATCAATGAGAAGAATATGCTAAGAAACATGTCGTATCATTATTTGTCAAGGAACCTGGTGTGCCAAGCTAGAATCAGGAGCTTGAAAGCAAAGTTGAAAAGGGCATCGAGGAGGCGAAAGGAGCATGATAGAATTTAGATATTGGTTGAGGCTTCTTTGGCCCATCACAGCACTTGATGGAGAAGACTCAGCCCAAAAAATTTGGGACACTTTTTGCATTTTTGAAAATTTTGGACTAAAACACAGAATTTTCTGCCCTATGCGTCGCGCCACCTAGCACTTGCTTTTGATAGGAGCCTCCAAATGACAAAAACTCAGCACTTTTGGATTTGGCACAAAAAAATATGATTTCCTACCTATGGCCAAGAAACTTGGGCAGGTTTTGAGCCCTCAAAAAGGTCAAAAACACTCAAAAAATGACCTCACTGCCCCTATTTTGACACACAGGAAGCAGTCTTGGGAGATTTGATTTTTGATAGGGAAAATGAAGGCCAAATTGAAAAATTCCACTTGGGATAGAAAGTAGACATGCATACCTTTCCAACAAGCACACCTGGAGCTCATTTGTACATCGGAAAGGCCTCCAAAAGTGGGTGTAAACAGGCATGATGCATAGAGAATCAGGCGCAACGCATAGAGGAAAAATTGCCAGTTTGACCAAGTTTTGCTATGTTTTTCGCCCAGTTTTGTCTAGTTTGAATTTTTCACTTTCCTAATGGAAAATTTGTGATCTAATTTGATGAAAATTGATGGATCATGATGTAAATATGTCAAATTTTCACTTATGGAGGTAGATTCATTGGTTAAATTGTTGTTTGAAACTGAATGAATCAGTTCCCCAGTTTCTAGAGGCAAGCTGTTCCACTGCCTAATTTGTAGTTCTTAGTTTAGAATTAGTTGGAACATATCCTAAACTCATGAGCTCGACCCCTAGAGGCTAGGATGAGTTTTTGTTTGTCTATATTATGTTGTTTTTCAATCATTAGCATGGTTGGACTCTTGAGAAAGCCTTGAGCTTCATTGTACATTCATTTTCAGTATTTTGGCTAAGGAATTGAGACCAGGATTTGCAGCACTCTTTGGGATTCATGTGGCAATTTTTATTGGTACAGTGCTTCTCTTTGTTATTGTGAATTTGTTTATGTGATTGCATTATCTATCTTATTTCTTCTTAACTAAACAAACAAGAGTGTAAGTAGAATTCATTGAAAGTGCAATGCTCTACTTGAAGTTTGCTTTAGTTATTTGATGTTTTCAGCTATTTGGGGAGGATTCATGATTTCCCTTGCCCTCTTCAACACCTCACCTTTCTTTTCCTTCCATCTCACTAAAATTTAAGTGCCAAAACGATTGCCTACCTTGCCCTATTGAGATCTCTGCAGAATTGAGCCTTAATCCCCGCACCCCAAAATGTGCCTTTTCCTCTGAGCCAACAAAACCCCATTTTATCAAATCAAATTTTCTTGCACAGATACCTAGCCTAAAATCAAAAGATATTTTAGTCATCTCAAGCCCCCCATAGATCATAATTTGCTGAGATTGACCTGGAGAGAGCCCTCTCCTGACCTGGTAGGGCTAGCTACCAGGCTGAGCGTGGTTTGATGTTGGCCCTGGATCCTACCTTTTCAGCCTGAGGTAAATCTAGGCTCTAACAAAGTCGATAAGGAAAACAAATTCATTGAGCACATCCAACATATCTACCAGTAATTCCATGACATTCTGGAGAAATCAAATTCCAAGTACAAGCAGTGACATGATCAACATCGGGTACCACATAAGTTTCAGGAGGGCGACAAAGTCTAGTTGCATTTGTAGAAGGAACACCTTACTGAAGCCTATCGAAAACCCATACCACTCTGATATGGTCCTTACACCATTACCAAGGTTGTGGGAGATAATGTATTTGAGCTCAGCATTCCCCCATTCCTTGGCCTGCACCCAGTGTTCAATGTGGACCGCCTTCGACCATACTTCCCACCATTGTTGGACACATCAAACATTGCAGAACAACTCACACCTACAGAGTTAAATCCAGATTGCATGGAACAAGCCACAATTGATCGGATCATGGACACACAGATCAAGAACACCCGACAACAAAGGATCCAACTATATCGAGTTGTCAAAGCAGGCCAACTCCTTCACCAGGGAAAGTGGCTCACTAGGGACCAAGTTCAGCAGAAGTTTCCTCATCTCATGGAGGAACTCAACACAATGGGGACCATTTCTTCCTAAGTGGGGAGGAATGATCCAGCTGGATATTTTTAGCTACCCACGATTCCACTTGGAACCCCCACCATTGTTTCTTTCGGTTTTTCAGTTTCCTTCTTTGTAGTAGAATTTACTATTTTTGGCAGTTTTTCGAGTCTTGAACTTCCGAAGACATTTTGAGGCCCTAAACAACCTTTTTTGGGAAACTGGGAGTCCTCGAATAGATCTTTCTAACGAGGTATTGTGTGCATCAAATAAAGATCGTATGCCAAAGTTACGACCCCGAGAAGTTGATGTACCAATTTACCCAAACGGGGCCCATAGTTTGGCACTTCATCTCCTAGGGTTAGGTTTTTGGATGTTTAGGGTTTTCTATTGTTTCTCAATAATAAATAGGCCTTTGAGCCTCATTTTAACACAGTTCAGAGGCATGTAGCCGCCAGATCTCTTCTCAAAGATAAGCTACCATTGCCTAAGCTAGTCTTATTTCCATTATGTTTGTAAGCATATTTTAGTATTTGAGATTAATGAAAATGAAGCGTTATTTCTATTGCATCTTTGTATTTATGGTTATATCTATAATTTGTTGTGTTCCCACTTAAATCTGGATCACATGCATGCATACCAGAGGGAAGAAGATTAATTTGTATGCGATAAATACAAAATGGGCTAGTAATTTTGACAAGTTTGTAACAAGTTACATTTGTGTTGAAGGATGCAAAGATTACCTGTAATAATGAAAATAATATTTTGTTAGCATAGTTATAAAGACTGAAAATTTGACAAAAAAAATATAGATTAATAACCACTATACCCATAAATTAGTGAAGTAGTTTACATGTGAAAGAATGTTATCAAAACTTATTCAACCTTCTAGAAATTAAAATATTATATGTATACATTAGAAAATTTTCAAACAAACTCTCTCAGAGTTGTAGATAATACTACTAACTTATAAGGAAACAAGATAAAGACTTGTAAAGATAGCAAGATCTTGCTACAAAGTCTAAATTATTTAATCTTCAACATGAACCAAGAACTGGCTATGACCATACGAATTCTAAGCCTAGTCTTAATCAAGACCCTACATTAAACTAGGGAATGTACTGGTTCAAAGGCAACCATATGTTGTCACTCTACTGAAAGTTACAAGAAAATCATACATGAGAAACCCCGAGGGTTTTTATTAAATAATAACCACTATGGACAAATTGGATAGTTACCTGAAATATGGACTCTTGCCAAGAGAAAGTTCCAGAAAGATTCCTTGTTTCAAAACCTACGTTTTCTACCTATGATAGATGTAAACTATATCAAAATATTTATAAAAGGATTTTAAGTTAACAAATTTGCATAGGGTTAAACCTTATTTATTAAACAAAATGCACATAATTAAGTTCATCCACAGTATGAAATTTATATATGGAACCATGGCTAAGCCTTTAGACTAACATTTACTATGGCCATACAATATCCATGGTGTGCTAGGGTTTTAATAATTAAACTCTAAGTCGTAAAATGTCTAGAAAACCAACAAGGCGTGCGAGAAAAATAATTAATGTTTTTTTTTTCTTTTAAAGAAAGGAACAATACAATATTACCTTCCGAAATTGAATCCCCTATTGATAGTGAACCTCTGCCGAGAGGAGGCTAGAAGTAACTCCATATCTCCATATTGAACTTGTGTACAAACAGAAAAAGGTTAATATAATACATTGGTTTGTTTATTAGACAAAAATATGTCATACATAAGGAAATGAAAAACAAGGTTTACCTAGGGAGAAAGGGGAACAAATAAAATCACTTGAAACAATTTAAATTAAACCACTAGCAAGCTAAAGGATATTTCTTGCCATGGATAGAGACTGAGAAGAATCTCGACATCATTAGGGAAATACTCCCTATGAAACCTGCAACTCGAAGATGAAAACAATTGGTTAAACTAACAATACAAACAATTGACGTAAGGAAATGTAGATATATATCATAAAATCAACCTTCTACTCTATTACATACCAATTCAGCCATATGAAGCTGCAATGTATTTCCACCAGAAGAAAATGAATGAAACCTGGAAAGAGGATGAGGTTATAGTTGTTTGTTAATTTAGCAATGAATGGAAAATCGAAACCCAATTGTAGAGTAGAGAAAAACACTATCTATAAACCTAATGGAAATGACCAAGTGAACTAGTGGAGGGAAGGTCATTATGATCAATATGAAACCCTAGCATTGGACATTGTTGATGTGTCAAAACTCCATATTGTCCATTCATTGTAAAGTCTATGTTTTACCATGTGGATCCATGTGAGGCTAGGTTGGGAGCCTCTTCATGGACCAATAGAAATGATCCATGTGATCAAGCATGGTTTGTGTGTTAAATTCATATGTCATTTCAATTGTGGAGGTAACCCTCATACATAGTCTTAAAGCATAGAACGCAACAATCGTAATACCATATGCCATGGTTAGAAATTTGTAAATAATGTTGGGGTAGGACTCAGTCATAAAGAATGAAGGAGGAGGGGTGAAATCTCATGGTATGATTGCATGACATATTTACAAAAATAGTCTTGTGTCGAACCTTGTATGAATTCAATGAGAGGTAAAAATAACATTTATGCCTAACTACATATGTATAAGACTAAAATCAAGTTGAAAGTTATGGTGGTTAAGTGACCCCATAGT
Source organism: Pinus tabuliformis (assembly GCA_031772625.1). Taxonomy (NCBI): domain Eukaryota; kingdom Viridiplantae; phylum Streptophyta; class Pinopsida; order Pinales; family Pinaceae; genus Pinus; species Pinus tabuliformis. The sequence continues at coordinate 1,307,588,403 of CM062818.1, forward strand.
GAATTTAATAGTGGTTGTATTTTTATATGCCACTAGCCCAAAACATAGACCGAAGAGTGTCTTGGGAAATGTTGACACCTAATAATCAAGATTGGGTGAATAAATATAATCAATGTAAATAAATAATAAGAGATATGAAGAGTCATCAGGAGATGAAGTGAACAGTCTCCCTCATGTATATAATAAAGATCAACCTAAAGGAATAATATGAATTGATTTGTTTTGAGGAGTTACTGCCTGGTCTAACATGGTATCAGAGCCAGGTTCCGAAATTAGTTGTAACTCCCTTCTGCCATTTTCTTGCAGTCTGTCCCCCTGTGGAGTCTGTCTACTACGCTCTTTGTCTGCCATAATTATTGATGTGCCATTCTGCGCTCTGTGTTACCCACTGCGTGGCTTTTGCGCATAACTATTGTCTGCCATATTCCATATATTCCGACTTACCCCCTCCACAGTTGCTGCCATTGTCTAAACGATGCATTATCTGCGTCCTCTAGAAGGAGTTTTGGGCGTTAAAAGAATTTTCTTTTGAGGGGACAAGTCGTGGTTCTTAGAGTCTTTTGACTGTCCGACTGCTTCTCATCTATGGCTATCGCCTACGCATATGTGTTACCAGAATGCATTCTCTCCAGTGTTTCAATAGGTGCTACGAGATGCTCACATGGTTTCAATTAAACAATTCTCCTGCACATTGATTCCTTTTACAAATAAATATCGCTCCATTGAGAATATTTTGAAAGATATATAAGAGGTCTACGTCTGCACTGAGTAATGGGTTTAGAAATCTAATATAACTGGGGCACACAATTTTCTGCACTCGCTGCACTCATTCTGCTTGTTTTCATTCTTGGACCAGTGGCTTCAAAGCATAGCCCAGTGCTAGTATTAAATACCTACGTGTTCTTATCCTGTAATTTTGATTCGAGTTGCTGGAATGATACCATTGTTTATGATGTTGCTGGTTTGTAATACGTAATACCATTGTTTATCTTGAACGTTGGTATCAGTTCTTGTATCGGCCAGTGTTGCTATTAATTACATTATTTACATTAAGTCTGTTGAACGTTGCCCCATATATTGAAGTCTGTTGTATTTACGCTGCCTTAATACACAGTCTTGGTGTATTACATTGATCGCTGGTCCAACCATATATTGAACGCTGGTATCACCATATGCTGCCCCACTCGTGTATGCATTGAAGTTTTTTTTGGCATATAAAAATCGTTGAATGCCATGTGTTGAATAGAGTTTTTTTTTTTTTTTTCTAAAAACAAGGTTGTGGGTCAAAGCACTGTGGCATGAAGTGTTGAATGCGCTGTACAGTTTTGTGTATTTACAGTCTTGGGTATTGACATTTGCTGTCCAGTTGAATTTGCTATCCAGTCATATCAGAATTATATTTTTTTCCCATTAAGAGTAAAATTTTGCAGCAGAATTTTTTGTTACAGTATGCATTCAATCATATCCATTGTGGGAATAATTCTCACTGGAAAAGAGAACTATCCTAAGTGGTCCCGAACGATAAAACACACCCTCATTTTCAATGAGTTGTGGAAAGGAGTGTGTATTGGAGACGGAGACAAACAGCCAAAACAGCCTACCTTAGACAAAGAGCTGGCCATTTGGGAAAATAAGAACACCAAAGCCTATGCATTAATTGCAGCATCTGTAAGTGAAGAGGTGAGTTTCCATATTACGCCATTTTCAACTGCTTTCGAAGCCTTACAAAAGCTGAAAGAAATCTATGACTCACATTTTGCACTTGAAGTTGTTCAACTCATGATTAAACTCTTTACTCTTGAATTGAAAAATAATGATCCTCTTGCTCTTGAATCTAAAGTAAAGTATATAATGCATGATATCCAAGCCACTAAGATTGATTTGGATATTCCTCTTATCGCTTTTCGCAAGGCACTTTATCCTACTTACTCCAATTATCTTGAGTCATTGCAAGCAAATGGAAATCTTAAAGACATTACCTTTGACTCTCTTGTGAAAAAATTTGTTGAAAGAGAGAAAGATTTTGGAAAGAAGACAACCTCTGAATCTTCTGAAGAGGCTGTGTGCCTTGCTCATAAAGAAAAGCATCATAAAGAAAAGCATCCTGCTCAAAATTCTTCCAGAGGAAGAGGTGGTCGAAGAGGAAGAGAAAGATATTTTAGAGGCGGGGGGGACGCAAACACTCTCAAGGAGAAAAGGCAGATTTGCACTGCATATGCTGGAAAAGAAATGGATCACATGATGCCTCTACATGCAAGCTACCATGGGACAAAATTGAGTAGCAAAGAAATCAACAGAAAGGTAAAATTGATGATACAGACAAAGGTAAAGCATCTGAATCCGCTCACTATGTTGTGGCACAATGTAATATTGGAGTAAATGAAGATTTATTTAATGCTTCACTTGCTTCGTGGAAAAATGATTGGTTGCTTGATTCAGGAGCAACTTGCCACATGACTCGTAGAAAATATTTTTTGAAGAATTTACTGACAATGTTGATGGAGCAGTATACTTTGCAGACCAATCAAAAATCAAGCCATCAGGGCTTGGTACAATCAGGCTTAAACTGCCTGGTCTTCCAGCCTTTCTTCTGCATCATGTTCTATATCTCCCACATCTCAAGAGAAACATGCTATCCTTGGTCCACATCCGCCAGCAAGGTCACTCAATTCATATGTTTGATGGTAAGCTTGAGGTGAGAAAAGCATCTGACCACTCACTTGTCATGAGGGGAATAGAAGAAGAAAGGCTTCTCAAGCTGCAAGGTACCTCTGCTCATGCACAACATTTCTCATACAATTCTCATTATGAAGAAGGTACACTTCCATCAAGTTTATTATGGCATGCTAGATTTGGACATTTGAACTATGACAGCCTCCGCTTGTTGAAGAAAAATGGTGTTGCTGGTTTGCCTACAATTCCTAGGAAATTTAAGCAATGTGATGCTTGCATTCTAGGAAAGCATAGCAAACAGTCTTTTCATGATTCACATTCAAGAGCACATAGAAAAATTGAACTCATTCATTCAGATTTATGTGGTCCAATGCCTGTTCCTTCTGCAAATGGAAATAAATATATGATGACATTTATTGATGACTACACCAGAATGTGTTGGGTTTATTTATTGAAGAACAAATCTGATGATTTTCAAACATTCAAGAACCTTCATAAATGGATTGAAAATGATGCACAATCTCATATTGGGTCTATTCGCACTGATAATGGAAAATAATACACATCAAATGAATTTGAAAAATATCTTTGCCAACATGGGATCAGAAATCAAACAACTGTGCCTTATAATCCCCAACAAAATGGTGTAGCTAAAAGAATGAATAGGACAATCTTGAATATGGTATGGTCCATGCTCTTCTTCAAAAATGTAAAGATAATGTTTTGGGCTGATGTTGCTCTATATGTTGCATATATATAGAATAGATGTCCGTCTAATGCTATTAGAAACAAGACTCCATATGAAATGTGGTATGGACATGTTCCTCCGGTAAAGCATCTCAGGTCCTTTGGTTCCACCTGTTATGCCTTGATACCAAAGGTACATAGAAACAAACTTGGTGCAAGAAGTCGTAAGTGTATCTTCCTGGGGTATTCAAACACCTCCAAAGCATACCGTCTCTATGATGAAGTTAATAAAAAGTTTGTTGTATCTAGAGATGTAATTTTTCTTGAATCATCCAAAACTGACAATGTTGTTGAGTGGCAACTTGATCGCTTGGATAGATTCGCAAATGCAAAATCATTTCAAGAATTTGATAACCAGATTCCACATCTTGAAGGGAGGATTCCTATACTAGATCAACATTTGGAATCTTCTTCTGAAGAACTCTCTCCCCCGCATGAAACTCCAACTACGGATGATGCTTTAAGTGATGTGATTGATAGAATTGGGAGACTCAATCTTGATTTAGTCCCAACTCAATCAAAAGAGCAGCCTGGACCACCTGAGAAAGGTCCCCCAAAGTGGCTGACAAAGACACTTGAAAGTGTTCATCTTGATGAGGTTGGAAAGACAGGAACTAGAAATTCAAACAGGCAAAATGGAGGTGATGTAGATGACTCTAATTCACCTGTTGATATGGATGTTTCTTATGATTGTGAATTGAACTTGTATACAGATTTTGAACGAACTTCCTTCAAATAAGCTGCTTTTCATGATGAATGGAAAGTATCGATGCAAAAGGAGTATGATGCCCTCATAAAGAATGGCACTTGGAAGCTGGTTGATCCTCCATTAGGAACCAAATCATGGGTCTACAAGAACAAGTATAAAGCTGATGGCTCACTTGAAAAGCACAAAGCTAGGCTTGTGGCAAAAGGTTTTGCACAGAAGGAAGGGGTCGATTATGAGGAGACTTTTTCCCCCCACAGCAAAATGGGCTACCATCTGGACACTCTTTGCCCTAGCAGCTCAAAACGGTTGGAAAGTCCATCAAATGGATGTAAAAACTGCTTTCTTGAATGGAGATCTAAAAGAGAATGATTTTATGTCCCAGCCTAAAGGATTTGCTGTGAAAGGACATGAACATAAAGTATGCAAACTTGTGAAGTCCTTGTATGGCCTCAAACATGCACTGTGAGCCTGGTATGAAAAATTAACTGAGCATCTTCTAAAACTCAATTTCAAACATTATGATCTTGATGATGCAACTTTATTTGTCAAGAAAGTTGGAAAAACAGTTGTATATCTCGTGGTATATGTAAATGATCTTTTGATGACAGGGAACAATGAAAGCTACATTGCATCCATAAAGAAAGAATTAGGGAAAAGTTTTGAAATGACTGATTTGAGCTATGTTCATTACTATCTTGGTATTGAAGTAACCCAACATCCAAATTCCATATTTCTTTCTCAAAAGAAATACATTGGAGATCTGTTGAACAGGTTTTGCATGACAAAATGCAATCCTCTTACTACTCCAATGAAACAAAACTTAAAGCTCACATCTGTTGAAGGAAAAGAATTTGAGGATGCAACAAAGTATAGACAACTTGTAGGAAGTCTCAACTACCTAAATACTACTAGACCAGACATTTCCTTTGTTGTTGGAATCCTCTCTAGGTTTATGCAAAAGCCTTGTGAGGGACATTAGTCTGCTGCAAAAAGAGTTCTAAGGTACTTGAAGGGAACTCAAGACTTTGGAATCAAGTATACACAGGTGGACGACTTCAGTTTGATTGGATACTCTGATTCAGACTTCGATGGAGACAAAGAAACTGGGGTATCTACTTCATGATATGCTATGAGTCTTGGATCAGGAGTTGTCCCTTGGAGATCACACAAACAATTAGTTCCAACAGATTCCACAACAAAAGCAGAATATGTGGCAGCAACTGAAGCAACAAAAGAAATTGTGTGGCTCAGGAAAATTCTTGAATATTTGTAGGTAAAACAAGTACAATCAACTCCACTCATGATTGGCAATACTTCTGCAATAAAGTTGGCCAAGAACCCAAAGTTCCATGATTGAACAAAGCACATCAATACCAAATATCATCTGATTCGACATCATGTTGAGGCCAAAACAATCCATCTCCATCATTGTTCCACTAATGAGAAAATTGCCGACATCTTCACCAAAGGACTTGGAAGAGAAAAGCTTGATGCTTGGACTCACCAACATCCCTTCAGATTAAGGGGGGGAATATTGACACCTAATCATCAGGATTGGGTGAATAAATATAATCAATGTAAATAAATAATAAGAGATATGAACAATCATCGTGAGATGAAGTGAACAGTCTCCCTCATGTATATAATAAAGATCAACCTAAAGGAATAATATGAATTGATTTGTTTTGAGGAGTTACTACCTGGTCTAACAGGAAAGGTTAGGGTCAACCTAAAATATATGTGTTATAAGGTGATAAAATAATATGTTAAAATTTAAAATCAACTTGTACCAAAGTTTTACAAAGGAAAAATTGGTCAATGACCAAGTCAATATCATTGTATTAAGTCATAGTCTTGTGGAGTACTACTTGAGTACTGTAATTCAGTCAGTAAGAAAAAAAATTAGGGTGCATTTTGTGGTTAATTACAACCAATTTTTACAAATATGTGAAAGTCACACTTTTGGGGAACTACCAAACATTGTTTGGTTCTCCTTGAGAAGAATGGCTTCTTGACAATGTACTTTAGGGCTTCATGATCCACATAAAAAATGCATTGATTAGACAAAAAGTAACGTTAATTATTTTGTAAAGCATAAGCCTTACCTAAGCTTCCCAATTGGAATTTTTGTGGATATTCTTTGCTAATGATGATTTTGGTGAAATAGATGTTTTGGATCATATCATTATAATATTTTTCATCCATCTTGATGCTTTCAAAGTAGAAAAAATGGAGGAATCATCTTGTAGGGTAATTTTTACAAGTAGTCCAACTTGGAAAATTTGGGAGCCATTTTAAGACCTTAAATGACCACTTTTTGTGGTCTTGAATTTATATAGACTTATATTCCATAATATACACATGCATACCTTTCCAGTGATACAAGAATCACCTCAATAAGAGCTTGTATGAGAAAGTCATGCCTCTTAGAAGTTGACCTATTTTGATTGACCACCATAATTCGAGAGGATGCCACATCATCACTCATTGCTCATGGAAAAGGGGCTAGTCATGTGGAAACTACCAAGAAGACTCTAGAAGGCTCAAATTGTAACTCATATGGAAGGCTTAATGGGTCAAATTTAAGCCCTAGCTGGATATTGGGTTGTGTTATATTGAGCCATTAGGAGGAAAATGGCTTCCATTCTATTCGAGAGCATTTTTGTTCCATAATAGAGAAAAGTAGTTGAGGGTGGATATAAAGAGAGCGGAGTATAGGAGGATTTTTTGTAGGTTTTAACCCTTTACAAAAATTACCTGCAAAAAAATTCTTCAAACATTAAAATAAACAATGGCAAGAACATAAACAAATATACACAAAAATTTTCCCCTAGATCCCAAAATCAGGACTACCTAATTGATTTTTCATTATTTTCCTTTCAATGTTACTATATATATATATATATATATATATATATATATATATATACATACATGTTGAAGCATTCATAAACTCCAATCCATTAACCTTGGATTAGAACATAATTGTAGTTCCCTCGATCAGATCTACAAAATACCATGGGCAAAAAACCATCATGCCCAAAACCATGTGAAAAACCCATGCACAAAACCATGGGTAGGTATGTCCATCATCTTTCAGTCTGCTCCCCCATTCTTGGGTCCACATAAAAAAATCTCAGGGCATTTCCCAGGATCTCGTGCAAGGGGGCTATCGCCCCCTTGTGACCCCCTCGCTACACCCAACGCAACATACAACACGAAGTTCTTGTTGTGGAAAGAATATAACACATACCCAACATGTTTTCTGTAACAACCTGCAGGGCATAGGTCTTAGGAAACTTCATATAGAGTGCCTCCTCCTTTGTATTTTCATCATTTCCATTCAAACAAAAGGGTAGAGCAACCTCAAATTCCAACTCAGTTTTATTTTGAAAGGGATTCCTAGATCATATCATGGTATTCAAAGTGCTTGTTGTGTGCTTGTATTTCATTGTTCTTTATTTTTTGCATTTTATCTATTTTTTTCTATGTGGTTCATAGGCCCCAAAGATCGGCAACAGCTACATCCACATAATATTTGTACCAGGCAGATCCACCCAAAGAGATTACTTCCTACTAGTTCAACCACAAAGCCTAACCCGGAGGTTGTCAAGAGAATTGAACTCATGACCTCTTAATAACAACAGTTCTTTAACGATGGGGACTTGACCAATTGAGCTAACCCTCAGGGCTAAAGCATTTTATCTATTATATGCATACGTGGAAAAACAGTGACTAATATATCCAAATGTCAAGGAAAATTAACCATCATAGTATAAATTTTGGATTTCAATCTATTTTTATCAAATAGACTATGATGAACTATCTAATGGAATATTCATAGTAGTTATAGCTCAATAAATTAGGGATTCGTCCCTTTAGCTACTAATGTGTTAAAACAACCCTAATTTCCATGCTTGAAGCATCCACATGAACACATGTTCATTTGCCCTAGTATGAAAAGCAAAGAATTGGAGTATTGAAAATATTTCCTTCAGAATTTTGATTCCTTGTTGGCATTCTTTAAGCCAAATAAAATGTCTCCTTCTTTAGAATCATTCCCAAGGGATCCACCAATTTCGCATACAATTTCACATACTTCTAGTAACACCTTGTGTGCCTCAAAACTGACTTGATTTTGGGGTTGGTTGAGGGGAAGAGGGATTCACTAGTGGTTTGAGATCATGAATCACTCTAACTTTATCTAGGTAATCCATTATCCTTACTTGAACATGATATGTCCTAGTAGTATGCTAGAGGGATGAAGGATCTAACATTTTTATGGGTTCAATGAGATCCTTATCTTGTAGCACCTACTAAACATCCTTTAGAGATTCAAAAAAATGATTATTCAAGCATATGAATAGAGATTATCTACGTAAATCTCTAATTTTTTGTGAATAATTCCATTGAAGATATTAATTGAAGTCGAGGTTCCTAGATGCTCCTAAAATCATGCAGCAAACATGTCATGTTGGCATTTCTGTTATAGCGTTTCTTCTGGGAGGTTATAGAATTTGAATCTTAGACCATAATGAGGGGAAATCTTGTTGATCATTTGGTCTAACTTTCATATCTTGTGTCACAATATTTTAATATATATGATCAAAGGAATTCGAGAGTCCTAGATGCTCCTCAAATAATGCATCAATCAGGTCATGTTGGCATTTCTACTATAACTTTTCATCCAAGATGTTGTAGAGGCTGAAACTTGGAACATAGTGAGGGGAACTCCATTAATCATCTAGTTTAGTTTTCAGAACTTGGACTACTATAATTTAGGATATATTCCCTGAGGAAGTTTCTTTATTAGTTTGTATGCAAATTGTTTGAAGAAATGCCAAAATAGTTTAATGATTCATTGCATACAAATTGTTTGATAAAATGCGCCAATGAAATGTTGTTTTGTTGATGGGGATAGTATTGTTGTATGTTAGCATTTTTGTATGATAGTACTACTATAGTTTATACATGCCCATAGCATGCAAAGCATTTGAATAAATGTGTTAAAAGTGTTTTATTAAAATATGCATACAAATTATTTGATAAACTACCTCAAAAACAAAAATCAAAAGTCGCATGATTGCGTAATATATCTCAATTAGTATGCTGCAAGTGGAAATAAAGCAATGTTTCTTATTTGATTTCATACAAAATGTCTGAAAAAAATGATATAAGAAAAAAACTACTTAATTGATTGTATACAAAGCATTAGAAGAAAGGTTTACATTTGAAGTGTTCGACAAAATGTATGAGAGATGAAAATCAAGTTTTTGCAAGCGTGGTTAGGATAATTTAGTAGGGGTATGTGACAAAGTGGTATTAGAGCTTACTTTCAAGCTAGTAAAAAAAAAATGGACACTAATCTGACAAGATCAAGACTTTCTTCTTGATACCAAAAATTTATTTGAATGGGAAAATTAGTTTTGTTGTGCTAAATTCCTCTTCAGAATATGAAAAATTGCTTAAGAATTCATGAGGTTAATTGCAAGTTTTAGTCATGAAGTTTTGAGTGTTTTTATGTAAATTACATGTACAAATTAACATAAACAAATGAATGAATAGTATCATATAACATACATGAACATCACCAAAATAGTATCACAACAACACATGATGAAGGAGTTCACCCCGCCTGGGCTATGTCTCCTTGGTCCAGCTTCCAATGGCTTGGCCCTCTCTATTATGCTCAAAAGTGTGAATACATCAGTTTACAATGCTCAGATAGCTTTAAAACCTATTCCAATGGCTCCAGAATGCCCAAAAATGTCTGTCTAGCCTCTTTCTGCTCCTGATTTGGTAAAAAACTGAAGAAGTTATGGCTTCCCCAAGTCTTTCTACTAATCGCACCTCAATTTCCCCAAAATCCAGCACCATCCTACAAATTTTCCCTAAATTTCGCTAACCGAGCACCGATCTTTCCTAATTTTAGGCAAAATTATCGTACATGTTAAATGTCCTATAAGTCCTTAAATCCTAAAATTTAGGACATGTGGGGGGGCACGTGCCTGGGGCTAACGCCAACGGCTCGTCCTCACTAGTCTGGCCCCCATTCCACTCCAATGGTGGTCCCTTGGACTAGCACGCGCCCAAGGGCTGGCCCTCGTGGATGATCCTTTCCCCGAAGCGTGCACGATGTCAACCTTAAATACATGCTAACACCCATAGTTATTAAGAACCATATGTGTGGTGTGTTGGTAGGAGGCTTGGCTTGTTGCTTGGAGGTCGTGGGTTTGACCCCCATCGTTGTTGCCCGGACCTTAACCGAAATTTTGGTGGCCCTTGGGCTGCCACGTGGCGGCCCCTAGCTGAGCGAAAATTAGTTTTGTTGTGCTAAATTCCTCTTCAGAATATGTAAAAGTGCTTAAGGATTCATGAGGTTAATTGCAAGTTTTAACATGAGTTTTTGATTATTTTTATGTAAATTGCATGTAAAAATTAACATAAACAAATGACTGAATAGAATCATATAACAGACATGAACATCACCAAGATAGTATCGCAATAGCACATGATGAAGGAGTTCACCCAGCCTGGGCTACGTCTCCTTGGTTCAGCTTCCAATGGCTTGACCCTCCTTATTATGCTCAAAAGTGTGAATACATCAATTTACAATTCTCGGATAGCTCTGAATCCTGTTCCAATGGCTCCAGAATGCCCAAAAATGCATATCTAGCCTATTTTTGCTCATAATTTGATCAAGAACTGAAGAACTTATGGCTTCCCCAAGTCTTTCTGTTAATCGCACCTCAATTTTCTGAAAATTCGACACCATCCTACAAATTCGCCCCCAATTCTGCTAACCAAGCGTTGATTTTGCCTAATTCCGGGTGAAATTGTCAGACGCATTAAATGGCCTATAAGGCCTTAAATCCAAAATTTTGGACATGTGGGGGGCCATGTGCCTGGGGCTAAGGCCAATGGCCCACCCCTGTTGGTCAGGCCCCCACTCCGCTCATATGGTGGTCCTATGGGTGGCTCGTCCAAGGGTTGGCCCTTATCCCGGATTGCGTAACACTTACCATTTAAATAGGATCCGACAACCATATATATTAAGAAATAAATGTGTGGCACGTTGGTAGGAGGCTTGGACTTATGCTTGGAGGTCATGGGTTTGACCCCCACTGCTGCTGCCCAGACCTTAAATGAATTTTTGGTGGCCCTCGAGCTACCACATGGCGGCCCCTGGTTGGGCCACGTGGTAGCTTGTGGTTGGCCACCAACCATCTAATTAAATTCTACCAAATGCACCCAATGACAAACTGCCACTTGGCATCACATGATTCATCGAAGGAGCTCGTTGACTAGTCAACCCTGCCACATCAGTATACACAATCAGTGCCACGTCAGTAGTACAGACTGTTCACTGGGCTGTCACATTTTTCAAAAATTCCCTTGTTTGGGAAAGCAAATAGAACGTGATTCTAGGAGCATATGGTGTCTGTTTCACGTTAAACAAGTTGCACCGGATTTAAGATGACAAGCACTACACGGTCGTTCAGGTTCCACACTGATCCGACAACTTTGAATTTTGAGCTATTTTTTTCAGCACCTGATCAGTCTACAAAGCATTTGAAGAAAGGTTTACATGTACATTGTTTGAAAAAATGTATGAGAGATGAAAATCAAGTTTTTGCAAGTGTGGTTAGGATAATTTAGTAGGGGTATGTGACAAAGTGATATTAGAGCTTACTTTCAAGCTAGTAAAAAAAAAAACTGGGTACCCTGTAACCTTTGTATGTCATTGAGGGAATTTGGTATGTGACATTAGATGACTATCCTAATGTTTACTTGCATTTTGAGTGATTATTGAGATATGTGGTGAGTTTGGTGAAAGTGGAGGCCTTGTGAGTGAGAACCTCCTCAGCTTAAGGGATCTCCTCCACTTGCTAGCGAATTTGTCTGTCATACAACCCCATCGTAGCTAGGGGGTTTGCAGGGAAGAAGATTACTTAGGGAGCAAGCAGGGTGGTTGACCAACAAATTAGCAAAATTCTATTGAGTGACAAGTATTGCAGTTGTAAACATCTCGAGTGGGAGCTACAAATTCAAGAACAACATTATCACTTCGAAGTCATTTGGAGCACTATCAATATAATTGAATGATACTTTGGTTTTGTAAAATTTGATTAGTTGTGATGTATATTCAAATTTCTATTCAAAATTTTCTATGGATTATTTTAGACTTCTAATAAATGTATTACTTATATGAATTCAAGGTGTAAAACCAATGATAAACGATCATTATGCATGTTAGATTTTTGTGCTATTTAGTGCTCAATGTTATTTTCTGCCATGAGTATTACAACAAATATTTTTATATTCTTGTTGAGATTACCAATAAGAATGGTTTATTAATTCAATTTATGGATACAAGTTCTTATCTGTCATTACCATTTTTTACATTACAAGTAATTTATTTAATTTTTAATTAGTTCTATTTTGGTTACCAAACTCTCAACACTACAAATTCCATGTCTTGTGGTATCCTGACATGGTTGTTTGGCACATGGTTTGCAAATTCCCAATGCGTATGAGATGCACAAGTTATAAGTATAGCTTGATACACTTTAGTATCCGTTGAACTTTATAGTTAAAGTTCAAAATACCAGCATGGCTCTGTCATTTCTTCTATTCCCTAGATCACTTGGTAGGTTATGGAGCCCTCTTGCAATTGGACTAGTAAATTTTCCCTTGCACCACACATTTAGATTACATCTAGCTTGGTGTGAAAACATTTAGTGTATGATGTGAATTATCCTCTGCATCCTTTAACTTAGCTTCGTAGTCGAAATATTCTGAAGTTTTCCTTTAATTTTTCCTAACATATATTTGCGTTGAATGAATAAGGAAATGGTAAAAAGTTAGAGATGCTCATTGAAAAAGTTAAAGATGAAACAACATTAGTTCGATGGAATGTGGCATGCATGATGTGGGGTTTGATTTTTAATTTGCAAATTCTCAATTATAGCATGAATTGAGCCCTAGATTTGATGTTTAAGTTTGAGAGTAACTTTTTGTGATGGTATCATCGACAATTACCAGAATCCCTATGATTGATGAAGTCGTTTCGTGTTTAGTGAACTCCATATTTGTAACAAAACAATGTGTGAATGCTTAAATAACACTATAGTAAAAACTAAGTATGGCATACCATCATAATTTGGAATGGAGTTTTTTTTATTTTGTTGGTAACTTAGTATGCACTTATGTTAATATTAAAGGAAGTCACATTAACTAGATCTTGGAACTTGACCCAGTGTACAGGCTTGATAATAATATTATCTGAAGAATCAAAGTTAATATTGTGATGTTGTGCCAATCACAACACTTTTAAAAGAGGGATTTGATAAACTTATCTCTATCAACGACTTATAGAGAGATAGAGAGATAGATTGATTTAATAATTAGAATTTGGTTACATGATTTTATGTACAAGTTGTGTAATCGATGGTAATATTTGGGAGGAAATTTAATAAAGCGACAATAACGATTCGTATAAATAATGATTTTTTTCTTTTTTTATGAGGAAAATCTAGGCAGATCTATTCGAAATGATCACATCTCACTAACAAAACTAATTAGAGCCTAACCCTGAGGACATCGAGGAGAATTGACCCCATGACCTCCCAATAACAAGGCGCTTTAGCAACACGACCTTGACCAATTGAGATAACCCTCATGGATTAATTCATATAAATAATGGTATATCCAATATTTACTAATATTACCATATCATGCCATTTTAATCCAATATCATATAATGATGTGTGCTACCTAAAGCTCACTTTATAGATAGTGATTGAAACCTCCATAACTCCTTGGATGTATTATTTATCTTGGAACAAAATATTACCCCATCAATATATATACACCAACACACAAAAGTTATGAAAATATCGACCGTCGATCTAAATATCTCATCGGACATATTTAAGGCTAGCTAATTATGAATTCAAATAATGTGATTAATGTATAATTATATCACTGCACATTGTAAGAGTTATCCTAATAATAGCTAACTAATATATTAATTGTGTGATGTATAAGACGAACTCTTAAAATATTCACAATATGGTAATTCATACTCTTGGGAAACTAATCACAAGCCATAGTAACTAGTATATGAATTCTCAATAAATAAATAAACAAACAAACAAAGCCCAGCCTAAACCTCATAGCAACCAAACCTGGTAACCTTGTCATACCTGGGAGTCCAATTTAGTGTTGAGAATAAAGTGAATCGATTAATGTACCATTTATATATACCACATCCATTTATGGAAATTGATTCATCGTGAAGTGTGTTAAATCCCGAACTCGGCTAAGTGAGATATCAGTTACGGGCATTTGTTGTATGATATGCATTTTATGTTATGTGTTACACATTATATAATTGGTATAATGGCGTGTGTTATGTCATTTTGGATAGGTTTTCATTATGGTTGGGTGGGTGGGTGAATATATATAGTAAGGGTGGGTGGGTGGGTGGGTGAATATATATAGTAAGAGTACTATGTTGTTTAATGGAATTTATTATTTATATTTCTAAACGATGTGTGATTTAATTGATTTTCTAATTTATGTATTAATCAAAATAATAGTGATTTAAATTATTAAAAAATAAATATTGTATTAATAAATAATTAAATAGATAATAAAAGACATTTATTGTAAACATGGTATAGAATCGATATTTTATAAGTAAATTTAAATTCACTAAATTTACAGTGTTTATTTATATATAAGGATGGTTAGATTGCAAATTTTATTCCGATGTAATATTCACATTTTAAATTTAGCAAAAATGAATAAATTTAGGGAAGCACAACAACTATTATTTTTTTAAGTTGAGGGCATTACAATGTTATCTTTCTTGAGAGACCAATGGTCCTCTCTATTGACTTCCAATTAGCTAGCTAGTCATCTACCTGTCTATTAATAAGTTATTCTCCTATATGAGTTATCAAAACATGATCCATTTTGTTGTTTTTTAAGATAGAAGATGCAAGCCTTTAAATGTGGTCTTAATTGTGTTTGATAGTGAGATGGTACATTTTTTTTGGTTAAAGTTCGTTGGTCATTGATTCGTCCCTAATTTAAGCCTATTACATATTTTCACCATAATATATTCTAATCTTTAGTTTCCCCATGTTTTTCTTTATCACAATACCATTTGAGTGCAAATCCATCAATAATTATTACAATTTTTCAGGGATATATGTGTGTGTGTGTGTGTTGGATTGCATTAATGTATCAATAATAATTCTTAAGAGATTTTGAATTTGTCTCAACCATAGTTAGTTGTTAAGAATACCAACGATATGTTGTTGCCTCAAGTGTTCATAGACATGCTTATAGTTGTTCATGCACAAAAGAAGACATTGTTACATCCTCAATTTTTTCTAAGTGTTTGATGGGATCATATCTAACATCAAAATTTGGAATCAAGTAAGCATATCTTGCTTCCACCTATAAAATGTTTTTTTATATAACTTGGATAGATTTCATTATTCTCATCTAGCCATTTTTATAAGACACAATAAAAATCCTCTACAAATGACACATCCATGTGTAAAATGCCTTTGTCGTCATATTTTGGATCCATTGATGTTTGACTATATCAACGTTGGACCTTGACTTCTTATTCCACTCTATGGCATATGTTTCAACTTTTACAATCCATTTACTCTTATCCATGGGAACAATCGCCTTCCTTTAGAGATTGTGGAATGTCATCATGATATTGTTGGAGTAGATTTGGATTCACAAAGAACAAATCCAAGGTCAATGGAATATGGTGTGGTATGCTCCCTAAGGAATTCTTGTTACCTCAAAGTTAACCACTATATAAATGCCATATCAATTGTTGTGTATACCAACTAACCTTCTTAGTAGCTTACAAGTGGTATGATTTGCAAGTCTAATAGTAATTCCAATATGCTCTAATGGGTAGCTAGACCAATACCTAATCTCAATAAAAGCAAGAGATAATATTAACCTTGGCCCAAGGTCTACCATGAAATCATTAATTGATTCTACTATAATGGTCATTAAGACTTGTAGATCCTTTCAAAATAATATAATGACCTTTCTAACCTTTCTACATCCAAGACCAAATTTCATCACTATCAACATGTAGGTGGTAGTTAAGGAATGCTTATTTATTTTGGAGGCATATTATATTTTTTCTTGATGCATTTAACAAGTTGTTGAGATCCCAAACAATATTTCCTTAAGGGTTTAGATTTCACCTACGAGGATGGTGTTTGTGAGCTTGCCAATTGTGCCATTGGTAAATCCTTTATGGCATGTTGTAGCATTTGATGCTAGTCAGTGAAATCCACCTTATCATCCTTGGGTATAAATTAGTTGTCCAATCCATATAGGCCATATCCTTTAGGCCAAGAAATTGTGGACCTAAGATCTTCTCATGGTTGTTCTTCATTTATGACTTGTATGTATAATTTGACAATAGTTTCGAGGGGTCCCTTTGTTTCCAACGCAATATTTTGTGTCATGGACATCAATTCTACATACAATGCAACATGCTTAGCCAAGGGTGTTACCAAATGTAGTGAAAAACTACATGGACCCAAGCTCCATACTAAAAACATTAACAAGGATTCACTCATTCTTCATTTTTAGCATGGTAGCAGCCCCACTTTGGGTATGTTCCCATTATACCTTCAACTTTGCATGTCCTCTTTATACCTATTGTGAGTGAATGGGAGATGTCTTGATCACCTCGATTCTCATTTTATACAAAGAATTGTTCTTGTTTCTCATGGTTGAATTAACAATTTTTCTATTCATGCTTGTTAGTGCCACACATTTAATAGAATTTGAAAATTTTCAACTTCTTTTGGTTATTATCACGTTTATGAACTCTGTAACCATCATGATTGTTTCTGGGAAAACTAGTGTCTATTCAGATCTACTAGTCCCACTAAGACGGGTAGCTATCTTAGAAACAAACAATTCAAAGTAACTTGTGTTTTCCTTTACGGGAGATAGATGAGAGAGAAGTAGAGAGCACCGACCTTAATCTTTCACTTGGCTCCTTGCTTGTTTCCTCTCTCCTTTGATAGAGCTTCACCACTCCTCTCTCACTTGTCCCGCTTCAAAAAACACCTGTAGAGTCAAAGCAGCAAAATACCATCAAAGCATAGAGCTCTATAACCATAAACAACGTAGAATCAAATGTACATTTACCATACAAATGCATACACAAATACAAGATTCAGAAATATACAAGTATATGGAGGAAAACTCAAATAACTTTATTGATAGAAGTAGTAGAAGATAGGATTACAACCCAGTTGTATGATCCAGCGCCATCCTCTCGGCATGAAAGCCCTCTTCACCTCATGAAAAGCTAGATCACCCAACAATATAATGCTTCACAGAGAAACCAACAACACTTCCTTACAAAATAAAAAATTCCAGCCTCTGGATCTCTAGGATGAGGGATCCATATATAGATATTTGCAGGGGGTGAGTCAACTTCTAGGATTTTGATTAGTGTCATGTCACTGATAGTTCTTGGTTCCACTTGGATATTTCATGATCTCTTACTCATCCCTAGGCGAATTTAAAGAGGCAAGTGTCATATGAGAAATTTCTAGAAGATTCTCTGAGTTTCCACCCAGAAAACTGCCTCTGCCATTTGTCTACTCTCGCTCATCACATCCTACAGAAGGGATTTTCAGTATGCATCGCACCCCTTGTGTGTAATAGGTGAGATGCATCGCACCCTCAGCATGGAGCAGTTTGTATGGTCTAGTTTTGACCAGTTCTGAGTATTTATTGAGGGAGAACTTCTGGGAAATTATGTAATCAGTTGACCTTAATCCTTTAGGATATGAAACAACACTTTTAGGGGTTTAAGGGCCCTTGGTTTATCGACATATGTGATTGGGGTTGCAGTGCCCAAATATGTCTATAACCGTTGCCCCCTAAAGCATGAGGTCATAAATTTTCTGATGTCGGGTGAAATGCTTTATCATGAGGATCCGAGGTTTTCGAACTGGAAGGTGACCTGTAATAAGATACAATACAATATATTATCTTCATAATATTTTCATGATCTACCTGAGGCAGGAATTCCCATGCTCAGCTTTATAAATTCATTTTCATGTACATAGGACAAACAATCTTCTGTGTGGCAGACTGGTGATTCTAGTAGAGCCATCATCCCTTGGCTTGGATGATTATCTATGCAGCTATGACGTACATTTGATGTCTTTATTTTCCTGAATATATCACAGCCCGGATGGATGAAACTAGATTCGGGGTCTTCAATATCATTCAATATTCGCCTGATGTACAAGTCGATCCATGTGAAAAGATGTTCTGATGTCGAACATGGAAATACATCGCCTGATTACCAGCCAATGGTATAAGTTGTTAACAAGCGTGAGAGGAATCACTGATAATGATAATGACCCTCAAGGTACTGCAGTATAATTCACGTGGTGTGGATGCATGAGTCGATGTCGAACACCACTTAAAATCTTTTGGTCGAAGGCCATTGATGTAAACCTGTCGCCAAAAGTGAGAAACTTGCCATTGAGGCATGCAAGCTTCAAAGCACTGAAAGGGTTGTTCCTAAGCCAGCTTCTTGGATAATGAGCTGATGTCGACAAGAAGTGACCCGTCATAGGAGGGCCTTAATGAATCCCACATCTACGACATGGAATGGAGAAAATGATTTTGTGGAGGTGAAAACAATCTAATGATACAAGGTTCATTGTGGCAGTCATGAAAGAATGGAGCGTGAAGGTATTGCAGTGGATGAGGCGTTATCTGGGTTGGTGAATTCTCTAAGCAACTTCTCTTGAACATATTAGCGACACTGAAATGGATTGGTAACGTTAACCCCAAAAATGGATGGTATGGAGGACCAATGGTGATATGATCAGTGAACGGAATAACCCAATGCGACTCAATCATGGTGATGGAGTGAAAGTGTCATGTTCAAGAGCGACCTGCTACCAATGAAGTTCTTCAAGTTTTCTTCCCTTTTTCCCTGGTCATTGCTGACCAGTACCTCTTTATTTTTTTCAAGCTTGAGGAGGATAACATATGCTTGTTCTATAATTTGCCCTTCGAGCAAACCTGTCGCTATGTTTTAGCGAGCCTAGCGACAGTGAAACTCATTCTTATCTGGATGGACAAGTTTGTCGTTGTTGTTTTAACGAGTTTAACGACAAAGACAGCTTGGTCCTTTTCATATTTAGAGAGTTTGAAAAGAGACGGAAAGGAAACTCCAGTAGTCCTTTTTTGCGGTATAATCCCTTAAGTCCAAAAAAGTATAAAATAATACGAAAGGGATGACTTTTCGATAGTTTTAGCGAGCCAAACAAGGAAAGCGCTCGATCCTTTTGTGTAATGATCCCTTAGGTCCAAAAAGATTAAAATATAGAGGAGGGATGGTGCTTCCCTTTACTTTAACGAGTTGAAAAGGCGAGTAGCTCGACAATCTTTTCATATTTTACGAGTCTAAAAAGAGCTTAAAAGAGACTCGTTTTTTAGGAATTAGTGATATTTTCGGGTAGCAACTAGTTCTAGGTAAGTTTGGAACTTTCAAGCATGGTAGTGTAAAGAAGGTGGCTAATAGAATCACTCATCGTAGTTGTTCCTCAAAAGGGCAAACAATCAAGTGGAGGAGTATGATCGGCTAAAAGAGTGGAGGTGACAGTAAGAACACGACCAAGGCTGAAAAGGTTGATAGTAATGCAATCACAAAGGTTATTTACCGAAAGGTGGGTTTATTTTTTAATGAGCTTGAACCTTGTGCTAACATGTGCTCAATGTTAGGTTTATTTTTTAACGAGCTTGAACTTTGCGGAAACATTGCTCGTTCTAGTCTTCTCTAAGGATGTCTCTCATTAGTAGGTTCATTTTTTAGTGAGCTTGCCCCATGCGAAACTTTGCTCATGAGCCTTTTGTATGCATGCTAGAAACAACCAACTACAGAACTAACTACATTAGGGGTTAATGAACTACTGAGGTTAGGTAGGATAGTTTCATACAAAACATTTCCTTTGTTTTGCTGGTGCCATCGACAAAGGTGAATGGTGGATCAGACCAATCACCTAACCTAAGCAGTTGAAGTTAGTAAAATACTACGGGGTTAGAGTTACGTTGGTTGCTTTTCACTTGCGTAAAAAAGTTTTGCATGCCCCCAGATATAAAGAAAAGTAGAGTTTCCAGGTTACCATATGGAATTCCTTGCATTAAAGCAAGATTGTTTTGTCTGCGTTGCAGACAAAACACTTCCTTGGCTTTGTCCATCGAAATAGATAAAGGTGAATGGTGTGATCTTCCAATCACATAACCTTTGATGAGGAAATATTTTTCCAAACTGATCCCATATCCTAAATGGACGGGTGTGTCAGACTGGTCATATATCCTACGAGGAAATCTATCTTTTATCTGGGTTCGCCTGCCGAAGCAAACCAGGGTGCATGCCCCCTGGGTTTCGTCACATTCACCGAATCACTCCCGGTCATCAGGTGGACGAACTAGAGGTTGATGAGACATTCCTTATGCAAAGAGACCATTCAGGGATGGAATTTGACTAATAGTCATGTTTGAACCGGGGAATGAAAGTTGGTCAACAAGTTGTACCATTATGCCTTCATACGGGAAACACATCACCTGAAAGAGTGAGGAAACAATAGCTCCCATGCTGTAAATGTCGTCACGCCCAAGGAGTAGATTGTAATCTAGCGGCCCTTGGACTTCCATCACATTCAAATGAATGGTTTTCCTTAAAGTTATATGCAAATTTGGAAGGATCCCTAACAGTCGACTAGTTCCTTTATTGAAGCCTGACAAATTTCAAATCTCAAGCAGAAGCGATGGCAAACCAAGCGCTTTCCAAACAATTAAGGAAAGGATACTCACAGAAGCCCCTTCATCTATGATAGTGCCAGCCATGATCATTTTGTAAGCTTGTAGTATGATTCGGAATGGTACATTAGATGGAAGGCGGGGTCCCACTAGTAGATTCCAATCAAAGGAAACGACTAGATTTCTTGGAGGAGGGACCGAATAAACGACCGGATGAATCTCTTGAAATGGGGAACTTCCCTCCTGTGGTAAAGGAATGGGTAGATTGCCCCCATGTTCATCAGACTCTGTGTTAACAAAAAGAATTTGAATGGTGTCATTCTCATTCTCTTTGGAGACTGTATCATCTGAAGGTGGACCTTCTGAATACAAGACTGGGTCAATTTCCATCTCGACCTGTTGACTTTGGTCTGGTGTGGACTCAGAGGGTTTATCTTCAATGATAGGTGTTTCGACCAACAGCAGAGGTATGTCAGTCAGATTTTCAACTAGTGATGGACTTGGCAAGAGTTTCTTGTATCCAGGTGGAAGTCGATGTGGTGAAGCAGGATGGTTATCCAAGACTCTTTTAGCTTCGTCCAGAAAAGGACAACGATGGAGGGCATGATTGCCTTCACACAGCCTACAAGGAAATTCATATCTTCCTTTTTTCCATTGACTTCATTTTCACTAGTTGATGGTGTATTCTCAACATGATCAACAGAGGTTGAAGACATCGAATTGTGCAAGAGGGGAGACCTGTCTCTCAAGATCCGCGGGATGCAAGGACAATCTCGATGATAGTGGTTTCCTTTGCAAATGACACATGGATATTTCGGTTTGGAAGGTGCAGTGTGTGGATTTTCACTAGATGATGCATGGTTTCCCCCTTGCGCGGCTGGATTCTTCTTCTTCTTCTCCTTCCCTTTATTCTTCTTCTCAGCTACTTGGTTTTTAGTATCACTAGTTTCACCAAGAAAAGAGGAAGAAGGAGAGGGAGAAACAAATGAAGTAGAAAGTGGGGAAGCAACTCCAGTATCATCTGATTGCTGAGGAATTACGGTGTTTTGAATGACAGAGGTCAAGAATAGCTATACTGGAAAGCCAATTGTGAGTCCTGGAAGGGACAATGTAGCCATATAAGGAGCACCAATATCTCCTCAAGAGGAGAAGGGACTAGGATTTCCCCCAAGGGGAAACCCTTGATTGGTGGACTCCATTATCTCAACCTAAGATCAACAAGGGAACAGTGATGTTATTTCGAATTAAATGAATTTTATGACACTTTGACACAACTTGCTTTTTCAATTTTTAAGAGTCGAGAAAAAGCTAAAGATGACTCTAGTCGCCTTCGATTTTTAATGAGCCTGAAGTGACAAATACTCAGATGGACCTTTTCTTTTAAGGAGTCGAAAAAGAACGAAAGTGACTACTCTATAAATCTAGACAGAGGGATTACCAAACCAAACACAAAACTGCAATATACACCTTGGTGGTAAATTATAGAGAAATTACCAAGGACTTTACGTATGGCAGTCAATCTTCCCAAATGCTATGTTTAGTGCATTGCGATTGATAGGGCGGCAGACACGACTTCCTAAGGATAAAGGATATTAGCCTATTGTGGTCTCTTAACATATACTCGACGGTACGTGGGAGCACAAGTCCGTACTGGAACTTGTCGTATCAAAGAGGAGGAATCACCCAACCTACAATGAAAACAATAGTTACCAGGCTTTATGATACCGAAATACCTCTCTAGCCTAGACTTATAAATGTTGTGCATTAGGTTCCAAAGCATTTTTATGTTCATTGAGATTTATTTTATAGTTGATCTTTCTTAAGAAGTTTTCCTTTCAAGGTTCACCACGTGATGTAGATATACAATTCCTAAATATGCAATCTAAAATGATAAACAGTTGTTTATTTTCTTTTAGCAATGAAAATCCTAGCTACTAAGGAAAGAAAAGTATGATTCTTACAACATAGAGCAGAGAACACACACTAAATGCACTTTTCCTAAATCAATTTCCGCATGTAGTCTAAATGAAAATGCACATGCATGTATTTGTTTTCCGTTTCCTTAATGTGAGAATGGCAAAAAGAAAACTAAGTACAAATCTAAACTACTTTTCTTCAAAGCGACACTTTAACAATTTCTTTTCAAAAAACGAAAGGAAGACTAAGATGACACTTTCAATTGCGAATGGAAAAATGTTTTCGACACTTCAAATAATTTACAATTCAAATCAAACACAATGGCATTAGTGCAATCGACTATCTAAAAGAGGAAGACTTTACGACACTCTTTTTCTTGACTGAAAATGACAGTTGCGACACTTTCGAATCAAAAGACGACAGTTCGATTAAGCTATTTTTTGCAAAGGAGGACTGTAAATGACAAAAAAAAACATAAAAAAACATTTACAATTCCTTATCAATGGAGGTTGAATAATGTAAAGGAAGAAGGCTTCAACAATGATATATTGATCATAGGTAATAAAACTACTTAATAGAGCTGAAAACAATGAAGGAAAAACCAAAATCTGGAGAGAGAAACAGTCTCAATCAATCATCGCACCTGTCCTTAAGGGAAACAGGGATGCATCTCACCTGCAGCACACAGGAGGTGTGATGCATCTAGACTGCCAATGAGAGATAGTGTGATGGTCCAGGGACAAGACTGAGCTTAGTTTTCACCCACAATTTGCAGCTAAGTTCAGGGATTTAGGCCAAGCTTATGATAGACAATAAACACAAAGTATAGAGGTATGATCTAATGAGGTTATTGAGCTACCACCAAGGCACTTATAATGTTTGCAAGTCAGATGTTTAGTTCATAAACCAACCTGGAGATTGACTGAAGTAGCGTTGATCTACTTTGCAATTGCATAGCAAAAGTAGTTCGAAGGCTAGCTGGCTTAACTTCAGGCTCCGTCTGTAGTTTATAAAGCAAACAACAGTAACAAATAAACAAACTATTCGCTCCCTAGCGGAGTCGCCATTTTGTTTCCAGGAAAACTAGTGTCTATTCAGATCTGCTAGTCCCACTAAGATGGGTAGCTATCTTAGAAACAAAAAATTCAAAGTAACTTGTGTTTTCCTTTATGGGAGATAGATGAGAGAGAAGCAAAGAGCACCAACCTTAGTCTTTTGCTTGGCTCCTTGCTTTTTTCCTCTCTCCTTTGATAGAGCTTCGCCACTCCTTTCTCACTTGTCCCGCTTCAAAGAACACCTGTAGAGTCAAAGCAGCAAAATGCCATCAAAGCATAGAGATCTATAGCCATAAACAATGTAGAATTAGATGTAAATTAACCATACAAATGCACACACAAATACAAGATTCAGAAATATACAAGTATATGGAGGAAAACTCAAATTACTTTATTGATAGAAGTAGTAGAAGAAAGGATTACAACCCAGCTGTCTAATCTAGCGCCATCCTCCCAGCATGAAAGCCATCTTCACCTCATGAAAAGCTAGATCACCCAACAATACAGTGCTTCACAGGGAAACCAACAGCACTTCCTTACAAAATACAAAATTCCAGCCTCTAGATGTCTAGGACGAGGGATCCATATATAGAAATTTGCAGGGGGTGAGTTAGCTTCTGGGATTTTGATTAGTGTCATTTCACTGATATTTCTTGGTTCAACTTAGAGATTTCATGATCTCTTACTCATCCTTGGGCAAATTCAGAGAGGCAAGTGTCATATGAGCAGTTTCTAGAAGATTCTCTGAGTTTCCACCTAGCAAACTTCCTCTGCCATTTGTCTGCTCTTGCTCATCGCACCCTACAGAAGGCTTTTTCAGTGTGCATCACACCCCTTGTGTGTAACAGGTGAGATGCATCGCACCCTCAGCATGGAGCAGTCTGTATGGTCCAGTTTTGACCAATTCTTAGTAGTTTTTCAGGGAGAACTTCTCGGAAATGATGTAATCAATTGACCTTGATCATTTAGGGTATGAAACAACACTTTTAGGGGTCTAAGAGCCCTTGATTTATCAACATATGTGATTGGGGTTGCAGTGCCCAAATATGTCTATAACAATGATGCTTATACAACTTGCTTGATCTAGCTTCATGACATTTTTCCCATTTTCTTTCTTCTATAGATAGTGTTTCCAACTTTGTTCGTTGTCTTTCCATGGCTTGGGTTCATCTCTTGATCTAGTTGAAATTAATAGCTTCTTCATATGGCTATCACCATTGGCTCCCACCATATGTATGGAGGTTGAGCTAGAACTCTAAAATGAGCTAATCCATTAAAATAAGTTCAAGAATATTGTATTTTAATTGCCTTAACAGTTCCTTCAATTGATGATCATAATAATCGATTTTGTTTCTAAGCAATTGGAGACTTGTCTAAAGTTTGTTCAATGCTCTATTTTGTTGGCATTATGATGTATGTGTTGTACTTGATGGCGACCCATTTGTAGCAGAACAACTGACTTGTATATGGTAACTAGATGAATCTTCAGGAGAGATATCATATGTGACAGAATGCATGGCAGTTGTGTTTATAGATGTGACAAAATGCAGGGCAGTTCAAAGGAATCATTTCAAAAGTAATATGGTAAATCACATTATAACAAGTCTATTCAGAGGGAACAAAGTAATGGTACAAAAGAATAGGATGAAGGAAGAAAGGAATATAAATCAGAATCAAGAAATTGAAGAAAGAGAATGGTTTAAGAAGTATATGCTAGTTCACCTTGTCCAAGTAGTGTATACATGCAGATTCACAGAACAAAAAGAGCATATACGTATGCACGCACTTTCACAAGAGGAAAAGCATGTATAGGTTGGAAAATCAAGGAATTTCAAGAGTAAAGAATTAGTCTACAATATTGAGAGGAGTAACGACTATTTGATCCCATCCAAGAATACCACATATCCTAAGTGTGGTTTTGATCCGAGGTTTTGGGTATGAGGTTTTGGGTCCGAGGTTTTGGACCGAGGTATTGACAAAGGATCTAAGTATATAAGGAGGAGAAAATCAAAAGGCTAAGTGCACAAGTAATGAATATATTATGAAGTGTTAGATCAAAAGCAAATATGCATGTTATGGGTTTCTGATGCTTTGCTTGATATAGACTAAGTATGCACCTGAGTATTTGATGATGGATGTGATCCAGACTTAAACAAGAACGCAAAAAATTATAGAGATCACCATAAACACAGATATGCAGCGGAAATAATACTTCATTTCATTAATGTAAAATATTGAAATATGCTTACAAACAATAATGGAAATAAACCAGCTAGGGTGATGGTAGTTTATCTCTGAGAAGAGATGTGGTGGCTACATGCCTCTGAACTGTGTTACAATGAGGCTCGAAGGCCTATTTATTGTTAAGAAATAATGGAAAACCCTTAACATTCTAAAACCTAACCCTGGAAGATGAAACGCCAAACTGTGAGCCCTGTTTGGGTAAATTGGTACATCAACTTCCTAGGGTCGTAACTTTGGCATACAATCTTCGTTTGATGCGTACAATAGCTCATTAGAAAGATCTATCCGAGCACTACCACTTTGGATAGGGAAAAATCAATCCATCCACCCATGTTGCCCCCAAATTTCCCAAAAAACGTTATTTAGGGCCTCAAAACGGCTCCGGAAGTTCAGGACCTAAAAAACTGCTAAAAACGGTAAGTTGTGCTACAATTAAGGAAAATAAAAATGTTGAGAGAAACAATGGTGGGGGTCCAGGTGGACTTGGCAAGTGGCCACCAATATCCACCTGGATCATTCCTCCCGCCTTAGGAAGCAATGGTCCCCATTGCGTTGAGTTCCTCCATGAGATGAGGAAACTTTCGCTGAACTTGGTTCCTGGTGAGCCACTTGCCCTGGTGAAGGGGTTGGCCTGATTTGACAACTCGATACAATTGGATATTCTGTTGGCGAGTGTTCTTGATCTGTGTGTCCATGATCTGATCAGTTGCAGCTTGTTCCATGCAATCTGGATTTAATTTTGTGGGTGTGAGCTATTCTGCAATGTCAAATGTGTCTAGCAAAGGTGGAAAGTATGGCCGAAGGTGGTCCACATTTAACAATGGGTGCAGGCCAAGGAATGGGGGAATGCTAAGCTCAAATGCATTGTCTCCCATAGTCTTAGTAATGGTGTAAGGACCATATCGGAGTGGTCTCAGTTTCTGATAGGCTCCAGTAAGGCGTTCCTTTTGCAAATGAAACCAGACTTTGTCACCCACCTGAAACTTGTGTGGCACCCGATGTTGATTATGTCGATGCTTGTACTTGGCATTTGATTTTTCCAGAATGTCATGGACCTGCTGATAAAAATGTTGGATGTGCTCAATGAAGCTAGTTGCCTTGTTTGTTTCGGACTGGACATGAGTCGAATCTGTGTGAGTAGCTGCAAGTGGCATGGCCACATCAATGGGGCATAGTGGTTGGAATCCCAAGCCCACCTAAAAAGGGTTGTGGCTAGTCGAGCTGTGAAGATCTCGGTTGTAGTTGTGCTAAACATAGGGGAGGCTCTCATCCCATTTGTGTGGATGTTTTGAGTTGTACATGCGTAGAATGTGTACAGTCATCCTATTGACAACCTCTGTCTGGCCATTAGTTTGAGGATGGAAGGTTGTGGACTTAGTGAGTTTGGTGTCCAGCATTGACCAGAGACTGGGCCAAAATGTACTAAGGAACCGGCTATCCCGATCTGAGATGATATACTGTGGGATCCCAAAGTGCACCCAAACTCATTCAAAAAAGAGTTTAGCAGTGGCTTCCACTATGATATTCTTCTTGCAGGCTGCCATAATGGCCATCTTCGAGAACCTGTTGACGACCACAAAAACACAGTCATTTCCATGCTTGGTGGAAGGAAGGCTTGACATGTAATCCGTGGAGATGGATTCCCAAGGTCGACTAGGGGTAGGCAGCAGGGTATAGAGGCCTTGCTTCTTGATGGTCGTTTTGGCAATGGCATAGGCAGTACATGATCTGATGTACTTCCCGACATCCTGTTGAAGATTCTACCAATAGAAATACTTTTCCAATACTGCCACCATTTTCTCGACCCCGAAATGCCTAGCAGCCCGACTGTAGTGTGCTTCCCAAATCATCTTGGCACGCTCACTTGAAGGAACCCAAAGGTGACCCAGGTGGCATAATAGGGCATCCTGGAGGTGAAAATCTAGAACATGCCAACCCTCTAAGAGTGTTTGGTATGTGTGGCCGAATTCTGGGTCGCTTTTGCAGAGAAGTGGCCAATCAGAAGTCTCGTGCCCACAAGAGTTGAGCATGGTCATTAACGCCATGATCGGTGGTCGACTTAGGCAATCTACAACATTATTGGTGCTGCCCTTCTTATACTTGATATTCAAATGGAACTGTTGTAGGTATATAGACCACTTCTGATGGTGATCATTCTGCAATTTCCCTTGGGTCTGTATGAACTACAGGGGTCGGTGGTCTATGTGGATGACCGTTTCCTTCCCCAAAATGTAATGCTTCCTGTTATCACTCAGGTTGTTCCCAAAAGTTGTAAGAAAGGGAATACAGCCGAGGTAACCATAGACCAATCTTTTAGATGCAGAATCTAGCCAATCAGCATCGAGAGAGGGCTCTCTCTTTATGATTTAGCTTTGTTTTTAGAAGATATTAGGCTAGTTGTGAAGTTCGATGGTTTTGTTTTGAGTTTGGGTGGTGAGATTCAATAGAACAAAGAGGTAAAACAAAATAATTCAGTCCATTGGGCATGATGGAGTCGAAGAAGGTGGCTTTCTGGATTTGGTTTCTTAACAGAGGATGCCATCACAGAAGAAGGTAGTCAAACATGGAACAAATAAAGGCTGGAATCAGATAGAATGGACTCAAATGGGTGAAGGGCGGTTAAGAATCCTTCAACATATTGAAAGAGGTAAAATGGATGATTATCAACAAAGAGCAGTTTAAGAATTCTTTAGCAAATGATCAACATGAAAAATCAGGAAACATGAGAAACTAAGAATTCACTGTTTATGCTAATTCTGAAGAAAACACAGAGAATAATAAAGACTGAAAACAGAGTGCAGTTAAGCAAATTCTAAATTAATATTTTTCTTTACCCTTCAGATTATGAAACATAGATGATATAACAAACATGAAAACTGAAATACACAAGGTAGAGAGTACTCATTGATCCATGAGTTGATTCAAGAATTTTGTGACAAGTCCTCTGTATCAAATTCTTCATCCAGTAGACCAGAGAACAAATGATTTCCAACAGCTCTTTATTCCAAAAGTTCAGTGTTTACAGCAAAGTCTAAGGAAATTCACACCAGCCAACCTCTCTAAAACTCTAATGAAGGGGGTATTTAGACAACAAAAGTATGTACAACAGATATCTCATCAAAGCTCTCAGATAATATCTAGATTTTAACCTAAAATAGTTTACAAATAGAATGGAAATAGCTAACCGATGTTGTGTTGGAGGCTAGCTCTTTAGGGTTCATCTTGCAGTTGTCCTATAGTAGCTCTGCGCCGACTATCTGTGTTAATTATGCACTTAAATTCTGATCTTCTTTACTGTGTCGGGTCCGATACTCTTTAATTTGACTTGATTTGCTTTTAATTGTGCACTGAAACTCTTTAATGCTTGATCTGATACTCTTTAATGTGTTTTGACTTCTGCTTCACCATTGTCCGGCAAAAAATAACACTGCAACGTGTCTTCAGAAGGCCCACTGGCTAGGGTAACAAAAATATCCCTATATATCTTCATTTCTGTCTTCTGCAAGCTTGGAAGTCCCTCTGTTTGCTTTTAACAGTTTAAACGAGGAAGAAACTGCACTGGGCATGTTGAATAGCAGGTTGTGGAGCTTGCACTGTAGTTTCTCTGGTCGAGAGGCAGTCAAAAACTTGAACTTTGCACTCGGTCGGTTTATGCCCGTAGTGCCTGCTTACAGCGAAAACATAACAAAATGATACGTTATCCCTTTTTATTCGACAAAATGAAATTTTGGCGGGAAATTTTGGTTCGAAGGACAGATGACGTCAGCAGTACAGAGGATGGGTGACGAAGGTACGCGGCCAATGATGTGGTAGTGACATGGCAGTATGAATGGTGATGTGGCAGGTGATGTCAGCAAAGGGCAACTGACGTCAGTGGATGACGTCAGCAGGGGAGGTAAATGGTTTTTCCCCACACCGCTTTTGGGGTTGGGCGGTTTCGGGTGGAGGGCTAGTAAGCACGCCAGGGGAGCGACGCGTGTCCCAAGTACGGGGGAAATACCGCCGGTTCCCCGGGAGTTAACGTGCGACAGATGGGGGAGTTGCAAAATGATTTTGGACCGTCAGATGGATGGGCCGATATCTGACGGTTGGCGCACTGCGGAGATGGCGGAGTTTTAATGCAGGGGCCTGAAACAAATAAACCAAGGTTTTTAATAGTATCAGGCAGGTTTTGATTGGTTGGCGGGCTTGGTTAGGTTATAATTAACCCGGGTGGTCAATTATCCCTTTGAGCGCGCGGGGAGAGTTCTCAAATGAATTTTAAACAAATTCATCAATCCCTTTTGAAAAGTAACTATGGTCGTATTTGACCGGGGCGGGGAATATTAATATTTCAGGGATTTTATTTATATATACATATTACGGGTAGGACAACATTTACAAGGGAGTTATATAACAAATGTTAATTGTTAATATGAAAAAATGAATAAAAGCACCAAGTTCCAAAATACTTTATATGTATTAAAACTTGGGTTAAAGCCGGAAGAGGGTTCTTATGGAGAATACTGCCATTTCGCTAAGTAAAAAGTGGATTCACTTAGGCAATGTTAATGAAATGAGATAAGTGATTTGTGAGTGATATTTAAGCAGATCTTAATATCTCTGAGGGAAATTAGTAAATGATTTGGGGGAAAAGGATGAAGGGAAATTAGTTATGAAATCTACCTTGCTTGAGCTACATCAAAAATATATGCCTTGCACTTGTGATGAGTAAAAGTTAACACATTTGAGAGACATGATTCATCACAAGTCTCAGTCTGCAACATCAATCTACCTACCCAACCTACTTTGCCTAACAATTTTTCCTTCTTTCTTGGGTACACTTAGACTAGCAAACCACTTTCAACTTTTCTTTTATTTTCACAGCAAGCCTACCTAAGTCTGCACTTATTTCTTCCAAGGGCTCAGATTAAACTGTTGAGCTCCTTTGTTTCTCTACCTATCTACTTATCTACCAAGATTAAACAGTTTGGCCAAATTTTATTCTCTATCTCTAAAACATGAAATTGAAACATGAACTAGCCAAGTTTAAGCTGTTTGGCCATTCATCAATTATGGCATGAAGTTCAACAAGCTGTACACAATGCTTATTTACAGAAAATGAAAAAGTAGTGGCATTTTGGTCTTGCACACTTTCCTGGTCTTTTTTGTTTGGGGTTCATTTCTTTCACCTTTTTTTTTTACCATTTTGTTCTTTTTACCCTTTGATTTTTCTTTTAGGGTATACCCTCTTCACATTTTTTAAACTTTTTTTATTTTTTTTATTTTTTGAAAATAATATGGAAAACCTTTGCAAAAGGGATGAACATATTACAGAGCTCAACCAGTCAATCATGAAATATGACACCTATTACTATAGGAGTATAACACTAGCTCCACTTGGGGATGGCTTTCCCTTGTGGAAAGTCAAGAACAGCAGGTCAGATGGCCTTGTGGATAACTCTGCTTTTGCTCTGAAATTCCCTTTGCTGGATCTAGAAACTGTACAAAATCATGATGTAAAATATATACACTACTCTTGAGCTGATTGCAAACAACTGTACATCTGTTCTGGATAGTCTTCACTTGGATTTATTTGTTCTTATGGTTCTAAATTTTCTTCTGCAATCTCTGATAATTGAAATGAGGCAAAACAAAATGGTAAAGTTCCTTTACTGCTTTCAAAAATTTCTGCACTTTCCTCCTTATTCTCCTTGCTGAGATGAACAAGCTGATCACTTCTTTCAAGCTATTGACCCTGAACTTCCTTATGCACATGTTAGAGTTAGAATATATCAAAAAACTGGATCAAAGTAATGTTTCAGCATTCGACCATTCACTGGTCCTTCTTCTGTTTGTGTACCATTCAGGTTCTTCAAAAAGTAAGTGTTGTTCCCTTGCAATGCCTGGATGATAAATGGGTCTTTCCACAGGAAATCAACTTTCCATGTTTTCCTTTGTCTTATTTCCTGGAATCCCACTTTAGAACTTTGTCTCCAATGTAGAAATCTTCTGCTTTGGTCCTTTTATCAAATATTTTCTTGAGTTTTTCTTGTAACACTTGGGATCATTGGTGCACTTCTTCTCTGGTTTGCTACAAAAGGATGGTCTGATTTATTCTCCTTTGAATGTTATTGGGTTCCACCTAAGCTTCTTGTAGCAATTTCATGATAGGAACTCCTAAAGATGAAGGAAACACAGCCTCCATGCCATAGACTAACTCATAAGGGCTAGTTCCAATAAATCTCTTTGTAGTAAGTCTGTCTACCCATAGTGCATTTGTAAGCTTCTTGTGCCAATTTTTCTTGTTCTCTTCCAACAATTTCTTAATAATATTGATCAGGCTTTTATTGGAGGACTCAGCTAGACCATTACCTTGAGGGTAATACATTGTGGAATGGCCTAAAGTAATATGGTATTTGTTGCAGAAATTTATCAGTTTTTTGGACTTGAAGGCAGCAGCATTGTCGATTATGATCTTTTCAAGACAGCCAAATCTAGACAATATGTTGGTCTCTAGGAATCCTATAATCACTGAATCATTGGCTTGTCTAGAAGGAATGGCTTCTATCCACTTGGTGAAATAGTCTGTGGCAGTAAGGATCCATTTATGTTGGCCAGAAGAAGAAGGATGATTTTCTCCAATGAAGTCTAAACCCCATTGTTGAAAGGGTCTCTCAGTGGAAATTGGTCTCAAGGGTAAGAGTAATAGTTTCCTTTTGCCTTCAAAAATTTGGCATTTGTTGCAAGCAGTGACGAACTTCTTTACATCAGCGAACAAGGTTGGCCAGTAAAATCCAACCCTTAGGATTTTGTTTGCAGTTGATTTCCAGTAAAGGTGTCCACCATAGTCCCCTGTATGAAATTATTTGATAACTTTGTCAGCTTCTTCCTTTATTAAACAATTCAATAAGATACCTTCATGATTTTTCCAAAAAAGAGCACTATCTAAAATACAAAATTTTGCAGCTTTCATCTTTAAAAACCTTTTCTTTGTGCTGGATAACCCTGGAGGAGACTGCAAGTTTAATAATACATGAATTATATCAACGTACCAAGGTGATTCTAAGAAGGCCTGGCTGATTTGTGGAGTCGCCATCTCCTATTCATTATCCAGTTCATTAATATCCAGGGCTTGAAAGTTTGTTTCAGTCATGAGTTTGGCCAATCCCTGTCCTTTTATCAGCTTTGTAGGTTTTATTTCAATGTCATACTCCAATATTTTAGCTATCCATTTACCTCATTTGCCTTCAATTCCATCCTGGGTCAAGATGTCTTTGGCAACATCATTTGGTACATAAGCTATTACATGGGAGTATAGTATATAGACTCTGAAGTCTTGAATAGCTTTCACAATTGCAAAGGCATGTTTTTCCATGATTTTGTAATTCAGAGGTGCATCTATAAGTGCTTTACCAAAAAGGCTATGGGTTTTTCACATCCTTGATCATCTTTTTGTAGTAAAACAGCTGCTATGATGTGTTCTGATGTGAATTAGAAAATTATGAAGTCTTTGTTGAACTTTGGACTGGTGAGGACTAGTGTTCTGGTCAAAGCCATTCTGATTTCTTCAAATGCTTGCTTGGCTTCTATTGTCCATTTAACCTTTGGATCCTTTTTTAACATATTGTTCAGCAATCTGATTAATTCGGCCAAATTAGGTATGACTCTTCTTAAAAAGTTAATCTTTCCTAAGAAATCTTGAAGCTCTTTGACATTTCTCGGGTGGGGTATTTGCAGAATAGCTTTTATTCTTTCAAGATTAATTCTGATGCCATCTTTGGAGATGATATTGCCTAAGAGTTTGCCTTCTTCTAGACCAAACAAGGATTTTTTGGGATTTAATGAAATACCATACTTTCTGCATTTTAAAAACACTTGTCTTAAATGATCTAAATGTTGTTGATCTTATTTGGAAAGCACAGTGAGATCATCTAGATGTACAACCAGAAAATCGTGAATTTCTTTTGCAAAAGCTATGTCCATTGCTCGTTGAAAGGTTGCCCATGCATTCTTAAGTCCGAATGGCATTTTAACATATTTGAATGTACCCCATGGTGTGGTAAATGAATTTTTTTCTTGGTCATCAGGACGAACCAGAATCTGAATAAAACCTGAAAACCCATTTAAGAGTGAAATCTTGGAAGCAACCACTACTCTTTGTAAAATATGATCCATCTTAGGTAAAGGGAAATTGTCTTTCAAAGAAACCTTGTTTACATTTCTTAAATCAACACATAATCTGATCTCTCCTATTTTCTTCCTTGTAGGCACTAAATTAGACACCCATTCTGAAAATCTGATTGGAGCAATTATCCCTGCATCATGCATTCGCCTGATTTATTTTTCAATTAAAGGAAGTAGTATAGGGTTGATTCTTCTGAGTTTTTGTTTAAATGGTTTTTGATTTTCCTTGAGGGGTATTGTATGTTGAATCATAGAGGTGTCATAAGATTTCAAGTCTTCATAGCTCCAGGCAAAAACATCCTGGAATTATTTGATCAATTCAACATATTTAAGTTTCTTATCAGGGGGCAAAGATTTGGACAATTTTATCATTTTTGGATTGTGTTTAGTCCCTATGTTGTAGTCCTCAATGTCTACTTTTGGAGGTTTCATATGGGGTTTCTTTGGAATATCATTAAAATCAAAGAGATCTTCCAAAGGAGTTAATCCTTTGGGCAAATGATTCTTTCAAATTGATAATTTCAGATTCTCCTTCAATGATCTCATCAACCTCTATTTTATTAAGATCTTGTACTTCTTTTTTAGTAAATTGCATTGGATGAAGCGTTTGAGATGCATTTTTTGTTGAAATGTCTGTTTGTATCTAATTTGCTGAATCAAACTCACTAGCTGCATCTTCATCTATGCTAGTGCTGGAAAATTCTTCTTCTAGGGTTAAAAAATGGTTGATATGTTTATCATTGTCAAACACTTGCCAGTTCTTCACATTATCGGGTATGGATGGCCTGTGTCTAATTTCTGTTGTGTATTGTTGATTTGGTTCAAATGGTAATTTGCAGGTGCTGACAAACATTGCTAGATTGTGAGCTTGCGAGTTATGTTTTCTTGGGATTTTGGCAAGCTAAGTTTCTTGAAATGTTTTAAGGATTTCTATAGCTATTCTTTTGTACTCTCTTAACCTGGGATCATTTGTTAAGAACTTCCCTTTTATCTATTGAATGATTAAATTAGAATCTCCTAGGACTGACACTCTAGATGCTCCCAATTTCTGGACCAATTTAAGACCTAGCAGTAGAGCTTCATATTCAACCATGTTATTAGTGCATCTAAAGTTTAACCTGTAGGCATGGCCTTCAGCATGATGTTTTCAAGATTGTGCACCCAGACCCCTGCTCCTGCTCCTAATTTGTTCACGGAACCATCAAATTCTAAGTACCAAAGGATTTTCTATTTATAATTAGCATCAGGAGTTTCTGGGATCTGTTCAATAGGGAGATATGGTTCTGTATTTTCTTCTGGTTTATTTGATATTTCGGGATTTTCAGCAATTTCTTGGATTTGGACAGTAGACTTTTCATTTGCAGGTTTTTCTGTTTCACCTGCTAGACCTTTTATTTCATGTGGAGGATCAATTTCAGCATTGTAAAGGATAAAAGAATCCATATCTGAATGCACTGAGTAGATAGGGAAATTTTGAGGTTTCCCTTGACTACTTACTACATACTTCATTAATGTTTCTCTGTATAGTCTCTTGTGTTGACCAAATACTGAAATAATAGCATAAGACATGTCTAACTGCAGAGATCCTTGGAGCTTTGCACCCCAAGATCTGGACAATAACATACCATATTTCGGTGGAATATTAGCTACTACTATGTCCATTAAGATGATTTTGGTAGGATATTGGACAAGTGACACACATAAGTCTTTGATTAATCCCAAACATTTGACCTGACTTGAATCAAAAGAGAAAAGGTCTTTATATGGCCTGGTGATGTCAAGGCCAAGTTTCTCCATTACAGATTTAGGCATTAAGTTATGGGAAGCACCTGAATCAAACATGGCATTATGAAGTATTTTATCATGTATGCTTAAACCCACATAGAAAGGAGGAATTTCTCCCTCTACTGTTTTTCCATTTGCTCCAGGGACAAATATCAATTCAGGCTGGTCATCGGAAACGTTTACTGAATCTTCGTTCATAGAAATTTTAAGTGATCTGCTGATTTGACTTCGGTAGACATCATGTTTAGCTAATTCTAATAATGGAATAGCTATCTTTAGTTTGCCTATTTCTGTCTCAAGATTGAAAGGTTTTTCGGTCTGAGTTCTTGTATTTCAGACAGTTGAATTTTCTGCATTTTTCTCATCTTCAGGAGTGGGATTGTGGGCTGAATTTGCTTGCAAATCAAGTTCTAGAGGCTCTTCTTGTTTTTCTTTAGAAGGAATAGTAGTGGAAGGTTGTCTGTTAGGTGGCTAATTTTCTGATACATCTTCAACAATTGGATTGTTAGGGTTAGGATCTGTTTTACAAAGAATATGTACAGAGGGGTTATCGATCTTACCTTTGTTGGTTTGTTTGGTATCTTTATGTTTATTGTTTTCAGGGACATCAATTCTTCTACTCCTTAGATTGTATTGTTTGTGGACTTCATAAATGCCTGTGTCATATCCCTCCCTAAAGTCAAATGATTCACCTGACTGAGTTTGGAATTATTCATGAATGTGAGCTTCTTGATCCTCTTGGGTCAAGAAAACTTGTTGTTCATTATTGAGTCCCATCAAATTAATTTGAGTGTCTTCGGTTGGTTCATTAGAGGTTGAAGCTTCAGCATAATTTTCTTGAAATGTGAGGCTAATATTTTGGTCAGGTCTTGTCTTTCCAGTGTTAGGATTTTGATTCTTCCTGAAATTTGGATTCCTCCCAGTATTGCTTGGTTGACCATCCCAAGGGGATTTTCTCTCGATTATTTCCACTCTATCTCCAAGCTTGTCCATTCCTTTAATGATGGCATCTAATTTCTGTTCAAAGGTAGAAGGTTCTTCTTTGAAAGGTGTCGTCCTTTCAACTTTGGCTCTAGATCGTTTAGATATTAGGTTGGCCTCAACACTGACAGCTATACTCTGCATTTCTTCTAAGTTTCAGGGGGCTTCCCTAAGTTGGTATGCCATATTAGAATCAAATGCATCAGGGAATTTGATCAATGCCAAATCTGGAGGAGGTCTGAGATTGTGAGGAATTGCATTGTAGACATTATTGAATCTAGTACAGTAAGCTTGGACAGTTTCTTGTGTGCCTCTTCTTAGGTGTTCATACTCTGATAAAATGTGGAGAGGATCTTTCTTCTTTTCCCATCTGTTCAAGAAGGTTTGATAAAGAGCTTGTGGGTCATTGATACTATTTGCAGGAAGGGCTCTAAACCAGGTTCTAACATCTCCAATTAAACTTTGAACAAATACTTTCATTCTAACATCATCATCATCAACTTCATATCTTTCGAAATAGTCGGTCATTTTATTGGTATATTGTTGAGCTATGTAAGTACTAGTCTCGTCAAAAGAAGTGATTTTACTTTGATAGTCTTGGGGCATAGCCCCTGGATTTGCAAGTAAGATTAGGGGAGTATATTAGTTTGCCATGGTTGCAGAAATAAATGTAACAACTGGAGGAGTAGGGACAATAATGGAAATATGTGTTGTGGATGAAGGAATGGAAAGGGTGGCTAGAGGTACTGATGGTGAACTTGGAGCAGCTACAGTAATCACAGAAAGGTTTACTGTTTTACTAGAGGTAAGCTCAGATTGAATGGGGTTCTGCAAATGTCTGTCAAGGCGTGAACTAGCAGAATTTTCTTGGCTTTCTTGCCTTCTAAGAATCTTGGAAATCAGATTAGGATTTTCAAACACAGGTGGTGGATTAGGATCAAGATTTGATCTAGTGTAATGAATCTTTTCTGAAGCCAGTTTCTAAGTGTTTTTTTGGTTTTTTCTTGAAAGAGACTTAACAATAGAACTTTTAACAGTCTCTTCTAGGAAGCTTTGGATGTGGCAGTTTTGAACTTTCCTAAAGATTTATTGAAAGAAGGATAATATCAAGAATTTGAAACCAACTATTCAATTCATAAACTAGACTAGAGATAGACTGAAGCAGCATTCATTTACTTCTGCAATTGCAAAGCAAAAGCATTTCAAAGGCTACCTATCTAACTTCGGGCTCCATCTGTAGCTTATAAAATACACAATAGTAGCAAATAATTATTCAGGTCCCCAGCGGAGTCGCCAATGATGTTATCACTCAGGTTGTTCCCAAAAGTTGTAAGAAAGGGAATACGGCCGAGGTAACCACAGACCAATCTTTTAGATGCGGAATCTAGCCAATATGCCTCCAGAGAGGGCTCTATCTTTTTGATTTATCCTTGTTTTTAGAAGATATTAGGCTAGTTGTGAAGTTCGAGGGTTTTGTTTTGAGTTTCGGTGGTGAGATTCAATAGAACAGAGAGGTAAAACAGAACAATTCAGTCCATTGGGCATGATGGAGTCGAAGAAGGTGGCTTTCTGGATTTGGTTTCTTAACAGAGGATGGCATCACAGAGCAAGGTAGTCAAACATGGAACAAATAAAGGCTAGAATCAGATGGAATGGACTCAAATGGGTGAAAGGCAGTTAAGAATCCTTCAACATATTGAAAGAGGGAAAATGGATGATTACCGATAAAGAGCAGTTTAAGAATTCTTTAGCAAATAATCAACATGAAAAATCAGGAAACATGAGCAATTAAGAATTCACTGTTTATGCTAATTCTGAAGAAAACACAGAGAATAATAAAGACTGAAAATAGAGTGCAGTTAAGCAAATTCTGAATTAATATTTTTCTTTACCATTCAGATTATGAAACATAGATGATATAACAAACGTGAAAACTGAAATACACAAGGTAGAGAGTACTCATTGATCCATGGGTTGATTCAAGAATTTTGTGACAAGTCCTCTGTATCAAATTCTTCATCCAGTAGGCTAGAGAACAAATGATTTCCAACAGCTCTTTATTCCAAAATTTCAGTGTTTACAGCAAAGTCTAAGGAAATTCACACCAGCCAACCTCTCCAAAACTCTGATGAAGGGGGTATTTATACAACAAAAGTATGTACAACAGATATCTCATCAAAGCTCTCAGATAATATCTAGATTTTAACCTAAATAGTTTACAAATGGAATGGAAACAGCTAACTAATGTTGTGCTAGAGGTTGGCTCTTTAGGGTTCGTCTTGCAGTTGTCCTGTAGTAACTCTACGCTGACTATTTGTGTTAATTATGCACTTAAATTCTGATCTGCTTTACTGTGTCGGCTCTGATACTCTTTAATTCTGACTTGATTTGCTTTTAATTGTGCACTGATACTCTATAATGCTTGATCTAATACTCTTTAATGTGTTTTGACTTCTACTTCACCATTGTTCGGCAAAAAATTAACACTGCAACGTGTATTCTGAAGGCCCACTGGCTAGGGTAACAAAAATGTCCCTGTATATCTTCATTTCTGTCTTCTGAAAGTTCAAAAGTCCCTATGTTTGCTTTCAACCATTTAAACGAGGAAGAAACTGTACTGAGCATGTCGAATAGCAGGCTGTGGAGTTTGCACTGTAGCTTCTCTGGTCGGGAGGTGGTCGGAAACCTGAATTTTGCACTCGGTCGGTTTATGCCCGTAGTGCCTGCTTGCAGCGAAAACATAACAAAATGATACTTTTTCCCTTTTTATTTGACAAAATGAAATTTTGGCGAGAAATTTTAGTTCGAATGACGGATGATGTCAGCAGTACGGAGGACAGATGACATCAGCAGTACGGAGGACAGGTGACAAAGGTACGGGGCTGATGATGTGGCGGTGACATGGCAGTACGGATGGTGATGTGGCAAGTGATGTCAACAAAGGACAGTTGACGTCAGCGGATGACGTCAGCGGGGGGTGGTAAATGGTTTCGCCCCACACCGCTTTTGGGGCTGGGCGGTTTCGGGCAGAGGGCTAGCGAGCAACGCGTGTCCCAGGTACAGGGGAAATATCATCGATTCCCTAGGAGTTAATGTGCAGCAGATGGGGGAGTCACGAAATGATTTTGGACCGTTGGATGGATGGGCTGAGATCTGACGGTTGGCGCACTGCGGAGATGGTGGAGTTTTAATGCACGGGCCCGAAACAAATAAACCAAGGTTTTTAATAGTATTGGGCGGGTTTTGAATGGTCGGTGGGCTTGGTTAGGTTATAATTAACCCGGGTGGTCAATTATCCCTTTGAGCACGCAGGGAGAGTTCTCAAATGAATTTTAAACAAATTCGTCAATCCCTTTTGAAAAGTAACTATGGTCTTATTTGACCGAGGCGGGGAATATTAATATTTGGGGATTTTATTTATATATACATATTATGGGTGGGGAAACATTTACAAGGGAGTTATATAATAAATGTTAATTGTTAATATGAAAAAATGAATAAAAGCACCAAGTTCAAAAACACTTTATATGTATTAAAAATTGGGCTAAAGCCGGAAGAGGGTTCTTATGGAGAATACTGCCATTTCCCTGAGTAAAAAGTGGATTCACGTAGGCAATGTTAATGAAATGAGATAAGTGATTTGTGAGTGATATTTAAGCAGATCTTAATATCTCCGGGGAAAATTAGTAAATGATTTGGGGGAAAAGGATGAAGGGAAATTAGTTATGAAATCTGCCTTGCTTGAGCTGCATCAAAAATATCTGCCTTGCACTTGTGATGAGTAAAATTTAACACATTTGAGAGACATGATTCATCACAAGTCTCAGTCTACAACATCAATCTACCTACCCAGCCTACTTTGCCTAGCATTTTTTCCTTCTTTCTTAGGTGCACTTAGACTAGCAAACCCCTTTCAACTTTTCTTTTCTTTTCATAGCAAGCCTACCTAAGTCTGCACTTATTTCTTCCAAGGGCTCAGATTAAACTGTTGAGCTCCTTTGTTTCTCTACCTATCTACTTATCTACCAAGATTAAACAATTTAGTCAGATTTTATTTTCTATCTCTAAAACATGAAATTGAAACATGAACTAGCCAAGTTGAAGCTGTTTGGCCATTCATCAATTATGGCATGAAGTTCAACAAGTTTTAGACAATGCTTATTTAAAAAAAATGAAAAAGTAGCGGCATTTTGGTCTTGCACACTTTCCTAGTCTTTTTTGTTTGGGGTCATTTCTTTCACTTTTTTTTTTTACCATTTTGATCTTTTTACCCTTTGATTTTTATTTTAGGGTATACCCTCTTTACATTTTTTAAACTTTTTTTATTTTTCTAATTTTTTGAAAATAATATGGAAAACCTTTGCAAAATGGATGAACA
Source organism: Pinus tabuliformis (assembly GCA_031772625.1). Classification (NCBI taxonomy): domain Eukaryota; kingdom Viridiplantae; phylum Streptophyta; class Pinopsida; order Pinales; family Pinaceae; genus Pinus; species Pinus tabuliformis. The sequence goes on from CM062818.1 coordinate 1,307,629,918, forward strand.
TATTACAGAGCTCAACCAGTCAATCATGAAATATGACACATATTACTATAGGAGTATAACACTTCCATTGTCGGCAAGGCTGCACAATAGAATACATCTCTTTATCATAAGTGGGATACTTTCGTACTGTATCTGAAAGTGTTTCATTGTGATATGCCATTGGATGCCCATGTTGAGTAAGGACTACCCCAATAGCATAGTCAGAGGCATCTGTCTCGACCTCAAATGGTTGTTGTAAATCTGGTAACGTGAGCACTGGTGCCGTGCAAAGGCGATATTTCAACTCTATGAATGCCTTCTGTTGAGATTTAGACCAAAAGAATTTTGCTTTCGCTCCTCCCTTGGTGACTTGACTCAAGGGCCAAGTGATATGAGAAAACCCCAACAGGAACCTGTGGTAGAAGTTGGCAAGACCTAGAAAGCTGCGGAGCTCTGTCAAAGTGGTTGGAAATGGCTGATCCCGAATGACTTGGATCTTGGCTGGATCCACATGCACCCCTTGTTCATCAATAATTTATCCCAGATACTGAACCTGGGTCATGCCAAAAGTGCATTTCTCCAAATTGGCACATAGCTTGTGTTGCTGCATTGTTTGGAGAACCTGTCAGATGTGGTGGAGGTGCTCTTCCCAACTCTAGCTGAAGATCAGAATGTCATCCAAGTTTACCACTACAAATGAGTTGGTGAATGGCCGCAAGATGTCATCCATTAGCTTGACGAAGGTTGCAGGAGCATTCGTCAATTCGAAAGGCATAACCAACCATTCGAAAAGGCCCTCTTTGGCTTTGAAGCCAGTCTTCCACACATCAGAGGGTTCGATTGGTACCTGGTGATATCTTGACTTCAGATCGATCTTGCTGAATTATTTTTCCCCCTTTAGTTCGTCCAGGAGGTCATCAATTCGCGAGATCAGGTACCTATTACAGATAGTGATCTTATTCAGCGCCCGATAGTCAATACAGAGTCTCCAAGTCCCATCCTTCTTCTGTACCAACATGATCGGGCTCCCACAAGGCGATGAATTCAGACGGATGTGACCTTTCTGTAGCAGCTCCTGAATCTGCCTCTTGATTTCATCGTTCTCCAGAATGAAGCACCGATAAATTAGTCCATTGGGTAGCGTTGCACATGGGGTCAAATCGATGGAGTGCTTGACCTGACAATGCAGAGGAACCCTTGCGGGGTAGGTGAAGATGTCCTCGTACTCCTCCACAACCTTGTCCATCTGTAGTTGTCATGTAGAGGGGCCCTGTCTGGAGGTTGTGGCCACCATCTTCTTCTTTCCTTGAGGGCGTATCATCAAGAAAATAAATTTCCCCATTTTGGAAATAAGCTTACTGCATTGTTTTGCAGTAATCAAAGAGATGGCGGTAGGTGATGCTACCTCTGGTATCTTGTACAACTTATTTCCCAATGCAATAATAACAGCACAAGGCCTTGATTCATACACAGCATGTCACTTCCACAAGTATGGTTGTCCTAATAATACATCACAAACTTCAAGGGGATCAATGTCAAACAATACCTCATCCGTGAAGGGCTTGATGTTGTATGGAAGGCGACACTGCTGGCTCACGCAAAGATCTCGTCCTTGGTGAAGCCACTCGATGGTGTACGATTGTGGATGCGATGTGGTCGGTAAGTCCAACCGCTTCATGACCTCTGCCAAAATGAGGTTCTTTTGGCTTCCGCTATCGACAATGAACTGTAGTGGGGAGACCTTTACCCACATCTGGGAGTGGAAGAGATGCTCCTCCTCCTCTGGATCTTCGGGTTCATTTTTCTGGATCTTGGCGGTAGCAACAGTGGCATTGGGATCCACATCAATAATCTACTTCCCTTTGTCATTCCCCTTGTCGGGTTCTAACTCAGAGTCGAAACATGCATATGATTCTGAAACCTTTAGCTTAGCCACCAGTGACTGCTTGGCCCGACACTCGCTTGTGTTGTGAGTGGAGCTCTTATGGAACTCACACCATTTTCCCGTGTCCTTTTTTTGGCTTCGCGGTGCTATTCTTTGCTTGCAGCTTTGGCAGGTTGTCTTGGGTTTCCCCGCTTTGGCTTTGTCCTTTGTTCTGTGGTTTAGGGGCACCTTTCCCTTGCTTCGGATTCGTAGATCCAAAGTCTCGCTTCTTTTGTTTAAACTTTTGCTCAACCTTGATGGCATATCGGTATGTTGTGCCAAGCGAGGAGATGTTTAGGAATTCTATTTCTTCCTGGATGTACTTGTGCAGGCAGCTGCGGTACTTGAGTATCAAATGCTGCTCCGTATCCTTGATACCTAAATTTGTGCGAAGGGTATGGAAAATATTGGTGAACTTTGGCATGTCTTTCTCCCTTCCTTGCTGCAGTGTGGTCCACTTTATGTATTCATCATCATAGCATCCGACAAGGTAGTACTACTCCTTGATGGCATCCCAGAATGAATTCTAGGTGGGTGCGGCTGAAAATAGTGAGCTAGTATTTTCATCCTTCTACTTGCAGCAGGTTCCCCACCAGTCCTTGACGTGGGGGGCTACTTTGAGAAGAGTGAAAACAATCTTTTCCCGACTCGAAAATTCATAAACAGAAAAATAACCCTCTAACAGATTTAACCATTTATCTATGGCATCTGCATCTATCTGACCCTCGAATATGGGGATTTCAAAATTAACTTGTACCTTAAAGGGCGTGGCGTTTCCAAAGTAGCTGCTGGAAGCCGATGCGTCGCTTCTGGGTAGCCACTGAAGGATCTGGGAAAAGTTGTCCATCATCGCGTTCTGTTGTCGCTTGAGGGCTTCTTCAAGCAAGATTTTGATAGGATCTCCTACCCCCTAGTCTTTCTTGTCATCTACCATGGGAGGTCGTCGATATTTGTGAGGTTGTTCTCACAAAGTTTCGACTAGTTCAAGCCCTAACTCCTTATATCCCAACCTCGTTGGGGACATGCAAAGAAAAACAAAGAAAAAGCAGACCCCTCTGATACCACTAATCCAGACTTAAACAAGAACACAACAAATTACAGAGATAACCATAAACCCAGATATGCAGTGGAAATAATACTTCATTTCATTAATGTAAAATACTGAAATATGCTTACAAACAATAATGGAAATAAACCAACTAGGGTGATGGTAGCTTATCTCTAAGAAGAGATGTGGTGGCTACATGTCGCTGAACTGTGTTACAATGAGGCTCGAAGGCCTATTTATTGTTGAGAAATAATGGAAAACCCTTAACATTCCAAAACCTAACCCTAGAAGATGAAACGCCAAACTATGGGCCTCGTTTGGGTGAATTGGTACATCAACCTCCTGGGGTCGTAACTTTGGCATACAATCTCCATTTGATGCGTACAATAGCTTGTTAGAAAGATCTATTTGAGCACTACCACTTTATTTAGGGAAACATCGGTCCATGTACCCATGTTGCCCCCAAATTTCCCAAAAAAACGTCGTTTAGGGCCTCAAAACGGTTCCAGAAGTTCAAGACCCGAAAAACTGCTAAAAATAGTAAGTTGTGCTATGTTGACACCTAATCCGAAACGGATGGGTGAACTGGACAGTCATCTAGAAGATGAACTGATCCATTGTATTTATTTATATAAGTATGAGTTAGCTAATGAATAAAATCATCAGTTCTTTCCTCCGCTCATTCTGGAGTTACCCTGGCCTGACATGGTATCAGAGCACAGGTCCCAGAAATAGTTGTAACTCCTGTTGTTCTGAGAGCTGCTCATACCTGAGCGCTACTCTCTCCTGAGCGCTGCTCAATTGCCTTTGTAACGCTTATCTCAGACCTGCTCCACTCTGCTCAATTATCATTGCCAGAAGCTGCTCAATTTTCCATATAAAACGCTGCGCTGCTGATGGTGTCAGCTCCGTGAAGCCAACTCCAAAACCGTTCTGGTTGAGTGAATATTGTTGGTCCAGGCTCGTTCTGGCCTGACATACTAAGCTCCGTCTTTGGGAAAACCTTCGAATGCCCCCTTTAGTATTATGATTACTTGCTATTTGTGAAGTTCTCCTGGCAGGTTTATGCGTTTGGAGGTTTATGTCTGCGGAAGTGCGAGAGAAAAGAAAGACGGAAAGGTGAGGGAGAAGATTCTGATGGCCATCCTCGATGAATAGCTCAACAATGATCGGAATTGATGAATAGTTTAAGAACGATCAGAGTTGCAGGCAGTTTATGTTTGAAGTTCATGTTGTGATAATGAAATGCTTTTCACATTTGTAATTATGTAATACTGATATATTCTCTGATGGATCTGTTCTCTGTACTGGTGATATACATCAGAGTTGCCTGAAGCGGAAGTGTGGGTGGTCCTCGCTACTCTGATGGCCGTTTGTGGTGACTTATCAAAAGGAGGTCACGAGTTCGATAGACCGCATGAAAAGGAGAAATGAGAAGGCGTTAACTTCTCCGTATTGCTCATTCCATTGTCGTTGTTCGAGAATACTTCGAGCATCTGAAGAGACACCAGAACGTTAACTCCTCCGTCGCAATAAAAAAAAACTGCTGAATAATCAGAGCGGCTAAAGACTGAAGCTCGAACTTTGGAGAATGCCTCTGTCCACCTGCTTTGGAACGGTGGTTTGAAAATTCGTTTGGAAGGCTCTTCCCTTTGTGGCTTGGCTGTAAACTAGAGCACTGGGCTAAGGATGAGTTGAGCGAGATTTGGTATGCAGTTTTAATGAATTGATGCTATGATGATTCGGTGCAGCGTTTAAATTTTCATGTGATATATATATATATGCGCTCTGTTATATGCTCTGATATATGCGCTCAAATATTTTATGCGCTCTGTTATACGCTCTGATATAAGCGCTCAAATATTTTATGACACATATATGCTCTAATACATAGTACAGTGATAGCAGTGCTCACATATTACAGTGGCAGCGTTTAACACAAGCGCCCAAACTGTTCATGTGGTGATATATGTTACAGTAACAGCATGTTATCAACATTCACTTCAATAGTCAATAATATAAATGGCGTAACAGAATCAGAATTATTTTTGTAGCAGCAAAAGTTTTTTTTTTCCCAAAAGCACATACTTTTTGCCATTAGAAGCATTTTTCTATCAGCAGAAGTGTTTTTACAGAATGCATTCAATCATCTCTATGGTAGGGATAGTTCTCACTGGCAAGGAGAACTATCCTGAATGGTCCCGGATGGTAAAACACACCCTCATCTACAACGAGTTGTGGAAAGGAGTGTGTGTCGGAGAAGAAGACAAAGACCCTGTGCAGCCTACATCAGACAAAGAACTCGCCATTTGGGAAAACAAGAACAGCAAAGCCTATGCATTGATCGCAGCATCTGTAAATGAGGAAGTAAGTCGTCATATTTCATCCTATTCCACTGCCTTTGAAGCTTTACAAAAGCTGAAAGAACTCTATGATACACATTCTGCACTTGAAGTTGTTCAGCTCATGATTAAACTCTTCACTCTTGAACTGAAAAATAATGATCCTCTTGCTCTTGCATCTTAAATAAAGTCTATAATGCATGATATTAAATCCACTAAGGTTGAGCTGGATATCTCTCTTATTGCCTTTCTCAAAGCACTCTATCCTACCTACTCCAATTATCTTGAGTCATTACAAGCAAATGGAAATCTTAAAGATATAACCTTTGACTCTCTTGTGAAAAAGTTTGCTGAAAGAGAGAAAGCCTTTGGAAAGAAGACAATCCCTGAATCTTCTGAAGAGACTGTTTGCCTAGCTCATAAAGAAAACCATCCTGCTCAAGATTCTACAAGAGGAAGAGGAAGATACTTCAGAGGCAGGGGGGGCAGACATTCTCAAGCAGAAAAAGAAAATCTGCATTGCATTCGCTGCAAACGAAATGGATCACATGATGCTTCTACATGCAAGCTGCCATGGGACAAAATTGAGCAGAGAAGAAATCAGCAGAAAGGTAAAACTGATGACACAGACAAAGGTAAAGCACCTGAATCCGCTCACTATATTGAGGCACAATGTAACATTGGAGTAAATGAAGATTTGTTTAATGCTTCACTTGCTTCTTCGAAAAATGACTGGTTGCTTGATTCAGGAGCAACCTGTCATATGACTCATAGGAAAGATTTTTTTGAAGATTTCACTGATAATGTTGATGGAGCGGTATACTTTGCAGATCAGTCAAAAATCAAGCCATCAGGGCTTGGCACAATCAGGCTTAAACTGCTTGGTCCTCCAGACTTTCTTCTGGATCATGTTCTATATCTCCCATAGCTCAAGAGAAACTTGCTGTCCCTGGTCCACATCCGCCAGCAAGGTCACTCCATTCACATGTTTGATGGCAAGCTTGAGGTAAGAAAGGCATCTGACCACTCACTTGTCATGAGGGGTATAGAAGAAGAAAGACTTCTTAAACTGCAAGGAACTTCTGCTCATGCACAACACTTTTCATATATTTCTCATCATGAAGAAGGTACACTTCCATCAAGTTTATTATGGCATGCTAGATTTGGACATTTAAACTATGATAGTCTCCGCTTGTTGAAGAAAATGGTGTTGCTGGTTTGCCTACAATTCCTAGAAAACATAAGAAATGTGATGCTTGCATTCTAGGAAAGCATAGCAAACAGTCTTTTCATGATTCACATTCAAGAGCACATAGGAAGCTTGAACTTATTCATTCAGATTTATGTGGTCCAATGCCTGTTCCTTCTGCAAATGGAAATAAATATATCATGACATTTATTGATGATTACACCAGAATGTGTTGGGTTTACTTATTGAAGAACAAATCTGATGCTTTTCAAACATTCAAGAATTTTCATAAGTGGATTGAAAATGATGCACAATCTCATATTGGGTCTATTCGCACTGATAATGGAAAAGAATATACATCAAATGAATTTGAACACTATCTTCGCCAACATGGGATTAAACATCAAACAACTGTACCTTATAATCCTCAACAGAATGGTGTAGCTGAAAGAATGAACAGAACAATTTTGAATATGGTACGATCCATGCTTTTCTTCAAAAATGTAAAGACAATGTTTTGGGCTGATGCTGTTCTATGTGCTGCATATATAAAGAATAGATGTCCATCTAGTGCTATAAGAAACAAAACTCCTTATGAATTGTGGTATGGACATGTTCCTTTGGTAAAACATCTCAGGATCTTTGGTTCCACCTGTTATGCTTTAATACCAAAGGTACATAGAAACAAACTTGGTGCTAGAAGTCGTAAGTGTATCTTCTAGGGGTATTCAAACACATCTAAAGCATACCGCCTCTATGATGAAGTAAATAAAAAGTTTGTTTTATCTAGAGATGTCATTTTTCTTGAATCATCCAAATCTGACAGTGTTGTTGAGCGGCAACTTGATCGCTTGGATAGATTCACAAAACCGAAATCATTTCAAGAGTTTGATAATCAGATTCCACATCTTGAAGGGGGGATTCCTATACTAGATCAACATGTGGAATCTTCTTCTGAAGTACAATCTCCCTTGCATGAAACTCCAACACCGGATGATCCTTTAAGTGATGTAATTGATAGAATTGGGAGACTCAATCTTGATTCAGTCCCAACTCAATCAACAGAGCAGCCTGGACCATCTCAGAAAGGTCCCCCAAAGTGGCTGACAAAGACGCTTGAAAGTGTTCATCCTGATGAAATTGGAAAAACAGGAACCAGAAATACAAACCGACAAGATGGAGGTGATGTAGATAACTCTAATTCACCTGTTGATATGGATGTTACTTATGATTGTGAATTGAACTTGTCTACAGATTTTGAACCAACTTCCTTCAAAGAAGTTGCTTCTCATGATGAATGGAAAGAAGCGATGCAGAAGGAGTATGATGCCCTCATAAAGAATGGCACTTGGAAGCTGGTTGATCCTCCATTTGGAACCAAACCAATTGGCTGCAAGTGGGTCTACAAGAACAAGTACAAAGCTGATGGCTCACTTGACAAGCACAAAGCTAGGCTTGTGGCAAAAGGTTTTGCACAGAAGGAAGGGATCGATTATGAGGAAACTTTTGCTCCCATAGCAAAATGGGCCACCATCCAGACACTCTTCGCACTAGCTGCTCAGAACGGTTGGAAAGTCCATCAAATGGATGTAAAAACTGCATTCTTGAATGGAGATCTAAAAGAGAATGTTTTTATGTCCTAGCTTGAAGGATTTGCTGTGAAAGGACATGAACACAAAGTATGCAAACTTGTGAAGTCCTTGTATGGCCTCAAACAAGCACCACGAGCCTGGTATGAAAAACTAACTGAGCATCTTCTGAAACTCAACTTCAATCATTTTGATCTTGATGGTGCAACTTTATTTGTCAAGAAAGTTGGAAAAACAGTTGTATATCTTGTGGTATATGTAAATGATCTTTTAATGACAGGGAACAATGAAAGCTATATTGCATCCATAAAGAAAGAATTAGGAAAAAAATTTGAAATGACTGATTTGGGCTATGTTCATTACTATCTTGGCACTGAAGTAACCCAACATCCAAAGTCCATATTTCTTTCTCAAAAGAAATACATTGGAGATTTGTTAAACAGATTTGGCATGACAGAGTGCAATCCCCTTTGTACTCCAATGGAACAAAACTTGAAGCTCACATCTATTGAAGGAAAGGAATTTGAGGATGCAACAAAGTATAGACAGCTTGTAGGAAGTCTCATCTACCTCACTACTACCAGACCAGACATTTCATTTGCTGTTGGAATCCTCTCCAAGTTTATGCAAAAGCCTTGTGAGGGACATTGGTCTGCTGCAAAAAGAGTTCTAAGGTACTTGAAGGGAACTCAAGACCTTGGAATCAAGTATACACAGGTGGACGACTTCAACTTGATTGGATACTCTGATTCAGACTTCGATGGAGACAAGGAAATTGGGGTATCTACTTCAGGATATGCTATGAGTCTTGGATCAGGAGCTGTCTCCTCGAGATCACGCAAACAATCAGTACCAGCAGATTCCACAACAGAAGCAGAATATGTGGCAGCAGCTAAAGAAACGAAAGAAATTGTGTGGCTCGGGAAAATTCTTGAAGATTTGCAGGTAAAACAAATACAATCAACTCCACTCATGATTGATAACACATCTGCAATAAAGTTGGCCAAGAACCCAAAGTTCCATGATCGTACTAAGCACATCAATACTAAATATCATCTGATCCAACATCATGTTGAGACCAAAACAATCCATCTCCGTCATTGTTCCACAAACGAGCAAATTGCAGACATCTTGACCAAAGCACTTGGAAGAGAAAAGCTTGAAAGATTCAGAATGATGCTTGGACTCACCAACATCCCTTCAGATTAAGGGGGGGAATGTTGACACCTAATCCGAAACGGATGGGTGAACTGGACAGTCATCAAGAAGATGAACTAATCCGTTGTATTTATGTATACAAGTATGAGTTATCTAATGAATAAAATCATCAGTTCTTTCCTCCGTTCATTCGGGAGTTACCCTGGCCTGACATGCTACAATTAAGGAAACTGAAAATGCTGAGAGAAACAATGGTGGGGGTCCAGGTGGGCTTGGCAGGTGGCTACCAATATCCACCTGGATCAGGATGAGATCTAATGATGGATCAGGATCATAATGACTTATCATTAGGTGATCTAATAATGGATAGGCTAGATCTGATGGCTAACACATGTTTTATCCTTTATATGTGATGATCTGGGTATGTTCGAAGTCTGGAATTGCAGCGAAGTTATAGGTAAGTATTTTCAGATCTATACACTGGTTCTCTTTGGTGAAGGTGCGTATACACGCTAGTTCGACTCTTCCAAGTAGCATGTGCAAAAGAAAATCTTGATGTTCATGAATGATTGATCTATCAAATTGGTGATGTTGTTTTACTGCTATTTGTCAATGATGTCTTCATTAGATCTAAAAATAAAATTGATTGTATAAGGAGAATGAGTCTAATTGATTGATTGATTGAGAAAGAATGGTGATCCTTCTTTCTATCTGTTTAGAACTTTGTAATATGATAGTAGATCTTCAAAATGTCACTGATTGGCAAAGTTTGTGGTTCAAAGGTTTTATGATTCAAAATCTTTAGAGGTATATGCAGGTTGGGAAAAAGGAAGTAGCATATACACGCAGGTTTGCTTCATTGAAGGAGTGTATACCTTCTGACACATGCCTTTTGAGGTTACAGTTAGTTCTGGTTGTTGATGCAGTGTTCTGGTTTAGATCTATGTACTAGTTACAGTGATCTATTTGTTCCAGTGGATTGGTTGAATTTGATTGATTTTGAATGAATGGTTCATTCAGTTGTGTCAGAGGTTTAGAGTCTTCAATGGTTGATTGTTTCAGTTATATCATAGATTAACGATTGGGTTTCAGTTATATCAGAGATTGATGATTGGGTTTCAATGATTGGTTGATGTAGATGTATTTGATGGTTGTATTGGAGTAGTGATTGAATTTTGAGCTTTAATGTTACTAAGGGGTCTAGTGTGAAAATTTAATGAAACGAGGCCTACATATAGTGTTGTTATGTACAAGGAGTATCTAGTCTAAAAATTCATGAAACGTTGTCCCTGGAGGATGTCGTGGGTTGAACCTTCAGTGAGGAAGCCGAAGCTTACTGCCAGTAGTGGTTAGTGATTTGGTTAGGGGGTCGAGCTCCCTTCCAGTAGTAGCTGGAGAACGAGTGAATGTTGTAGCCTTCTGTAAGATGGTGCCTACATATTGGTAAACATATTGGCTAGTAAAAGAGCTAGGGGGTTGTAGCTCCCTTCCAATAGAAGCTGGAGAACGAGAGAAGGTTGTAGCTTTCTGCAAGTTGGCGGCTACGTACTGGTATGAGTCTGCACTAGTACAAGATTTTAAACATATTATTCTTTATATTAAAAACAAGACAGAGACAACAACAACAGGTGGTTTTTCTCCCGCGTTGGGTTTCCACCTTAAATCTTGGTGTTCATGTGTGTTTCTTATGTGTGATGGTTTATTTTGTTATTACTTCTCATGGTTAATGTACAATGTTTAATAAAGTACTGATGCACTAATTAAAGATCAAGATATGATGAATTAATTGAATCATAAGTTCTCTAGACATATGTTGGTTGCCTTAAGAACAGTTGCGTGCACACGCGAGTTCCCTTCCCTTAAGTAGGGTATATAAATATGATTATGGAAATGAAAAAGTTATAGATTTGTAAATATTGATTCACCCCCCCCCCCCCCCCTCTCAGTATTATTTCCAACATATTCTTCATGTCTAGGTATCCATATGGATCCTTGAACTATCAAAAACTCCCTGTGCAAAAGACGTTATCACTCTACTATTCGTTAGTGCCACTTTAGTGTGGCATCCTACAAAAAGACATTATCACTCTACTATTCGTTAGTGCCACTTTAGTGTGGCATCCTACAAGGTATCTTTGAAGTTAACACATTCAATGGTGGGGTTGTGCCCTATTTTCCATTCCCAATGTGTACCATGAGTGAATAAATTGTCCATGTCATTACTCTTATCATGTAAGGTGGGAAACTTTTTGACATATCCTATCAACGTTTGTTGTGAGCCTTATTTTTCTGCTTTCTAGTACATGTTACCCATGACACTTCGAACTTTATGACTTGCTTTCTTTGACCTTTCTAAGGCATTATTTCATATTTGATATTGTTTGGACTTTGTTTCCAATTTTTTAGTCTATTTCATATCTTGAAATCTTCTCATGCATATCTACATTCTGGAAACCTTGATTGCAATGGTTGTTTGGATGTGGGATCTCTCCTTGTATATATCCTTCCTATTGGTTAGGAGAAGTGGTCTTTCAAACATTCTTCTTCAATGTTATAGAATTTCCAGTGTAGGACCTTTTGGGCTTACACTATAGAATATATCATCATGCTCAAATGTTGGGCTTAAATAGGGCTCAATCTCTATAACAAAATCACTATATCTTTATGTTATAATAATTGGCTAATAAAGTACAAACATCTAAATCAATTTCTTGAAAATTTAAGTATGATTAAATAATAATAAATTATAGAAAAGAGAATAATAACAACAAAAAATTTCAACACAAACATAACCATAAATAATACATCGTAACACACAAAGAATAAGTGAGAAATGCAAAAGAATAAGTAAGAAACCTAGATGTCAGGGGAAAAATCCAATATTGAAATTGTAGAGATTAATTTATTTATAGGAGAAATCAAACTACAATAACAAATAAAATAAGTTTGGTACCAAAAAGTAGCTAACCTATTCAACTTGGGAGTAGGTTTCTAAAAAGCCACAAAATTTTTAACAAGGTCAGTCTTGATCTACCCCCTATTTAATGGTTTGTTTCATCTTGTAAATATTAATGATGCATTGCATTATTACATTGTTGAACTCAATTCCTTATAGACTTCAACAAAAATAGAGTATGTTCACAACCAACAAAGCCCAATTTGATTGGGCGCTTCCTTTTTGTTGATTCTTTCCATCATTCATTTTTACCAAATCTCTGCCTAACAATATACATCAAACAATAGCTCAAGTATAGGAGTTTGGCTAGGATTGAATCGTTGGTTCTCCCTTTGAAGAAGAGAGTCTTATTTGGCAAGGTAGCACCTAACATGGTATTTAAATCAAGTTTTAGGAACAATAAAATATACCATCTTCACACTCTTTTTCTCATAATAACACTAAATCATGCCCTCTTTCATATATTTAAACAGTGAAGAAATAACTCGAAATTTGCAAATGCTAATGAAATCAAACTGAAATCAATAAACACAAGTTTATTCTACTCAAAACATACAATAGAAACACATGCAATCATTCAATCACAATGAACGTGGTATTTTTAGTGGGGAACCCAACTCGGATAAAGCCCTCCTCTTTTTGTATTATATCAAATGAGAATATTGATCTATTACAATGATAACGTCAATCCTTGAAGCTCAACTTGCATAGAAATATTGATCTCTTCCTCCCAAGTCTGCTCCAGCAAATATTTATCTAAATCTAGGCCTCTTTCTCCTCCTATTTACTTGCGTAATTCTTGAGGAAATTATCTCCTAAAGAATAGGGAAAACTCATATTTTATTGTGCAATTCCCAAGAGGAATGCCTCACTTGCTACATGAAAACTATGTACACTCTTTAGTATACAATCATAAATACATTGATGCCTAATCCTCCACTCAACTAGGCGATTTGAATTTTGTGCATGACTAGGGATATTTTTAGTAAATTGATTAGTTAACTAAGATATCAGTGAGTTAACAACATTTACAACTATTCAACTGAACTCCTACTGACTCTATTCATGACTAGAGCTCATATATTTGAGTTTCACTAACTATAACTCCACTAGATTGTTATAGCTTAGCAACCAACTCATGCACAACTCAACTTCTTTCCCACAAACTTGAATTGACTAACTTAACTGAGTCACTTGGCCATGTCACTTCTACTAACTGCAACTCAAGTCATCTTGCTAATGTGGAAATTCGAATTTCTCCATTTTACTAAGGTACAAGTCAAATGAAGTCTTTTCTTTCTACAATTTAACACTCCCTCTTCGCAAGAAAAGGGATTTGAACGACCCTAGTCATGCTCCTCTATAGGAATGTATTGTAACACAAATAACACTCCCTCTCACTGTTGTTGTTGCTTCTGCAACAACTGCAACTTAGAAGCATTCAAAATATTGAATCAGCTGTGTCTCTGAGCTACAATTGTTTCCCAAGCCTCTGACTACTACTAGCCTGCAACTATTGCTCAAGATATGACTACATCAAATGTTAATGATCCCTCTGCTACTAAATATTATGGGCCCCTGTAGCAAGGGCAATGATCTATGAGAAGAGTATATTGCAACTACCATTGCTCTCCTATGGACCTTGCCCAAATATTTGCAACTCTAGGACTAAGGCTGCATATTGCCCCACCTCACTCGTGGAGGTATACTTGCATGCATGGTGAAGTCTACTTCTAGCTTGTAGATATTTTTAATTCTAACACTAATTTTTTTTACTTGTCCAATAGCAACATGCTTCATATAAGCCTTCCCTCTACTAAAAATCACATCGTATCCTTTGTATTCAAGTACAACTATAAAAACTAGATTTTTCTTTAGGCCAGCCACATACATTACTTTTTTTAGGTGAAGATGGGAGCCTGAATCCCTCTTAAAGGTGATAGTGCCAATCTTTTTGGTATTATACCTTCCATCATCTCCAAGGTCTATGTGTAATTGTAGGTCCTTCTCCTCTAAGTAGTTGAAGAACTCCTTATTTCCTGTTATATGTTATGAAGCACCCAAGTCTAGGTACCAATGACTCCCTGTTATTGTGCTTGTCATGCAAGCAATGAGTGTGAAATCCAACTAGAATTTTGATGCAATATAATCTCCTCTTGCTACTGTTGCAGGATCCTCACTGGATTTCTTATGTGGACACTTGCTTGCATACTGTCTATATTCATGGTAGTGAAAGAATTTAATTTTATTGAGGTATAGTCTTATTTCCATGGTTCTAGATGGATTCTACTTTGAGTTGGGCCTTCTTTCCTTTGCCAACTAAAGCACATTCTTCTTCCTCGTCAGATTTGGATGAGACTCCATCTCTAGTGTTTCTTCTAGTCTCCTCCAACTCCAAATCAAACCAAAGTCTCTCCCAATTTACGAGTTTGTCTCTTCCATTAATTGAATCATTATAGTTGTACCAGGACTTCAAAGGGCCAAGGAGTGCTAAGCTCACAAGTTCATATTATAGCACATTTTCTCCTACTCTAAGTTCATCTCTAACCTGAGTCAATCTAGATAGGTACTAAACAATAGTTTCATTTTTTTGCATTCGAATGTTCCTAAATTTATCTTTCAATGCCAATTTCCTAGCATCATTGCTGCTTTCAAATAACTCTGTGAAGTTTTTTCACATTGCATAAGCAGCCTTCTTTCCATGCAAACTCGAAACCACATGTTCTCTGACTCCCTCCAAGATGATCCTTATGGATTTCGCAATATATTTCTTCCACTGTGCTAGCTACTATGCATCTGATGCTATTGATTTTGGAATATCAACTTGTGTGTACTCCAATACTCCATTTTCATCCAACACAAAAGTTCCATTTTGTCTTTCCAAGCTATGCAATTCAAATTTCCCTCCAATGCATACTCAAGCCTCAATCCATAGAAATACATTGTTCCTGCACTAAAGAAAATTCTTGCACCACAAATTAGCTATTTGAAATTTATCTAAAAGAATATCAAGATTATGGTTTCTCTGTAGTTTTCAATAGATCTTATACCATGAAGAAATAGCTCGAAATTTGTAGCTACTAATGATATTAGACTAAAATTAATAGACACAAATTTATTTTGCTCAATCTACGGAAAGTAAACATACAATAGAAACACATGCAATCATTCAATTACAATGAACACGGTATTTTTACTGGGAACCCAACTGAGAAAATCCCCTCCTTTGTTTGTATTATATCAGGGGATAGTATTGATCTATTACAATGACAACTTCAATCCTTGAAGATCAACCTACACTACAATATTGATCTCTTCCTCCCGAGTTTGCTCTGGAAAATACTTGGCCAAATCTAGGCCTCCTGCTCTTCCTATTTCCTTGCGCAATTCTTGAGTAAATTAGCTCCTAAACAATAGAGAAAGATCTTATTTTCTTACGTGATTCCTAAGGGGAATGCCTCACCTGCTACATGCAAACTGTGTACGCTCTCTACTATACAATAATAAATACATTGATGCATTCTTCCTCCACTCAACTAGGCAATTCGAATTCCATGCATGACTAGGGATAGTTTTAGTAAATTGAGTATTTAACTAAGAGATCAATGAGTTAACGATAGTTACAATTACTCAACTAATCTGATATTGAATCTATTCATGACTAGAGCTCAGATAACTGAGTTTCACTAACTATAACTCCACTAGATTGCTAGATCTTAGCAATAAACTCATGCACAACTCTACTTCTTTCCCACAAATTTGAATTGACTGACTTAACTTAGTGACTTGGCCATGTCATTCTTGCTAACTTCAACTCTAGTCACCTTGCGGATGTGGAAATTCGAATTTCTCCATTTGACTAAGGCACAAGTAAAATGAAGCCTTTTCTTGCTACAATTTAAAAGACAAATGCACTTTAATACAGATTTTAGCTAACAACTTAGGATGGTATGATATAACCACCTCCATGCAAATACATTTTCCCAACTCGACAATAAGACATGCAATCAAATTTTCAAGTACATTGGCATCTTAGGGTAACTAGCCCATACTTAATATTCAAAGAAAACACTATGGTTGACTAAAGAGCCAATTTCATAGTGTTGGAAAACAACCATGTATTTTTCCTCCAAAACCAACGTCCATGCCACTACTACACTAGACACAAGTATTTCATAAATGCCATAAACAAATTGTTCACCAAACCACTTGAACTAGTATCCTTTGACAACTCTATAAACATATCTCATTGTGTTTTTTTAGCAAAAATTCCATAATTCAATTTTTCCATAATGTCATTCCACTTAATTAAGTTTAAGTTATAAAATATGGCCATAATTAAAATAAATAAATAGATAAAAACCAAAGTAAAAATAATAAAAACTAATAATAATAATAATATCCAGTATTTTTTTCTTGCGAAAAGAAACCCATATTTTCATTTTAAAATAAAGGAAGGTACATTCTGTAATACATAATTTTCATGTGCATTCTACATGGATCTGACCCAATCCAAGTGTGGCAATTCTATCACAAAAAATACCAAATGAGTGTATGCAAGTATACTATCAGTCAAGTGCATCACAAAATAAAAGCAAGAATACAAATTCTTGTTTTAAATAGTCATTGTGGCATGAATAGTCCAAACAAAAGTCTAGTAAATATAACTCATACAAAATGGTTGTGATGCAACAATGTAGCTATAACAATATGCATATAATCAAAATAGGTTCCCATCCAAATAGGGATGATGGAAAAACTAGGACTACTCTATGCCGCGATACTCGGTCACCAACCTTAATCCCTGATCCATGAGAAGTACTTCCTTAGAAAGTTGGTCAATGGTCCTCTTTCTCTCCCTATAAACATGGTAGCATGTAAAAGATGTGAGAAATAGCATTAAATGTTGAATGTATCTTACAATATCAATAAGCAATAAATTCTTGCAGTATTGGGTATTGTTAACCTAGTTAACAACAACCAAAGAGTCCCAAAAGCACTAAAGGTGTGTAATTCCTTTTTCAACAGCTAAGGATATAAGAGCATGACAAAAAAGAATATGAACCCAATTATTTTTCCCCCTGCCCATCCCCAGCTTAACCTGAAAATAATGGTTTTCATTAAGATGTAGAACAAAGCCACCACCACTGGTGGGAACATCCTTTTGGGATGCATCATAAAATAACCCCAAGGTCTTGTTATATATGGCACTTCAACGATAATAGGCCTATGATGAAATGAGATCCATAGCTAAGCATAATGAGAAAGTATTGCCAAACCCTCAACTGTTATTTTCTTTGGGTATGATGGAGAGTCTGAAATATCACTTTGTTGCGCGTTATCCATATACCCCAACATAGGGTTATAGGAAGTGCACAAAAGGCATATGTAGCCCTATTCTCCAACCATTCTTGTTGGATAATAAAAAATGATAACCCAACCCATCGACAATTCATCCCCAGTAAGGAAATGCAAGAATCCCAAACCTGAATTGCAAAGGGGCAATGAATAAATAATTAATTAATTGACTCCCCATTATCCATGCATAAAGCACAGCATCCTGGCCGAAGTTTATATTGGCATTGTGTATTGTCCCACGTAGGCAACTTTCTAACCATAATAGCCTGAACCAGTAATTTGGTTTTAGGCAAGCATCTAGTCTTCCAACTCACCACCAATCTAGAACCTGATATTGTACAACCGAACTAAGATGCAAGTAACCAAGCTTCAATGTATGGATTCCATTTGGAGCATAGGCTCACACCAGCTCATCTACCTAATCACAAAGTTGAATGTGTGTGGACCGCAAAGCAGCAAGAAATCCAATCCTGTCTCCACAAATTTGTTCTTAGAGGAGCATCAATGTGAGCCAATCTTGTAATGCCCTGATCATAAAAAAACCCAATAAGAGGTTAAGAAAGAATGTGGTCATCCAGACAACTAGGCCACGGATCATATCCAATGTGGAGATTATGACAATTACAACCTCCCCAAGCTAATCTAGAAGCCACCAGATCAAAATAATGGAGGATTGCTCACCAAACCAAAGAGATATTATGTTGCGGCTTGTTCGACAATTGCACCTTATCCTCCAACGGAAAAGGAACTATGTGTTTTTGTAAAACCACATGTTTCCATAGACTTTGAATGGATAGAAACCTCTGTGCTATTTTAACGCCCAGAGCTTTTGAGAAAAAAGTTTTTTTTTTAAGTCCCCAATCCCCAAGTAGTTTTGGGATTACCTATTTTCTCCAGCACATCCAAGACAATACAAAATGATCCTTTGATCCTTTCCAAAGAAATTTGAAACACAGATGATGGATTTTCTCTAGGATGCCCTTAGGAATCCATGCTAAAGACATCCAATATGCTGGAATTGCTTCCAGTACTGAATTAACCAAAACCAGTTTACCTCCTTGAGATAACCACTGAAAGCTCCAAACAATGAGCATTTCTTTCCAGCTTGGCCAATAACTAGTGCCAATCATCTTTAAGATAACAATTCAGCTTTAAGAGGAATCCTAGATACTTGAAGCCAAAGTCCACCTCTAAGATTTCATATGGGAAAATAGAATAAATATTATCAATCTCCTAGATCACCAAATTTGGGACAACGATGGATGACTTCTAGTCATTGATCACCATCCTCGTTGCATCACCAAATAGACTCATAATATTAGCTAATTTAATTATATCATAACCCGATCCATCGTAGAAAATAAGTATGTCATCAACAAAATGTAAGTGTGTGATGGAAAACAACTGAGCAACCATCACACCTTCAAAATCCCTTCTACAAGTTGCATCCTTGATCATAAGGTTGATCCCCTCAGCAACAAGAATAAACAAAAGTGGGAATAATGTCACCCCTAACAAAAAACATGTTGTGCTTGGGAGCAATGTGAGGCATATCCATTGATCAAAACAACAAAGGAAATAGATGTCAAGCATCCCATGATCCAATTGATGAATTGTACATCAAATCCCACATGAGTGAGAAGAAGTCGCATAAAGGACCAATGGACTTGTTATCTCAAAATCAGGCCCTGGAAGGTTGCAGACCAGGAAGACTTCAAGTAACTATTTCAAACCAATCTTTTAGCTAAGGCTTAGCCTCCTTAGCCTGAGAGGGCTCTCTCAAAGGGTTAATGATTTTGCTTTGAAGATTAAGATGGCTAACTCTATGAAAAATTCGAACATCAGTATATGAATGGTTGAAATATCAATTAACAAAATTCCATTGGGCCATGGAGTCAAGGTGTGTTTCAGTACAACAATGAGATTAAACTCACATGGAAGTCAGGGCATAGAGGGCTTTCACATAGAAGTAGAACAGAGATATAGCGTAGGAACACAGTCCACAAATACATGAAGGAAATTAGAGCATCTTCAATGACTTCTAAGTAACATGTATCTGTACTACTACAAGTAAGCATAGGAAAGAAACCATGAAGAAAATCATACATTTAAAACCCTTGCTGAATCCTGCGTAGTGAAATCAAATCCTTCTATTATGCTGAAAACATACAGTCACATACAATAACACAAAGTCCTATGTTTCTTTAAGAATTTCCAACCCTTTGTACATCAGATGTTCTGCTATATATAGAGATCTTTCCATGCTTGGATTCCTTCCTCCATCATGAGGGGAATTCGAATTTTCTATTAGTGACACCTATTCTAACCATAAAACAAAAATTTAAATGCATTTGACAACTAACTAGTAGTCCTAGAGACCTAATACAACTAGGAGTGTAACTCCTTATTATGATTACAACAACCTTATCTAAACATTTAAATGCATTATTTGACAGCTGAAACCTCATAAATTCTAATTTGATGAAGCCTCCCACGTGGTCACCCAACTGCTGATGACAAACCCTAGAAATTAAGGAACATGTTTCCTTGTTTTTAGGTTTAGATCCTTGAAAATTAGCACGTGGGACAGAGCCTTTATCTCCTAACCCATGACACATTTTACGAAACTGAAGGAGGTTTTTGTAGCCCATGTTTTCTAGAACAAAAACCTCTCCTGGTTTCTTAAAAAATTCCTCCAACTGTCCAAAACATGTCCTTGAAAAACACGTGTCAAACAGGAAAAATCCATTTTCTGAAATTAGGGTCTCAATTAAAGCTTCTTATCTTCCAACTGAAAACACTTATGAGGAAAGTGAGATAGGTTATTGTAGCTGGAGAGTTGATAAAGATTAAAATATTTATTAATTCCAAAATACCTTTGCATGTGACTAGGAACTGGTCTTGAAAAAGACTTCTAAAACCAGAAGACCAAGCTTGACTTACAACAGTTTCATAGCGCAAGTTTAACCATAAATTCCTCCCACCTCAGAATGGATTTGAAGAAATTGAAAGAGGTTTTTGTAGTTCAGCATGTTATAAATAAAAGCCTCTTTCAGTTTGAAAAATTGAGTTCTCAGCTGCTCAAGAAAGCTTATGGAAGTTAACTAGTAAAAACCATTTTTCTGCTAAAACAGGCTGCTTCAGGGGTTTCATAGCGCGCTACGAAAACACTGATTTCGTAGCACAAAACGGGATTTTTACATTGTCTGCGCTACGGAAATTTGGATTCTTAGCTAGTTTCAAAATTTCTCCAAAATGATGTGAGATATGACTTTTAAACACCTGGTGAGGCTTCTAGGACATGGAATGAGACTGTTAAACCTTATTTGGAAAAGAGATATGACCTTAAAAGACTTCTAACCTTATGACCTAACTCTTAAAGCATGAAAGGACCTAGAGACCCTTTAACACCATGACTAAAAGAAGGGTTTGTAAATGAGAATGACACTAATTGTGATGAGATGACTCAAAAATTATTAAGACTATGATTAGAGACAAGGAAACTTACCAAAGCTTAGAGACATAGATTTTAGGGTGATAACAGTGGCTCCACTAGGGATAGTGTGCCCTTGTGATATACTAAGAACTTGTAGCTCCAGTGCCGCTATCCATCCTCTAGAATAAAACTCTAAACCTCTGTCCAATTTGTTCCTTAAGCCTTTAATGATTTCTGAACGAAGAATTCAAACTGCACCTACTGAAACAGATGCTCAATCAACCTACCCTGAGCTTATTTGCACATTCCTACCTACCCTATCAGCTGCAATCTCGACTTGTAGCTCAAGGAATATGAAACTTCCAATGAAACCAATCATCAATTTGATCTAAAACTTGAATCTCTTGATTGTTCTTGAAGCAAAAATAAACCAGATACTGAAATAACCAAGGAAGCATGAGGCGTAACTGTTCTTCAAGATGAACATATAACTGGAAGCCTGAACAGTAAATCTTTTCCATGTAGTCAGCTATAGGGTCAAAAAACACATGGTTAGTTTGATGATTCTCATAACATTCTATATCTTCAAACAACTGATCCTCAGCCACACCAAATTTATTTGATATGCTATCCAACTGCCTTTCTGAATGATGCCCACAAACAATGTAATTTTCTTCATTATAAAGATCATTCTTTGATGCAAGCTACTGCAAGGAATTACAAAAATGAACAACCTTTTCCTCCGCCTGAGGGTCATAAAAAATTTCTTCCAGTATTTCTTCTTGTTGTGTGTAATCATTTTCATCTTCCTTATGATTCGAAGACTGAGAAGTCTGTTGCATCTCTACATCAATATCAGAGGATGGAACATGGTTTTCATAAGTAAACCCCTGTTGATCTTCATGGTGCATTTCATAGGATGTTATCCTTTCTTCTTGTTGTTGAAATGTATTGTTATGAAGAGCCTCTAAAATTTCTTCATCCATAAATTCATCATCATCATAACAATCCTCCAAATATTGAATAAAACTCGTAGAATGTTTACAACAATCTTTGACCAGCAATAAGGAGGGATGACACTCTTTATACATATCATAGAATACATCATGGAAATCAGCAAGAGAATATAATGAACCATTTTCCAAACTTTTATACCAAGACCATGCTTTTCCTTCTAAAGTGGTCATAAACATCCTCATGAGACAATCCTCAGGAAACTGAACCTTAAGATTGCGTACATGCATATGAAACCTAACCAAATGAAGAGCAACATTGTCTTTCTTTTCATCTTTGAATATTGGAAGATCCTCTAACCAATCAACTTTTGGCATAGGATTTGGAAAACCAGAGATATGAGACCGATTCATAGGAGCATACCTGGCATTCATTCTTGTAGTGGAAATCATCTTGTAACTTCATCAATCTACTGATCTTCTAGCAGTGGAGTCACCTTCCAATTTATTATTTGATGTGTGGAGTCGCCAAGGTAGTTTTGCAACCTCAAAAAGATGTCTAAGCTCCTGCTACCTTCAGAAGTTCGGCCATTGATTTCAGGAATGAATAATCTTCAGACTCCCGGCAGACGCACCAAAATGTTATCTCAAAATCAGGCCCTGGAAGGCTGCAGACCAGGAAGACTTCAAGTAACTATTTCAAACCAATATTTTAGCTAAGGCTTAGCCTCCTTAGCCTGAGAGGGCTCTCTCAAAGGGTTAATGATTTTGCTTTGAAGATTAAGATAGCTAACTCTATGAAAAATTCGAACAGCAGTATATGAATGGTTGAAATATCAATTAACAAAATTTCATTGGGCCATGGAGTCAAGGTGTGTTTCAATACAACAATGAGACTAAACTCACATGGAAGTCAGGGCATAGAGGGCTTTCACATAGAGGGCTTTCACATAGAAGTAGAACAAAGATATAGTGTAGGAACACAGTCCACAAATACATGAAGGAAATTAGAGCATCTTCAAATGACTTCTAAGTAACATGTATCTGTACTACTGCAAGTAAGCATAGGAAAGAAACCATGAAGAAAATCATACATTTAAAACCCTTGCTGAACCCTAAGTAGTGAAATAAAATCCTTCTATTATGCTGAAAACATACAGTCACATACAATAACACAAAGTCCTCTGTTTCTTTGAGAATTTCCAACCCTTTGTACATCAGATGTTCTGCTATATATAGAGCTCTTTACATGCTTGGATTCCTTCCTCCATCATGAGGGGAATTCGAATTTTCCATCAATGACACCTATTCTAACCATAAAACAAAACTTTAAATGCATTTGACAACTAACTAGTAGTCCTAGAGACCTAATCCAACTAGGAGTGTAACTCCTTATTATGATTACAACAACCTTATTTAAACATTTAAATGCATCATTTGACAGCTGCAGCCTCATGAATTCGAATTTGATGAAGCCTCCCATGTGGTCACCCAACTGCTGATGACAAACCCTAGAAATTAAGGAACATGTTTCCCTATTTTTAGGTTTAGATACTTGAAAATTGGCACGTGGGACAGAGCCTTTATCTCCTCACCCATGACACATTTTACGAAACTGAAGGATTTTTTTGTATCCCATGTTGTCTAGAACAAAAACCTCTCCTGGTTTCTTAAAACATTCCTCCAGCTGTCCAAAATATGTCCTTGAAAAACACGTGTCAAACAGGAAAAATCCATTTTCTGAAATTAGGGTCTCAATTAAAGCTTCTTATCTTCCAACTGAAAACACTTATGAGGAAAGTGAGATAGGTTATTGTAGCTGGAGAGTTGATAAAGATAAACCTCTTTATGAATTCCAAAATTCCTTTGCATGTGACCAGGAACTGATCTTGAAAAAGACTTCTAAAACCAGAAGACCAAGCTTGACTTACAACAGTTTCGTAGTGCAAGTTTAACCATAAATTCCTCCCACATTATAATGGATTTGAAGAAATTGAAAGAGGTTTTTGTAGTTCAACATGTTATAAAGAAAAGCCTCTTTCATTTTGCAAAATTGAGTTCTCAGCTGCTCAGGAAAGCTTATGGAAGTTAACTAGTAAAAACCATTTTTCTGCTAAAACAGGCTGCTTCAGGGGTTTCGTTGCGCATTACGAAAACACTGATTTCGTAGCACAAAACAGAATTTTTACACTGTCTGCGCTACGAAAACGTGGATTCTTAGCTAGTTTCAAAATTTCTCCAAAATGATGTGAGATATGACTTCTAAACTCCTGGTGAGGCTTCTAGGACATGGAATGAGACTGTCAAACCTTATTTGGAAAAGAGATATGACCTTAAAAGACTTCTAACCTTATGACCTAACTCTTAAAGCATGAAATGACCTAGAGACCCTTTAAACCATGACTAAAAGAAGGTTTGTAAATGAAAATGACACTAATTGTGATGAGATGACTCAAAACTTATAAGACTATGATTAGAGACAAAGCAACTTACCAAAGCTTAGAGACATAGATTTTAGCGTGATAACAGGACCCAATAATAGGCCTTGGATAGATCAATCTTGAAAACAACTCCCTTCAACTTAACATATTTATATTGTGTAAACTCTCCTCAACGACCCCAATGGCCTCATGTATTTGGTGACTAGCCAAAATCCTGAATTGTTTTTGTGATATAACCTTAAAGAGAATGGGCTTAATTTTTCGGGAAATGACCTTTGAGGTGACTTTTTAAACACAATTACATAAGGAGATAGGACAGAAATCCTCAAAAGAGGTCGAGTTGTCAACCTTTGAATGAGGGAAATGAATGTTGAGTTGAAGGCAGGGAAAATTCGTCCATCATGATGAGACTCATTCACAACCCAAAGAAATTTTGGCACAATAAACTCATGTAATGAAGAGAAAAAATTTACAACCCATCCATCGAGCCCTAGGCTTTTATCTTTTTTAAAGCTGGTTAGGGCCACTTTAAGCTCCACATCTGTAACATCTCCCCATAGCTCTTGCTTCTCATCATCACCCACAAAGCATGGAAAAGATTGAGCCACCCTAATAATCTCAAGAATACTGGCCCTTGGGGCTCTTGAAAAATACCCTTGAAGTAATTTACCCCCATATCAGTAAGCCCATCAAAATTTGATAGTGGATGCCCTTCCTCATCCTTCATCCCCGAGATGGTGTTTTTCAATTTCTTACCTTTGGCATAGGCATGGAAAATTTTGGTGTTTTCTTCACCATTGTCCAACCAAATGGCTCATCTTTTGAGCCTTCAAGACTATTATTCGCCATGATATCGTTGCTCCTAGTCACAAGCCTATGGTAAACCTCACACGACTCCTGCGATTGAAATCCCTTAGCTTCCAACTTAGAGAAAACCTAAAATTATTGCTCAACCTCTAATAGATCCTCCTCCTCCCTCCTACGCATAGAAATTGCCCAGTCTTTTACCACAAATTTAATATATTTAATATTAAGATCAAATTGTATTGCGGCAGAAACACCTGGTCTGCCATCATAAGGTCTCCAATTTTTTTTAACCAACACTATAAATGCCTCATATTTTAACCAATGTGCATTCATTTCAAAAGGATTGACATGTTTACGGAAGAATCCCTTAATCTCCACATAAATAGGGCATTGATCAGAAAGGCCATTGTACCAACCCATTGTTTGATAAGAGGAAAGGATTGAAGAGTAGATTCGACCACCAAAACGTGATCAAACCTATTAGAAACTTGATCCTCCCGAACTCTTTGATTGTTCCAGGTAGGTTTCAAATGCACAGAAGAACATCAATCATGTGATAGGTAGAAAGCTTATGACTAAATAAATATGTTAGGGTGTCCATCCTTGCCTAAGAACCCCAAGACTCTACATCTCCCAAAACGAAATTTAGACCACCACCAAGGATGAGATTCATAGTTCTCAAAAGGGTAGCCTCATACAATGAAGTCCAAAAAGTAACACATTCATTGTGTGGCCTATACAAATTGATAAAGGTAAAAACTTGATCCAACTCCAAAGAGTAACCCACCAAACCCAAACTAGAGTGGACACTCCAACAATTTTGAGACCATATCTTACGGGAATCCCACCCCAAGATAATACCCCCATAACAGTCCCTAAACATCACTCATAATAAAGTGCAAAGAAGGTAATAAGGACTCCATGAAATTGACCACATAGTGCCTGTCCCCAATGTTTCTTGAAGAAAGATTGTAGAAGGACTTTCCAAAGAGAATAGTCTCTTGAGTGCTAGTTTTTTTGGTGCATGATCTAACCCATGACAATTAAAGGATAAGGTCTTCATAAGTGAACCCCTTGTAGGGATTTCATTGCTCTAAGTGCCTCATCCATAGATGGTTGATAGCATGATGCCAATTCCACACAAATCTTTGCTTTGGTCAAAGATATACCATTTTAAGCTCCACGTCTGTAACATCCCCTAAAAACTCTTGGTTCTCATCATCACCCACAAAGCATGAAAAATTTTGAGCCACCCTAATAATCTCAGGAATAATGGCCCCTTGTGGGTCCTAAAAAATACCCTTGAAGTGATTTATCCCCATATCAACAAGCCCATCAAAATTTGATAGTGGACACCCTTCCTCATCCTTCATCCCCCAAATGGTGTTTTGCAATTTCTTACCTTTGGCATAGGCATGGAAAATTTATGTATTTTCATCATTGGTTTTGAGCCAAATGGCTCAGTTTTTGAGCCTTCAAGACTATTCTTTGCCAAGATATCCTTCCTCATACCAACAAGCCTATGGTAAACCTCACATGACTCCTAAGATTGAAATCCATCAGCCCCCAACTTAGAGAAAGCCTAAATCAGTTGTTCAACCTTTGACAATCCTCCTCCTCCATCCTATGCATAGAAATCGTCCAGTCTTTTACCACAAATTTAATATGTTTAATATTACTAGGGGTGAGACACATTACTAGGGTGGGACATGATGTTGTTAGAACTACACCAGGAGGAGATGAGGCAAGCACTTATGAAGACCTCCATCAACGGAAGCAACAGTAAGGATTTGAAGGGTGAGAAGGAGGAATAAAATGTGTCCCTTGCATTAAAAGGCTCGAGTTAGCGACATGGGGAGAAGAAGAAAAAGAAATACCTATCTAAGATCAAGTTCTTCAAGTGTGGTGAGTTTGGCCACTACTGTACTCAGTGTCCTCAAAGGAAGAAGGACAAATAGGAGAAGAAGGACCTAGTGGCAACATCCACAGAGATAGAAAAATATCCTCGAAGCTGGAAGAAGACTTCACCACGTTTGTAGTTATACCTCTAGGAGTGAAGTGGGGTGATATGGAGTTATAGTCCCATAGCAGCACAAAGGTTTGGGTAGGGTCCATTGAAGTATGTGATCCGAATTGGAGTAGATTAGTAATGTTGTGTTAATTCCCCATTCAGAAATAAACCCAAGATGCTTATCATTTTCTTTTCAAGTGCTTAAGGATTCAAAATCTTTTTCAATTAACAGATTCCCATGAGATTTTCTTATGTAAATGTATAAATAATTTAACATAAAAACGTATGTTGAACAACAGCAATGAACATCAATATACAACACATAATAAGAACATGATAAAGAAGTTCACCCCTCTTGGGCTACGTCTCATTGGTCCAAATTCCAATGGCTTGGGCCTCTATATGATGACTAAATTACATCAAAAGTGTGTTTACAATGCTAAGATGCCTCTGAAACCTGTCTCCATGAGTTCAAAATACCAAAACCTGCCACAAATGACTATTTTTGCATCAAATTTGGATAAGAACAGAAGCGGTTATGAATTCTCCCAGTTCCCCACTATTCTTTCCACAAGACACTCAAAATCCTGCAGAAAAATACAAATTAGCCCCAAAATTTGCTAACTGGGCATCATTTTGTTGCACCGCGGGCCATATCTTGTTGGCCTTATCGCAGATCGCAATTGGCAAGTTTTAATAGGCGGAAGGTCTTATTTACCTGGTGAAATGTTTCTATTGTGATATCGCAGACCCATTGGAGTTTTAAATAGTGACATATAATGTTATCGCATCCTGGGTCTTTCGCATTCGGGACTTAACTTGCATTGGGTTGATTCCTATTGCCACTTCTTTCCTACAATTATGATATGCAATCTCATCACATCGCAACAAAGAACCTGTTGGGGGCCTATTTGTAACATTGAAGCACTTACCACTGTGATATGCGATTTGCGAGGGCCAATGGTAGGTATCCACTTGGTGCCTCCTTATTCGCTGAAGACTTGCCACATCATTCCAATCCTGCTAAGTAGGCAAGTCAAACCAGAAATTTGACTTTCTCTAACTTCTGTGTACGAACTCAGGTTTGAGTGTCAATCACATTGTTAGATTCAGAATGACGAGCTCTTCAATCTAAGGCTGAGTTTGACAAGATTCTGACACTTTGATTTTTGAGCATAATTCTAAGCACCTGATCACTCCTCCCCACTGAAAGCCTTTTGGACTGCAAAAGGATCACTTTCGGTTATTAAACAGATGAGGGTACCATTCCCTTGCCTTCCCCACTTCAATCCATTTGGCCTTTGATGGATGTGTACCTGTAGTATACCTAGGGGGGATAATATGGGATACAGAGGGAGGTACCCAAGGGAATAATGTAATAATGGGATGGGTCATAGTAATAAATAAGGTGGTGAACCCGTATCATGTAAGGGACCACAAGTAGTTAGTAATAATGTAATAAGCCCATGGTATTAGATAGATGGTATTGAGTGAACCATGGTATTGTATGTATGAGACCTATATAGAGGCTAGAGACTCCCCATTGAGAGAGGTCAAGGAATATTGTATGGACAAGCATATGGCTTGCGAAATGTTCTCCTTCCTTAAGGAGTGAATGTATGGTGTTGCCCTACCTTAAGGGTTTGATTAATAAAGTTTAGCATTTCTATCTATTTCTATCTTCTTATTTATGAGTATATTTTTATCATCATATATTTTCATATCAGATCTATAACAAGTGGTATCAGAGCACTTTTTGGCAAAACGAAGGTTTTTTATTTTTAATTTTTTTGCGGAAATTTTTTGGGTGGCGAGTTTGCAGATTAGATCTATACATTTTGGTGCAAAATCAACATAATATAATTGTAGATCTGAGTTGTTAGTGAAAAAATACCCAATTTGAAAAGAAAAAAAAAATCAGCCGATTCAGAGTCCGAGTAAGGGAGATATCGCTGATTTAAATATTAGTTGTGCTGCAGAAATTTTTGGGGCAGCGAGTTTGCAGATCAGATCTATATGTTCTGGTGAAAAATCTATAGAATATAATTGTAGATCTGAGTTGTTTGTGAAAAAAATACCCAATTTGAAAAGAAAAAAATCATCCAAATCGGAGTCTGGATGAGGGAGATATTGTTGATTTAAAAATCAGCTGTATTGCAGAAATTTTTTCAGGGCAGCAAGTTTGCTGATCAGATCTATATGTTCTAGTGCAAAGTTTGTAAAATCTTATTGTTGATCTGGGTTCTTGGAGAAAATATATCCAATTTTTAAATAAAAAAATTGGCTGAATCAGAGTCTGGATTATGGAAATATCGCTGATTTAAAATCAGCGATATTTTTCAGAAACTTTTGTGATGGCGAGACAGTTGCAGCGCGAATCTGAAATTCCAATGCCTAGACCGGGATTTCTATCACATGAGAAGATGCAGAATGGTTGTTCCATTTCCAAAAACAGGTCATAATAGGGATTCTAAGCAATGTTGACCAAATTGTGATGATTTCAAATTTTCGCCAAGTAAGTGAATTTTTTTTTCCCAAACCCTCTTCATAGTGATTCTATATTTTACAAGAAAAGATAATGGTCCTACTATTGAAGAATACATAAAAGAAAAAAAGTAATTATGGGAAAAACATTGGAGATATTGGGTAGTGGCTAATTTTTCAGATGCGCCAGCCACATGGTGGGAATTACTTAACAAAATGAAGTGTCCCAACTTGCCCGATGAAGAATTTGAGAAATTCCTTTTAGACAGATGATCTCATGCTAGAAGACAAGATAATGAGAAACATGTGGGGTTATGTTCTACTGGTATCTGCTTATTATAGGTTCATGGATATATTCAGAAGGAGAAGATCATTGTGTCTATAAATCCTAGTTGCAAGCAAAATCTTATAAATGTCAATTTGGCAAAAAAATTGCAAGTTCCATAAAAAAAAATGGAGCACACACAAGGTAATAATGAGGAGGTGCAAGTTTATTAATATTTGAAGATTTCTATGGACAAGTATGTATTGCATTCTGATTTTTATGCTTCAGATATGGCTAATGTGGATGTTCTTTTGGGATACCCTTGGATGGAATCGGTGGGTACTATCAATATTAATGTGCAAAAAAAAATCATGAAACTCTGGTATAAAAAGAAGAAAATAACATTGCATGATATTTATATTAAGACCCAAGCAGAGACTATGGAGGCAGAAGCAGAAAGCTCTAATGACACTGAAACATTAGATGATGAGCCTTTAATGGTCGACAACCAAACACAAACATCAAACAAGGTACCAGAAAAATAGGGAGAATCCAAGGAGGCTAAAGCAGCAAATGTTACAGGTACTGATACATCAGATGAGGACTCAGTGGTTGAAGTAATATTGGAAGATAAGAAACCACAGTAGGAACCACAACATGTACCAAATACCAATCAGGCTCCATTAGGTGGTGAATTAAAGAAAAAGACACCATTGGTTAAAACTTCAGCATATCGCCACCCACATCACCCCGCAAGAAAACAACCAACAAGATGGCAAAGAATTAGCCACAAGGACAACAACCCTTGCATGACAGATAGATAGGGGTGATGATCCACCTACTACACATCAACATAGAAGAGCCGCTAGGGTCAACTTCCATCTCAAGCGAGCAAGGCACCAGCTGGATCGAGGGTTCACCTTTCTCTTGGATGGCTAGATGCACATGCATGGTACCCGTGGACTACTCTTTTGAGTAGATCTTATTATTTGTGTTCTTTGTATGTTTCAGGAACGAAACATGTTAAGGGGGTGGAATGTAGTATACCTAAGGGGGATAATATGGGGTACAGAGGGAGGTACCCAAGGGAATAATGTAATAATGGGATGGCCATAGTAATAAATAAGGTGGTGAACCTGTATCATATAAGGGACTACAAGTAGTTAGCAATAATGTAATAAGCCCATGGTATTAGATAGATGGTATTGAGGGAACCATGGTAATGACCCATGGTAATCTATGTATGAGGCCTATATAGAGGCTAGAGACTCCCCATTGAGAGAGGTCAAAGAATATTGTATGGACAAGCATATGGCTTGCGGAGTGTTCTCATTCCTTAAGGAGTGAATGTATGGTGTTTCCATACCTTAAGGGTTTGATTAATAAAGTGAAGCATTTCTATCTATTTCTATCTTCTTATTTCTGGGTATATTTGTATTATCATATATTTTCATAGTAGATCTATAACAATAGCTTTGAGACCCACCTGAAAATAATCAGTATTTCCTCTTTTAGTTGTCCTTGTCCTCCTGTCAAGTATAGTGTCTTGCTGAAGCATATCAAGATATTCTGGAGAAAAGTCTTCAATAGATGGAATTTGAACATTCTCTCCTTGATATTCAATTGAA
This sequence comes from Pinus tabuliformis, assembly GCA_031772625.1. NCBI lineage: Eukaryota > Viridiplantae > Streptophyta > Pinopsida > Pinales > Pinaceae > Pinus > Pinus tabuliformis. The sequence continues at coordinate 1,307,661,486 of CM062818.1, forward strand.
AAAGGTTCATGCAATCTTAAATTTTCAACATTAACAATGGAATAGATTTGCATATATGAAGGAAAATCAAGCCATAAAGCATTATTTCCAATCTTTTCCAGAATTTTAAATGGACTGTAACAACTTGGTTTCAACTTTTTACCTTCACCTTAAAGCCTTTCCTTGCTAATATATAGCCAAACTTCATCACCTACTTGAAACTTAATATCCAAACAATGCTTATCATGTCTTGCATTATACTTGCCTTGACTCTTTTCTAGTTGTTCTTGAATAGTTTGGTGAATCAACTGGATTTGCTCAATGAATTTCTTTGCCCTGTCTATGTCACTATGTCCATCTACAGCTACATCTTTCTCAAAGATGAAATTTAGGTAAATAACCAATACATGGCTCAAAAGGTGAAGTTAGAGTACAAGAGTTTGCTCGGTTATAAGCATATTGAATATAATGCAATTGTTCATCCCACAACTTAGGATGTTTGCTGCAATATCCTCTTAACAAATGAATTATTATTATGTTTATCACTTCAGTTTGACCATCTATTTGCGGATGGAAGGCTGTACTTTTATTCAACTTGGTGTCCATTAAGTTCCATAAACTTGACCAAAAATTCCCAACAAATTGAGAATCACGATCACTTACAATAGAAGTAGGCAATCCAAAATGAACTCATACATTTTGAAAGAAAATTTGAGGTGTTTGTTCAGCTGTAATTTGCTTTTTACAAGGCATTAACATGCACATCTTATAGAACCTATCCACATCTACATGCAAATAATCATGACCTTTCCTTGACAAAGGAAGGCCTCCTACAAATTCCATAGAAATACTTTCTCGTGGTCTTGAAGGCACTGGAAGTGGTGTGTACAATTCTAGTTTCCTATTACTAGGCTTATTGACTGCACACAATGAAAAGCCTCTTATAAAACGTGACACACTTTCAAGCATACGATGCCAATAAAAATACCTCTGAAGATTTACCATTGGTTTACTTACATCGAAATGTCCAACAATAAGAGAAGTGTGTGCTTCCCTTGTGACATTTACTCTCTCTCCCTGTGGAACACAAAGTTTTACCAAATGATACAATAGATTATCATGTACATGCTAACCTAATTCCTCAACTTGGTGACCTTGACTCAAGTTTAAAAATACCTCTTGAAAGTCAGTATCCTGTGCATATTGTTCAACATAACTTTAAGGCAAAACAAAATTATTCTTGAGTAAAATGGCTACAATTACAATCAGTCTAGAAAGCATATCAACAACCATGTTATATATACCTTTCTTGTACCTGATTACCAAGTGGAATTGTTGTAAAATTCCCATCCAAGGAAAGTGCCTTTACTACTGCAATTTGGTTTGAGATTGCAGATATTGCAGAGGCTGATGATTGGTGTGAATAATGGTTTATTTTCCCATCAAATAATGATTCCATTTCTTCACACTTTGTACCAATGCGTAAATCTATTTATCATGCGTAGGATAGTTTATAACAGCACCAATAGAAATCTCAGAATGAAATGAAATGGGCTTACCATGTTGTAAAAGAAATGCACCCATGGCGTAGTCACTTGCATCTGTCTGTATTTCAAAGGGTTGTTTCAAATCTGGCAATGCCAAAACTGGTGCTAAACTGATCTTTTGTTTCAAAACAACAAATGCTTTTTTTGTTTGCCTCCCCACTGGAAGACAACCTTCACATTGGTCAACGCATATAGTGGAGTTGCTATGGAGGAGAAATTGGAAACGAACTTCCTCCAATACTATGCTACTCCTAGGAAACTCCTTACTTATGTAATTGATTTTGGTATTGTCCAATTCACAAAACTTTAAAGGGATCAATCTTCAACTCACCTCCTCCAACTATGTGGCCCAAATAAACTAAGGAAGTTTTCCCGAATTCACATTTAGACATCTTTAAAAATAATTGTTCTTTTATCATGATATCCAAAACTTTCCTAATATGCTTGACATGCTCTTCTCTTGATTTGTTAAATATCAAAATATCATCTAAATAGACAATTCCAAACTCATCAAGAAATGATCTTAAAACATCATTCATAACTCTCATGAATGTATCTGGAGCATTACAAAGACTAAAAGGCATAACCAACCACTCAAGCAATCCCTGTTTGGTTTTAAAAGTAGTCTTCCATATGTCCTCATCAGCTATTCTAACTTGGTGATATCCACTTCTCAAGTCTAATTTAGTGAAATACTTGCATTTTTCAATTGATCTAGCAAATCATCTATTCTGGGCAGTGGGTATCGATTCTTTATTGTGATTTTATTTGAAGCTCGATAATCTACACACATGCGCTAGGTTCCATCTTACTTGGGTACCAATACAATTTGCAAACCACATGATGAAGTAGAAGGACGAATTATTCCTTTATCTAACAATTCCTGGACTCGTTTTCTAATTTCTAAACTTTCCAGAATTTACATTTGATACATACCAATGTTTGCGAGTGGACAGTCCTGTTGTAGCTGAATTTCATGCTGAATTCCTCTTTTTGGTGGCAATCCCTTTGGTTCTTGAAACAATTCCCCATATTGATTAACCACATCAACCAATTCAGCTTTCAACCTCACATCATAGCCTACAAAAGATTCTTTCTCTGTGTCATTCTTCTGCTTGATCATAACTCTTACTGAAATTAACCAGCCGCTTCATTTCACCTGTGCTCGCCAAAGACAAACTAAGCTTTCTGTGATGGGCTCTCACAATGTACTCCAATCTGTCTTTGAACAAATGATATTTGTTCTCAAATCTGTGGAAAACAACCTTACTGACATACAAATACAGACTTCCCAACACAATTCCTAAGATATCCAATGGCACAATGTCGAATTCAACTTCATCAATGAAATTGGCAGTGATTGCAAATCTGAAAATGCATTTCCATGTGACCTGTAAATTAGCATCCTTGGTTATCCAACCCAACGGATAGGTTTATGATGAGGCATGGTGTCCAGATTCAATTTCTTGACTAAATCTACAGAAATTAAGTTGGCCTGAGATCCACTGTCAAACAACGTATCGATTTTCATATGTTTGGAAATGACTAGTATATGGAATATCTCTATTCGGTTTTCCTCATTTGAAATGTTGTGGGTATTATTTGTTGCACTGGTACTTGCTACAATTGCCTGTTTGCTGATGTCTTTGCTTGATTTTTCCAGGATTTTCCTTTGGTGACTATGGCTACAATTTTTGTTTCATCCCCTGATTCTGAACCCAAGTCTTGTTGTGCAATAGCATTAGTCTTCTATTTCCATTTATTGTGTAATTTCTTCATTCGTAATTATGGATGAAGCTTCCAATGATGTGCTTCATCGTCTCCCTCCTTGGAACAATTCTTGCACACAGGTTTCTCCCCTTCTTTCTTAATAGAATCATTTTTCTTCTGCTTTCCTTTAAATTTCTTCCCTTTTTCAACACTCTGAAATGGCTTCTTCTTACCTTCTTCATGTATATTTTTCCCTCTTGCTTCGAGGTGTGTAGCTTGAACACAGACCTCACCAAAATTCATGGGACTGAACATAAGAATAGTATGTCAAAGATAGTTATGCAACCCAGCTATGTATTTAAGCAAGATAACTTGTGATTGTAAGTCTACTCCTAGCATAAGAGCTCTTTTCCTAAACTCTTGAGTATACTCTTGCACATTTTGTCCATTCAAATGTCAAAATTTTTCCAATTCATAATGGCTTTTTGAATATGAGCTAAAAGGTATAACTTTCTTTCTATAGTAACAATGAAATAATACCAAGAAATAGAGATCTTACCATGTTTTTTGATCTCGTCTTGAGTCCTTGCTTCCCACCATACAAGTGTTTCACCCTCCATTCTCAATGAAGCCAACTGAATCTTGATATCATCCTCTTGAAGGTTCTGAATTCTAAAATACACTTCCAAATGATGAATCCAGTTATCCAGATTCTCTGCATTCACTTCACCATTATACATAGGCAACTCGAATTTATCATCAAGCTTCAAAAAAGGTGATTTACCAACCCCTTTCGAAGAATGATGATGAGTATGAGTAACAGTGGTATTGGTGGATGAATGTGAAGATGATTTTGAAGAAGAAGATGAAGAATATGGTGGAGATGGTGGAGGCTTGTCTCCATTCCCATTATTTCCTTTTCATTTATCTTCTTTTCCATTACCTCCTCCTGAAGAGCCTTCTCCATTCGGAGGCTTAGAACTTTATCCTTGTAGTCTGTTGTTCCTCTCTTCATAGATGAACCTTGACCATCTCTATCACATCAAAGAAAGCCTTTCTAAAGGTCTTCTCATCTTCTGTCATGATAGGTTCTCCTTCATGAGACATGGTCTCTGAAGACACAACTACAACTTGAGGATGTATTGGTGTTGGAATCTCAACTGCAACTTCTACAACTTGAGGTTGAACTGGTGTAGAAGACTTTGGCAACCTTGCTCTTCTTCCCTTTGACACAATTTCAGGGTTTTCAACCAACTTTCCTTCACCTTGTTTGAGTTTTAACCTTGTGAGCATGACATAAACTTACAAACAATTAAATCCTTCTTTCACAAAGCAAATCTAGTAAGAAAAACTAGTGCTTTGATACCAACTTGATTTGAATTGGAGCATATTAGTAATGTTGTGCTAATTCCCCATTCAGAAATAAACCCAATATTCTTATAATTTTCTTTTCAAGTGCTTAAGGATTCAAAAACTTTTGCAATTAATAGATTCCCATGAGAGTTTCTTATGTAAATGTTGTAAACAATTTAACATAGAAACATATGTTGAACAATAGCAATATAACAACACTGAACATTAATATAAAACACACAACAAGAACATGATAAAGGAGTTCACACGTCCTGGGCTACGTCTCCTTGGTCCAGCCTCCAATGGCTTGCGCCTCTCTATTATTCTCAAATTACATCAAAAGTGTGTTTACAATGCTCATATGCCTCTGAAACCTATGTCCATGAGTTCAAAATACCAAAAATTTCCAAAAAAATTTTGCATCAAACTTGGCTAAGAACTGAAGGGGTTATGACTTCTCCAATTTCTCCCTGTTAAAATTGGCAACTAGGGCCAAACTTCATGTGGGTCATCCTATTCATGGTTGATAATATATTTATTAGATTCCTCTCCTCGATAGGTGTAGGATTGATCTAAAGATCATCCAATTCCGATAAGTATTTATGGAAATATCAATTTATTTTGATTATGGAATTATTATCAAGCCGGCCTACAACTCATGTAGGCTCATAAGCCCAACAATTGCATCTATTCAAACATCAACATTGTGTATAAATAAAAGAGGAATTTTCCTTATTTGGACTCACTCATCTCATCACATCTCTCTCTCTCTCTACTGTGCAGAAACGAGTCTCTTCTCTATTGCGTAGAAAAGGGTCTCTCTCTAACACATGTGAAGCTGGAAGCTGCTGAACTGAAGCTGCAACTGCAGATCCAAAGTTTGACCAGTGTGGAACATCAAACCTCCTCTTCTGAATTGCACTGTAGGTTCATCTAAACCTCCTCTGAAGGCTGCAACTTTTGGTGGTGGAATCAAACCAATCCGACAGTCAGTTTGCGAGATATCTACTGCCCTAGTTTGAAGGAAGCTTCTGAAACTGAAGCTGCAACTGCAGATCCAAAGTTTGACCAGTGTGGACCATCAAACTTCCTCTTTTGAACTACATTGTAGGTTCATCTAAACCTCCTTCGAAGGCTGCAACTTTTGGTGGTGGAATCAAGCCGATTTGACGGTTGGTTTGTGAGATATCGACTACCCTAGTTTTGATGATGAAGTCGCTAACGTTGATGTTGTTGATATAGGGTTTGCTACTGCTGATATAAATCAGATTTATTGTACTATTTCTCTCTACTAAATTATTGAAGATAAAAGAAGATTTGATCAAATGGTTTCCCCACACATTGTGGGGTTTGTCCCTAGCTAGCCGCCACATCTTGTGTCTCTTGTCTTGGCTTGTTTTCTGTCGATCATTTAATGTTCTATCTGCACTTTACTTTATGTACATGTGATTGCTAATATGTGGAATATAATAAGAAAAAGAAGTAAATTGTTATAAGCATAGAACATACCATAACTTAACATGGTATCAGAGCTGAGGTGAAGACAAAACCTGAGCAAGAGCAAGAGCAATCACCGAAGAGAAGATAGGCAAGGCTATCCTAGAAGAACAAGGACTATTGGACCATGTGAGACGTAATATTGTTGAGCCTCCATCAAATGCATCCGCTGCTGCCAGGTACAAATGGAGAACCGAAGAAGTCAAAACAAAGAAGATCATTCGGGACTCTATCGACAAGCACTTGGTGGCCTACATCTCTGACCTGAACACCTCAAAGGAAATCTACGATAGACTGGAGAGTTTATTTAAAGTTAATGATGCAAATCAAGTTTTGTTTCTTAGAAATAAGCTGAGGGAAATCAAGAAGGGTAAAGATGAGAGTATACAAGCATACTTCTTAAGAATCGCCGAGATCAAGAATGATCTCCTATCTATTGGGGAGACTATTACTGATAGGGAAATGGCACCCACAACTCTTGGAGGATTACCATCTGAATGGTACGTGTTTAGGACTACTCTTTTGAACAATAATGTAATTCCTGGTTTCGAGGAATTAATGGCTAGATGCATTCAAGAAGAAACAAGGGTGGAAGAGCAAGAAATGCCCTTGCCTAAAGGTCCTCTTGCTGCCTTTTCTTCTCATGCTAAGAAAAGAAATAATTCCAAGTCTAAATCGAAAAGTAAGGCCAGACCTAAGGGTGGAAGAAAAGGACGATGTTACATTTGCAATAAAGCATGTCACTATACAAGGGAATGCCCTGATAGAAAGGACTCTCACTGTGACGATCATCAAAATCCCTCTCATGGTAATCGAAGGGATGGAAAATTCAATAGCAAAGGTAAAAAGAATGTTGGAAATCAAGGAAGAGGACAACCATTCAAGAAGGCTAGAAATTCCAGGATGTATTAAATGCACCTAACCTAGGAAAGAACTTGGTGTCCATCTCGGCAATGGAAGACAAGGCCTACAAGGTAACCTTCAGCGATGACAAGGTGCATGTATCGAAAAATAATGTTAAAGATGCCTTTACTCTTGGGTTTCGTGTTGATTCATTATATCAGGTAAATGAAAGTCAGGTAGGTGTCATGTCTGATGACACATATCTTCAGTCTGAACTTTGGCATTGGAGGTTTTCCCACCTTCATTACAAAGATCTACCCGATGTAAGACATATGGTAATAGGGATGCCCGAATTCCGAGTAGAAAAAGAAGGTGTATGTTCAGGATGTGCCAAAGGAAAGCTCAAAAGTGGACCATTCCCCTCAAGCCTCAGCAAGACCTATGATATATTACAGTTGGTTCACTCAAGCATACCTGAGGTTGGCATTAAGAGGGAGATTACTACACCACATACTCCAGAGCAGAATGGTGTGGCACCATATGATTGTGGAAGCTCTCTATAGGTATATGATGTAACAATGCATGATGTGGAAGAACCGATGGATCCTATTTATCCACCTGAGCCTTCCTCTTCCAAGAAGAGGCCTTCATGGCTTAGGGGGATACTTGATGATGTTGAAAGACATGATGCACCCTGAGGAACCTTCCGTGAAAGTAAGAAACCTAACAGGTATTAGGGATACCTGACCAGTATGAGCACAATCATACAAAATGAGCCTTCATCATTCTCAAATGTCATCAAGCATCAAGTATGGAAGGATGCTATGACCATTATGGAGAATGATGTCTAGGAAGTAGTTCCCAGACACCAGTACAAGACAATTTTTACTTCAAAATGGCTTTACAAGATAAAGCTGCAGCAGATGGAAGTACATAATAGTATAAGGCTCGTTTTGTTGCTCGTGGTTTCTCCCAAAAGGAAGGTATAGACTATGATGTGATATTTGCACCTGTTGCCAGATATATGACCATTCACTCAATCATAGCCCTTGCAGCTTCACAAGGATGGGACCTACATCAGATGGATGTCAAGACCACGTTATTGCATGGTTCGATCAAAGAAGAGGTCTACGTAGAGAAACCCGAAGGATTTGAGATTTATGATCGAAAATCTCATGTATGCAGGTTGAAGAAAGCTCTCTATGAGCTAAAGCAAGCACCCCAAGCATGGTATGAAAGGATTGACAGCTATTGATGAAGCTGGGATTCACTAGGAGTGAAGTTGATCCTAAACTTTACTTTAAGGTTGAAGATGACAAACCTCTCATACTCATGTTGTATGTAGATGACCTCTTCCTAACATATGCATACCCTCTCATTCACAAATGTAAGAGGGAGTTGGCTTCTGAATTTGAAATGAAGAACCAAGGACTTGAAGTGTGGCAGAAGCGAAGGGAAATTTTCCTATCTCAAGGAAAATATGTGGTGAAGGTTCTGGAAAGATTTGGTATGATGCACTACAAGCCTGTGACTACCTTGAGGATCTTAATTTTCAGAAGTTATATGGTAGTGATGTCGAACCAGATTTGGGAAATGCCTATGAGTTTCAAAAACTCATTCGCATTGATGTTCTTGGTGAACCTCCATCTGGACATATGTTTTGCAATTAGCATTGTGAGCTCATATTTGGTTGAGCCTCACTAGATTGGTGCCAAGAATCTTCTGAGATGTCTTCAGGACACAATCTCTCATGGATTGAGATACACTTCCAAAAATATGAACCTGCATATTTGGCAGGAAGTGTGGAGGATCACTGGAGCACTTCTTAGTGTTGTTTCTCTTTGGATTCTGCTTCCATATCATGGATGAGCAGGAAGCAAAAGACGGTTGTCATAAGAACCGCTGAGACTGGATACATATCTACAAGTATGATCTTGTATGAAGCTGCATGTTGGGGAAGCTCTTCAGTGAGCTGTTTGTACACATACCACTGTGTTTCTATGTAACAACCAGAGGTGGGATTCAATTATTGAGGAATCTTGTATTCATCGATTGCTCCAGTAGATAGACATCATATACTACCTTATCTGGGATATGGTAAGTCGATGAGCAAGGAAGCTCCATCGCATTAAGATGATGTACAAGTCGATCACCTTATCAAAGCCCCGAGGAAAGATCTAATTTGTGATTTTCCCAAATGACTTGAAGTCATCAACAAACCCTTGTACAAGGGTCCTACATATTGCATACATTAAGCTTTGGGAGCTCTAGGGGCTTGTGGTTCTCACTGGAGCAACATACAACCACAGGGTGACTTACCCTCCCCTGGTGGTGCGCACTGGAACAAGATGATTCTCTCTCTTGTGGGACAAGATGATTCGCTCTCTTGTGGAACATGATTGATGTGTTCTCTTGTGAGGCCTGGATTGATGTGTTCTTCATGGCGGTTGTAGCAGGATTGATGTGTTCTCCTGTTGATCAGGGGCTCAAGACCAAGTGTCGAAAAATGCTCAAAAATGAAAGTGCTTAGAACTAGTTCAAACCTAAATGACTAGATAGGTCTTGTCTTCCTAATTCTGGCACCATGAACGGTTTAAAAAATGGTCTCTGTATGCAAAAGTTATGCCAAATTGAAAATCGCCCAATAACATTTAATTTTGAATTTTTTATTAAAAAAAATTGAAATACAATATTCCAAAGAATATTCCTTAGAATATTCTATGGAATATTCTTCAAAATATTCCCAAAATATTCCATTCAGGCAACCAATAGGAGGGTGCCATGTGGCAAGCCCGGAGACCACCACGTGGCCCCAAGGTGGACATTGGATTGGCATTTAAAATGTTTTGTTGCGAATCGGTGGGTCAAAGCCATGACCTACCCAAACACAACGCCAAGTCTTACCGTTAGGCCATGGGACAAAATGTAAACTGTAACAAAAAAAAGTTTACATTAAAGTCACGAATCCGCCAGTTAACAGTCAGGCGCGCAATCCAAGGCAGACCAACCACCCATGTGACCAGGTAACTACAGTTAGATCCGGAGGTAATGGCTAAAATGGCGGGAGGTTTGGCGGTGGCGCCAATTTTGGAAATCCGGCCATTTTGGCAGACTTAACTGACACTTAACTAAACTTAGCTGGAGTTGATTCAGGGCAAACTAGCAGTTGGAGTAAATGTGCCATAACTTTGGCTAGGAAAGGCCTTTTGAGACATTTTTTTTTTTGGGGTCTCTTCAACCTTCTAGAGCCATTGGCATAGGATTCATACTGAACAGAGGTCATCTTCAAGTGTTTTTTCTTGGGGAAAGTTTCAGGAGTCACTAGGGCCTATTCAGTGTTGGAGCTACATTGGGTTGTGTGTAACCATTGGAGGTGAAAAAAAATCATATTTCTACTATCATGAACCTTCTGAATCCAATGAAGGTCTTTTCATAACCATTTGGAGACTTTTAAAGGCCAAGATGCTAAAGGGAATTTTCAGGCAACCCAGAGCCAACCATGGAGGAAGGCCGAGATAGGGGATGCAGTGCTCATTTTGAGCAAATGAACAATCATTTGTTTATGACAGATATGTGTTGGAGACATTAGCATAGGTTTCAGAGACATTTGAAGCATTCTGAAGGAGTTTGTGCCATTAAGAAGCTTAGGGAAGCTTAGTGCACCTACTGAAGGAATCAAGTCCAAGGGAGCCTAGATCTGTCTTCACAAAGAGGACAGCCATGACAGGGATGTATATGGTTTTTATAAACCCATAGGTTCAGTCAGTAACCTTTTGGAGTTGAGAGTGGAACTTATAAAAGAATTCAAGCCATAATCCCAAAGAGCCAAATCTATTTGACTAGAGCTCACAGGAGACGTACGCCACGAGATTGGGGTGAAATCCTTATTAAATTTGTTGTTATGTGTGATGTTTATTTGCTGCCTTATATGTCTGATATATATGTTTAATATCAATTGAAACAAATCAAGTTAAAACACATAAACAGAAGAAAAGACACACACCTCTTCCAAGCTAAAATTCCGCATAACTTCAAGTTCAAGCAAGGTCTTTTTTTAATTAAACTTGAGTGTTTACTTCTCTTATTCCTTTAGGCGGGGTTTGTAGAGGGCCAGGTAGCTTCTGGATCTCATCCTCTCTTTAGAGGTGACATATCCAGTAAATGCCCCTATAATCTATCTCTGTATTAGAAATAAGAAGTTCTCACATTTTCATATTTAAACTTGGAGTATTTCTGCACTCATTTGCATAAATGAAAATGGATACCTTGCACCCTTTTTCAAGTACCTTCCATTTTTAGATCAGGTTTGTAGAAATTTCACCTATAGAACAAACTGATATATGCAATGTCCTGAAGCATAATACTTGTTCTACTTTTACAAAACATTAAATGGAAGCATAATTGAATTCATGAGCAACATCAAGTAGAAACATGCATAACTGATCAAGAGAAATAATCACACATAACACAAGATATATCCAAGGGAAAGCACCAGCATAAAACCCCAACCATTTATTATCAATCAAGTGGAAATCCTCTTCACAATACAAAAAGAATCAGCTCTAAAGCTATCTAGTTCTCAATGAACTATGAAGATATGAAGATATCTCTCATGAACCAACCAAGCCCTGGATATAAAGGCTTTACCTATGGTCCAATCCCTATTTCCTTACGCAGTTTGCTTAGGAAATAATAGCAAAAGCATATGCAATTAATTCTAAACATACCAAGTTAGCCAATGGTCCAACTACGCAATCCTTGAGGAGATTAGTTCCTCAACCATGCAAAAACTACTTACTAAAAATAGTCAAGCATCTGATAGTACACTGTCTCACATCTGATCTCAACTGGGTCTCTGACAGAACTGACATGCAACAGTTATCCGTGAGTGAATTCTCAGTTATCTAAAATAATAGTTGTCACATGCATGCAAGCATTAACAAACTATATTTTATTATTTTAACAACTTGCTAAAATAATCTAAATGGGCTTGACTAGTTAGAACTAAGTCAACTAATTCTCTCATTATAGAACTCATACTTATTCCCTCAATCAGTGGATGAAATTAAGGATAAATTCCTCAATTCATGTGCATGCTCACAAAGACTTCAAATTCGAATTTCCTTAACTAATTAACTCAATTGAATTAATTAATTAATATTTCCAACTTCTGTTAAGACCAAAATTAATTTTACTTCCTATAGATAGACTAGAGACTGCTATAAATAGGAAGGGACCCAGAAATGCTATTTTTAGAACTTTCTATTTTTAGCAGTTTCACCTCTCACCCAATGTGGCCAATGACCTCATTGGCCAAACTGCTATTTTTAGCAGGTTTACTTTTAGCACATTCTAAATTTAACATTTCTTGTTGAACATTTTCCAACAAGGTTGGTATCAAAGCACTTGGTTTGCTTGATTGACATCACAATAGCTTGATTGTATAGCTTGAAAGGTGTTTAAATCAGTGTAAAAGATTGACTGCTTTACTATTTTGCATGTTGTTTGAGTTTGCTTAAATAGCTACTGATTAGCTAAGTCTCGGAGAAGACAAAAAGGAATAGAAGATATTTTCCTTACCCCAAAGGACCTCAAAACCACTCCAATATTTTCACTTGAGTTGGTTTGTTGTTGGCTGCTTGAACAAGATTTTCACTTGAATTGTGTGTTGTTGGCTGCTTGAATATGTGATGGCTGTAAAGACATTTGGGTGAAAAAGCTTTGTCATTTGTTTTGAAAAGCTTTAAGAACATTGTTGAACTTAATTTGTTCTTTGACATCATAATGACAACTTTTACAAGTGAAGTTTCGTCCTTCACAAGGTTCTTCGATGAGGATATGAAGCGTGAATTCCTTATATTGAAGGATATGGTGCAGATCCTATTTGAGGATATAAGAGAAAGCATGAAGTTGCGTGAGAAATTGTTGGCCATGAAGCAGGAGAAGCAATAAATTCTTCAACAATTGCATGATATGAGCTTCATCAAGCCCAAGAGGCTTTGACCAAGAACATGTGTGAGAAAGAGTTAATCCATTCTGATTTGTCTTCAGTTTCCTCTTTAGAAAGATGTGTTGGATCATTCGAAAAGCATACAAGGGGAGTAGGATCCAAGTTAATGATTAAGATGGGTTATGAAGGCCAAGGATTAGGAAAGCATGCACAAGGCATGATTGAACCCCTTTCTGTTGAGGAACGACCCAAGAATATTGGACTTGGTTATGTGCAATCTAATGGCAAAGACTCAAAAGAAATGAAGGCATGTGAGGCTAATTCAAAGAGAACTTTTTTTCCAAGTTCCATGAGGCAAATATGTCAAATTTGTTTCAAAGATGATTTCCATTTCTTTAAGCCTTTGTTGCGGCAAGAAGATGGTAGACATGCGGCTTATGGAAAGCATGCAATTTTAGGCAGTTTTCAAGACAAGAACGATGATGTTAGCCTGCAATTGAAAACTGGAGCCTCTACTAGTTCATCTCCTCATGGAGGAAAAAAGGATGAACATGCAAAGCAGCACAAGAGGTATACATCTTCTCATGATCAATTTGATTGTGTTTCTGCAAGGCATGAAAATTTTACATGCTTTAATGGAAGAAAGATTTGTTGTACATATTGTGGTCGATTTAACCATCATGTTTCGAGATGCTGGATGAGAAAGAAAGCACACAGGACGCAGATGAAGCAAAGACTACCTTCAAAAAAGGTGCATAAGATTTGCACTTTTTTCCAAAAGAAGGGACATGTCTCTCATTGTTGGTCTTTACATCCAACTCGTCATCCCACACATATGCAGCAACAGGACGAGAAGATTGGCAAAGGTGGAACCACGGATTCCATTATTGATGTGGAAAGGGAAGTTTCATATGAGGAAAAGTTGTAGCAGCAAAAATCGCCATGGAAATGGCTTGGTGAGAAGTGGATGGACTTCTTGAAACAATAAGACACACTCCTTTTGTACATATACAAACTTTGGATGTATACATGTTTTTTATGTTGTTGCAAAATTTCGCCATGGAGGTAAAAGATGAGTATGGTACTCATTATTATTGTAGCAATGTCTTTCATTTCAACTCTTAGTCACCCACTTGTTGTTTTTTTGGGATGATGTACTTGTTGGTCTTTGAAAAGAAGAGTTGAAGTTGCACCCATATATAGAGGTTGTAGGTGTATTTGTCGAACTGTATATAGTTCATTGTACATGATACAAGCATGTGGTTGTAATTGTATCTTGTTTTTGGTCGCCTAGTGTCACTTGTGAGCACACTTTTTACCTTGTCGATTGTGTCACAACTTGATTATCGACTTGTGTCGGTTGTGTACACACTTGCTACATTTATGGTTGAGTCCATTGTTCAGCACATTTCAGGTCAACTTGTCGTTGATGATTGTCTTGTTGCACAAGGTACCTTTGGTGTCATTTGGTGTAGGGAACGAAATTGGTGCAAAGCAGTGTACAATTCCATGAGCTGGAAAGGCATGCAAGCAAAGAGGCCTCAAATGTCAGCATGGGTCTCTACTTGGTTCATTATGGTTTGCTTACTTTTATTGTTCGTGAAAAGAACCATTGTACTTCTTTTTGAGAAGTTTTTATAGCACGTATCCCAAGATTTTGGGATGAGCATTTGCATTCCTTTTAGCATGCTATAGCTGGTACAAGCATTCTTCTACAACTACTTCATTTTTGGAAGTTTGTTGTGGGTATTGGCCTAAGTCACCTTCAGTTTTCCTTTTGGAGAAGGAGGTGCCATTGATGGGCATAGTGACAGTTGGCAAGCCCGCATGTTTAGTGGAAGATTTCAGCTCATACATCAGCAAGTGTCATTGCTGGTTTCTGCAATTTTCAGATTTGTCTGGCGAGAAAACTTGGTCGGGATTCGACAAGTACTTGGCTTATTCAGCAAAAATTCGCCATGACGACAGTTGGCAAGGTAGGAGATTTTGGTTATCTTTCTGCTCATTTGGCTGAACGGAAGAGGATGTTTTTGTTCTCTCATTTTCTGTACAATTCAGTTCAAAGTTTTCAGTAAGCTTTTGGGGTCCAAAAACCTCTCATTTGGGAGGTGTGATCAGGGTGTTGAAAAATGCTCAAATATAAAAGTTCTCAAAACTAGTCCAAACCTAAACGATTGGATAGGTCTCGTCTTCTTGATTCTGGTGCCATGAACGGTTCAAAAAATGGTCTCCGTATGCAAAAATTATGCCAAATTGAAAATCGCCCATTAACCTTTAATTTTGAATTTTAAAAAAAAAATAATAATAAATAATAATAATAATAATAGCAACAACACAATAATAATAATAATAATAATTGAAATGTAATATTCCAAAGAATATTCCAAATAAAGGAATATTCTTTAGAATATTCTTGAATACTCCCAGAATATTCCATTTTGGCAACCAATAGGAGGGTGCCACATGGCAAGCCCAGAGGCTGCCACATGGCCCCAAGGTGGACATTGGATTGGCATTAAAATGTTTTGTTGCGAATTAGTGGATCGAACTCACAACCTACCCAAACACAGCACCAAGTCTTACCGTTAGGCCACGGGATGGAATGTAACCAAAAAAAAGTTTACATTAAAGTCACGAATCTGCCAGTTAACAGTCAGACCAAGACATACCAACCGCCCATCTGACCACGTAACTGCAGTTAGATCCGCGGTCGCGGCTAAAATGGCGGGAGGTTTGGTGGTGGCACCAATTTTGGCGCTCCAGCCATTTTGGCAGACTTAACTGGCCCTTAACTAAACTTAGTTGGAGTTAATTCAGGGAAAACTGGCAGTTGGAGTAAATGTGCCATAACTTTGGCTAGGAAAGGCCTTTTGAGACGATTTTTTTTATTTTTTTTTGGGTCTATTCGACCTTCTAGAGCCATTGGCACAGGTTTCATAGTGAACATAGGTCATCTTTAGGAGTTTTTGCTTCGAGAAAGTTCCAGGAGTCACCAGGGCCTGTTCAGTGTTGGAGCTGCATTGGGTTGTGTGTAGCCATTGGAGGTGAAACAAAAGCCTATTTCTATTGTAATAAACCTTATGAATCCAATGAAGGTATTTTTAGAACCATTTGGAGACTTCTAAAGGCTGAGATGCTGAAGGGAAGTTTCAAGCAACCCAGAGCCAACCATGGAGGAAGGCCTAGATAGGGGATGCAATGCTTGTTTTGAGCAAATGAACATTCATGTGTTTATGTCAGATATATGTTGGAAACATTAGCAAAGATTTCAAAGACGTTTGAAGCATTCTAAAGGAGTTTGTGCCATTAAGAAGCTCAGGGAATCTTAGTGCACCTACTGAAGTAATCAAGTCCAAGGGAGCCTAGATCTGTCTGCACAAAGAGGATAGCCATGACAGGGATGTATATGGTTTTTCTAAACCCATAGGTTCTGTCAATAACCTTTTGGAATTGAGTGTGGAACTTGTAAAATAATTCAAGCCATAATCCCAAAAAGCCAAGTCTAGTTGACTAGAGCTCATAGGAGACGTAGCCCATGAAATTGGGGTGAACTCCTTATTACATTTGTTGTTATGTGTGATGTTTATTTGTTGCGTTATATGTCTGATATATATGTTTAATATCAGCTAAAACAAATCAAGTTAAAACACATAAACAGAAGAAAAGACATACACCTGTTTCAAGCTAAAACTTCGCATAACATCAAGTTCAACCAAGGTCTTTTTTTAATTAAATCTAAGTGTTTACTTCTCTTATTTATTTAGGCAGAGTCTATCAAGGGCCAGGTAGCTTCTAGATCTCATCCTCTCTTTAGATATGACATATCCAGTAAATGCCCCTACAGTCTATCTCTGTATTAGAAATAAGCAGTTCTCACATTTTCAGATTTAAACTTGGAGTATTTCTGCACTCATTTACATAAATGAAAATGGATACATTGTGCCCTTTTTCAAGTACCTTCCATTTTCAAATCACCTGTGAAGCCTAGATTGATGTGTTCTCCATGGCAATTGTAGCAGGATTGATGTGTTCTCCATGGCGATTGTAGCAGGATTGATGTGTTCTCCTGTGAGGCCTGGATTGATGTGTTCTCCATGGTGATTGTAGCAGGATTGATGTGTTCTCCTGTGAGGCCTGGATTGATGTGTTCTCCATGGCGATTGTAGCAGGATTGATGTGTTCTCCTGTGAGGCCTGGATTGATGTGTTCTCTATGGCGATTGTAGCAGGATTGATGTGTTCTCCTGTGAGGCCTGGATTGATGTGTTCTTCATGGTGATTGTAGTAGGATTGATGTGTTCTCCTGTGAGGACGGAATTGATTAAGTTCTCCTATCAAGGCATCCTACCCATGCAGTCTAGGACTCATAGGAAGTACCTCTCATCTGATCAATGAGTAGGGAAATGAAGTTAGGGACCATAGTAGTACCGATGGATGCATCATTCTATCTACCATACTTTCTATGCTAGGATGACCTCCATTGGTTTGGGATCAATGATAATGGTCTGGGACCAATGGTAGGAGTGGTACATTCTATGACGCTGACTTCGGGTCAGTTAAGACTGGTCTAGGACCAGTGGTATGCACTCTAAGACTGACTTTGAGCCAGTGGAGGATGATACTGGTCTGGGACCAGTGGAGTTGTACTAACTATGACGTTGACTTCGGGTTGGTTAAGACTGGTCTGGGACTAGTGGTAAATACTCTGAGACTTACTTTGAGTCAGTATGATACATCCTCGTTCATTTCTTCTTCTTCATAATTTGGACAAAAGCATAGCAGAACAGAACAAAGCAGAGCAGTACAGATCAGTACAGGGTAGAATAAGGCAAAGCAGAATAGGTAGAATATAGTAGAGCAGGACAAGGGTCGGGCTGTATAGGGCAGTGCATTTGATGGATGAATAGTAGCGACCGACAGACAGGTTGCAGATGAAGTTCTCCCTAGTTGAGAGGGAGTGTTAAAATTGGAAACTAGGGCCAAACTTCATGTGTGTCATCTTATTCATGGCTGATAATAACTTTATTAGATTCCTCTCATCGAGAGGTGTAGGATTGATCTAAAGATCATCCGATTCTGATAAGTATTTATGGAGATATGAATTTATTTTGATTATGGAATTATTGTCAAGCCGACCTACAACTCATGTAGGTTCAGAAGCTCAACAGTCGCATATATTCAAACATCAAAGTTGTGTATAAATACAGGAGGAATTTTCCTCATTTGGACTCACTCATCTCATCACATCTCTCTCTCTACTACACAGAAAAGAGTCTCTTCTCTACTACGCAGAAAAGGGTCTCTCTCTAACATGTGAAACCAGAAGCTACTAAAACTGAAGATACAACTATAGATCCAAAGTTGACCAGCATGGACCATCAAACCTCCTCTTCTTAATTGCGTTGTAGGTTCATCTAAACCTCCTCTGAAGGCTGCAACTTTTGGTGGTGGAATCAAGCCGATCTCACGGTCGGTTTGTGAGATATCGACTGCCCTAGTTTGAAGGAAGCTACTGAAACTGAAGCTGCAACTGCAGATCCAAAGTTTGACCAGCATGGACCATCAAACCTCCTCTAAAGGTTGCAACTTTTGGTGGTGGAATCAATTTGATCCGACAGTTGGTTTGTGAGATATCGACTACCCTAGTTTTGATGGTGAAGCCACTAATGCTGATGTTGTTGACCTAGGGTTTGCTACTGCTGATATAAATCAGATTTATTGTACTATTTCTCTTTGTTGAATTATTGAAGATTAAAGAATATTTGATCAAAGGGTTTCCCCACACATTGTGGGGTTTGTCCATGGTCAGTGCCACATCTTGTGTCTCTTGTCTTGGTTTGTTTTCTGTCGATCATTTAACGTTCTTTCTGCACTTTACTTTATGTACATGTGATTGCTAATCTATGGAATATAATAAGAAAAAGAAATAAACTACTATAAGCATAGAACATACCATAACTTAACAAACTTGGCTAAGAACTGAAAGGGTTATAACTTCTCCGATTTCTCCCACTATTCTTTCCATAAAACACTCAAAATCCAACAAAAAACTACAAATTATCCCCAAAATACGCTAACCGGGCAATAATTTCGCCACGCCATGGGCCATATCTTGTCGTCCTTATCGCAGATCGCAATTGGTGAGTTTTAACGGGCGGAAGGTCTTATTTAGCCAGTGAAATGTTGCGATTACAATATCGCAAACCCGCCGGAGTTTTAAAATGTGACATATAATGTTATCGCGTTCGAGCTCTTTCACATTCGGGAATTGACTTGCGTCGGGGCCAATTCTTGTTGCCGCTTCCTTCCTACAATTGTGATATGTGATCTCATCGCATCACAACCCTGAACCTGTTAGGGGCCGATTTGTAACACCGAAATACTTATCATTGTGATATGCGATTTGCGATATGCGATTTGTGAGGGCCAATTGTCAGTTGTCACTTTGCACCTCCTTATTCATTGAAGACTTGCCACGTCATACCAATCCTACCATGTAGGAAAGTCAAACTAGAACTTTGACTTGCTCTAACTTTTGCATACGAACTTGGATTTGAGTGTCATTCACACTGTTGGATTCAAAATGATGAGATATTCAATATGAAGTTGGGTTTGACAAGATTCTAACACTTTGATTTTTGAGCATAATTCTGAGCATCTAATCAATGTGTTCTTCATGGGTCATTACCTTTCTACGGGGGCCCACAATATTCAGTAGCGGGATGCATCTGTGTTAGTGATGCAGTAAGATTCTAGAATGACACTTGCAGACTAGTAGCAGTAAGTTGTTGAGGAGCGTAGAGCAGTGTTGAAAATAGAGCAAGAGGCTCAGTACAAAGTCAACAACAATGCAAATTCTTAAGTGGACAATGCAGTGGCTAATAGCATTGAGATGCTCAGGAGACAGATGTAGCACAGAGACACAATTCATTCAATGTTTCAAACCCTTCTCAGTTGCAATAGCAACAAAAAAAGTGAGAGGGAGTTGCAGTGCAAATGCAAAGTTGGCAACAATATAAGAGTGTCAACGACATCACAGATGTAGCATCAGACTTGCGCAGTGGTTGGTGGGGAGTGGCAAGCAGTCACAATGGTCATACATCATCAACGTGTACATAGGGTGATGCAGAGACAAGGTGTTGGAGCAGTTAAACACTATAACACCTTCCTCGTTAAGAGGGAGTGTTAGTTTTGTATCATCAATTGTTGTTCTAGTCTCGATATTTGTTAGAGATGCTAAGAAACACCAGGACTCCATAACTCATAAAAGGTTTCAGGAAAATCCACCTAGAAATGTCTTAATTAATTTAATTAACTAATAATTAAATTTTTCCTAAGTCTAACTTAGGGAAAATGATTAATTAACAGTAATTAATTAAGGAATGTGAGATTTCTCTAGAAACTCACACATATCGACTAGGAAATAATCTCAGCCACTGATTAAATTTTAATCTTGGTTGTTGGAGTTCCACAATGAGATTATAAGAAGAAGTTGATGGGTATATGGAGGAACACAGTTGAGATCGATTTTCTTGGGCTATTCGATTTTCCAGAAAGCAACAACATTTTGTCGGAAGAGTTTGAGCTAGAGAAGGGAAGTAGAGACAGAGAGAGGTAGAGACAGTGATTCCAGAGGAATTTTACCAGTTATAGAGAGTAAGAAAGAGTGGGTCGAGATTTTCTTTAGGAAGAAATGCAGGGATTGCATAGTTGCTTCAAAAGAATAGTTTGATCTAGCTGAAGAGGAAGACGTTTTCTGTCCCAGAGGTTGGGAAGATTTTCCATAGGGTTGGAGAAGAATTTTCCCAGTTAGCAGCAGGCAAGATTGCTAGATTAGCAATTGTTTTAGGTAGGGCGTTTAGTAGGCAGCGCCAGGGTGACATAGGACCTATGCAAATCACTTGGATGACTATCTTTTGAGAGGTCAGACACTGTCAGGATTGTCATAGTGCGGGTAAAATCCCTTAGTAATTTTTTTCCAGTATTTCTCTTGGATAGATTCGTCAGTTTGGTGACATTTATTGTACTTAGAAATTTTTTCTCGCTGCCGCTTAATAATAAAAACCCTTAGTTGTTCCATCAGTTTTCCCAAGTTGGGTTTTGCCAGGGACTTTAGTCCAAAATAAAAATGTCATAATTCTGTATGTGTGTGCCAATATTTTCTCAATTTCCAGTTTATCTTTCATAGTATTTTTATTTGTGAAGATTGCAATGTGATTAATTCGTTGTTGTCGTAGTAATACACTACTAAATTAATTAATAGTTAGAAGAATTAATTCCAGTTGCTGCAATAGAATTTCATTAGCGAAATTTTCACACCCTATAAGAGGATTCCAACAAATAAATAAGACCCAAACCACTAGGAGGACCCCTAAATCCCAAAATCACAAGATGGGAACACAAGTTTTGAAGAATATCTCCCCCACCCAACTCCCCAGAACAACTCGAGATCATAGAGGCCCATGAAGAAGTGTATTTCGATGATCTAAAAGACATAGAACATGAGGAATTTTGTAAAGGAGGTAAATTTATTGTTTTAGACTTTGACATAATAACCATCTCCAAGCATACAACAAGATCAATACTCAACGAACGAAAACGAGAACCAATATGTAAATTTTGCAAAGAAAGAGGGACCGAATTACAAGGATTCAAAGACACCACATGTGATATTGTAACCCTTGCCACAGATGTCGCTGAGGAAGGCACCAACGGAGGACCCAAGAGTGACACCATCAATGAGCACAGAATGGCAGAAACATTGGTCACAGTGTCCTATTCCATCCACTATCCATAGAGGGATTCTTTGATGTATTCCTATCATTTGATATACCCTTGAAAGAGAGATTACAATTGTTCAGCATGTGTCCAAGCTTGTGACACCTCCTAAAATGAAAGGGAAGGCCTTCATTGTCAAGATCTTGAAGCTGAACTTCACCCTTTCTAATATTCATAGTGGCATGAATTTTTTTGTGTAAATCCAAACAAACCAGAATCCTAGCAACGAATTTATCCTTAGTCTCTAGGAATGAATAATCGCCATCTAGAAAATGTTCCAAATTGTTCCCCAATTTAGTGAATCTATGAGAATTCTACATGTTGGATGGAAGACCTAGAAAATGCACCCACACTTGGATTTCATCCATCTACTCCTTATGAGCATCGAAGAGAGGCATCCAAAATTTGAAGATAACTAGAGTGGAGTAATGGACCATGCATCATTTTCTACTTTGCATTAATCCTCCTTTGACTTAAAATACGGTTGAATCCAACCCATGTCCAAAGAAAACATCATGATCCATAGAAACCATGGGCATGATGCACTCATTGCATCATTCTATGATGGTGTTCAAACCAAATTTCCATCCACAAACATGCCCCATAGTAGACTTCTATGTGAGATCAACTACATCAACCATTTCAACCTTGTCCCCCACATAAAGACAGGGGCCCAAAATTTCTTTTTGATTTTGTTTAGAAGGCCTGTAGACCCTTCCTCCTAAATCTCATCACCAAAAATCCCATGCCCTGAGACTTTTAGTGTCGAATGTAACACTCCCCTCCCACATCTACCCAAGAAATTGATCAGTTAGTGTAAACATGCAACAAGAGGCCACTTTGATATGATTTGACCTCCTAAGTCATGTTAAGGAAGTGGAAACGACAAAGACACACCATACAAACATCCAACATCAGCATTTGGAACCTCAGGAACCAACCCAACCTTTTTGCCAACTAGCCCCTGTGTCCCACTGACAGTTTGGACTACTTGACCTCTGGATGCTCTCATGCTATAGGCATGCCAACATCTAGGGACCTCTGGACGTTCTCATAGGCCTACAAGCCAACATCTAGGGACTCTTTTTTTCAGTATTGTGCTAGTGTCCCTAGGATTTGAGCCACTTTTTCAGGCCTAAAGCCTAGGTCACTGCCCATAATTGAATCACATCTTCAGAAAATTAAAATAACAAGGAAATGAAAGTATAAATGCAATCACTTGAACGAGACCTTGACTGGAACCCTAGTAGTCATGACAAACATTTCATCAAACATATCACAAATATGTAATCTACATGTGTAAATAATATATCGGAACATAGGGGTCTCATACTTAGCTGATAACTGCTAGGAGACATTGATGCATCAACATACTAACTGCCATTTCACCCGTTAGGTCGTAGATACATTGATAATTCATTTACAAGTAAAAAATTGGCGAGAGCCATACATAGCTACTGTCATAAAACACATATATAACTAGCATAATAGCAACAAAAATACCAATGAAATCATAACCATATAAACCACATATAATCCAGTATAATAATCATAGAAATATAAGGATAAATAACCTCATATTGATGATGCAAAATCCAAACCCGGGATGGGACTTCCACGTTCCACCTGACCGTAGAATTGCTAAGTCAAATCTCTCTTCATCCATTCACCCCCGTGCCATATTCTAAGTATGAATGGGGGATCTCATAGAACGCATCAATGCAAAAGCATTCAAGGCTTCCAGAGGCCATCTACCTCAACCCATCAAACAATTATTCCACTTCACAATTGGAAATCACTAAACCATCATCAAATTAGTCTCTATCCAAGCCTTACAGGGATTCTAGAGCATTTGTCTCGATTCTAGGGCGTTTGTCCCAACTTAGGCTTCCAAGACTAGTAACTCACCCCACAATTGTTTTCGAGGTTTAATAGTGTTTTTCCAACCAAGTCTTCCAAGACTAGTAACTCAACCCACAAGGGATTCCAGAGCATTTGTGTAACACTCTCCTCCCACATATACCCAAGCAACCGGCCAGCTGGGTAAACATGCGATGAGAGGCCACTATGATATGATTCGACCTCCTAAGTCACATTAAGAAAATGGAACTGACAGAAACACACCATACAAACATTCAACATCATATTCAAGACCCCCAGGAACCAATCCAATGCTTCAGAGGGCTTGCCCTTAGGTCCCACTGAACTTTTGGATAACTTAAGCCTCAATCGCTTTCATGCTATAGGCATGACAGCATTGAGAAACCTACAATCTCTCTCACAGGATTTCCTTCCACTGTCCAGAGATTCATTTAGTCGGTGCTATGCCAATTTCCCCAGGATTTGAGCCACTTTTCAAGCCCAGAGCCCAGGTCATTGCCTAGAATTGAACCATCTCTCCAGAACAGTAAAATGACAGTACTATAGCTAATACTTGTTTAATAAATTGACTGGACCCCTACTAGCCATGACAGGCATTTTGTCAAACATATCATGAATATGTAAACTACATGTGTAATTGATAGATCTGAGCATAGGGTTTTCATACTTATCTTAGATTCACCATGAAGAATTTTTGCCTCAACCCATTAATTGCCATTCCATCCATTGGTTCATAGATATATTAATCATTCAATTACAAGTAAAAACATGATGAGAGCCATACATGGTTGCTGTCATAAAACATATACATAACCAACATAATAGGGACATAAATACCAATGAACTCACTACCATATAAACCTCATATAATCCAATATAATGCTCATAGAAATACAAGAAGAAACAACCTCTTGTTGATGCTGCAAAATCTAGACCTGAGATGGGACTTCCATGTTTGACCCAACCATAGAATGGCTTAGCCAAATATCTCTTCTACCATTCATCCCCGTGCCATATTCCAAGCATGAATTTGGGATCTCATAGAACACATCAATCAAAACTCATGCAGGGATTCTAGAGGCCATCCACCTCAACCCATCAAATAGTGATTCCACCTCACGGTCGGACATCACAAACCAACATCAGATCAGTCTCTATCTAATCCTTCCAGGGCTCCAAAGTGTTCCAACCTGGCATCCAAGACTAGTAACTCAACCCACGACTGCCGCTAGGCTCCAAAGCATCTGTCCAACCAAGGCTCCAAGACTATTAACTCAACCCAGAACATTTTCTAGGCTTTCAGAGTGTTTTTCCAACCAGGGCTTCCAGGACTAGTAACTCAACCCACTAAGGGCTTCTAGAGCATTTGTCCAACCAAGGCTTCCAGGACTAGTAACTCAACCCAAGATGTTATTGGGCTTCCAGAGTGTTTGTACAACTAAGGCTATGGGACTAGTAACTCAACCCAAGTTGTTACAAGGCTTCCATAGCGTTTGTCCAACCAAGGCTCCAGGAACTAATAATTCAATCCAAGGTTAAAGGAAACATGAGAACCAACCAAAACAAATAATGAATTAAACCCATAATCTCCATAGCTATCCAATAAATGGCAAGGCTATGCAATCCACTATCAATACAAGAAATCATCCATGCCAATGACAGGTCATGACCAATAATCCACATGCATATGCCATGGATGCCAAAACTAGTGAAGGAAACATACATGCAACTCGGTACTTGCAAGCAAATCTGATGTAGTTGTTGATCCCTATGCCTTCTTGTGATTTTTTTTCTCTTTCTTTGCCTTCTTGCTCTAAGAATCCAAGTATGCCACACCCTCCAAGAGTTCTCCAATGAAACTCTAAGTCTCCAAGAATATGAGAGAGAGAGAATAGAAGAGAGCTCCACCAAAACTTGTCAAAATCTTACACTGACCAAGTTTGAGCCAAAAGCTTGCCAATTGATCCTTAGAAGCCTTTTTATTAATGAGACCTCTATTTTCTTCATTTTCTATTATTTTCCTTCAATTTCCTCTTCACATGCAACATGTGACCTTTCACCTTCCTTTTCTCCTAATTTCCTTTATTTTCATAAATAAATGTGCCAAAAATGCATGTTTTTCTTTCCAAAGCCTTAGCCATTGCCTTTACCAATTTCCCTAGCCATAATAAACTGAATCAACACCCACTAGGATTTTCCCCCCACCATTCAGCTTGGAATACATGTCCCATCATCCATGGTATTTATATATTTTTACATGGATTTTTAATGAGGGTTGTTACAGAACCCTCCCCCTTTGGGGAACACTGTCTTCGATGTTCAATGACACCTATAACTAACAAGACTGTTGAAAACAAAACATACTACCCATGGAGATTTATAAAATGGCTTGTTGTGGTATTTACAATGACCACGTTGAAACATGAAAATCATATCATTTACTAGAGCTTTATAACATAGCTCATTATGGCATTTACAATAACCACATATACACATACACATTAGCTTCAACCAACAAATAACCATATTGGCTATGGAGCTTTATAAATATAGCTCAATACAATATTTAAAATAATACACATATACACATATGCGCATTTTCTCAACCAGAAAATAAAATGATATGATGTCTGCATCCGCAATAAAGGAATCTAGAGGCTCACACCTCCACCCTCAAATTAATACTAGGATTCACCTCCTTCCCATGAAGTCTAGAATCCACTGCAAAATCAAATTTGCATCCAATGTTCAGCACTACAATACAATGCCACTTGTCCTCTCAGTGAACAGTTACTTGCTCATTATTCGAGGGCACACTCCCAATGTGCATATGATTCCATATGACAGTGCTAATGACGAAAACAAATCCATTCCCACTCTTCCCTTATCTGCTACACAGTCCCTTGGGCAATCCGGTCAACCCCTTCCATGCAATTACTCACTTGCCAAGTTCCGTTGGCACCCCCATCTTGGGAAATCCATCCCTTGGTAAGGCTTCCTCGCATCGGAACAAACAAAAACCAAGCCATATCCCTGCCTTAAAACCATCATATCGGTCATAGCATGCTCATGGAAATCAATGGACATTATTGGGTACCAGTGTCCCACAATGGCCCTGCTCCTGAAGTGCTCTACCAGCATACTGCTACATGTTCCAATTTCTTTCATTGTTGTTGCTAATTCTTGCAGTTGATTTCAGCCACTCAACCAAGCATGTTCATGCATTCTTGTGCCAAGCATATAATTTCCATTAGATTCAAAATAAATTTAAATAACTTCAAATCATACCTCATTGGTGGCTCGTCAATAAGGTACAGTTGCAATCTTTTTTACTTCATGTTACAACAAGTCAAACTAGCATCTTTGATCAAATCATCATGTATAAACATATCACATCAGGTAGCTCGAAACACAACCATCATAGATCAACATCATAAATCACATGTAACCATCATAATCATAGAGAACATGTAATCATCATAGACCGGAATCATAAATCACATGAATAATAAAACTGAATAAAATACTGATACTTACCCTTTAATCAATCCTTGGCTTCCACCTTTTTCCTTATTTTGTATGCACTCTGGAATGGTTGTTGCACCCGACAAACACCCAGTGCCTTCTCCTCAAGCGTGTGCACACACACATGGTGTACATCCCATACATACAACCACACATGACATACCACACCATGAAATACATGCATCTACACCTGACATACAACACATACACCTACACCCAGTGTACAACACAACATAATACATATGCCTGCACTCGGTGTACAACACACAACACATAAACATACACAATGTACATCACAAGACATGCATCCGCACACAACATGCGACACCACGAATGCATACACATACACCCTATATACAACGTAACTCATACAATTATACCCAATGTACAATGCCACATAATACACGTACCTACACCTGGTGTACAACACAACAAAATACATGTACTACACAGAGTACAATGTAATGAATATGCATGTCATGAGACCACAACTACACAATACACATGCATAGTACTGCATGCCCGCAACACATCATGTACGACATGCACACAATACCACACGTACACCATATGTACAACATGTACGTATTACCACCTGTACACTGCACCACCTGCACAACATGTGCATAGCATCACATGTACACGACACCACATGCACAACATATACACAATGCCACATGTACATTGCACCACTTATACAATGTGTACACAATACCACATGTACACAGTACCACATGCATGATATGTACATGACACTACATGTACACAACACCACATGCATGACATGTACACAACACTACCTGCACACAACACCACTTGTACAACATGTACACAACACTACATGCACACAACACCATCTGTACTTAGCACCACTTGTACAACATGCACACAACACCACAGGTACATAACATTGCATATCCAACATGTACATAACATCATTTGTACACAACACTACATATACAACCTGTACATAGCACCATATAGGCCCATCACTACATATGCAATTTTCACACAACCCTATATGTACCATCATGTACATAACATTGCATAAAGAACATGTAAACACACTATACATACACAACACTGCATGTGCATAACAACACAGCTACAACATGTACAACATATACAACATGTTCACAACAATAGTACCACACATCCAAACCACACTGTCTTTACTAGGTAACCTTGCTTCTAGTGTCTCTCTGCCATCAATGCTTATCCTAGCATGCCACGGACCACGCGACTTTCATTATGCTGATGCATCCCTTGGTATAACATGTCCATAACATAGACATAATATCAACTCATAACCACATGATATTGACCTCAAAAATTTGTTAGGCTACTCCTCCCAATTGATTATTTGTAAGAATTGAAACCTCTTCACATCATTCACATGCGTAAGCAACCATTCCTCCATAAGAATGATTCCTAATGACCCTATTAGATAATGACATACATACATACATAAATAAATATATATATATATATATATATATATATATATATATATATATATATATATATATATATATATATATATATATATATGTATTGAACAATCATGATCCATGACGCTATCAAACATGACATACATACATGTATACATATATAAACATCGACACAATTATGATTACAACACAATCACCAAATATCATAAGGTCAATATTAAGAGAATGCCCTTTACGCGTGCAACATATGCACAATATCAAGAACAACAGTTCCCAACATAGCCAAGGCATCTGACGCCTCATATGTCATGACTATCCTACCACTGTCCATTTACCACAATGGACCAAACCAATCCAACCGACTGTCATAGTCATACCTTCCATTGCGCTTACTTATGCACAGAGCTTCATCTGAATATCACATTACCTTTTGGGTACAACATAGCTCTCCCTGAGCTCCATTAAATTTCCTCTTTCCGAAACAATTCCCAAGACTCAAAACATAAAGGGAAATACCTAGAAACAACTAAGAAGAAAACCATGAAAAAGAATAACAAAACGACACCGCAATAAAGTGACATAGCTATACACCAGACACAATCAAAATCGCAAATCAAGTGCAACAATAAAAAATACCAAAAGCACAAAACTAACAATAGACACCATGACTCAATCCCAAGGAAAACTCAACGTGAGCCTTCTTCGATATTTCATGGCAACCTCTCTTGCCATGCAACTCTCTGCATCATGTTGTCATTAACACATAAATGTTAGTGCATAAATAAACATAACAATACACTAATTACCTTACCTTGTTGTGTCAAGCATGTTGCTTGTAACTGAACACAACCATGCCATCCCTCAAGGGACTCCAATTCCCTTGACAAATCCACCTATAACTAGAGACTAGCTAATACCCCTGTCAAATACAAGTTCATGACTATAGCACATATCTACATAATGTTTAAGAAGAATTCTTGTTAAGCAAGGCACTCGTTTGTTTGGAATTAGGGTTTCCAAACATAGCCAAAGGAATTCTTGCCCAATTCCTCTCTTCTACCTTTTTGCTTTGCCACAATTAAGTGTTACTATGCACCGTCACATCACCCAATTGTTAGTTATATAAACACATAGACTATTACCTTGTCATGCTAATACCAATCATGTTTCCTACAACTGTTTACACATGTCAACCACATGTTCCAAATATCAATACAATCATATCTATCAATTTGAAATCAACCTTTACCAAGACTAACAATCATGTCATAACCCATATTCATTAGACATAATGCTACAACTATCACCTACTATACTCAAGTACATACACATGTCAACCACATGTTCCAAATATCAAGACAATCATATATATCAATTTGAAATCAACCTTTACCAAGACTAACAATCATGTCATAACCCAGAGTCATTAGACATAATGCTACAAATATCTCCTACTATACTCGAGCAAATATCAACTGTCTCAACACATATGTATTAGTACAATCATCTCAAAACAAGATCATTTGAACACATACTCATATTATGCAATTCATCAAACATTCCACCAACTTTCAACCATACCATGTTAAATAAATCAACTAGATGACCTAATAGACACCAAACACTCTAACACCTAATAGACGACATAATCAAACGGTCAAGCACCAAGTATATGACGTAAGCAAACTCATACCTTAATGTACCTAATAGGGGGGGGGAATCTTATTTGCACAATCAATCCATATTAGCATGATATATCTTCACAATATATTAACCCAAACATAAACAAGATCATGATATCCAAATAGTCATTAGCTAGCATGTTTACGTCATAACTCATACACGATTATTATTTACACCTATGCAAAGTCAAACTAGATTAGTACAACACAATATCACAAATATGTCACCACATACCTAAATGTCGTAACCCTAACCATCTGCATAGGCCAATCCAGTTTAGCATGATACATATAACATCAAGATCTTAATGTAATAACCCTAATCACCAAGTTACTAGCATATAACTACAATAATATGGATATAATGCTCATTAACAACATATAACCTAATCATCAATTTATCTAACATAAAACAATAATAACAATGCATACGACCACATGTTACTATCATTCATAACTATCTGACACATGTGCATATAACTACACTATTCAACTAACATCTATCATGAATGTAACCATAACATCGAAATACATGTACATAAACCTAATGTATATAAACCCAATGCATATAACAATCTTTAATTTACATACCTGCATGCCAAACATACAATACTTGTATGACAATCTGCTCTTACCCCAAAGTCTAATGTTGCAACCTCATTATGATTATCTGCATCTCCTACTCTATCTCAACCGACACATTAGCATCATAACAACCAATAACACCATGATGACCTAAATTGCCTACCATGACTTCACAAGACGTGTTTGACCTACATTTCATGCATAACTATAACCAAGACCATGCATGCATAAAAACTGCATATAGATATATAACACATGAATACGGAACCATATACATATAATTCTAGCTAGGGTCTAGTCATCAATGAATGATCATAGCAACGACACAAACCATGACCTCATGGATGACAACAACAACCACATCATGTGCACTTCAAAACATGTGAACATTGACGTGTCTAACACTGCATACTCAACCATACACACATGAAGATATATTCCACGGCAACACCTTCAACCTTCACATGGCGACATCACTACAACCATGATCAACACCATGCAAATGAAACAAGAACATGGACTACATGCATAAGCTACACATATGCAACCAAAATGAAAGCATGGTCAATGCATAGCCCAAGGAGAGCGCAACCATGCTCTGATACCACTCTGTAACACCCTCCTCCCACATTTACACAAGAAACTAGCCAGCCGGGGTAAACATGCAATAGTAGGCCACTATGATATGATTTTACCTCCTAATTCACATTAAGGAAGTGGGACGGACCACACCACACATACATTCAACATCAACTTTAGGACCCTCAAGAACCAATCCAACACTCCAGACAGCATCCCTTGGGTCCCAGTGAACTTTTAGACAGCTAAAGCCTTAGTCGCTCTCATGATATAGGCATGATATCGTCCAAAAACCCAAATTCACAATCATATGCTTGCCTGCCAGCATCTAGAGACTCATTTAGTCAGTGTTATGCTAGCATCCCCAAGATTTGAGCCACTTTTTCATGCCCAGAGCCCAAGTCACTGCCCAGAATTGAACCATCTCTCTAGAACAATAAAATAACATGCAAATGGTTGTACTAAAGCAAATATTTGTTTAAGACCTTGACTAGACCCCTACTAGCCACGACAAACATTTCGTCAAGCATATCACTAATATGTAAACTACAAGTGTAATTAAAATATTTGAGCATAGGAGTCTCATACTTATCTAAGATTCGCCATGAAGCATTGATGCCTCAACCCATTAACTGTCATTCCATCCATTAGGTCTAGATACATTGATCCTTCAGTTACAAGTAGAAACATGATGAGAGCCATACATGGTTGCTGTCATAAAACATATACATAACCAACATAATAGGGATAGAAATACCAATGAACTCACCACCATATAAACCTCATATAATCCAGTATAATGCTCATGCAAAATACAAGGAGAAATAACCTCTTATTGATGATGCAAAATCCAAACCCAGGATGAGACTCCATGTTATGAAACCAGCTCAAGAAAAGATAGAAAAGATAGATCAACGCCTTAGAATTTAGCCTCTTCGAGGGGACAACCTCCTTTACATTACATAAATGAACAATTCTTGGATGATTCAAATGACAAAACATTCTTTCTATATATATGAGTCTAAGGAGTCACAATATAATCAAGCCGACCTAACAATAATAATATAAAGCCACAAAAATAACAATAGAGGGATTCTATGGGGCACAGTAATAACAATATGGGGGCAATAGGGGCACAACAATATAAATAAGGGGTACAACTACAATAGTAATGGGGTAATCACTAGTATTATAGGGACCTATCATGCCCCTCGCCTTCAAAAAAGTGTTGTCCTCAACGCTTGAGTAGTTCTGGATACTTCTGCATAAAATTCTCATCCTCCCATGTGGAATCTTCAGCGGATAAGTTCTTCCACTTGATAAGATACTCTGAAATTGATCGATTTCGTAGCTGTCGAGTTCTTGTTTCTATGACTGCTTCCAGTTCCAATATAATTTTTCCTTCCTCGTCAAGTTCTGGCAATATTGTTTGAACTGGGAGCTTGTCGCCTATAACCTTCTTTAAACATGAAACATGGAAAACTGGGTGCAATCGAGAAGCTGCAGGAAGCTCCAATTTGTATGCCATAGTACCAATCTTTTGCAACACCTTGTATGGACCATAATACTTTGGTGATAATTTATTATCCTTCTTAGCTTGCTTGAGGGACATTTGCTTATATGGTTGTAGCCGTAGGAATACCCAATCACCTACATCAAAACTTCTTTCACTGCGATGTTGATCTGCCTATTGTTTCATTCTATTCTGTGCCAACATGAGGTTATCCTTTAAGAGTTGGAGGACTCGTTGTTGATGTTCGATGTGATGTTCCACTGCCTGAACCTTAGAATTTTCTCTTAACTATGATGTGATGGATGGTGGTTGATACCCATAAAGTGCCATAAATGGGGTCATTTTTGTTTTTGTATGGAAGGAAGTGTTAGACCACCATTCAGCCAGAGGCAACCATTTGACCCATTATGTCTGTTTATCAGATACAAAGCAACGAAGATATCCTTCCAAACATTTGTTTACTATCTCAGTTTGCCCATCAGATTAAGGATGATAAGATGAGCTATGAGCTAACTGAGTACCAAGACAAGAAAATAATTATGTCCAAAAATTTCCAGTGAAAATTGGATCTCTGTCACTTACAATAATCTTTGGGTTTCCATGTAGCTTTTGAATTGTTTCCATAAATGCAGTAGAAACTGTACTGGCTTTAAATGGATGTGATAATGCACAAAAGTGTGCATACTTGGTAAGTCTGTCAACTACCACCATGATGACACTCTTTCTCTCAGACTTGGGTAAACCTGTGATAAAATCCATTGAAACCTCCTCCCAACGTTGGCTTGGAATGGATAAAGGTTGTAATAGACCCAATGTCTTAATTGTTTCAACTTTATTTTGTTGGCAAACCAAACATTCCGCCACAAACTTTTGAATATCTGATTTAAGGCCATCCCAAAAAAATTCCTTCTTAACCCTGTGGTAAGTTTTTAAAAATCCTGAGAGCCCTCCTAAGGGAGAAGTGTGCAATTCGATAAGAATCTTTTGTTTTAGCTGGGAATTCTTACAGGGGTATAAGCGATCTTTGTACCATAACGAATCATTTTTCCAGCTAAATGTATCAGACGTACTGGAATCTTGTTGTAGCTTTCGAATAAGTGCCCACACTTCTTCGTCATTCTTCCATTCCTCCCTTGCTTCGTTTATCCAATCTAGTTGGATAATAGAAATGGCGCACAACAATGCTTCCACATCCTCATCTTTTCTTGAGAGTGCATCTGCCACCACATTTTGCTTCCCTTTTTTGTAGATGATTTCAAAGTCATAACCCAACATCTTTGTGACCCACTTTTGTTGCTCTTCAGAGGATAATCTTTGTTCTAAAAAGTATTTAAGGCTATCATGATCCGTTTTTACCTTGAAGTGTCTTCCCATTAGGTAGGGTCACCATTTCTTAAGTGCATGGAGTATTGCCAACATTTCCTTCTCATAAATAGCTTTGCTTAAAAACTTTCCCTTGATTGGACGACTTTCAAAAGCAATGGGTCTTTCATCTTGCATTAGAATAGCACCAATTCCATTTCCTGAAGCATCACATATCGCAATAAAGGTTTTTGTGAAGTCCAGTGTAGCTAAGACCGGTGCTTGGCACATTACCTCTTTAAGATGTTCAAAGGCCTTTGTTGCTTCCGGAGTCCATGAAAATGCATCTTTCTTCAATAATGTTGTTAGAGGTGCTGCTACTCTCCCATAATTCTTAACAAACTTGCGATAATACCCTGTCAACCCAAGAAATCCTCACAGATGCTTTATGGATGTGGGGATTTTCCATTCCTTAATGGCTTTAATTTTGCTAGGGTCTACCTTAACTCCTTCATGAGATACAATATGATCCAAATATTCCACCTCTTGGACTCCAAAGAAACATTTGGATCTTTTTGCATATAATTGTTTCTCCTCCAATAGTTGTAGCACCCTGTCAACATGTTCAACATGATCCTTCCAAGACTTGCTGTAGATTAGTATATCATCAAAAAATACAAACACAAATTTTCTAAGGAATGGTTTGAAAATTGAATTCATCAAACCTTGAAATTTTGAAGGTGCATTGGTAAGGCCAAAAGGCATGACCAAAAATTCATAATGACCCTCATGAGTTCTAAATGTCGTTTTTGGAATGTCTTCAATCTTCATTCTAATTTGATGATATCCTGAACAAAGATCCAACTTGGTGAAGTAAATTGATCCATGCAATTCATCCAGTAATTCATCAATGACGGGAATGGGGAACTTATCTTTAATAGTGAGCTTTTTGAGCTCCCTATAATCTGGACACATGCGCCATGATCCATCCTTCTTGTGCACCAATACTACTGGAGCAGAGAAAGAACTTTGACTCGGTTGAATTATACCAGCCTCTAGCATTTCTGCAACCATACGTTCAATTTCACTTTTTTGGACATAGGGATATCTGTACGACCTAATGTTTGGAGGAACACTTCCTGGAATCAGATGAATAGCATGATCATGATCACGCATGGGTGGGAGACCTTTGGGAGTCTCAAATACCTTGGAATGATTGTCCAGGACTTTTTGGAGATCTGGAGAAATAGATGATTACGATGTGGAAACATCTAGCGAACATAATTGTGCAATTACACCTCTTTGCTCCTTTTTTAGAAGCTTTGTCATACTATTAGAGCTAATTATCTTTCCTGGTTTCCCTGCAATACCCCTTAATTCAACTTCCTTTCCTTCCACAGAAAATTTCATGAAAAGTTCTTGAAAATTAAAAGCTATTGTACCCAAGGATTGTAGCCATTGGACTCCTAGTACAACGTCAGCACCTCCCATTGGAATGGAAAGCATTGGTCTAGTCAATACATATTCTCCCATGGATAGCTTGATATTATGGCACTTTCCAGAGCAATTTATTGTTCCTCCATTTGCAATCATCACTTGACACTCTAGTGCTAGATATAGGAAGCAATTCAATTCTTTTGCTACCCTACAATGAATAAAATTGTGGGTGCTTCCTGAATCAATCAACACTATTACCTTTTTCTTCTTGATTTGTCCTTCTATCTTGATGGTTTGAGGAGTGGTAATTCCCGCCAATGAATTACAAGATATGGTTGGATTTATTTGTTCTTCATCTAGGCTTTGTTCTTGGAGTATATCCTCTTCTTTTGACCTTTCTTGCTCCTTTTCTTCTTCCTCTTCACAATCTATGTAGAATAATTTCTTCTCCGCACACTTATGACCTTTAGTGTATTTGTTATCACAACTATAACAAAGCCCTTTTGCTCTTTTTTCTTCCAATTGTTGTGGTGTCAACCTTATAGGTTGTGGAAGACTAGGGGCAACAACACTTTGTCTTTATAGTTGTCAGTAGTATGCTTCCTGGTTGCCATAATTTTGCTTTCCATTTTTCTTGCTAACATGAATGCCTTCTCTAATGAATCAGGTTCCCAAAGGCGAACATCATGTTGGATATTATCCTTTAAAGACCCTATGAGCACATCAATCCGATGCTCCTCTGGAATATCTTTTACCCTTATGTTCAATTTTTGAAACTCCTCAATATGCTCCATTTTTGAACCCTTTTGTTTGAGACTTATCAATTGGCTAAAAAAAGTGTTGCTTTTTGTATCCTCATAATGTGCTATCAATTCTTCCGTAAAAATTGCCCAAGTGATAAATTGTTTACGAGAGAAAAGCCATTGATACCATACAAACTGATTTGGTTCCAAGTATAAAGTTGCCATACGTACCTTTTGTGTGTTTTGCACATTATTGAGATCAAAGAACTGCTCCATCTGTAATATCCATGTGGCGTGATCCTTGCCATCAAACTTCCTCATATCGATTTTTGGAATATGGTGGGTCTTCGATCCAACATTAGAGTCTATGGAATCATGATTAACATTTCTTTTGTTCACATCATGAGTTTCCTTTACA
Organism: Pinus tabuliformis; assembly: GCA_031772625.1. Classification (NCBI taxonomy): domain Eukaryota; kingdom Viridiplantae; phylum Streptophyta; class Pinopsida; order Pinales; family Pinaceae; genus Pinus; species Pinus tabuliformis. Next base: position 1,307,698,258 of record CM062818.1, read on the forward strand.
ACCTTTTCACCATTAGTAAGTGTTTCTTGTAGAAAATTTGTCAAATCTGTCTTCAAATCTGCCATGTCTGTCTTTAAATCTGTCTTCAAATTTGCCATGTCTCTCTTCAAATCTGTCTTCGAATCATCCATCTTAGCTTCCATGCCCTTTATCTTAGATTCCACACCATTTATCTTAGATTCCACGCCATTTATCTTAGCTTTTGTGAGCGTGACATTTGTTGCACTTGTTCTTGTAATTTTGATATATCATGTAGCATTTCTTCCTCTTCTTCATGAGTCATTCTAGAGCTTTCAGGTTCCTTACTAGGTGTTTGCATTTTCTTTCCTTGGGCATCAGTTACCGATAATAATGCTTTACTATGCCCTTTGAATTCCTTCAAACCAAGCTTACACAAAAATTTAAAAAAAAAAAAAAACAAAAGAAACTACACACCTTTTTTCACTTTGTAGAAGCCTGATATTGAATCTGATGTATCTCTGTAATTTCGAATCATCCAGTTCTGAAATTGTGACCTATAGTAGCCTTTTGCGTCCTCTTTCCAATGCCACAAGTCTGACCCAAATTGGTTTCTCCAAGGAAGAGTTATGTGAAATCTCCCATAGTGACTTGATTATAGACTAGTTCAGTAGAGCAAACTTGTACGGCGTGCCATGAGTCACTGTTTCGACCTATGGATCTGAAAAATGCATACAAGAAACTACAGTCCATCCTCTTTCTGTACCTTCTTATGAAATTTCAATCCAATCCCCAGAGAGAAAGTTATGACGATTTTCCCCAGGTCACCTATTTGGAATGTAATTCAGGATTTTGCAAAAAGACCAACTTCCTCAGATCATATCTTCGTAAATATAGCGCGAAAAGCTCTGAAATTCAGACCCGAGGTTCAGCACGATCTCTTCTAAAATGGGTTTTTTTTTAACTTCTGAAACATCGCAAAAAAAAAGTTATAGCGAAAATGCCACGATGACCTGTTTGGAGCAGCGAAACCCTAGAATCCAAAGCTCTGATACCAAATGTTATGAAACCAGCTCAAGAAAAGATAGAAAAGATAGATCAACACCTTAGAATTCAGCCTCTTTGAGGGGGCAACCTCCTTTACATTACATAAATGAACAATTCTTGGATGATTCAAATGACAAAACCTCCTTTCTATATATAGGAGTCTAAGGAGTCACAATATAATCCAGTCGACCTAACAATAATAATATAAAGCCACAAAAATAACAATAGAGGGATTCTATGGGGCACAATAATAACAATATGGGGGCAATAGGGGCACAAAAATATAAATAAGGGGTACAACTACAATAGTAATGGGGTAATCACTAGTATTATAGGGACCCAACACTCCATGTTCCACCCAACCGTAGAATGGCTGAGCCAAATCTCGCGTCAATCATTCACCCTCGTGCCATATTCCAAGCATGAATGTGGGATCTCACAGAACACATCAATCAAAACTCATCCAGAGCTTCCGAAGGCCATCCACCTCAAGCTATCAAACAATGATTCCACCTCACAGTCGGACATCACAAACCAACATCAGATCGGTTTCTATCCAAGCCTTCTAGGGCTCCAGGGCATTTGTTCCAACCCAGCTTCCAAGGCTAGTAACTCAACCCACGACTGTCACCGGGCTCCAAAGTATTTTTCCAACCAAGGCTCTAGGACTAGTAACTCAACCCACAACATTTTTCAAGCTTCTAAAGCATTTGTGGATCCAGGGCTTTCAGGACTAGTAACTCAACCCACCAAGAGTTTCTAGAGCATTTTTCCAACCAAGGATTCCAAGACTAGTAACTCAACCCAAGCTCTTAAAGGGTGTCCAAAGCATTTGTCCAACCAAGGCTACGAGACTAGTAACTCAGCCCAAGTCATTATAGGGCTTCAAGAGGATTTTTCCAACCAAGGCTTCATTAACTAATAACTCAACCCAACCTTAAAGGAAACATGAGAACCAACCAAAAAAGACAATCAAGTAAACCCACAATCTCCATAGCTATCCAATAAATGGAAAGGGTAGGAAATCCAAGGTCAATCCAAAAAATCCTTCATGTCAATGACAGATCATGACCAAGAATCCACATGCATGTGCCATGCATGCCAAAACTAGTGTAGGAAACATACATGCAACTCAATTCCCGCAAGCAAATATGATGTAGTTGTTGATTTCGATGCCTTCTTTTTCTTTCCTACTCTTCCTTTGCCTTATTGCTCCAAGAATCCAAGTATGTCACACCCTCCAAGAGTGCTCTAAGGAAACTCTAAGTCTCCATGAATATGATATAGAGAGAGAATAGAAGAGAATTCCAACAAAACCTGTGAAAGTCTTACACTGACCAAGCATGAGACAAGAGCTTGCCAACTGATCCTTAGAAGCCTTTTTATTAACGAGGCCTCTATTTTCTTCATTTTCCATTATTTTCCTTCAATTTCCTCCTTACATGCAACCTATGACCTTTCACCTTTGTTTCTCCTAATTTCATTTATTTTCATAAATAAATGTGCCAAAAATGCCTTTTGCCTTTCCAAAGCCTTAACCATTGCCTTTGCCAATTTCCTTAGCCATAATAAACTGAATCAACACCCACTAAGATGTTTCCCCCACCATTCAGCTTGGAATACATGTCCAATCATCCGTGGCATTTATAAGTTTTTACATGTATTTTTAACCAGGGTTGTTACAGTTTGTCCAACCAAGGCTTCCAGTACTAGTAACTCAACCTAAGTTGTTACAGGGATTCCAGAGCATTTTTCCAACTAAGTTTTCCAAGAATTAATAAATCAACCCAAGCTAAGGAAACATGAGAACCAACCAAAACAAAATAAGGAAATAAACCCACAATCTCCAAGGCTATCCAAGAAATGGAAAGGCTAGGAAATCCTCCATGCTAGTGATAGATCATGACCAATAATCCAGATGCATATGCCATGCATGCCAAAACCAGTGAGGAAAACATACATGCAACTGGGTACCTGCAAGAAAATCTCATTGTAGTTGTTGATCTTGATGTCATCTTGTGCTTTCCTGCTCTTCCTTTGCCTTCTTGCTCCAAAAATCCAAGTATGCCCCACACCCTCCAAGAGTGCTCCAAGAAAAATCTAAGTCTCCAAGAATATGAGAATGAGATAATAATGAGAGATCTCCACAACTGAATTGACAAAAGGTTACCAACTAATCCTTAGAATCCTTTTTATGAATGAGGCCTTTATTTTCTTCATTTTCCATGATTTTCCTCCTCACATGCAACCTATGACCTTTCAGCTTCTTTTTCTCTTGATTTCCATTATTTTAATAAATAAATGTGTCAAAAATGTCATTTTGCCTTTCCAAAGCCTTAGCCATTGCCTTTAGCAATTTTCTTAACCATTAATCAATCATAAGTGATCCCCATCACTAGGATTTTTCCCAACATTCAGCTTGGAATAAGTATCCCATCAACCATGGTTATTATTTTGTCTTTCTTAACTTTTATTACATGGAATTTTCACGAGGGCTATTACAGAACCCTCCCCCTTGGGGGAAGAACATCCTCGGTGTTCAATAACACCTATAACCACTAAACTGTTGTAAGTAAAACATATTGCCGATGGAGCTTTATAACTTAGCTCATTGCAATATTTACAATGATCAACCTGCTAAGAAGCAAACCAACATGAAAACATAACATCATAACAACATGACACCCATACCGCTTATTGGAGCTTTATAACATAGCTCATGGAGGTATTTACATCCATATAAATATGTACATATAGAAACATCACCAAAAAACATATACCAAAGAATATAGCAAAACACCATGCCAAAACTACTTTTCCTCAACCGGTGAACAAGGAAGGATACAAATCCCACATCTGATCCACCATCTCTCATGTAGCTTCATCGGGCCCAAAGTGCTTCCATTGCACCTTAACTTGCTCGATTTCTCGGTTTCAGAGCATGAGCACCTTTTTCTACAATATACACTGAGGCTCTGGCTGGAATTCTCCATCTGGTTCCACCTGCAATACAGAGTCAATCACATGATCAACATATTTAACATACTTTTTAAGTAATGACACATGGAAAACATCATAGACTTTCATTTTCAGAGGCAGTGCAAGTCGATAGGCTACTGGCCCTATCCTCTCAACAATACTGAAGGGTCCACAAAACCGTGGTGCCAACTTGGCACATGATCCAATCCGTAAGGAGTCTTCTTTAGTTTAATGCACAAGTACACATGTTCCCCAATTTAGACCTCCTTGAACAACCTATTCCGATCTGCATAGCTCTTCTCCCTATCTTGTGTTGCCTTTAGATTCTTCTTGATAGCTTGCATTTCTTGTTCCATGTTTGGTCCAATCAAAAACTTGTTAATTGGATCACTCCAACTAATAGGAGTATTGCAACTCATCCCATACAATGCTTCAAACAAACTCATCTTTAAAGATTCCTGATACTCATTGTTGTAGGCAAACTCTACCAGTGGAAGATACTCTTTCCACTTTCAATGTTGATGTATCACATGCATCCTCAACATGTCCTCCAATATTCTGTTGATCCTGTCTACCTATCCATCTTTCTGTGAATGATAAGTTGTATTGAAGGCGAACTTTGTGCCTAAACCTACAAACAACTCCTTCCAAAACTTGGAAGTGAGCTTTGCATCCCTGTCTGATACAATCTTCTTTGGAACGCCATGAAATCTAACTACATTTCTGATGAACACCTGTGTTACATTTCTAGCTGAGAATGTAGACTTCACTGGAATGAAGTGTGCAACCTTTATCATTCTGTCCACAATAACCATGATAGAATTATGTTGTCTCACTGTCCTCAGAAAACCTATGATGAAGTCCATGGAAATGACCTCCCATTTCCATTCTGGAATCGCAATCAACTATAGCAGCCCACCTAGATGTTTACACTTTGTCTTCACACACTAACAATAAAAACACCTTGCCACAAACTCTGTTACATCCTTCTTCAAGTTCAGCCAATAATAAAATCTCTTAACTGCGGTTAGTGCCTTCTGATAATCTGGGTGACCCTAATATGGTTTCGCATGAAAATCTCTCAAGATCACCTTCTTGAGCTCATTGCTATCTGGCACATATATCTTGTCTTTGAACCTAACCAGTCCATCTGTTGTAAGGAAATAGTTCACATGCTGTGTAGTTGCACCTGTACCTATACATGTACCTACACCTGTACTCTCATCTATACTTATACTTGTACCTGTATTATCACTTGTACATGTACAAGTACTTTGCTGCAATCTATGCATAATCTCCATATATCTGACATCTTGGTGATCTGCCTACAAGATCATATCCTGTAAGTTTGTCCCATAGGAGCTCATAGTTGCTAAATGATTTACTTGTATCTGCGTACTAAGAGAATCTGCCACTTTGTTCTCTTTACCTTTGATATATATGATCTCAAAATTGAACTCACTGCTCGTAGCTAACCATCGAGCCTGCCTACCAATCAAATTTAGTTGGTCAAATAGATATTGAAAATCATTGTGATCACTCGTCAATGTAAACCTCCTGCCTAGAAGATAGTGTCTCCACATCTTCAATGCATGTATAATCACTGCCAATTCAAGATCATGTGTGGGATAGTTATGCTCGTGCTCATTCAGTTTCTACGACTCATAGCATACCACATGTCCATCCCACATAAGGACTCCACCAAGTCCCTTCTTGCAAACATTTGTGCATACCACAAAATCTTTGTTTGGATCTGCAATCTTTAGCACTGGTGCATGTGTCGGCAACTGCTTGAGCTGCTCAAAACTAGCCTCACACTCCTCTATCCAACTTCTTACCTTTCATATGCAATGATGTGATAGGATAAGCAATATGTGTGAAGTTTCTGATGAACCTCCTATAATAACCTGTCAATCCCACGGAAGATCTCACCTCATCTACATTCCAAGGAGCTACCCACTCAATGATGGCCCTTGTCTTTTTTAGATCTACTACAATGCCCTCATTGGAGACAACATGCCTTGAGTAGTTTATCTCAGTATGAAACTACACTTGTTCATATTAGCATATAACTGATGCTCTCTCAACAACCTCAACACTGCTACTAAATTCTCTACATGTTCTTCCTCATTTTTAGAATATACCAGTATGTCATCAATGAACACAATAACAAACTTATCCAAATACGGACGCAACACACTATTCATCAAACACATAAATGTAGTTGGAGCACTATTCAAACCAAATGGAACTACAACAAACTCATAATGCTCATACCTAGTCCAAAAATTTGTCGTGTAAATGTCCTCCTCTTTGATGCGTACCTGATGATATTCGGGTATTGTTGCTCCCTTCAACTGATCGAATAAGTCATCAATCCTCGGAAATAGATACATGTTCTTGATGGTCACTTTTTTCAACTACTTGTAGTCAATGCATAACTTAGAGTGTCATATTTCTTCTTCACAAACAATATCAGGTTGACCTGTGGTGATACACTTGGCCTAATGTCTTCCTTGTCCAACATGTCTTCAACTATAGTTTCAACTCAACCAACTTGGTTGTGCTCATCCTGTAAGGTGCTTTTGATGTCAGCGCTGCCCCTGGCACCAATTCAATGGAAAATTCTACCTCCCTGTGAGGTGGTGACTCTGTAATATCCTCGGGAAATACATCCTTGAACTGATGTAAAACTAGGTACCCACTCAAAACATCTGCATCCTCAACTTCCTTACCCTTGTCACTAGAAATGTGTATTGCAACTAACACACACATTTTTCTACGTCTGTGCTTTTCTTTCATAGCTATTACCATCCTAACTGATGTGGATTTCTTCTTACCCTATAAGACTCTTGGTTCTCCATTGTCATCAACACACTCAATGGCTTTGTCATAACAGTCCACCTTGGTTCTATGAAGATACAACCAATCCATGCCCAACAACATAATGTATGATCCAACGGTAATACATTCAAATGCACTGCGGTAGGCATAACATTGATCCAGGCGGATGTTGGTAGCCACCCACCTATCCCATTTGGACCCCCACAGCTGTCTCTTTCAGTTTTTTCAGTTTCCTAAATTGTAGCATAGTTTACTATTTTTAGCAGTTTTTCGGGTCCCGAACTTCCGAAGCCATTTCGAGGCCCTAAACAACGTTTTTTGGGAAATCTGTGGACAACATGGGTCCATGGACCGATGTTGCCCTTGGATCCATGAATAGATGTTTCCCTTCCCAAAGTGGTAGTGCTCGGATAGATCTTTCTAACGAGCTATTGTACACATCAAACTAAGATCGTATGCCAAAGTTATGACCCCGGGAAATAGATGTACCAATTTACCCAAACGGGGCCCACAATTTAGCATTTCATCTTCTAGGGTTAGGTTTTGTGATGTTAAGGGTTTTCCATTGTTTCTCAATAATAAATAGGCCTTCGAACCTCATTGTAACACAGTTTAGAGGCATGTGGCCGCCACATCTCTTCTCAAAGATAAGCTACCATCGCCCTAGCTGGTTTATTTCCATTTCTGTTTGTAAGCATATTTCAATATTTTACATTAATGAAATGAAGTATTATTTCTACTGCATATTTGTGTATATGGTTATCTCTATATTTTGTTGTGTTCCTATTTAAATCTAGATCAGTGGTGTCAGAGCAATATGCTTTTTTCTTGATTTTTCTTTGCATGTCCCCAACAAGGTCGGGATATAAGGAGTTAGGGCTTGAACTGGTCGAACCTTTGCAAGGCCAACCCTGCAAACCCTGATGGTCGCCCATGGTGGATGAGAAGAAAGATGAGGGGGTAAGAGATCCTATCAAAATCTTGCTCAAAGAAGCCCTCGAGCGACAAAGGAATGCGATGATGGATAGTTTTGCGCATATCCTTCAGCGGCTACCCAGAGGCGACGCATCGGCTTCCAACAGCTACTCTGGAAACACCACACCGTTTAAGGTACAAGTTAATTTTGAAATCCCCATATTTGAGGGTCTAGATGCAGATGTCGTAGACAAATGGTTGAATTTGTTAGAGGGTTAATCTTTTGTTCATGAATTTTCGAGTCAGGAAAGATTGTTTTCTCTCTTCTCAAAGCATCCCCTCCACATCAAGGACTGGTGGGAAACCTACTACGAGCAAACAAATGAAAGCATAGGCTCAATATTTTTAGCCGCACACACTTGGGATTCATTCCGGGATGCCGTCAAGGAGCAGTACTACCCTGTCAAAAGCTATAGGGGCAAATACATCAAATGGACCACACTGCGGCAGGGATGAGACCAAGATGTGTCAGAGTTCAAAAATATTTTTCATACCTTCGCACACAGTTGGGTATCAAAGATTATGAGCTACATCTGGTACTCAAATACAATGGTTGCCTACATAGATACATCCAGAAAGAGATGGAGTTCCTGAACATCTCCTCGCTCGGCACTGTGTATCGATATACTGTCAAAATTGAGCAAAAGTTCAAATAGAAGAAGCGAGACTTCAGATCCACAAATCCGAAGACCAAAGGACAAAGCCAAGGCAAGGTGACCCAAGACAACCCGTCGAAGCCAGAAGAAAAGAACAACACCACGAAGTCAAAGAAGGACACAGGAAAGTGGTGTGAGTTACACAAGGGTCCCACTCGTAACACAAGTGAGTGTCGGACCAAGCAGTCACTAGTGGCCGAGTTGAAGGCTTCCGAATCAGATGCATATTCCGACCCTAAGCCAAAACTTGACAAGGGGAATGGCAAAGGGAAGCAGATCATTGATGCGGAGCCCAACGCCACTATTGCCACCACCAAGATCTAGAAAAAGGAGCTCGAAGATCCAGAGGAGGGGGAATGTATTTTCCACTCACATATGTGGGTGAAGGGTTCACCGCTGCAATTCATTGTCGACAGTGGCAGCCAAAAGAACCTCGTTTCAGCAGAGGTCGTGAAGCGGTTGGGCCTACCGACCACACCACACCTGCAGCCGTACAATATCGGGTAGCTTCATGAGGGACGAGATCGCAAAGTTCGCCAACAGTGTTGCCTTCCCTACAGCATCAAGCCCTTCATAGACGAGGTATTATGTGATGTTACACCTTTGGATGTTTGTGATGTACTATTAGGCCAACCATACTTGTGGAGGCGACATGCTATGTATGAGTCAAGGCCTCGCACTGTCATTATTTCTTTGGGTGATTCATTATACAGGATACTATAGGTAGCCCCACCTACCGCCACCTCTTTGATCACTTCTAAGAAAGGCAGCAAGCTCATCTCCCAGACTAGGAAATTCATCTGTCTGGTTCGCTCCCAAAGTAAGAGGAAGATCATTGCTACATCCATGACCCCCACAAAGGGTTCCTCCACGCAGCAGCAACAGCAAAGGGATACAGTCATGACAGAACATAGGAACAACTTCTCCTCACCCACAGGGGTACCACACACATTTTAGGTGGGAAACAAAGTTTGGTTACATATGTAGAGAGAACGCCTTACCAGAACCCACTAGAAACTCAGACCACTCTGACATGGTCCTGTTGATGCCCCGAAAATCGTTGTATCAACATTGGGGGATAACCACCCGGTCCGGACCTTAGTACAGCTCCTTTTCCGTTTGGAATGGTGGCTCCAACTGGGGATAATGGGACCAGTTTCCCAGCAATGAATAAACGAGATGAATGGATAATTGATTGACTAATCTAATGATAGGCGAATAACTAAATCTATCATCAAAATAAAAGAACTATTACTTATCCCGGGAACTATTGTGCTTTGAAGTGTAGCTCTTGATGATCTATGTCTAAGGACAGGCATATAGATGACTCCATCTAACAGACATGGACATTAATTCATTCAAGGATTACTTTGCTCAAATAGTTAAGCAAAGCGATTAAAGCAATATTACTACACTTGTCATTTATATCATCGACACATATATGATTAAAAGAAAAGCATACCATAAACATCCAATAGTGGAAGGAATACAGAACTGTTGTTAAAGCACATACATATATTTGATAATAGCAAAGGTAATCAAATAACAATTCATATGAAAAGAATGAATTCAAACATAGATAAAGGTACCATATGAGCTGCTAGACACTCCCAATATCAATCGCTACTTGTGATTCTTCCTTCAACGCAGAAATACTTTCAAACAAAGACAATAGTGCACAATTGCATAAAAGCTGCCTTGTTGAAATTAGAATAACTGGTCCAGTTTCATAAAAGAATATGGCTGAAGCACAATAGTGCAACTTTAGTCTTTCAGTCAAGTACAAAACTTTACAACCCTTTCCAAAACAATGAAAGGGTCTATAAATACTTAATTAATCTAACTATCTAAGAAACTGAAATCCTACTTAATTGGTATCAATTGATTTTGATCCTATTTTCTTCAGCAATCTGGCAGTCGGCGGCATGAATCATCAAGTAGGCTGTTTTCCTTTAAATCTGAGCTGACTTATCGCAAGCATCGGCTCCACTTCGGGTGGTTTGTTGAGGCGAGAGCTGAGCTGGGCGGCATAGGTGGCATCCTGAATATCGGGGATAATATACCCGATTGCATCCGTAAGGCACTTGAGGGCGGCTCTCTGTGAGTGTGGTTTTACCAAGAAGAACCAATTGGTGTCCCAAGTTAAACTGTTAATTCCAGAAATTAATCTCCCCTTTTCTTCTAGATCTGGATAACATGATTGCTCCAATGTTTTCATTGTTGTCAATTTTCCTGGTGTGCATTGGGAAATCATGTTTGATAAGTAGAGAGTGTTATTGACTAATTCAACTAAATTGCTTGAAGTTGATTTACATCTTGAAACTGCCCTTTCTGCTTTCATTAACAGGGACTGCCATTCTATAAAGAGTATATCTTTATGTGACTCGAAGATTCTTGGTAAATTTGCCGCTTGTCCTTGATCAGTATCTTGCCAATCGAGAAATGCAGCTATCGTTTCTTCAGCTTGATCCAATTCAGTCCTAGCTTTGTCTACTTTATTACTTATGGATGCCGTTAATTCACATAGTGGCTCTGCTTGGGCGATTTGTTGACATAGAAGCTTAATTTGGGCTATCAATGCAGTATTTATCTGTAGCGCTTCTACTCTGAATTCAGCTACTTGTGGAACGCCCTTTGTCTTTTCAAGCTGTGCTGATAATTGAGCGATTTGCTCATCTTTTGATTTCAGCATTTTCTCATTCGCTGCCTTCAATTGCACCAGGGCCTCTGACAATTCTTTCTACTTTTGGATTGCGATGTGGTCAATCCTTTGTTTTTCTGCCTGCAATTGTTGAATTAGTTGACTGTTTAATTGCTGTTGTGTCAACAATTGCTGCTCTGCCTGCTCCGCTTTCTACTTTGCCTCAGTCAGCTGTGCCTGTAATAAGAAAATTTCCTGGTCCTTTGTTTTCAGTAAAAGACTCACCTCTGATGCCTTATCTATTGTTGCTGTCGAATAGGCTCCAGCATATTGTGGCAGTTTTGTCAGGTCATCAGAGGGGTCAAATTCCTCCTTCCAAACCACATTTCCCGTGACCGTCTGTTCTGGGAAAAGGGAAGGTTGATCGATCCTTCTTCTCTTCCTCTGTCGCTTTACTAGAGCTTTATGTCTTGGGTTGTAGAAGACATCCAAGAGAGGAATCTCTTCTACCTGCAAAATGATTTGATCGGAGGGATCCTTTGGTATTACTTCTACTTCTTTTGAAATGGGTGGGCCGCTGGTTCCACTTTGAACCTGTTGTGAAGTGGTTTCCTGTGTGTCTGCCGTTTTTGAAGTTTCAGTGTTCTTTGAACATTCCAGACCGCTGATAATAGAGTCAAATTGCTGCCATTCCAGGAGCAATTTGGGGTCAATATGAGTATCCACGTTTACTTCAGTGGTGGTCTGTTTCTGCTCTTTCATCTGGGTCTCCTCCCGCACTTTCTCCTGCTCTGTAGTCTGAGTTTCCTCCTGTGGCTTTTCTGGTTCTATTGTTGTAACCGGAGGCTCCTTTGGCTGTTGCCGTTCAGGCTCGCTTGTCGATGTTGTTGGGGTTGTTGCTAATAGATCTAGAGGCAGAGTTTACAACCTCTGTTCTCTAAGTCTGTTAAATTCAACCAACCCTTCATCTTGATATTTCATTCGGGCAAATGCCTTAACCTGCATTATTGACTCAGCTGAGGAGAACAGGTCATCAAACATATCTTCTTTATGGTCAATCTTTGCCAATTTGGCCTGTTCTAGTGCATTATAGGCAACTTTGTTGGGATCAAATTGCCTATTAGGGAGAGTTGCTAGAGTTAATGAGTTTATCTTTGTAGCTTCTTTCTCTGCATGTTTGAGATCATGCAATGTGTAGACACCGCATCTGAAAGGAAAAGAGGGCCAGCCCTGCTTCTTATTTTTCTTGAGGGTCTATGTGACTCCCTCGGCAATGAGCTGATAAGCTATTTCCCTTGCCAACAGTTTATCAGGTACATACAAGGGGAGAACATGGGGTTTGGCTTGGCTACCAAAAACTCTTATATAAGTGAACTTCTCCTCCCCGAACCATCTTCCTACTGAGGTTAAGTCAATTCCGGCTTGATAAGAAATCTTGGGAGCAGGTTTATCAAAAATAGAATAATGAATAGGTAACATAAAGCCATTGCAGACTTGGTATAAATGGTGCTTATACGAGGATTTCCACAATTTCTGATGGTATATATGAATTGGCATGGGGTCTTGTGGCGTCCACCTCCAACCGAGTACAGGAAATTCAGAATTAAAACACAAGATATCTAAAACATAGGCACTGTAGTAGAATGGGGGAATTAACTTTTCAGTAACACGGGTCTTATTCCTAAACTCAAGAACAACTGTAGCTAGTTTGTCTGAGAGTATAGTTGCCCAGTCCATTATTTCACAGTTACATGCCACTTCCATTAAGGGAACCATTTCTATAGTGAAATTAGAAGAGTCATGCAACCCCCACAATCTACACATCATTATTCCAGCGTAACAATAAGGAGAAGCTAGGGAATCAACCGAGTACTTACCGGAAGATTCATGTTTGTGCTTAGCCAGATTTTGTCTCCAATCCCGGATGGGTTCGGATTCAACTTCATTCTCCTTTCGGAATTTCTCTAGGAACGCCTTATTGTACTTCTTCTCTGGCTCAAGCAAATGATACATTTGCCTTAAATCATCAGCCTTGAATGACCCGAAAATTCTCCCGTCTCTGGTGCTGAAGGTTCTGTCCAGGATTGGGATTTCCTCAATTGCCCACCGCACTACATCCGTATATGGGAGAATTTGTTCCCTAGTTGCTATCCGATGAAGGAAGGAGTCAGCTAAGTCCTTTAGAGTACCATCAGATTTTCGAGTTAAATCTGCAGTGGCTTGTACTGTTGCCACTTCAGGTTCTTCGGCTTCAATCAAGTTGTAGGTACCTTGCCAAGTAGTTTTGCTGAGACCAGAACATGTAGTATCAGATATCAATCCCTTCTTTTTATTTGTTGGATCAGCGATGGCTTGTGTTGTGGCTGGCGCAGCAGCAGCGACTGTGGTTTTCTTAGACTTCTTCCCCATTTTGTTTGAGTTTTCTGCTTTGGAAGAATCCTGCACAGGAGCAAAAATAAACGTAACACAGAGAAATGATAATGAAAATCCAATATGGGAAGATATATTGATCAATGCGTGGTGAGAGATTAACTTTTAAAATGGCCGCGGATACAATCCATGGGAAGATTTTAGGATTTACAATTACATTAAATGGCCGTTTAAAACCTGCCAATCCTTAAATGCCCATTATATCATTAATCGGCCGAATGATTCTTTTAAGCGTGCTATAGATGTTTTTGGCGGTTGAGCGCAGGTGAATCATTGTTCGACAGATCAAGCTTTTAATATGAATTGATCGTAATATCCCTCCCTTTTAACGGCTTTTTTGAAATCTGCGCTTTATCGCAATCGGCCATCGGGAAAGCTTAACTCCTTAAGTTGACACTTTTTGAAATCTCCGATTGCCGATAGCGATATCGCATCGCATCGGGAGTATGGGCGCTTTATAAACATATGGATAGCATACCGTCGATCGCCGATAGCGAAATCGCATCGCATCGGGGTGAATGGCCTGGGGTGCTTTAAGAATGTGCATAGAGCATTGACGATAGCCGATAGCGACATCGCATCGGCGAAATCCAATGTGCCGCTTAAGTATGCTTCCTTTGTCATTGCGATATGCGATCTTGCGATCGCTTTATCGCAATGATAAAAGATTGATTATTTGTATTATTAAGATCAAAATGGGTTTATCGAAAAAGGTTCTCATAATGTTTTCATTTGGTTTTCGGACCTTTTTGAATAATATAATATTGATACCAATCAAAATCTAAAGGGACCCATTTCATATGATAGTTTTGTGAATAAAAATGATATGAAATGGGGGGTTGTTGTAGAGCACAACAATTGGCGATTCGCTGGAAGAAACAGTTATCTCTGAAAAATATAGAAATACTTAAACTTTTTCAAAATAGAGTTCTAATCAAAGGGGAAAATTCTAATATAACTAGGTATATATGCATTCCGAATAAAATGAAACTATTTTTGTTAATTTCCTCTCTTTTTTAATAAAATAGATACATTCTAAGTTTTAAATAGGCCTCTATTGGTTTATAATGATAAAACAGAAAATCTTTCCAAATCAGCTTTTATAGTGAACTTGTCCGTCATAGGTAGAGCCTCTGCTGCCAGCAAACGTTCATAGTTTCGACAGGGATACCTTTTAACCATATTATTGTCCATTGTCCCATCCAATTAAGAGTGTGATTAACAGAATGAATTCAAAACATGTTTTCATATTCTGTATTTCCTTTCCTTTTTCTGTTATTGATAAGATAAAAAGCCATTGTCCTGGTTTGGTAGCCAGCTATTGACAATGCAATTCACTGGTAGTAATTTAACCGAACAAGCTGGCTCGTGATGAGACCCCTAGTCTTATAAATCTAAGCCATTACCCTGTTATGGTATGCAGTATTGGTAATGTCGGTTAAACTATTTCCCTATGAACATGGTAAGCAGGTTTGTAATAAGACCTCTTATCTTTTATATCAAATATTTTAGAATTACACTCTGAGTAATCATAAACTTTGATGAATGGGATGGACAATTTTCTCCTTAAGAGTAGATGGATGACAGGGTAAGAGTTGAAGATGCTGAAGTTGGATTAGCTTCTATCTTGATATTGATAACCTTTTGTGACCAATTTGAAAACAGAAAATGATTTACACTACTTCTAAACTTTGAGAGGAGTTCACAAAACTTGAAGTGTGGTTTCAGAATACAATGATACCTAGTTTCCTAGAAATTATCCCTTTTGGTTAAGACTTCTATTATTTAAAAGCAAATATCCATACTACTTCTGTGGAGAAACTTTCAAACACAGCAAAGGTCAATGGGAGATACCTTACAACTTTATTTTTTAAAAATCCTACAAACTACAAAACCCTACTAAAATAAAAGGAGAAGGGGTTACCTCCTCAATTAAAGAATTTCTTCAAGATAAGGCCATTAACAGGGAGAGAATCTCTCAAACCTGATAAACCTTGCAATATGAAGGTCGATTGGCCTATCTTCGCACAGATCTGAAATGGTCCAAGCCACATCTTCTGGAACTTGGTGTGTTTTCCCTTGTCCTCATGGGCTTTGTCCCATTTCAGAACTAAATCACCGACTTGAAATTGTTTTGAACCGGATGAGACTGAATCAAAAGCTGCCTTGATGATTTGCTGATGTTTGGCATGAATAACTTTGGCTTTTTCCCTTTCCTCTTCTAATTTTAAAATTTGATCATGTCTAAGTTGAATAGAAGAAGAAGGACTTTCCTTAATGAACTGAACTAGGGCTAGAGAAGGAAGAACAAGATTTGTGGGTAATACTGCTTCTTTTCCATACACAAGGTTGAACGGAGAAGATCCTATAGAAGCTTTCTGTGTTATCCTATCAGCCCATAATGCAAACATTAAGGATTTGTGCCAGTTTTTATGATTCTGTTCGATAGTTCGCTTAATGATTTTGATCAGATTTTTACTGGTAGACTCTGCTAAACCATTACCCTGGGGATAGTAATTAGCAGAATATTTCAATTTAAATCCTCTTTTAATAGCGAAATCAAACATAGCATTGCCTGAGAAGTAAGATGCATTATCAAAAACAAGAGCATTTGGGACACCAAACCTGGTAATGATGAATTGATCTATGAATTCAATGATTGCTTCAGAATTTGCTGTTTTCAAAGGAATTGCTTCAACCCATTTAGTAAAATAATCGGTAGCAGTAAGGATATACTTATGCTGTTTGGAAGAAGGTGGAGTAATTTCCCCAATGATGTCCAATCCCCATTGCTCAAATGGTTGTTCAATGTTGACTGGTTGCAAAGGGAAAGCCGGTTTTCGTTGTCTTCCACTAGAAGTTTGACAATTGTGGCATTTCCTTACATACTCGTGGGCATCTCTAAACAGAGTGGGCCAATAGTATCCAGCATGAATAATTTTGTGGGCTGTTGTGTCAGCTCCAAAATGTCCTCCTGCTGGTCCATCATGTAACTCCTGCAAAACCTTTTGTGCTTCAGGTTTCTCAAGGCATCTTAATAAGATTGAATCATAGTTCTGCCTAAAAAGCACATCATCAATAATTGTGAAATTTTTCGCTTTTAACCGAATGGCCCTTTTGTTTTTGTAAGACAGGTTAGGAGGTGCATATCCATTTTTCAAATAAAAGATTAAGTCAGCATATTGTGACTCAGAATCAGTAATACTTATCTGGTTGATTTCTTCAGTTTGATCTGTATCACCTGATTCTGGAATGTTGGATGCTCCTGCCAATAACCTGCAAAAACCTTGGCCCCAATCTTTGCTGGCTTAATTTCTAAGTCATATTCTTGAAGCGTTGTGACCCAGTTTGCCCTTTTTTCACCCAGTTCTCTTTGGATTAATAGTTGCCTAACTGCAGGGAAAGGAACTATAACTTTTGTGTGGGTTTTCAAAAGGAAGGGTCTATAATGTTTGACTGCTTTAAATACAGCAAAGGCTTGTTTTTCTACTTCGGAGTAATTCAATTCGGCACCCTGAATATTTGAACTAAAAAATGAAATGGGTGCTTCCAAATTGTGATCGTTGAGTTGCGTGAGTACTGCTGCATAAGATGAGTTGGATGCGATAGTATACAATGTAAAATGATTAGAAAAATTGGGAGTATTTAAGGCTGGGGCATTGATTATTGGTTGTTTGATTAACTCAAACGCTTCTTTTTCTGCTGATCCCCACTTAAAGACTGAATTTTTCTTAATCATAGTTTGAAGTGGCAAAATAATTTGAGAAAAATCTGGAACAAATCTTTTAACAAAATTGATTTGGCCTAAAAATGACTGCATGGATTTTTTATTATGTGGGAAATGGATTTCAGAGATTTCTTTGATCCGATCAGGATCAATATAAATGCCATCTTTAGACACAATAAAGCCTAAGAGTTTTCCTTGGTCAAGAGCAAAGAAAGATTTTTTAGGGTTAAGAGAAATACCATATCTTTTGCAACGTTGAAAGATTTGATTTAGATCTTGCAAATGATTGGACCTCTCTTTTGAGAATACAGTAATATCGTCTAGATAGACGACTACTGTTCTATTAATCAACCCTTTAAAAGCTATATCCATCGCTCTTTGGAACGTCGCTCCTGCATTAATAAGTCCGAAAGGCATTTTCTGATATGCATATGTTCCCCATTTTGTTCTGAATGTGGTTTTAAGCTGGTCATCAGGATGGACCAAGACTTGGTTATATCCTGAGAAACCGTATAGAAAGGACATTAATTTAGAGCCTGCTACTGATTGGAGTATCTGCTCCATAGTAGGCAATGGGAAATTATCTTTTAAGCTCGCTTTGTTTAAATTTCTGAAATCAATACAAATCCGAATGTCGCCATTTTTCTTTCTGACTGGCACCATATTGGAGACCCAATTTGAGTGTCGGACTGGAAAAATAATCTTGGCTTTCAAGAGTTTGTTAAGTTCAGTTTTTATCTGACTCTCTAAGCTCGGATGTATTTTTCTTAACTTCTGCTGAATTGGTTTCTGATCGGGAAGCACTGGAATGGTATGCTGGATAATGGATGTATCGTATGTCTTCAAATCATCATATTTCCAAGCAAAAACCTGTTTATTTTTCCTTAACAATTTAATGAATGCCTCCTTCTCTTCCAAGGAAAGTCCTAATCCTAAATTAATGTTTTGAGGAGATTGCTCAATGCCAAGATTTATCAACTCAAACCTTAGGGTATAACTTTGGAGCTTTGCATTAGTTACAGGTTTAAACCTGTCTTTAATATCATAAAGATCCTCTAGCTTTAACACAGGCTTGGGGATTGAATTTTCCTGAGGTGTTTCTCTCATTTGAAGGTCATGCTCATTTTCCTCAATAATTTGATTATCATAGGACTTTTCAGAAGTTAAGAATTGTAAAATATCCTCATCATGGTTGAATACTCTCCAATTAGTGACATTGTCAGGAATTGATGGCCTAAAAAGCAATTCTATTGAAAATCTATCTAGGCTGTAGTCTTCAGAAGGTAGGAGCTTGGAAGCTACATTGGCTAGGAGGTCGGCTGCCGAGTTTTGAGACCTAGGGATGGAGGAAATATTGAATGTCGAAAAGTGTGAGGTAAGTTCTTGTACTAGCGATTGATAATGTTTAAGATGATTTGAAAGATAATGAATTGTATTTCTCACCTGTTTGATAATAATTTCAGAATCGCCGAATACTTTTAAATATTGCACTTTAAGGCCGATTTCTTTATATAGTCCTTGGACTAAGGCTTCATACTCGGCTGTGTTGTTTGTGCATTCAAATTCTAGCCTACAGGACAGCATTGTTTTTTCTCCTTGTGGGCTAACCAAAATACATCCTGCTCCTGAGCCCTCGCTAGACTTGGAGCCATCAAAATATAAAGACCAAAATAAAGAAGTATTAACAATTTTATTTACATTTTCCTCAGTGTCATTAAAACATCTTGATCTATCTGTTTGTGAATAGTTTTCGATCTGAGATGTAGAATGGTTTACTGAGAAAGGAGATGATTGGGCAGTGAAATTGCCAAAAAATGACTCTGATGAATAATTCCCCAAAATGTTGTTATTGAACGCTATTGGTTGGTTTTCTTGTTCGAATTCTGTAACTGTATGGGCCATATGTTTTTCCCGATCGATCCTTATTTGATTTGGCTTACCCTTATAGGGAAGCCACATATGTGACCAATCAGTAGAAATATACCCATGTAGTTTTTCAGACCAATCCCTACTCAAGATTAAACCGTAAAATTCAGGTATATCGGCTATTAGGATATCAATCCTCTGTACTACTCTGGGATCAGCAGATAACCTGATAGTTACGAAATTAATCTCTCCCACAACCTGTACTTTGGTCCTGTCCAACTGTATAATATGAATAGCAGACTTCTGGGGTTCAATGTTCAGTTTGGAACAAACTGAAGCTGGAATTATGTTAGAAGATGCCCCTGAGTCAATCAAACAGTTGTGCAAGTTTCTGTTGTAGATCTCATAGGTTAGAAGGAAAGGTGGAGTATGGGAGTTTGATCTATCTCCAATCAGAACCGCATCGGTAGCTTCAACCATACTAGGAGGAGGTTGCCCTGAACCATTAGCAGCTTTAGCACTGGGAAGAGGTAAAGAAGGAACATCATTCAATTCTTTGAGAAGCAATTTCTGCTGATGTTTTAATTTACTAAGTTCAAACATAGTAATGTTTGCTTTAGTTTTCTTCATGACATCAACAATATTGTAATCCATTGAATCAGATACCACTAACGTTTTAGATGTTAAAGGTGTATTAGAAGTTGAAGGTTGGTTTTGGGGAACTGCTGCAGGTGATTTCTTTGCAGGTACCTTTTCTTTTGTTGTAGCAGCACCTGCACTCCTTTTCTTTGACGTTGCCTGGACAGGTTCGGAGGTGCTTTTACTCCTAGTAGTGACAGGGAACGCTTCTTCTTCATTATCGGTATCGGAGTTGGGTAGTATGAAATACCACATTCCATGACATTCAACAAATTCTTCTTCAGCCTCAGTTGGTGGGATTATTTCCTCTTCCTCTTCTTCTTGATCTGAATTTGCATTAGATATGACATTCGGTGGCTTTGATTCGGTTTTCTTATAAGTCCTAAAGGGTCTTTTGGTTGAGGTTTTGGCTACCTGTTTCTTTATTTCAACCATTTTGTTTGACAAAGTCGTAAGGACCTTTTGCAAACCCTCCATGTCATATGGATCTTTTGGGGTTTTCTTCCTAGAATCATCTTTGAAAGAAACTTTTTTGGCTTTTCTGTCTTCCAGAGCAGCTTCCTTTTCAAGAGCATTAATACGTTTCTCCATAGCAAGTGCCTCTTTCATGTTTTCAGCTAAGGTAGGTTTTCCAGCCCTATCTACAAAAATGGCTATATTGGCAGGTAGGGCGGTTATATACCATTCGCTTCGAATTTTTTCACTTGGTTTGGAGGCCGTCGGGATTTTATTCAGGAGTTTATTAAATCGGGCATTAAATTCCTTAATTGGTTCCCTATGCTCTATCCTAAGATTGGAGAGATCGTTTATTAGGGTAGCTAAGGACCTATCATCTCCATACTTAGTAAGAAACTGCTCTTGGCAAGTATTCCAACTGGTAATGGAACCAGAGGGTAAAGAAAAATACCAGGATCCTGCTGATCCTTGCAAGGTGTAAGGGAAAAGTCTAACAACAACATCTTGTTTTGTTACTCCTTTCAAGTTGACTGCCAACATGAAATTATTAATATGTTCCTCAGCCTGGGTCCCATCATCTGGGTTAAACTTGGGTAGCCATTTTTCAGGAGCATCTGGTAATGCATGCAATGGTGCAGGCATGTTGACTGCACCAGGCCTGGTCCATGGATCTGCCATTACAATAGCAGTAGTAGATGATACTACTGTTGGAATTCCTAATATCTGGGAAGGAAATAATGTTGAGGAGTGATCAGGTTGGGATGTTAAAGCTCCTAATCCCTGATGAACAACAATATGTAATGGGGGAGTGGATGGTTGACTTCGCAGAGGGGAAGATGAAATGGAGGATGTGGATGAAAGCTCTTCAGTGTCAGATCCTTCAGTATATTTCTTCGCCTTTTTCCTTTTGGGTAAAGGGAACTCAGTGGGTTCAATACCGAGCTTTTCACTCTGAAGTCTGGTGAGAGGGTGAGGTAGATTGAACTGCGAAGTTGCACTGCTTTGCGATACCTCAGATTTCTGTGGTGAAATCGAGAAGCTCTGAAGTTTGTGGATAAGAGACTAGACTTCAGGGGATTCAAGACTTAATTTTTCTGGTGTATGATGGGTTTGAGCAGTGGTAGTTGATTCCTCTTCTTCTTGTTTGTATACTGGAGAACCAGCATGCAATTGGGAAGTACGAGGAGATACGGAGGGAGAATTACTCTTAGAATGGCTTGCAGATTTGGGTTTGCTTGCCATTCACAGTTGATGGCCCTCCTTCTAGCGCCAAAAATGTTGATGCCCCGAAAATCATTGTATCAACATTGGGGGATAACCACCCGGTCCGGACCTTAGTACAACTCCTTTTCCGTCTGGAATGGTGGCTCCAACTGGGGATAATGGGACCAGTTTCCCAGCAATGAATAAATGGGATGAATGGATAATTGATTGACTAATCTAATGATAGGCGAATAACTAAATCTATTAGCAAAATAAAAGAACTATTACTTATCCCGGGAACTATTGTGCTTTGAAGTGTAGCTCTTGATGATCTATGTCTAAGGACAGGCATATAGATGACTCCGTCTAACAGACATGGACATTAATTCATTCAAGGATTACTTTGCTCAAATAGTTAAGCAAAGCGATTAAAGCAATATTACTACACTTGTCATTTATATCATCGACACATATATGATTAAAAGAAAAGCATACCATAAACATCCAATAGTGGAAGGAATACAGAACTGATGTTAAAGCACATACATATATTCGATAATAGCAAAGGTAATCAAATAACAATTCATATGAAAAGAATGAATTCAGACATAGATAAAAGTACCATATGAGCTGCTAGACACTCCCAATATCAATCGCTACTTGTGATTATTCCCTCAACGCAAAAATACTTTCAAACAAAGACAATAGTGCACAATTGCATAAAAGTTGCCTTGTTGAAATTAGAATAACTGGTCCAGTTTCATAAAAGAATATGGCTGAAGCACAATAGTGCAACTTCAGTCTTTCAGTCAAGAACAAAACTTTACGACCCTTTCCAAAATAATGAAAGGGTCTATAAATACTTAATTAATCTAACTATCTAAGAAACTGAAATCCTACTTAATTGGTATCAATTGATTTTGATCCTATTTTCTTCAGCAATCTGGTAGTCGGCGGCATGAATCATCAAGTAGGTTGTTTGCCTTTAAATTTGAGCTGACTTATCGCAAGCATTGGCTCCACTTCGGGTGGTTTGTTGAGGCGAGAGCTGAGCTGGGCGGCATAGGTGGCATCCTGAATATCGGGGATAATATACCCGATTGCATCCGTAAGGCACTTGAGGGCGGCTCTCTGTGAGTGTGGTTTTACCAAGAAGAACCAATAGGTGTCCCAAGTTAAACTGTTAATTCCAGAAATTACTCTCCCCTTTTCTTCTACATCTGGATAACATGATTACTCCAATGTTTTCATCGTTTTCAATTTTCCTGGTGTGCATTGGGAAATCATGTTTGATAAGTAGAGAGTGTTATTGACTAATTCAACTAAATTGCTTGAAGTTGATTTACATCTTGAAACTGCCCTCTCTGCTTTCATTAACTGGGACTGCCATTCTGTAAAGAATATATCTTTATGTGACTCTAAGATTCTTGGTAAATTCGTCGCTTGTCCTTGATCAGTATCTTGCCAGTCGAGAAATGCAGCTATCGTTTCTTCAGCTTGATCCAATTTAGTCCTAGCTTTGTCTACTTTATTACTTATGGATGCCGTTAATTCACATAGTGGCTCTGCTTGGGCGATTTGTTGACATAGAAGCTTAATTTGGGCTATCAATGCAGTATTTATCTGTAGCGCTTCTACTCTGAATTCAGCTACTTGTGGAACGCCCTTTGTCTTTTCAAGCTGTGCTGATAATTGAACAATTTGCTCATCTTTTGATTTCAGCATTTTCTCATTCGCTGCCTTCAATTGCGCCAGGGCCTCTGACAATTCTTTCTGCTTTTGGATTGCGCTGTGGTCAATCCTTTGTTTTTCTGCTTGCAATTGTTGAGTTAGTTGACTGTTTAATTGCTGTTGTGTCAACAATTGCTGCTCTGCCTGCTCCGCTTTCTGCTTTGCCTCAGTCAGCTGTGCCTGTAATAAGAAAATTTCCTGGTCCTTTGTTTTCAGTGAAAGACTCACCTCCGATGCCTTATCTATTGTTGCTGCCGAATAGGCTCTAGCATATTGTGACAGTTTTGTCAGGTCATCAGAGGGGTCAAATTCCTCCTTCCAAACCACATTTCCCGTGACCGTCTGTTCTGGGAAAAGGGAAGGTTGATCGGTCCTTCTTCTCTTCCTCTGTCGCTTTACTACAACTTTATGTCTTGGGCTGTAGAAGACATCCAAGGGAGGAATCTCTTCTACCTGCAAAATGATTTGATCGGAGGGATCCTTTGGTATTACTTCTACTTCTTTTGAAATGGGTGGGCCGCTGGTTCCACTTTGAACCTGTTGTGAAGTGGTTTCCTGTGCGTCTGCCGTTTTTGAAGTTTCAGTGTTCTTTGAACATTCCAGACCGCTGATAATAGAGTCAAATTGCTGCCATTCCTGGAGCAATTTGGGGTCAATATGAGTATCCACGTTTACTTCAGTGGTGGTCTGTTTCTGCTCTTTCATCTGGGTCTCCTCCCGCACTTTCTCCTGCTCTGTAGTCTGAGTTTCCTCCTGTGGCTTTTCTGGTTCTATTGTTGTAACCGGAGGCTCCTTTGGCTGTTGCCGTTCAGGCTCGCTTGTCGATGTTGTTGGGGTTGTTGCTAATAGATCTAGAGGCAGAGTTTGCAACCTCTGTTCTCTAAGTCTGTTAAATTCAACCAACCCTTCATCTTGATATTTCATTCGGGCAAATGCGTTAACCTGCATTATTGACTCAGCTGAGGAGAACAGGTCATCAAACATATCTTCTTTATGGTCAATCTTTGCCAATTTGGCCTGTTCTAGTGCATTATAGGCAACTTTGTTGGGATCAAATTGCCTATTAGGGAGAGTTGCTAGAGTTAATGAGTTTATCTTTGTAGCTTCTTTCTCTGCATGTTTGAGATCATGCAATGTGTAGACACCGCATCTGAAAGGAAAAGAGGGCCATCCCTGCTTCTTATTTTTCTTGAGGGTCTATGTGACTCCCTCGGCAATGAGCTGATAAGCTATTTCCCTTGCCAACAGTTTATCAGGTACATACAAGGGGAGAACATGGGGTTTGGCTTGGCTACCAAAAACTCTTATATAAGTGAACTTCTCCTCCCCGAACCATCTTCCTACTGAGGTTAAGTCAATTCCGGCTTGATAAGAAATCTTGGGAGCAGGTTTATCAAAAATAGAATAATGAATAGGTAACATAAAGCCATTCCAGACTTGGTATAAATAGTGCTTATACGAGGATTTCCACAATTTCTGATGGTATATATGAATTGGCATGGGGTCTTGTGGCGTCCACCTCTAACCGAGTACAGGAAATTCAGAATTAAAACACAAGATATCTAAAACATAGGCACTTTAGTAGAATGGGGGAATTAACCTTTCAGTAACACGGGTCTTATTCCTAAACTCAAGAACAACTGTAGCTAGTTTGTCTGAGAGTATAGTTTCCCAGTCCATTTCTTCACTGTTACATGCCACTTGCATTAAGGGAACCATTTCTATAGTGAAATTAGAAGAGTCGTGCAACCCCCACAATCTACACATCATTATTCCAGCGTAACAATAAGGAGAAGCTAGGGAATCAACCGAGTACTTACCGGAAGATTCATGTTTGTGCTTAGCCGGATTTTGTCTCCAATCTCGGATGGGTTCAGATTCAACTTCATTCTCCTTTAGGAATTTCTCTAGGAACGCCTTATTGTACTTCTTCTCTGGCTCAGGCAAATGATACATTTGCCTTAAATCATCAGTCTTGAATGACCCGAAAATTCTCCCGTCTCTGGTGCTGAAGGTTCTGTCCAGGATTGGGATTTCCTCAATTGCCCACCGCACTACATCCGTATATGGGAGAATTTGTTCCCTAGCTGCTATCCGATGAAGGAAGGAGTCAGCTAAGTCCTTTAGAGTACCATCAGATTTTCGAGTTAAATCTGCAGTGGCTTGTACTGTTGTCACTTCAGGTTCTTCGGCTTCGATCAAGTTGTAGGTACCTTGCCAAGTAGTTTTGCTGAGACCAGAACATGTAGTATCAGATATCAATCCCTTCTTTTTATTTGTTGGATCAGCGATGGCTTGTGCTATGGCTGGCGCAGCAGCAACGACTGTGGTTTTCTTAGACTTCTTCCCCATTCTATTTGAGTTTTCTGCTTTGGAAGAATCCTGCGCAGGAGTGAAATAAACGTAACACAAAGAAATGATAATGAAAATCCAATATGGGAAGATATATTGATCAATGTGTGGTGAGAGATTTAACTTTTAAAATGGCCGCGGATACAATCCATGGGAAGATTTTAGGACTTACAATTACATTAAATGGCCGTTTAAAACCTGCCAATCCTTAAATGCCCATTATATCATTAATTGGCCGAATGATTCTTTTAAGCGTGCTGTAGATGTTTTTGGCGGTTGAGCGCAGGTGAATCATTGTTCGACAGATCAAGCTTTTAATATGAATTGATCGTAATATCCCTCCCTTTTAACGACTTTTTTGAAATCTGCGCTTTATCACAATCGGTCATCGGGAAAGCTTAACTCCTTAAGTTGGCACTTTTTGAAATCTCTGATTGCCGATAGCGATATCGCATCGCATCGGGAGTATGGGCGCTTTATAAACATATGGATAGCATACCGCCGATCGCCGATAGCGAAATCGCATCGGGGTGAATGGCCTGGGGCGCTTTAAGAATGTGCATAGAGCATTGACGATAGCCGATAGCGATATCGCATCGACGAAATCCAATGTTCCGCTTAAGTATGCTTCCTTTGTCATTGCAATATGCGATCTTGCGATCGTTTTATTGCAATGATAAAAGATTGATTATTTGTATTATTAAGATCAAAATGGGTTTATCGAAAAAGGTTCTCATAATGTTTTCATTTGGTTTTCGGACCTTTTTGAATAATACAATATTGATACCAATCAAAATCTAAAGGGACCCATTTCATATGATAGTTTTGTGAATAAAAATGATATGAAATGGTGGGTTGTTGTAGAGCACAACAGGTCCTTACACCAGTACCAAGGCTACGGGCAACAATACTTTGAAGCAAAACATTCCTCTATTCCTTCGCTTGCACCAAGTGTTCAATGTGGACCGTTGTCGACCATGCTTCCTACCATTTCTAGGCACATCAGAGATTGCAGAACAGCTCACCAGAGACCCAGCTCAGCAGAAGCTTCCTCATCTCAAGGAGGAACTCAATGCAATGGGGACCATTGCTTCCTAAGGGGGGAGGAATGATCCAGGTGGATGTTGGTGGCCATCCACCTATCCCATTTGGACCCCCACAGCTGTCTCTTTCAGTTTCTTCAATTTCCTAAATTGTAGCACAACTTACTATTTTTAGCAGTTTTTCGGGTCCTAAACCTCCGAAGCCATTTTGAGGCCCTAAAGGATGTTTTTTTTTTGGAAATATGGGGGCAAAACAGGTCCACAAATTGATGTTTCCCTTCCCAAAGTGATAGTGCTTGGATAGATCTTTCTAACGAGCTATTGTACGTGTCAAATGAAGATCGTATGCCAAAGTTACGACCCCGGGAAATTGATGTACCAATTTACCCAAATGGGGCCCACAATTTGGCGTTTCATCTTCTAGGGTTAGGTTTTGGGATGTTAAGGGTTTTCCATTGTTTCTCAACAATAAATAGGTCTTTGAGCCTCATTGTAACACAGTTCAGAGGCATGTAGCCGCCACATCTCTTCTCAAAGATAAGCTACCATCGCCCTAGCTAGTTTATTTCCAATTCTGTTTGTAAGCATATTTCAGTATTTTACATTAGTGAAATGAAGTATTATTTATGTTTCATATTTGTGTATATGGTTATCTCTGTATTTTGTTATGTTCCATTTTAAATCCAGATCAAATATTCAATTTAATCAAATGCAAAAACTATTACCTAATGATGAACTCACTTCTTTGTACCTGCATCCAACTATACTAACCAATATTCTACATGCAATTCCTTACTCAAACCACACTTATCCACCAAGTCAAGACTAACATAGATATAATTATATCAAGGGTCAATCAAAATAGAAATAACTTGATCACAAATCTTACCATCCATCTCGATGATCAATTCCTGAAGGTCTGCCTATTTTTTATCCAATGCTGCATAGATACGAGGAATGCTCTCACCAACATCCCCAACAGTCTGTGTATCCTGTGCACTATATATCTAAGGCCTACCACCTTTATTATGTGGACAATCTCTCCTGCGATGATCTTTGTCACAAGTCCAACACTTTATAGGCTTCCAGCTTGCACCCTTATTATGCTCCTCAGATTGATGTCCTTGTCCTCTACCTGATGCATTGAAATTCTTAGATGGTGCAACATTCTCTTTATTATCTGTACATTGAGGTCTTGCATGTTTTCTATCTCATTTTCCTTTGTTCTTCACATTATATTTCCAATCTAACTTAGTCTCAGATCTGCACTTCAATTGTTCATAGCAATGCCTTAACTTTTGAATGGTTTCCTCCAATGATTTTGGCTCATCGAACTCAATCCTATCTTTGAATGCAACCGATAATCGACTAATGAACCTCTAAATCTTGGCATTTTCCTCTATGAGGTAAGACACATACCTTAGTAACTCCAAGAACCTACTAGTGTACTCATCATTTGTCATCAATCTCATCTTTAGCTCATAGAGTTATTTTTCCCTGTCATCAAATTATCTCTCCCACATATACTTCTTCTTGAAAAACTGCTTAAACTCACTCTAAGTCAAGTCCTCCTCATGTATACCTCTAAAATTCTTCACATCTTCCCACCAAATGTTTGTTTTACCTTTGAGATTGAATGTAGCTACTCTGGCTTTCATGTTCTCCGAATAATCATGCAACCTGAAGAAATTCTTCATACCAAGCAACCATGCCTCTGCATCCTATGGTTTCTTCATCTCTCCATCAAAAGTAGGTGGTTTTGCTTTTTTAAACTCATATGGGAAGTATCCCTTTTCACTCCTCCTGCAAGGATGATAACGATGATGATCATAGTGCCTATCTAAATCAGAACTAGAATAATACATGTGTTTATCCCTTCTACTCTCCAGAGTATCCAATAATCTGCCATCTCTAACCATGTCATCTTTATCTGACCTGTGACCACCATGCAACCTATTGCCATATGCCCCATTAGTTTGGTCCTCCTGCTCATAGTTGATAAAAAATGGTCCCTATTGCTACAAATCTGACAAACTCTAAAGTATCAATGCATTTACCTCTTCTTGTTTCTCTTGTGACTGCATGCTTATGTCTTTATCTTCATTACAACTCCTTATTTCTTCCTTTAAGCTTCTTAGTGTATCTACCAAATTGAAAGAGTTCCCAACACCATATTGCACTTCTGATTCATAGGGAAAGTATTTGTAGTCTACCATCTTGCTAGCCATTTGATATTTATTCCTACAAGATATATCATGTCAGATAAACCAAATCACAATAACTGACGTACCTTAGTATAGCTTGGGGAGGATACCTTTTCTGCAACATCAACAAATCAGCATGATACATGTATAACATAAACATGACAACATATAGAAACATAACACACAAGTATACGACCATGCAACCATCATTCTAGCTAGGTTCCAGTCATCAATGCATGACCTTAACAACAACACATGCCACGACCTCATGCATGACAACAACCATTACATCAATGCACACTTGACCACGTGCAAACACTAACATGCATAAGCAATGCGTAACCAACCATACACATGCATAAACACTTGTAATCAAACATAGATGAACAATACTTGTAATCAAACCTACAAGAATGATACATGTAACCCAATATACAAGAATGCAACCAAACATACAAGAATGTAACATATAACAACATGTAACCAGTTATAGACTCACGACAATGCATCCTACAATAACAACATGAAGTTCCTCATGACAACATCACTACAACCATGATCAAAATTATGAAAATGCACCAAGCACATGGAATGCAAGTGTAAGAGACACACATGCAACTGACGTGCATGCATGATCAATACACAACCCACCCAGTCTGAGGGGTGAACCATGCTCTGATACGACTCTATAACACCCACCACCCACATCTATCTAAACAATCAGTCAATCGGGGTAAACATGCGACAAGAGGCCACTACGATATGATTCGACCTCCTAAGTCACATTAAGGAAGTGGAACCGATGGAAACACACCATATAGACATCCAACATCAACATTAGGACCCTTAGGAACCAGCCTAACATTTCTGTCAACCAACCCCTGGGTCCCATTGACATTTTGGACTACTTGACCTTTGCATGCTCTCATGCAATGGGCATGCCAGCGTCCGTGGACCTTTGGACGCTCTCACAGGCCTGCAAGCCAACATCTAGGGACCTTTGGATGCTCTCATAGGCCTGCAAATGAGTGTCCAGGGACTCTTTTTGTTAGTGTTGTGCCAGCGTCCCTGAGATTTGAGCCACTTTTTCAGGCCAGAGCCTAGGTCACTGCCCATAATTGAATCACATCTTCAGACCAGTAAAATAACAAGGAAATGATAGTATAAATGCAATCACTTGAATGAGACCTTGACTGAATCCCTACTAGCCATGACAAACATTTCGTCAAACATATCACGAATATGTAATCTACAATTATAAATAATAGATCTGAGCATAGGGCTCTCATACTTAGCTAAGAATCGCTAGGAGACATTGATGCCTCAACATATTAATTTCATTTTGATCCATTAGTTTTGTTGTCACTCACTGCTTTATCAATCTTCAGTTGCCTCAAAGTGCCAAATAGCAATAAAGTTGAAGCCATTTTCTGAGCCACGGAAGCTTTCAGAGCCTAATTAGACCCTCTCCATTGCGCAGTGCTCGGGAAAAACTTTCTAATGATATATGGGAGTCTAAGAATGGACTTCTAGATCAAAAGATAGAGAAAATTGAATTACCCTTTGGAAAGCCCAGAAAACAAAGAAAAAACACCAAAGAATAACGACAAATCGCAATCAAAGGTCCGGGAGAAAAACACAATCGCAATCGGCCATCCCCGGGGTCCCAGAAACAGGCTTACGATTATCAATGGTTCATGGTACCGAATGTCGATATCACAATCCCGCAATCACGACACATCGGCACATCGACATATCGGTAGATCGATGGGGTTGTGATTATGAGATGTATCGCAATCCCGCAGTCATCGACAAATCAACACATTGGCATATGGGTGGATCTGCGGATAGGTAGTGTTGTGATTCTGCGATGTAGTGTAACATCGCCAGGGGAGGCTAAAAAGAGTTAACAAAGGAAATTTATGAAAAACAGGGACCGATGAGCCTTCTTCTCTCTCTCCACATGGCAATACGGATTATCGGCGGTCGACAGTGGGCAGTCCTGTAGTCTCGCATCTCGCAATCACGCATATTTGCAGTGCCACAATCTTGCATCCTACAGTCCCGTAGTCTTGTGATATAGACAATCGGTGATCAGTGGAGTAAATGGGTTAACCTGTAAAAGCCTTATGATCCTGCCGATTTTATATAACAATGTTAAAGCTTTGGGGAAGGCTGAAAACCATTTACAAAGGAATTTCATTGAAAAACTAGGGCCAGACAGACCATTTCTCTCTCCTCCATGAGGAGGTACGACGAATGACGTGGTTGTACGAGGGACGTGTCACTTAGTTTCGACGTTTTCAGGGGCCATATGGAGGCATTTCCAGGTGATGTGTCACCACTCACAAGTTGACATGTGGCAATGATGACATCATCACATGGATCGACGATCGGCAATAGCTCGAATTAAAAGTTCTTTTCTTCTCGTTGATGTTCCTTCCCGGCCTACGATTGCAATATGTGGGAAATCCTCCTAGATGCCATGTTTTATTTGTTCTGTCTCATGAGGGTTTTGCTTTTGAACAAGTTGGCCTACGTTATGCAAAAAAGGGTAAAGGGCTTTTCCCCTCCTGTAGTGCGACTACGATACCTCCAGTGGGCCTGACCCGCAAGTCGGTGATCGCAAAGTTACAAAGGGAAATCGTAGGGGTAAGCACTGTAAATCACCAGTATGCAGGATTATCATTTAACAAAGGAAAAGCTCCTTAGACACAAGTCTAAAGGCCTTAATGCCTAAGGGATAAGAACTTGGTCGAATCCCTCGGTCCTATGAGCAGAAACAAAGGAAAGGGGTTATACCAAAGGGGGACCTAAGGGGAGATCTAAATGCACCTGCTTCACGATATTTCAATGTTAAAGATCTCAATTACAGCAAGGCTCCAAGAGCACGGTACAGGGTAGTGAAGGCGTATGGGTCGGTAGCTAGAACATTGAATAAGAGTATGGTGTGAGGCTGAACCAATATGGGGGGGCTCTGGACGACGTAACTATTCGACATGGGGCTCCACTCAAGTTCAAAGAATGAACTAATCAGGAAGTTGAGGCAGAATTGACAGAAACTGACTCCGCGGTAGAGGAACGCATCACAAAAGAGATGTGGCTTGTTCAGAGGTCTTCATAGGGCAGCAAAGGACCTCTTCCTCCATTCTCCTCCAGTTTTCTTATTGTTTTTATATAGTTTTATGTTTCCAAGAAGGGATCAGGTCTCGATTGTAATCTTTGGGCAACAAAGCCTTACACTGGTTGAGATAGCTAGTCTAGCAGAAAACTGGAGCTTTGACTCAGATATTTTGTAATTGTAACTCAAACTCTCCCCCTCTTGTTATAAATACAGGAAAGCAACATTATACAAAGGTTCTAGAATTTCTCACCTGCTAGGTCTGAACTCTGTGATACCAGTTTCGCTCGTAAATCTATAAGAGAATGACTTGTATTTCAGAGTGTATTACTTTACACAGGTAGATCTTTCAGACTATCAAAGAAATGGTGGTGATTCCCCCTTTTTAGTATTACAATATGTTATCCTCTTGTTTAATTCCATTATGTTCATATTCTTCTCTGCATTCATGCTATAATAGTTGCTAGAAATTATTTCATGCTTCCTTACAGATCCATGTGTGTTGATTAATTAATGCATAATGCTTCTATGAAGGGCTGAAGTTATATATTTAAACCGCTTTATATGAATCATAACACCCACCCTCTCTTCAGTCCATTATCTCCACTTGTAACTCAAACAACTGTAGAATTTCCCATGGCTTGCAACTCCATGTGTTCAATATAGAATTCTGGATGTTTTGGGCTCTATATGATGAATTATGCTTTCTCCTAATCCTCTCTCATTTACTCTACAAGCTTATTAAGCTGTAAGAGCCTTTGAAGTAATTGACCTCCACTATTCTCTGTGATACTCCTGGGAACTGTGTATGTGAGGAAACACCAGAAATACATAACTCATACCTTTGGAGGAATGAAGCAAGCCCCCTTATCATCTTTCATTACGTGACAATTGAAGTGTTGCAAACCCCTCACATATAATCTTCCATGCACTCCTCTATTTAAGATGTCCTAGGCACCGGTTTATAATCAACCTAGAGGCTGTCTCTAGGGAGATTTCTTTGTCTCCTGTTGCACTTTTGTTGCAGGTGCAAGATTTAGCCACAACATATTTCTGGCGCCATTGTGGGGGAACGAATTAGAAATTTTTTCCCTGGGTACGACAAAATTTTACATTTCCTTTGTTAGGTGAACAAGGGAAGTGCGGGTTGAAGATCTCTCACCTTGGCGACTCCACTGACATTTTTATGGTAAACATCCTGGCGACCCCACTGTCCATATCTCTCTTTGATCATCCTGGCTTTCAAGAAGCCTCATACTCACTCTGATGCTACAACAGCTGAAAACTTTCCATAACTATGAACCTGAGATTACTCATCTAGGGAGGTTTTAGAGATGGTTATCCCTGCATTCCTGGCCAACAAATTTGCCCCACTGGGTTTTGCTTCAATTGCTGGTTCTCCCAATCATGTACCTCCATTTCATGAATGGAATACCTATTTTGCCTAGATTCATGGAAACACAAATAGAAAGTCAGACCAACACCTTAAGGATTTTCATGAATGCATGGAGCCGGAGGGTATTATTTTTTAAGATGCACAAATGAAATTGTTCATGTACTCTTTAGAAGAAGATTTTAGAGTTTGGCACAGAACAATACCTCATGGTAGCATATCCTCCATAAAATGTTTTCATAAAGCATTCCATATTGCAAAATATCGTATCCACCGAATGCTTTGTTTGAAGATTGCTGCACACATTTTAATGTCGAAAATATTCCTGAGGGTAATGATCATGCTGAAGATGTTTGTGAGACTCCATTCCAAGAAGATATACACTCAAATCAGGAAGCGTTGCCCAGTGGTCAAGAAAGCAAAGAAATAAATATCACTGAGCTGCAAATAAACCCTCAGAGATCATATTCAACCGAATTTGATGATCCTCCTTCTTATGATGAGTATGACTCCAATGGGAAGTTGAGTGGTGTAGAACTACAACAGTCCCAGTCATGGGAAGATGCACAGAAAGAAGAGGCTCTAGTTTACAATACACATCCTTAAACTGAAGCACAAGTTCAAGAATATCCTCCTATTTATGATGCGTATGATTCTTAGGAGGATGAGATGGTCATGGATTGTCAAATGAATCCGTTTACCATCAAGTGGGGAGAAAGATTCCAGCAACAAGTTTTTCTAAAAAAATCTAAGGCTGAGGAGATTAACAATATTTGTAGCTGCCCTGATCAAGAAGATATTGGTCAGTGGACTATCTATGAAAAAGAGACAACTGCAAATTTTTCTTGCCAGTTATATGATCCTGTAGCTGATTACATGACCACATTTTTAGGTCAGCAATAGGGGTTATTCCTGGAGTATGCATCGAGTTCTTTGTTTGAAGATTTTTCATGGTGCATGCTTATTTTAATTTTTAAATTGCAGCAATAGGGAGGCATTAGGTCGAGCACCCAAATGCTATCCTTGCTCCATTGGAGGGTTGAACTCACTTAGGTGAATTGAGCCCTGTGCATAAGTAGGAATATATAAATAAGCTCACTAGCTAAGCATTTACTTTTCAGTTGGTAGGATTTATTTTTCTGCATTTTAGATTGATGAGGAAAGTCCCATGGAGATTTTTTGGTTACAAATTTCATATATCTCTGACTCCATGCCCAATGGTGAAGGATATTGGTCTGCAAATTCTCAACGCCTTTCCAGCAAGGCACTGTCCCCAGGAGGAGCCAATATTGTCACTCACTGCTTTATCAGTCTTCAGTTGCCTCAAAGTGCCAAATAATAGTGAAGTTGAAGCCATTTTTAGAGCCATAGAAGCTATCAGAGCCTAATCAGACCCTCTCCATTATGTAGTGCTCCGAAAAATATTTCCAACGGTATATGGGAGTCCAAGAATGGACTTCTAGATCAGAAGATAGAGCAAATTGAAGTTACCCTTTGGAAAGCCCAGAAAACAAAGAAAAGACACCAAAGGATAAGGGCAAATCACAATCGGAGGTTTATGAGCAAATTGCAATCGCAATTAGCCATCAATGGGGTCTCAAGCACATGCTTACAGTTATCGACAGTTCACGGTACTAAACGCTGATATTGCAGTCCCACAATCATCGACACATCAACGCATCGGCAGATCGACGGGGTTCTAACTTAAAAGATGTTGTGATTCTTCGATGTAGTGAAATATCATCGAGAGAGGCCGAAAAGAGTTAACAAAGGAAATCTATGCAAAACAGGGACCAGCGAGCCTTCTTCCCTCTCATCCACGTGGCGGTACGACTTATCGGCGATCGGCGGTGGGCAGTCCTGCAGTCTCGCATCCTGTAATATCAACAATCGATGATCGATGGAGTAAAGGGGTTATCATTGTAAAAGCCCTGCGATCCCACCGATTGGCAATATCAGTGTTAAAGCTCCAGGAAAGGCTGAAAACCATTTACAAAGAAATTTCATCGAAGAACCAGGGCCGAGCAAACCCTTTCTCTCTCCTCCACGTGGTAGTACGACGAATGATGTGGCCATACACGGGACACATGTCACTCAATTTCGGCATTTTTAAGGGTCCTATGGAGGCATTTTCGGGTGACACGTGTCACCATTCACAAGGTGACATGTGGCAGTGATGACATCACCCCACGGATCGATGATCGATGATTGCTTGAATTAAGATTTCTTTGCCCCCCGCCGATGTTCCTTCCCGGCCTGTGACTGTGATATGTGGGAAATCCTCCCAGATGCGATGTTTTATTTGTTCTGTCTCATGAGGATTTCATGTCCAGACAAGTCGGTTCGCGTTATGAAAAAAGGGTAAAGGGCCTTTCCCCTCTTGTAGTGTGATTGCGATACCTCCTGTGGGCCTGACCCCGCAAGTTAGCGATCACAAAGTTACGAAGGGAAATATTAGGGGTAAGCACTATAAATCGCTGGTGTGCAGGATTATCATTTAACAAAGGAAAAGCTCCTTGGACACAAGTCTAAAGGCCTTAGTGCCTAAGGGCTAAGCACTTGGTCGCAACCCTCAGTCCTATGAGCAGAAATAGAGGAAATGGCCTATATCAAAGGGGGGCCTAAGGGGAGATCTAAATGCACCTGCTTCATGATATTTCAATGTTAAAGACCCTGATTATAGCAAGGCTCCAAGAGCACGATACAGGGTAGTGAAGGCATATGGGTCGGCAGCTGGAGCATTGAATAAGAGTATGGTGCAGCGGTGAACCAATATGGGGGTCTCAGGATGACTTAATTATTCGACATGGGGCTCCAGTCAACTTCAAAGAATGAACTAATTAGGCAGTGAAGGCAGAATTGACAAAAACTGGCTCCGCGGTAGAGGAATGCATCACAACGGAGACGTGGCTTGGTCAAAGGTCTTCATAGGGAAGCAAAGGACCTCTTCCTCCATTCTCCTCTTGTTTTCTTATTGTTTTTCTATAGTTTTCTGTTTCCAAGAAGGAATTAGGTCCTGATTGTAATCTTTGGGCAACAAAGCCTTACACTAGCCGAGATAGCTAGAGCTCTGGTTCAGATATTTTGTAATTGTAATTCAAACTCTCCCCGTCTTCTTATAAATAGGGGAAAGCAACATTATACAGAGGTTCCAGAATTTCTCACCCGTTGGGCCTAAACTCTGTGATACCAATTTGGTTCATAAATCTGTAAGAGAATGACTTGTATTTTAGATTGTATTACTTTACACAGGAAAATCTTTCAGGCTATCAAAGAAATGGTGGTGATTCCCCCTTTTTAGTATTACAGTATGTCATCCTCCTGTTTAATTCCATTATGTTCATATTTTTCTGTGCATTCATGCTATAATAGTTACTAGAAATTATTTCATGCTTCCTTACAGATCCATGTGCGTTGATTTCTTAATGCATAATGCCTGTATGAAGGGCGGAAGTTATATCTTTAAATTGCTTTATATGAATCATAGCACCCATCTTCTCTTTAGTCCATTATCTCTGCTTGTAACTCAAACAAGTGTAGAATTTCCCATGGCTTGCAGCTCTATGTGTTCAATATAGAATTCCGGATGTTTTGGGCTCTATATGATGAGTTATGATTTCTCCTAGTCCTCGCTCATTTACTCTACAAGTTTATTAAGCTGTAAGACCCTTTGAAGTAATCAACCTCTGCTATTCTCTATGATACTCCTGGGAACTGTGTATATGAGGAAATGCTAGAAATACATAACTCATACCTTTGGAGGAATGAACCAACTCCCCTTATTATCTTGCATTACGTGACAATTAGAGTGCTATAAACCCCTCACATATAATCTTTCATGCACTCCTCTATTTAAGATGTCCTAGGCATTGGTCTACAATCAACCCAGAGGCTGCCTCTAGGGAGATTTCTTTGTCTCCTACTCCAATTGCAAGATTTAGCCACAACAAGGTCACAAATACATTGATCATTCATTTACAAGTAAAAACATGGCGAAAGCCATACATAGCTACTATCATAAAACACATATCTAACCAACATAATAGTAGCAAAAATACCAATGAAATAACAACCATATAAACCACATATAATCCAGTATAATACTCATATAAATACAAGGAGAAACAACCTCATATTAATGATGCAAAATCTAAACCCGTGATGGGACTTCCACGTTCCACCCGACGGTAGAATGGCTGAACTGAATCTCTCTTCAACCATTCACCCCTGCGCCATATTCCAAGTATGATTGTGGGATCTCATAGAACACATCAATCCAAA
The DNA here is from genome assembly GCA_031772625.1 of Pinus tabuliformis. Taxonomy (NCBI): domain Eukaryota; kingdom Viridiplantae; phylum Streptophyta; class Pinopsida; order Pinales; family Pinaceae; genus Pinus; species Pinus tabuliformis. Next base: position 1,307,735,804 of record CM062818.1, read on the forward strand.
ACCATTTAGGGCTTACAGAGGCCATCCACCTCAACTCATCAAACAATTATTCCACCTCACAGTCGAACATCACAAAGCCATCATCGGATTGGTCTCTATCCTAGTCTTCCAAGGATTCCAGAGCATTTGTTCCAACCAAGGCTTCCAAGACTAGTAACTCAACCCACAACTATCGTCGGGCTTCCAAAGTGTTTGTCCACAAGGCTTCCAGGAACTAATAACTCAACCCAAGCTAAGGAACATGAGAACCAACCAAAACAAAACAAACAAATGAACCCACAATCTCCATGGTTATCCTGAAAATGGCAAGGCTAGACAATGCATTGCCAATCCAGGCAATCCTCCATGCTATTGACAGATCATGGTCAATAATCCACATGCATATGCAATACATGCCAAAACTATTGAGGAAAACATACATGCAACTCAGTACCTGCAAGCAAATATTGTTGTAGCTGTTGATCCCAATGTCCTCTTGCGGTTTCCTGCTCTTCCTTTGCTTTCTTGCTCCAAAAATCCAAGTATGGCACACCCTCCAAGAGTGCTCCAAGAAAACTTTGAGTCCCCAAGAATATAAGAGAGAGAGAATAATGAGAGAGCTCCAAAACTGAACTGGCAAAAGGTTACCAACTGATCCTTAGAAGCTCTTTTATGAATGAAGTCTCTATTTTCTTCATTTCCATTATTTTCTTTCATTTTTCTTCTCATATGCAGCTTGTGACCTTTCACCTTCTTTTTTTCATAATTTCCACTATTTTAATAAATAAATGTGCCAAAAATGTCATTTTGTCTTTCCAAAGCCTTAGCCATTGCCTTTGCCAATTTCCTTAGCCATTAATCAATCACAACTGATCCCCAACACTAAGATTTTGATCAACATTCAGCTTGGAATAAGTGTCCCATCAACTGTGGTTATTATTTTTCCTTTATTAACTTTTATTACATGGAATTTTCACCAGGGTTGTTACATCGAAACAACGGGAGGTTCTACAATAAGCTCTGCTTAGTTGATAGAGTTTTGAGGCACCGCCCCCTCCAACTGAATGATCCACATTTAAAAGACGTCCCCGACAAGAAACCCTCAAAATGGCCAAAGTTGTTTAACTGTTGTGGAAAGATGAAAGTGGAGGAGCCACCACTCAAGCCAGGAAAAAGAAAACACCTGCCATTAAAACCCCTAGTAAAAGGTCTAGACTGGTAAAAAATCCTTGCATTTGAGAAACTAGGGAAAGGATAAGAAAAAACCATTATTGATGTATGTAGGGAAAACTCCACCGATGTAAGAAAGAAGCCTGCACTAGTGGACACTGACGTGAGAAACAAACAAGTGGCAGCGGACTGGATACCCCTCGAAACCACACGGCTAGGGTTTCATGATAACCCATCAACTAGATTCGAACCCACATCCACAAAACTGACAGAGAGTGAGAGGAGACACCCATTTGTAGCCATTGCACAATTTGTGACAAAAATGGAGCCCCTGTTGCGACTCACCAAATCATAGTCCCTATATCCACATAAGCCATGAGGACCACACCAATCGTGCCAAGTTAGCAAAAAATAACATATCTAGACCTAGAAACCCCAAATATACCCAAATCTCAGTGAAAAACCTAGGTAAATAGTTCCACCGAGAAAATCGCACAATGGGGCACGTGATGCAACCAAGCAAAAAGGGCTTCGTCTTCCGACACCACAAATTCACCTGGACGACAGTTTTCTTACTGGAATCTAGTAATTTTTTTCTTTAAAAAAATCATAATGCTAGAGCGTTTGAATCATTTTTTGATGGTGGAAATAGATTCAACACCATCAAAAACATATAAAGTGGCCAAACTTCTGAAATTTGACAGCTATAACATATTTTTCTAAAAATTTCTACTATATTTTATCATAACCTTGCGAGATTTTTCTTTATTTTCCAAATTAATTTGTAAATTTTTTAGACTATACTAACAAAACAAAAAAAAATTAGTTGTAAACTAAAAAACAAGGATTGCATCTTCTCAAAACTCTGACCATCGATTAGAGTAAACTTCCACCCGCTAGGCCAATGGAAATGGCTGTTCCAAACGCCTCCATCGTTCAGCCTCCCCCCACTTCAAATAATCCCGTTATTAAGGTCATGATAATAAAGGAGTTGGATCAGCTGCATATATTCAGCACAGCTATCGTGATTTTTCACGCGTCGATAATAAATGGATTGCAAAATGATTGTGACCGCTTACTCGATCTTTCCCTCCTTTTCATACATATAGCTTATCACCGCTATGCTTCTCTTTTCGCGATTTGTTGTGAAGTCAATTTGGAGGAATACCTATTCTCAAATCTTCTGCAATGGTCCTATTCGCCCAGTACATGGCTTCATCTTTGGGATCTCAGCATCATCCCCTGGCAGCGACTGTTGCAGTACTATCTTCACCATTTCCTCGGATTATTTTGTTAAAATCATCACGACTTTTCACGATTATTGCCGACAAACAGAAGTCCACAAGCCACCCAGAAGCAGAGAACACATGCCCCCTTTCAGAATTCTTACTACACGAATGTGGGTTCTGTCAGTCCGAGCTCTCAGCTATCTTTAAAACAAGGCCGTGCTTGGTTGCGACGAGATCAGATCATACAGCCCAACAAGCGGTACAGTTACTGAGAGATTCAGGATTCACAGAAGACCAGGTAAGGAAGACTATTACCAATAACCCAGGTATTCTTTGTCTCAACGCTGATTGACAGTTGAAACCCAAGATTGAGTTCATGAAAGCATTGGGCCTTTCTGCACAAGAGTTGGGAAATGTCATATCCACTGGATCCAGATTGCTTAACGGCAGTCTCGAGAAAACTCTGCGTCCCAACATCCAGTATTTTCAAAACATGTTCGAATCAGAGGTTGATGTCTCACATGTTCTTAAATCGGCACCATTTATTCTACTTAAACGTAACGGGCCTGAATTTTGGGAAAAGAAATTGAAGCATTTCACAAGTTTTGGGCTCCTCGAAGATGACATCAAGGAGCTCGTTAGGCGGCACCCACTTATATTAAATGTTTCCATGGATAAGCTGCAGAAGCACATGGACTTTTTTATGCATACTGCAGGGCTTCCTGCAAAGTTTATTTTTTCATATCCTCAAGCGTCTCGTTTCAGCTTGGAGCGTAGGATCAAGCCTCGCCACAAGGTGTTGAGTGCTCTCAGTGCAATGCAACCTTCCAAGCGCCCTCCTAGTCTCCTAAGTGCGCTTTGTTTAAGTGAGCGGAAGTTCCTCGAAAAATATGTCCAGTGCAGTCCTCATGCCAAAAAGCTACTTGAAAGGTACAGTGGCTCCCTTCTAAAAGACTAGATATTCAGGTTTCTGTTTTGGTCAGGGTTAGATTGTATTGCGTTGATCTTATTGATTGAAAGATGTTTGAGAACATTCACCAAGGGATCATCAGTCTGTAATGATCCAATGCCAGGATCCCTCTAGCCCACAGGAGTAATGAGTGGGAATTAGAAGATAATCACGACAGTCAGTTCCGGTTCGGGATCTTGTTTTGGCCAGTTTATTGTCACACCACAATCACAATCAACATGCACTATTGAAGGATACTCAGTTGTATTATCAGGTAACACGTTTTTGAAAGATGAAAGAAACTCGCATCACTGGATAATTTGTTTTTTGCTAGTAGTTTTGCAACGATCATGCATTGCTCCCTCGCTTCAAAATGTGATGGGATAGATGTGAAATTCTGACTGTTTGAATCATTGCTAACTCGTAAAAGGAAATATTCAAATCCCAAATGTAGGAACCTTAAATTTGAATGTGTTTCTACAGTAGTATGATCTGATTGTTTCCAGATCTGCTATATCTATGAGACTTAGCTGGAATTAACACATTTCAAATCCAAACTAAACATTGGACACTAGTTTGCACACTCTCTCTGTGCTTTGTTAATGGTCTCTGTTTCTTTGCTGTGAAAAAAGTTTGTGGTAATGACTTTTATTACTGCTAGTGGTATCAAAGACCATTCGTAGTGGTAATTGAATGCGATCCTTTTCAATAATGCCTCATGTAAAGTAGAACCCTAGTCACTACTCTAAAACACAACTTCTGATGCATGATTGACTAGGCAAAAAATCATTAGCACATTCCCTCGTCTCAATGTGGTTGGACACTCACTTATCCTTGGTCCTATAAACATTCATAGGAAGTTTGTCAACTTTTTGTTGCACGGTGCCTTCCAAATAGCCACTTCTTTTGGATGGAACCTTACCTTTAGGGAAAGAGGCGGAGTCGACTCCCTACACAGAGGGGGGATAGGAAGCATTGATATTTTTGGTTTTATTTTGTAAATGCTTTCTTGTGTTTTCTTCATATAATTTTGAGTTTTCAGTGCAACATCTACAGTAAGGTGTGCAGCTTTCCCCCTTGGCAAGAAGCATTATAGAAGCCAAATGGATCAGAATCAGCAACATCGAATTTGAAAAACTTGGTAAGGAGGCAGCAATCATTCTTATAGCTTGTTCAAATTTGCTACTTTTGTCCCCTCATCACTTGGTTGATCTTTAGGGCCGTTTTTCTAAAATGGTATGTTAATAAATTTAAGATTTCACCTCTCCAACACTGATCATGCAATCTTTGCTGCCAAGGCTTCCTTTAAGATTTTTTGAATTGGTCTACCTAAGAAAGTGAAGCAAAAGTTAGTTTTCACTATAAAAAAGCTCACAGGCTTTAGAGTAGGGATATCTTGGGTGAATGCTTGTCCGGGAATCTGTGAGAGACCTCCTGGGCCTGAGCTTTGTGACCATAGGTTCTTGGGATAGTGTTCCTGTCTTATGTACAGTTAAAAGTCTATTTTATCAATAATGTTTGTTGAAGATTTCTGCAATCTTGTTCACTGCCACGCTTTCCAGTTTCTATAATTGCTGTTGCAATGCTTGTTATGATAATTTTAAGTTAACATAAAACCAGAGCAGTGCTCTAAATTATTATTTTGCACAGTAAAAACTACTGCTGTTATAGCTCTATCTACGGCTGTTATGGGTAAATCTATTGTTATTATCATAATGTTGTGTTGTTATTTGAGAAGAAAATTTTCTGTACTAGAGATCAATATGTTGTTACAGAGATATCAGTTTTCTGTTGATAGACATGGTTTGGGCTTGGCTTTTACAGTCATAGTAATAGGCATGGCAGTGCAGTCCTTGAGTCCATAACAGTTGGGCTCATAATGCATGATAACTCGTCCATACCATAACTATGAAGTGGACTTCATGTGAACATCAAGCACAGATATCTCCTTTGATGATAGACATGCCAGACATGATGGTGGCATGCAACAACTCGGATGACTAAACTAGGGACAGATTTCATGTGTTGTACCACCTCAACTGCCCAATACAAGTAGGCATGGACCATAGTATGGGATTGTAAATATTAGCATTGCATCAGTGTTAACATTGACAAATGACTTAACACTAAACTTAGACAAGTGTTAACCAACGCAAGTGTCCTTGACTCTCCGTCACTCCGACTCATTAATGCACGCTACGCTCTCCAGCGGCACTCAAACTGCATCTCCCCGCGCGATTCAAACTCCATTATGGTAGTTTTGCATTCAGTGGAGAAAGCCAAAACTGCAGGTCTGGTAAGGTATGCGTCAAAATCACGATTGTCTCTACTGTATTTTGTGCCCTGTAACACACACACAAAAAATGATCCAAGCATCCAAGGAAGCTGAGAACATTCAACAACATTAACTTACTTCCATTTCGGAACCTTATTCAATTACCAACCAGTATACTTTTGGCTCTCGCATGGCATGGGCGCTCTGAATATATACTTACTCGCAGAATCTACGCCTTAAACAACAATGAATAAGATCCCAACATGCTTGCACTCAAACAAACTTCATTACAGCCATATGCATGAACAGCAGGCAAATGTGCAATAATGCCTGAACAGCCATCATAAACACCATTCCCATAATCACATGCACAATGAGGATACAGGGGGATGCATAGAGACAAGGGATGTAAATACTGACATGAGATTCGTCCCTATGTTGATTCATCTGGGTCTTTTGAGGCTTACATCACGATTGTCCTGTATTGATTTTGCAAAACACTTGGTGCACAGGCTTCAGTCCGGTCATTTCTTGGGTGATGGGTTTGCACATCTATTCATTGAGTATTCTGGATTAATTTCCCCAGATGTTTTCCTGGCACCCATTACGTTTGTTGGATGGTAACTCTGTTCAACACTTGGCGCGCAGTCTGCAAGCTGGTGCCAAAAGGGCCCACAATATATGGCGTTACGCCATGCAACACTTGCACACTTATGGCAACATTAATGGCAACATTAATGGCAACATGTCTACAGTCCTACACTCCATGAAATTTAACTCTCTGCTCCCCATACTTGTCAGGAACTTGTGCAACTAAGCCAACTATGATCTGCAGGTTGATTTATCTAGTTTTTCTTTGATTAACAAACTCAAAATGTAAGAATTTGCACAAATGCTTACTGATCTTTTGTATTTTAGCGAGGTTTAGCCATGGTAATGTTTAGTTTAGCTGATAGAATTTTGGTTCCAGCAAGATATTTGAAGGGAAGGGATGCCGATATTGGAGAGAATGCTGCAAACTTTTCTAGAGAATCTACAGTCCATAAATATATGAGAAATGGACTTTTTGTTTTCCTTGCAGAGGATGCACCATGGCAGGCATTGTATTCCTTTTTTCCGGGGTCTTCTCATGTTAATTTTTTTTGTGGACCAGTGCCCAGAAGAAAAAACCCACTTTCACACTGATTCATGAAGCGAAATTCCCCTCCCCCAATTGCATCCATATGATCAAAAGTTCTGAGGTAAGCATTTCATGTCGTCCTTTGACTAAGTATCTTAATCACATCTTCTTCATGTAATGAGATCTTGGACGCCAAAGCTGGTAGTGTTTTGCCTATGTTGCAGGGGTGATAGGTGGAGTCGCATGTGAACCACCATTTTAGCTGTTTGCTGTAATTGTGGGTTGTGATTACGTGGCAGCTCATTAGTATGTCCTTAATGACAATGATCTATTTGCAATGTTGCACATAGAATAATGGAATCTATAAATAATCTATCTAGGGATGCATCTGTAATACTGGTAATCCCAAGTCGTCTTGTTATTGTGAGTTTGTCTTGTGGGAAGGCAGTCTTTAACAGTGATGTCATCATGTAATGGACAATTCTTGTATCTATTGATAATTGGATTTATTTTGTGAGGCTCCCATAGTAGTAGACTTACGTAGCATTTCTAGAAAGGTCTGTCATGCAGCCAGCAGTCAGATTTACCACAAAGTCACACAGCAAACAGTTTGGGTACACAGCATCATGGGATATACCTTCAAGAATCCTTGCCTCTGCCCGGCCACAGAAAGGAAAAATACGTGCACGGTGAAGCATGGCCTGTTGATGTGAGAGGAGAGGCCAGTCACCCCAGAGAGAACAGAGAGGGGTACACAGCATCATGGGATACCTTCAAGAATCCTTGCCTCTGCCCGGCCACAGAAAGGAAAAATACATGCATGGTGAAGCATGGCCTGTTCATGTGAGAGGAGAGGCCAGCCACCCCAGAGAGAACAGAGATCGACAAGGCTGCGATAAAGGCCCAGCCCCAGGGGGTCGGGCTCATCATGAGGAGAATTATGATAGCGATTGAAGTGCAAGGCCCTATTATCAGGGCCAGGCTTTAGCCACTGGAGAAAGGTCATAATGCTGGAGCCAGAGTTTCTTCCATGGGCTGATGCCATTGAAGAAAACATAGACGATCATGATGACTGAGAATTCAAAGCCGAGAAGACATTACAAGACCTGCAGCCTGTCCGTTTGTGTTTTGACTTTCTCCACTGAATGCAAAACATTTTTCTACTTTTTCTAGAAAAGTAGAAACATAAAAACATTTAATTTTAGAATGTGAGGCTTTCAAAGACAATAGGGAAAGCTATGCAGATATATTGGCATCTAGTTTTTGGAATAATAGGGAAAGTAGAAACATAAAAACATTTAATTTTAGAGGCTTTCAAAGACAATAGGGAAAGCTATGCAGATATATTGGCATCTAGGTTTTGGGATAACAGGGAAAGTTATGCAGATATCCTGGCAGGTGGTTCTTGGGATAATCTATTTACCCAAAAGTTTATGGAGTAACAGACAGCATTTATTATAAAAAAACTAAGCATTTGTTATAAAAAAGCTGAAAAAAACAGAATACATTAAGCAAATGAAAAAAAATCTGTTCTATAAGCTAAAGATAACCTCTGTCAACCTTAAAATAATTTCTTTCTTTCTTGCAACACCACCAGAATAAAATTTGAATCGTGCGGAGAGTGTAGCTGCTGGAGAACTTAAAAAACTGTAGTTGGTAAAGTCAAAAAACTGGTAGTGGGTAAAGTCAAAACGTAGCATGAGTACACCAAGCCTTTTCCACACTATTTAATATTACCATGTGTTAGGTTGTCATATCGTACTCAGCGTTTAGATGACTAGTGAGGACCAACATGGAAGAATACGCCTGCAACGTTAGTATTACTCTAAGAATACACCTGCAACGGTACTTACTAGTGAGGACTAACATGGAAAAATGGAGATGGACATGGAAGAATACGCCTGCAACGTTAGTATTACTCTAAGAATACACCTGCAACGGTACTTACTAGTGAGGACTAACATGGAAAAATGGAGATGGACATGGAGCTGTAAACTAATTGCCGGTGACATCAAAATTTCAAGCAATGAGTCCTTTGATAACATGCAGCTAGCTATAACTTTTTGGAGGAAGAGTGCTGTTTTTTATATGTTTTCCAAAGTGTCTACTTTTACTTTTATATGTTTAATCCATCTGAATATTCGTAAAACTGAAAATAATCAAGCAACATCCACCACAACTATCCATTTGATTTTAAGAATATATAGGGATATGCATGCCCTTTTAGCATCTTTAATGCTTCTATTGATAACATGTCTAATATTATGTTGAGTTTCCTTTATACGGGTTGGAATGAGCTAAATTTAAATTTTGGTCTTCCTTTTTTGATTTGTAGTGTACCTAGTAGGGTAACATTGGGTGTCTATGAAAATTTCCTTTAAATGTAGCAATTAGAAATTGTTTTTAATTAATAAAATTATTATTCAGTTTATTTTATTATGGTTAATAACAAATAATTTATATTGTAATTTTTTCACAAATAAATATTGTAGAAAATAAAATGATGGAAATTGAGAAAATATTAGCATATACATATAAAAATTGACATTGTTATTTTTGGATAATTGTTTTTGGAAAAACCGGTGTAGCAGATGACGGTTTTATTATTATGCAATAGCGTAAAATTTGAGTACAATAAACTAGACGTCAAAGTGGCATTTCTATTTGAGACAAATACTGGCAAAATCAATTGAGGAAGATTATCTTCTTCCACAAGCAATCCTGCAACAGACTGTCTCAGCAAAGAGGCCATCCAAACTCTTGCGTAGACTCTTCTTCGCTGCCACTAAGTAGGCCAACTCACACTACACGAAATCTATCTCTGATGATGTCTTGCTTGTTGCTACCTTTGGAAGTGATTCTTCCAGCCTTTTGGAAATCTTTCTTGCCACTAGATGGTGAATTGACCTCTCCTCACGCTGAATCAAAATGCCTCTGTGAGGCTATTGCGCAGCCCTTGCACAACCTCTTAGAGAAATAATATGGTCTCCTCTCCTGACTCTTCCAAAATTAGAAACTCCTACAAGAATAGTTACTTTGCCCCTCTGCCATTCGTTACTTGATCACTGGCTCGATCTCGCTGTTAAATCATGTGCTACTTGAAAATCGAACTGCCTTGATCAGTGAATATCTACACTGTTATGTTCTCCATCTAGCCCATCGACCGCCTCTTATAAGTCTTTACGATTGAATCGTTATCAATTGCTGAGATCATTTCTAAGTTGATCCGTGTGAGTTTCTAAAGAATTTTCATCTTTCTCAATTAATTCCTATTAATTAACCAGTTTTTCTAAGTTAGACTTAGGAAGATTTTAAATGATGGTCAATTAATTTAATTGATCTATTTCTAGGTGGATTTTTTAGAAATGATTTCTGGGTTTTGGAAAATTCATTTATTTTAGCCTCTCCTCAAAATTTGATACTAGAACACCATTTAATATTTCAAAAACTAACACTCCCTCTTAGCGAGGAAGGTGTTCTAGTGCTGCACTACTCCAACACCATGTATTTGCATCATCCTCCCATACACTATGTTGATGTCTGACAACTGTAGCTACCTGCCACTATCCATCAACCATTGCGCTAATTTTGATTCATCTGCTACTAGTTGTAGTTGAACCATATTGCATTTGTGTTGTTGACACTGCTCTACACAATTTGTACTACTACCAACTCTGCATTTGACTAACACTCCCTCGTTGTTGTTATCCAAAACACTAAATCAACTATGATCACATGCTGCAATTGTCTCCTGAGTCTCTAACTATTACTAGCCTTTGCACTGCATACTCAGAAGTTTGCATTGCTATTCATTATGCATTGTGCCTTCTGCATTGATATCAACACTGCTATGCGCCTTTTAGTATCGGACTACAACTAATCTATAATTGTCACTCTGGAATTGACTGCACCAACTGAGATTGATCCTCCTGCTACTAAAAATTGTGGGCCCTTGTAGTAAGGGTAATGATCCAAATGAGGAGTATATTGCAATTGTTGCTTCTCTATGGACCTTGCCTAGCTCTACGCAACTTTGGAGTCTAAAACTCAATGTCTCCCCACCTCTCTCCTGGAGGTATAGCTGCATACAAATCGAATTGTTCCTCTAGTCTATAGGAAAGATTATCAATTTATGTGGATGTTGTTGCCTAACCCTGCTTCTCCCTCTTGTCCTTCTTCCTGTGAGGACATTGGGTATCATAGTGGTCAAACTCGCCACACTTGAAGCACTTCATCTTGGACAAATACTTCTTTTTCTTCTTCTCTCCCGGTGAGCCTTGTCCTTGACTGAGACCTTTTGCTTTCCCTTTCGATGCAAAGGCCACCTTTTCTTCCTCCTTCACACCTTTCCATCCTTTACTATTGCTTTCGTTGATGGAACTCTTTACTAGAGCTCACCTCATCTCTTGTGAGAGATCTGCCCACATCCGATCTCATCTTGGTAGTTGATTTTGTCCCAAAATGCCTTGGACAAAGGTCTCCCACTCCTCGGTGACACTGTTGATGGCCAAACACACAAGTTCTATTGGTGGTGGCGATTCTCCTAAGACTACAAGCTCATCTCAGATATCCTGAATTTTAGTGAGATAAGAAGTGATGTCTTCACCTTTATGCATCCAAACACTCCTCAGCTTTTCTTTCAGGGACATCTTCTACTACTTGGAAGGATTCTGATATAGTCCCACAAGAGCACCCCACATTTCTTTGGCCACATTCTTGACTGCTATGTGTGAGACTATATGATCTTAAACTCCATCGAGAATCAACTGCTTCGCCTTGGCCATCTTCTTATTGTAATTAACTAAATGATCTGGGTCTGTAGGTACGACAAAAACGTTTTCTGTGTACTGTGTCAAACCATATTTGCCTAGCAGGAATGCCATCTTGGCCTTTCGGATATAATAATTTGATGCACCCTCTAGTATGTCCCGATCTCGAAGTCCTACTGTGTTGAAAAACGTGTAACTAGTTTCGGTTTTGATAAATATGAAATGTACTTTCGATTCTTGTAAATTGTAAAATGAAGGAAAATTATTATTATTGTTTTTGGAGCATGGGTTTCATGTTCAAGGTCTTTTATTTTATATGTCAAGCACCCATTGAGTGCTTCTAGGGTTTGTCCTAAGTCAAGAAGTCAAAAGTCATTGTCATAAGTTGAAGACCCCATCGGGCACGTTGTAACTTGTAAAGAAAATTATTTTTATCTTTAAAAGTGTCAAGATACCTCCAAGACCAAGTCGGCCTAAAAAGAAGAGCCATGTCCACCTTGAAGAACCTATATATAGGAGGAAACTCATCCTCCTTGAGATACATTCATCCATCACTCATTTTAGCGAAGAGGGAGGAAGAAGGCAGTGAAGAAGGAAGAGAATGTAGAGACTTTTGTTTCGACTATTTCTCTCTCACACGTGAAAAGGAGGACTAGGGTTTTTTCAGCATATCTAGGGTTTTCATCTACAAGTTTGATCTTGGAGTAAAGAAGGTAAGAAGGTTGAGTGAAGGTCACCAAAGGTCGTCCTCAAGCTCCAAAAGTCAGAGAGAGGAAAGGGAAGGTCTAAGGAAGCCTTAGAAGGCCAATTGAGGTTCACACATGTAGCAACAACAACTATAAGAGCGCTGAAAATTTCAGGTCTACAGTGGAGGCCCAAATTTTGCAGCAGATGGTCAAAGGAGTGCTACTAAAAGAGATTTAACTGGATCAAGGTTAACATGTCATCCAAAGAGGTTGGTCTTGGTCTTGGAGGGTATTGGTCTCAATCATAAGGTCTTGGAATTCGTCAATTGAAGAATCTACAAGGAAGAGGAGATTTGCGGGTTTTTCTCTCAAGAGGAGAGGTGTTGGCCCTGGCTTGCAACCTATATTATGTGTTCTCGTTCTTCTTGTTTTGGTAGTTGTTTGATGATATACACACATAATAACAAGCAACAAAGCTAATAAGTAAAAATATATCACAAACAATTATCAAGTAAAGAGAAATCACTCTAATCATTGCCCTATAGATTTCTAAACATACCGAAGCCATTGCTGCAAAAATTGACCTGGGACAAAAATATCCCTCTTTCACCTGCTTAGTTGCAAGCATTGTTAAACACACTCCTTGGAGTGAGAAAATCCGCTTGTTGCTACTACCTATTACAATTGGAAATGTTGGATTTCTAAAACTAGAAGCCTTTTAAGAGAAACTCCCTCTGTGTGTGCACTTTCTCTTCCACCAGGCATTGAATTTGCTACTGTAAACCCTCTATTCCCAAATCAAGGGTCTGCTTTGTGAAAATATTGAGTTGGTTGCCCGTTGCTAGCTAGAATCACTTCCCGGACAACTCGACCCTTCCTCCACCCTGCAACTAGAAATTCAACCCTTTGTCTAGCAATTCACAACGCCTAGCTAGGCACTGCATTGCCCCTTGGAAATTTGTGTTGATGCTCCCTCTGAACAATGATTTTTTCCCTCTGTATCTGAGCCTCTAATTCGTCAAATTAGCTCTGATACCATGTGAAAAATTCCTTGACATGCATCAATTGGAAATTATTCTTTTAAAAGATAAAATTATTATGCAGTTTATTTTGTTATGACAAAATAAAGAATAATTCACACTACAATTTCTTCACAAATTAACAATGTGGAAAATAAAATGTTGGAAACTAAGAAAATGCTAGGACAAACAAATAAAAATTTACACTGTTATTTTTCGATAATTGTCCCTGGAAAAACCCAATGCGGGAAAATCGGTGCAACAAATGAGGGTTTTATTATTATGCAATCGTAGAAAATTTGAGTAGAATAAAGTGGAGGCCAAATTAGTGTTTCTATCTGAGAGAAACACTAGCAAAATCAATTGAGGGAAATCACCCTCCTCCACAAGCAATCTTGCAACAAATTGTGTTAGTGACTAGGTTGTCCAAACCCTTGCGCACACCCTTCTGCGTAGGCCAACTCGCATTGCTCAGAATCTACATTTGATGATGACGTCTTATCTATAGTTGTTGCTGGAATTGATTCTTCCGACTTTTTGGAAATCTTCCTTGCTACTGGATGTTGAATCAACCTCTCCTCAGGTTGAATTGAGATGTCTTTGTGAGGCTATTACGCAACCCTTGTGCAACCTCTTGGAGAAATAATATGAACTCCTCTTCTAAATCTTCTAGAATAGGAAACTCCTCCAGAAATCTATTACTCTGCCCCTCTGCCATCTGCAAGTCGATCACTGGTTCGTTCTCACTGTTGACTCACTGGCTACTAAAAAATCGAATTGCCTTGATCACTGAGTATCTACACTGGTGTGTTATCCATCTACCCCATTGACCTCCTCTTATAAGCTCTAGTTGAATCTTCAACGACCACGATTAAATCATTATTGATGGTTGAGATCATTTCTGAGTTGATTTGTGTGAGTTTTCAAAGAATTCTCACATTTTAAAATTAATTGCTATTAATTAACCAATTTTCTTAAGTTAGACATAGGAAAAACTTAAATGATGGTCAATTAATTTAAATGAGCTATCTCTATATAAAATTTTCAAAAACAATTTTTTGGGTTTTGCAAAATTCATGTATTTTAGCCTCTCTTCAAAGTTTGAGACTGGAACAGCATCCGATACTATAAAAACTAACAATGCCTAGGGAGGTACCCAAGGGGAATAATATTATCTGCCTAGGTGCTCCATAGTTTGTATTAGGGCACTTTTTTTGGCCAAAAAAGGGGTGAAACATTTTTTGTTTTGTAGCTTTTAAAAGGAGCAAGAAAATATGGCTGCGACACTTTGATTAATTTTTGTAGCTTTTGGTGCAAAATTTGGAAAAAACAATTATATATCTCAATTCCTCACAGAAAAACTTTTGATTTCAAAAGTAAAGAGTCATTTCAATCAGATTTTCATTTCAATTAGAGTTTGGGGGGTCAAGATATCACTGATATGAAATCAGCTATTCCAGCATAGATTGTGAAGTTGATATCTTATGACAAATTTTACCAGAGTACCATCAAATAGAAGATTTTCATAGGTTTGATTTGGTATATTATATGTTGTCTTTTGATTAATATCCTTTACATTATAGCCATTGAAAATTTCTATTCTCAAACTTTAATGAATCTAAGAAATGGAAATATGCTATTGTTGATGAAATGAACCTTCGAGGTTTACTCTATGACTATATGTTGTTGGATTAATAAAGAGTATTGTTGTAGCATTTTTTGGTTTTGATAAGGTAGAATAAAATAGTTTAAAAATAAAAAATATTTTGAAAAAATATTAAGTTAGGACATGGACATAACAATAGTGAACAAAATGTTTTTGAAAATATCTTAATGATGATGTCCATATCAAAGAAAATGTTAGGTTAGATGTCCTAAAAAATCAAGACATGATGAAAATGTTAGGTTAGAAAGAAAAGAAAACAAATAAACTCTAAAAGTGAGCAAGTTTAAATGCCACTACTATTTTTCTCTGCAAAATAATGGTTGTGTGCAACTTGTTATAAATGCCACAACCCATGACAGTCAAACTGTTTAATCTTGAATGCTTCATGCTTTAAATTTGATGTTATAGTTAGAGAATAAAGCTTTGGCCAAACTATTTAATCTTGGCAGATCAGTGGTTAGGTATAAAATAATAAGGTGCTCATCAGTTTAATCTGAGTCCTTGGAGGTTATAAGGTTAGAATTAGATAGTTTGCATTTGTAAAATAAAAAGAAAGGAAAAAGGTTTGCTAGCTTAAATGCACCTATTAAGTGAAGAAAAAATGATAGGATAAGCAAAGGGTAAGTAGAGAAAGGTTGCAGAAGTTTGTTGATTGATTGGACAAAATGTACATTTATCATGTTTTACCATATGTTTCTATGTCCATGAGACAATTACACAAAGCAAATGAAGGTCTACAAGATCAATTAATTAACTTCCTTCGTACCCATTCATCCCTACATTTACTAATCTCCCATTCCCACTTCCATACAGTTCATATTCATCCATTTTCGATAAAAACCCCTTTTCCTAAGGTCAAAATCCTTTTTGCTTAGGAAAAGTGAAAGCCCCATGCTAAATCCCCTTCTACCCAAAAGCTCACAAAAAGTTGTTTAGCCCAAGTATTAATGTATATAACTCATAAAAAGCATTATACTTAGTCTATTTTCCTTTTCCGCTCATATTTCATATCAACGCTAACGTAATGTATTAAACCCCTAAAAATCTTTTCCTGTATATATTAACTCCCTTTATTGAAATATCATGAAAACCTTTAGTTTTATTATAAAACTATGTATTAATAAAACATTGCATCGGTGGATTGCAAGCCTTTCAAATGTGCATCCACTCTCCTCGCATTGCGATGGATCCGGACCCAACGCAATATATATCATAACTCAATACCCATTTCGCATCTACCCCCATCGCAAGTCCGAGCTATAACATATACCCTTCGCATTGCGATATGCGACGGACCCGACGCAATATATATGACAATCCATTGCCATATCGCATCCGTCCCTCATCGCAAGTCCTGATTGAAGTAATAACCCTCTGCTGATGCGATCTCCGATATGCGACGGGAACTCGGACCCGACGCAGTATTATCCATGTTTTATTTTCTACATCACGTCTAGCCCCTATTGCATTCCTTTGCGATGGACCACTCTCCTATTGAGATCTTCGATTGCGATTGCGATGGCGGAATGGTTAAACACCGCTAATCTGGGTTTTTAACCATGATAAAGCCATTCAACCATAATTAATCGCTGGGTCCCTCCGTTACTCTTTCCTCTTACCTTCGCGCTGCTTTTTCACTCCTCCACCATCCAATCTAAGGCATTCAAATCCAACGACCCTCAACAATTTCAGGTTGGCTCTCTATATGAGCATTACCCGCTCGAAAAGCAGTGTTCCACTAACCTCTCTTTGCTAAATGTTAGGCTCAGATTATTTCTGGTGCCCCCTCCCAAAACTGCCCGTGCCTCATAAAGCGATGTGATGAAAACCAAAACCAACTCTTGCATAACGACAAAATGACCACTGTTCACTTTACCCCATATTTCAAAAAGAAAGCCGTTTTTTAGTTTAAACGCAAAAACCACCATTTTTCCTTTGTTTTCCCTGTTTTCACAGTAAACCTTCCATAAACCTCTACGACTGATAAAGCAATTGTTTTAAATTCCGATACGCTCCGGACTCCTTCCAAAATCCTTTCAAGCCCAATAATGCCATTGACAACCTTTTCTGTCACCTTTGTTTTTCTTAACAATTTTTGTATTTTGCAGGTAAAGACTCATGTTCCAGGCTTACAAAGAAAAAGCCTGCATACAATCAGACGAAAAATATGAAGATCCTATCAAATTACTTTACTATGTGACATAAAATCTAAAAGGATTTACTGTTGAAAAACACATTAAAAACCTGAAATGTACAGTAAAGGTAGTAGGGAACATAGTAAAGGTTACTCAACAAGGTCAAAGGATATTCACAGAGTTTAAAGAGTATCAGATGAAAGATCAAATGAAGGAATCAACTAGCGTAAAGGATACAAACAATCAAGCAACTAAAAGGGGCAAAATATCGGACAACAAAGCCAGCATAACCTGAATAGAAGGGACAACAAGACGCAATTCAATAACTGCCCCTATCTTCTTGTATGAAGATCTTTCCTTTCCTAGAATAAATCTTAATTAGTTTTAGGATATTTTCTTAGTTTTATTATTGTATAAATAAATCTTTTCTTGAGTTGTTATTGGTTCGAAGTTCAAGAGTCATTATTCATTACTTGTTAAGTTGTGTATTGTTCATTCTACTTTGAACTTGGTTGCACCTGTGAAGGAAGCTTTTGTAGACATTTGATGTACTTAGTCTTTCTGGAACCTTAATACAAAGCAGATGATTCTGAATTTGGTTTTACATAGTTTGTGTTATCCTGTAAGTTTTTCAAGTTATCAATCATTTTGTATTTCTTCATATGCTTATGACTTGTAGATATCTCGGTAGGAATAATTGTGTCTCGATTAATTCCTATAAGCTCATGAAGTGATTATCTATTAAGAGAATGGATTAATGAACTATCTGTTTAGCTAATCCCCTCTAATCAATAAATAATCAACATCTTATGTAAGCTTAAATATATTGCCTTGAATCTTTGGAACATAGTTTAGAAGGTTTTCACACTTATGATTGTTCTGTTTTATAGTCTGGAAACTGTGATAATCATATTATTTTTTGTCTTCTTCCCACCACTATTTTTTATCTATATCACTGTGTAAAGCTTTATAGCAGCCTTTTGTTGAGATATTAATATAACCCAAAGGATTAGGTATTTCAATTCTACATCTATCTTCATTTATTGGGCTTCCAAAACTAAAACCAAAAACCCCAAAACAATTATTTTAGATGCTTTGGCATTGGTCGCTGACCTACTACTATCTCAGAGGTACAACAAGTATAACCAAGAAAGATATTCCTAGTATGATTTAGAGGATGGTTGTGAATCATGATGATTGGTATATGGACATTTGTTATTTTTGGGATGATAATTATTTTCATCTTTTATTTGATGACTCTACTCCATCCTATGAAGAGAACACCTATTACTCATTAAACATGCAAACTATTTCCTATAATTCCTTGTTGTAAATTAAATTAAATTATAGATTATTGAATAAATTGCACAATTGGGATTTTGACATTAAATAAAATAAAATTTTGCAAAATAAAGTAGACACTAATTTCACACAAGCACACATAAATTTTTGCCCTTCAAATCATCCTCCCATTAAATAAGGTAAAAGCTCACAAGGGTTTTCCCAACCTGAGAAATAATGTGCCCCTCGAGAAAATTACAACCTATAGCAACATTGGGCAAACGTTCCTTGAAGAGAAACTTGTTTTTTATCTGCCTGACTCGTGGCCCATGTAGTCCTATGGTATGCTTGTAGACTTGTACAACTTCCCAAGTTGAGTACAACTTGCCTACGACTTATTCTATGTTGGTTGCACTTGTACAAGGTTGTCCACATGATCTATACTTTGCTTGCACCCTACTATCACTAGTGCGGTCCAAATCTAGTTGCTCAAGGATTCTACAACCTTGCTAGACTATGGTGTTACCTACCCAAGGCTTCTACAACCCTTCTCAACTATTGTATGGTCTAACCATAGTTTTTAAAACTTTTCTTGTTTGTCGTATGGTCCTCTTTAGCTATTGGGTTACCCTCCTCTTGTTGCAATCTACTTGCACTCTACTCCCTTGAGTTGATCTCTATATGAAATCCCCTCTTTACCCTTGCTAAGATCTCCTTGAGTCATAGTCTTTTGTGTATCAACTTCTCAATGTCTCTTGTGTGTCTTCCTCATTCACCGAGCCTTGGTTTTATAAGCTTAAGTTGTTGGTTGGATCCATAAACCTAATCTCCAAAGTGATTATTAGTTGATATTAGATCTCACCTCACTTGAGATCAATGTCTAGGATTTATCTAATTCACTAATGCAAATAACCTTTGCATTTCATCAGAATGGAGTTATAAAAAGGATGAATAGGATTGTACTGGAAAAGCAATAAATTTTTCCATCGCTACAAGTTGAGGGGCCATTAGGAAGCATAATGTTGATGACTTCAGCAAAAGATTCACCTCAGAAACTGCACAACCAAAAGTAGAGTCTCAAGAGTGAAAAATAAATAAGATGAAGAGCTTCTTACATCTCCATCCCAAGGAGCAGAAGCTATACAAGGAGTTGTAGCAGTGGAAGAGGTTAGCCTCACTAATGAAGCAAGTACTTGTTCAATGGGGGTAGTAGAGAAGGATCTCAAACATTGGTTGACTTTTATTTTATTGCGAGCTAGTTGAAGAATGGCTCACTAATATAGAAATAAGATTTCTAGTGATAAAGTCTCTTATAATTGTTGTGTAGGGGTTCACAAAATTGTCATTCAAATGACATGGTTATAGAGATATTTTTCCATGCTAGGAAGTAATTGGTCGTAGCAAAGAAAGTAGCCCCATGACCTCTTATGGAATTTTTACTTGATGGAATAGCTTGATGGGGTCGTACTGAATAACAAGATCAACATTTGACTTAGCTTTATTGACTACCAAGATTGACCATATCCAAATTTGAAAGAGATGGGAATAGCTGTTGATTGTAGAGTTCATATTTGGAGATTGTTTACAACTTAGAATCAATGAGAAATTTTTCATTACATGAACAAGAAAGCCAAAATTAGAGCCAATGGTATAGTTAGAACTCAGTCCAATAGCTAGATCCATCAGTGAAAGTCAAAGCCATGTTCCAAAGAAGTAGAAAGAAGGCACATTGATCTAGATTGGGTTTTTATAAGGTTTTGAAGACTAAAAAGATTTTCATTGTGAAGATGTGATATGAAATGGATATGTAATGTCCCCACACTCAAATGAATGTCCCCAAGTTTAGAACTAAGCCACACATATTGGAATATCATATGCCAACATAGTATAGATGATATTACCATGGCCCCATGGCCCCACCTAGTTTTTTCAGTCAGTTTAACGTTATTTCCACCATCCAAAATCAAACCAAGGGTGGACTATGGACCTTCATGTGGCTATGCACTGATTCGAGGAACTTAAGATGAATATTTCCAAAGCTTCCTATATCTATAAAGAAACTCAAGTGAGTTTCCACCAAAAAACCATTTTCTTTGACTGGAATGAATAAGTTAGCCCTTTAGTAAAGAAAAACAAACCAACTTTTTCCCATATTGAGAATTTCAAGTGACATAGATGGAGATCGTGTAAAAAAACAATATCAGAACATGAAGGCTTGCCCCTTTGAATTAGTTATCAATAACAATTCAAATGTCTTGATCTAGCTTCACTGCATCTACTAGAATTGTAAGGTCAAACTCCTTGAGACTAAAGTAAAGGAAATTCATAGAAGTACTAGGTAAAACATCACCATAATTTAGCACAATGCCATCAACCGCAAAATAGTTAATTCTTAAGTATGATTACTCTTCAAGATTAATCTTGTCAAGTGGGATTAATTGAGTAGGACATGTCAAGTGGGCCCAAGAAGAGTTCACCAAATAATAGACAAAAATAGAACCTACAAAAAGAAACCAAGTCAAGATAACTCATTTCTCGACACATGCATACCCAATCTCAAATACATAAAATCATGGCCAACAAATCAAGTACTTTGAATATTCATGAAATATGCATAAAGAGTGATAAGCATGCCATGAAGAAAATACATAATGGATCCAAGTTAAAGACCATATCCATTAGCAATACGCAATGGAGCTATGTCTCAGTCTATATAAAGTACTATGAGGATATATGGAGCAATGTAATGAAGAAACTAATCCTCCATGAAGTACCAAAATCTTGTAAGAGTGTAGTATCAAACAACTTGAGCAACATCATTAAAGATGCTCCTAAAATGGAGAGCAACATAACAAAGAAGAAGTTATCGACATAAATTGATGGTGGTGCCACTCAAACAATGTTGTCATAGATTAACTCGAGGTCTTCAAACCAACTACCGAGGGTACAAATTTATGCCATGTGAATAAATGAGTTGAATTCAAACACAAGAGAAATCATCTAATTACCAATCATTGATGTATATCACTATGTAACAAACATAAATACATTAAAGAGACATGTTCCAAAGGACATGACTATTTGTGAAGCGACACCTTGCCTAATATAAAAGTAGGGCCCTCATTGTAACATTTTATTAATCTATTAATCTATCATCTTATACCATTATGAGGAGGAACAAAAATTAATTTATGCAAAATATTGATGAAGAGTCATTACATTTGGTAGAAGACCATAATAACGAAGTTAAGGAGAATGCTAAGGAAGAGGAAAATCGTACTGCAAAGGAAAATGAGGCTAATAACCAAAGTGGGTATATGGTAGCTGAGGATGAAATCATGGAAGAAAGGAATGGATTTATGTAGAATACTAGAGAAGAATTACAACATTCTGCAGAAGATTATGATAATGAAGTTAAGCAAGACAATGCTACGGAACAACACAAGCTCATTACAATGGGAAATATGAGTGCTAATGTAAGTGGGTATGTGATAGTTTAGGATGAAATTAGGGAGGAAAAAACTGAATCTACTTAAATTATTTGTCAGGCCAGGAGTAACTCCAGTTTGGCAGAAAACTGATTCGATTTATTCCATTAGGTAGCTATTGTTATATACAAAGAATGTGACTGTTCATTTCATCTTCTGATGACTGTTCACATTCCAAATTCACCCAATCGCAGAGGATTAGGTGTCAACATTCCCTCCCTTAATCTGAAGGGATGTTGGTGTGTCCAAGCATCGTTCTGAATCTTTCAAGCTTTTCTCTTCCAAGCGCTTTGGTGAAGATGTCTGCAATTTGCTCATTTGTGGAACAATGACGGAGATGGATTGTTTTGGCCTCAACATGATGTCGGATCAGATGATATTTAGTATTGATGTGCTTTGTACGATCATGAAACTTTGGGTTCTTGGCCAAATTTATTGCAGAGGTGTTGTCAATCATGAGTGGAGTTGATTGTACTTGTTTTACCTGCAAATCTTCAAGAATTTTCCTAAGCCACACAATTTCTTTCGTTGCTTCAGCTGCTGCCACGTATTCTGCTTCTGTTGTGGAATCTGCTGGAACTGATTGTTTGCGTGATCTCCAGGAGACAGCTCCTGATCCAAGACTCATAGCATATCCTGAAGTAGATACCCCAGTTTCTTTGTCTCCATCGAAGTCTGAATCAGAGTATCCAATCAAGCTGAAGTCGTCCACCTGTGTATACTTGATTCCAAGATCTTGAGTTCCCTTCAAGTACCTTAGAACTCTTTTTGCAGTAGACCAATGTCCCTCAGAAGGCTTTTCCATAAATCTGGAGAGGATTCCAACAGTAAATGAAATGTCTGGTCTGGTAGTAGTGAGATAGATGAGACTTCCTACAAGCTGTCTATACTTTATTGCATCCTCAAATTCCTTTCCTTCAATAGATGTGAGCTTTAAGTTTTGTTCCATTGGAGTAGAAAGAGGATTGCACTCTTCATGCCAAATCTGTTTAACAAATCTCCAATGTATTTCTTTTGAGAAAGAAATATGGATTTTGGATGTTGGGTTACTTCAATGCCAAGATAGTAATGAACATAGCCCAAATCAGTCATTTCAAAACTTTTCCCCAATTCCTTCTTTATGGATGCAATGTAGCTTTCATTGTTCCCTGTCATTAAAAGATCATCTACATATACCACAAGATATACAAATGTTTTGCCAACTTTCTTGACAAATAAAGTTGCATCATCAAGATCAAAATGATTGAAGTTGAGTTTCAGAAGATGCTCAGTTAGTTTTTCATACCAGGCTCGCGGTGCTTGTTTGAGGCCATACAAGGACTTCACAAGTTTGCATACTTTATGTTCATGTCCTTTCACAGCAAATCCTTCAGGCTGGGACATAAAAACATTCTCTTTTAGATCTCCATTCAAGAAGGCAGTTTTTACATCCATTTGATGGACTTTCCAACCGTTCTGAGCTGCTAGTGCAAAGAGTGTACGGATGGTGGCCCATTTTGCTGTGGGGGCAAAAGTTTCCTCATAATTGACCCCTTCCTTTTGTGCAAAACCTTTTGCCACAAGCCTAGCTTTGTGCTTGTCAAGTGAGCCGTCAGCTTTGTACTTGTTCTTGTAGACCCACTTGCAGCCAATTGGTTTGGTTCCAAATGGAGGATCAACCAGCTTCCAAGTGCCGTTCTTTATGAGGGCATCATACTCCTTTTGCATCGCTTCTTTCCATTCATCATGAGAAGCAGCTTCTTTGAAGGAAGTTGGTTCAAAATCTGTAGACAAGTTCAATTCACAATCATAAGAAACATCCATATCAACAGGTGAATTAGAGTCATCTACATCACCTCCATTTTGTCGGTTTGAATTTCTGGTTCCTGTTTTTCCAATTTCATCAGGATGACCACTTTCAAGTGTCTTTGTCAGCCACTTTGGGGGACCTTTCTGAGATGGTCCAGGTTGCCCTATTGATTGAGTTGGGACTGAATCAAGATTGTGTCTTCCAATTCTATCAATTACATCACTTAAAGCATCATCCGTTGTTGGAGTTTCATTCGGGGTGGAGTGTTCTTCAGAAGAAGATTCCACATATTGATCTAGAATAGGAATCCCCCCTTCAAGATGTGGAATCTAATTATCAAATTCTTGAAATGATTTTGTTTTTGCGAATCTATCCAAGCGATCAAGTTGCTGCTCAACAACAATGTCAGATTTGGATGATTCAAGAAAAAATACATCTCTCGATACAACAAACTTTTTATTTACTTCATCATAGAGGCAATATGCTTTGGAGGTGTTTGAATACCCCAAGAAGATACACTTACGACTTCTAGCACCAAGTTTGTTTCTATGTACCTTTGGTATCAAAGCATAACAGGTGGAACCAAAGATCCTGAGATGTTTTACCGAAGGAACATGTCCATACCATAATTCATAAGGAGTCTTGTTTCTTATAGCATTAGATGGACATCTATTCTTTATATATGCAGCACACAGAACAGCATCAGCCCAAAACATTATCTTTACATTTTTGAAGAAAAGCATGGATCGTACCATATTCAAGATTGTTCTATTCATTCTTTCAGCTACACCATTCTGTTGGGGATTATAAGGCACAGTTGTTTGATGTTTGATCCCATGTTGGCGAAGATAGTTTTCAAATTCATTTGATGTATATTCTTTTCCATTATCAGTGTGAATAGACCCAATATGAGATTGTGCATCATTTTCAATCCATTTATGAAAATTCTTGAATGTTTGAAAAGCATCAGATTTGTTCTTCAATAAATAAACCCAACACATTCTGGTGTAGTCATAAATAAATGTCATGATATATTTATTTCTATTTGCAGAAGGAACAGGCATTGGACAACACAAATCTGAATGAATGAGTTCAAGTTTCCTATGTGCTCTTGAATGTGAATCATGAAAAGTCTGTTTGCTATGCTTTCCTAGAATGCACAGATCACATTGCTTATGTTTCCTAGGAATTGTAGGCAAACCAACAACACCATTTTTCTTCAATAAGCGGAGACTGTCATAGTTTAAATGTCCAAATCTAGCATGCCATAATAAACTTGATGGAAGTGTACCTTCTTCATGATGAGAAATCTATGAGAAATGTTGTGCATGAATAGAGGTTCCTTGCAGTTTGATAAGCCTTTCTTCTTCTATTCCCCTCATGACAAGTGAGTGGTTAGATGCTTTTCTTACCTCAAGCTTGCCATCAAACATATGAATGGAGTGACCTTGCTGGCGGATTTGGACCAAGGACATCAAGTTTCTTTTGAGCTGTGGGAGATATAGAACATGATCCAGAAGAAAGTCTGGAAGACCAGGCAGTTTAACCCTGATTGTGCCAAGCCCTGATGGCTTGATTTTTGACTGATCTACAAAGTATACTGCTCCATCAACATTGTCAGTGAAATGTTCAAAAAAATCTTTTCTATGAGTCATGTGACAGGTTGCTCCTGAATCAAGCAACCAATCATTTTTCGAAGAAGCAAGTGAAGCATTAAACAAATCTTCATTTACTCCAATGTTACATTGTGCCTCAATATAGTGAGCGGATTCAGGTGCTTTACCTTTGTCTGTATCATTAGTTTTACCTTTCTGCTGGTTTCTTTTCTGCTCAATTTTGTCCCATGGTAGCTTGCATGTAGAAGCATCATGTGATCCATTTCTTTTGTAGCGAATGCAGTGTAAGTCTGTCTTTTCTCCTTGAGAATGTCTGCCCCCCTTGCCTCTGAAATATCTTCCTCTTCCTCTTGTAGAATCTTGAGCAGGATGCTTTTCTTTATGAGCAAGGCACACAGTCTCTTCAGAAGATTCAGGGGCTGTCTTGTTTCCAAAGGCTTTCTCTCTTTCAACAAACTTTTTCACAAGAGAGTCAAAGGTTATATCTTTAAGATTTCCATTTGCTTGTAAAGAATCAAGATAATTGGAGTAAGTAGGATAGAGTGCTTTGAGAAAAGCAATAAGAGGGATATTCAACTCAACCTTAATGGATTTGATATCATGCATTATAGACTTTACTTCAGATGCAAGAGCAAGAGGATCATTATTTTGCAGTTCAAGAGTGAAGAGTTTAATCATGAGCTGAACAACTTCAAGTGCAGAATGTGAGTCATAGAGTTCTTTCAGCTTTTGTAAGGCTTCAAAGGCAGTTGAATATGATGAAATATGGCGACTCACCTCTTCATTTACAGATGTTGCAATTAATGCATAAGATTTGCTGTTCTTGTTTTCCCAAATGACGAGCTCTTTGTCTGAGGTAGGCTGTACTGGGTCATTGTCTCCTTCTCCGACACACACTCCTTTCTACAACTCATTGAAGATGAGGGTGTGTTTTATCATCCGGGACCATTCAGGATAGTTCTCCTTGCCAGTGAGAACTATTCCTACCATGGATATGATTGAATGCATTTTGTAAAAATCCGAGAGCTTTAAAAATACTTTTGCTGGCAAAAATGTGCTTTTGTGGAGAGGGAAAAAAACTTCCGCTGCTAAAAGAAAATTTATTCTGATATAAAAAATGTATTCTGGCCTTAACTATGTTAATCACTTTTGAGAACAGCTTTAAAAAACACCACTATGGTAGCCTAACAGCGTGATATATATATATATATATATATATATATATATATATATATATATATCCCAGCAACAAAATTCCGCTGCGCTAAAGATCTTTACTAAACATTATATACAAATAACTGTTATCAAAATTTCAATGCTATCCACAAGCATATACTGTCGTAATTTAAATTTCAATACTTGTCAACTCGGTTCTGCATCAACAGCTAGCCCAGATGCAATGACATCGATGATGAAAACAATGATCAGCTCAACTCGAGATCCCGTTCTCTCTGAGCTTCCACTGCTCAGAAAAGCAGCAGAAATAGGCGTCCAAAGAAGGCCCAGATGCGGGTAGGCAGACCAGCTTAAGCGTTCAAGAGACAATGAGACAGCGCTTTAAAAAATACAGACAGACAAGGAAACATATGGGACAGCATTTAAAAATTATGGAACAGTGTTAAAATGGGACAGCGTGAAGAGTTAGCAGTAGCTAAAACCGTAAATACGCTGGGTGGTGATGAGATAGCACGCTGAGGAAAAGAATAAATTTTCTGATCTAAACTATATAAGCTGAGATGTAGGGACGCCACACCATTTACTTAACACCTGGGCTCGTAAATCTCCAACGCAGTTTCAGCCACACCATTTACTTAACACCTGGGCTCGTAAATCTCCAACGCAGTTTAGCGTATTGTCTCCGACTTGGACTTAACACTACATTATATAGAATATCAAGAATAAGTTATGTCAATTACAGATTATGATATGAATGAAGATGATCATAAAAATTAAGATGACCTAGATTATGATAATGGTGAAGATGACTAGGCAGAAGAATTTGCTTCAATGGAATACAATCCATTTGGAAAATTGAACTTGGCCATTTTGGCCAAATTTCTAAGTTGTTGTGATGTTGTTGACATAGCTAGAATGAGATGTATGGATCGAGCACTATCTAGTTTGTTGAGAACGGAAGTGGTGCGCAAGAAGATTTATGAATGGAAAAAAGAAAAAAACTGATATGGATACAGTTTGATAATATTTCAGGTACAAAATTCATATGAAATTAGTGTAGAAAGAGCAGTTAAGGATAGAGAAGTACATGTGGTAAAAGCAAACAATGGTGTTGTAATGCTTGAAAATGGCGTGACTCTCAAAAAATGTTTAGTTGTATATGAAGGATGCCGAGAAGAATTTAATCTTGGGGAACTTTGGCATCAAGATTTGAAACTTTTGCAAATGAATTGTCAGTGCTTAGCTTCATAGCTACAAGAGACAATTCTTATAACTTCATTGTAATGAAAACCAATGAACTCTAATGGAAATTGACGGAGAATGACAAATGTAGTTTCACATGTCTCATGTTAAATTTTCCATTTATAATTGAGGGGTACAATTTTATGAAGATTACAAGTTTACTACCATTTCTGTCGCGCTTCACAAGTTTGATTCCCTTGGTGCCGCAACATATTGATGGCATGAAATTGTCAGATGTAAATACCAAGAGGAAGATTAATCAACTGCCTCATTCATGGGAACTTCCTCTCTTACTTCCTCACATGGCATTCAAGCTAAATCATGTGTTTCAATGGGGGGATGGAACAATATATCTGGTGCTTTTGGGCAATAAGAAAAATGGCTAGGTAGATTCAGGGGCTTGGAACATACAATATATGCAACGAGGGTGATTAGATGTTAAAATGTTTCATTTGCATAAAGTTATAGGCCCAAAAGGAATATGTAACAATTATAATAACTATTGCAAAATATCCAAGTGGATGACAAAATTCTGGCTACCTCACATATACGCTATGCATACTAGGTTTGACAAGGTAGAGTTGATGACTTCTCGTAATCAAAAGAGAAAAAACTGGGGAAGTGATTCTTGTGGAGTTGTGGTTGGATAGGGAGAACAATTGGGTAAATCCTATTTATTTGATGATGCATGTAGTTGGTTCTGCACATCTTGTCAATTCTATCTGTTTTTGACATAATGAGTAGACAACCAATATGGGATGTATGTATGGACGTGACTGTATGAATCCATTTAGTGACTAATGGGCATAAAAAATAAATAAAACAATTTAAAAACTTGAACAAATTATTGAAGTCACTTTATTAAATTATAAAGTTACTTTCTTAAAAAGATTATAAACAAATTAACAAAATAAAAATAGAAAAATTCAGAAGAGAAGTGGATAAACTTTGATTCTAAGATAGTACTAATGACGAATTATACATGTCAAAGTAATATGCGTAATAAAGAGAATCATTTTTATTATGCTTTCAAAAAAAAAACATCCCTTAAATAAGAGACAATGTAACAAACATAAATATATATTAAATAATAATTAGTTATTGAAGAGACGTGTCCCAAAGGACATGAATACTCGTGAAGGGACACCTTGCCTAATATATAAGAAGGGTCCTCATTGTAACATTCTATCAATCTATTCATTATGCCATTTTATATATGTGTGTGTGTGTGCAATATATTTTTAGTACAAATAGGTATTGTTTGTTTACTACAAACTAACGTCGTGAGATGACCCATCATTGATGATAATGAGAGTCAAGGTACCAAATACATTCTAACAAGTGAAAATGAATGGGATGAAGTCAAACACTTATATAATCTATCAATTAGGGAACATGATGTATTCCCATTGTCAATAGTGAGGGAATCTACCACTAATGGAAACAAACCCCAAGTTATTAAATAATACTTTAGATTTTATTCCCAAAGAAAATGAGTTGATGTCGATGGGAAAAGATTAAATTGAAGGAGGATATTAAGGCATCCCCCATCAGTCAACATGAGTGAAATTATAAGGCCAATTATTTGGAAGGACTTAAATGAAGAATTATTAGTGTTGAAAATGTAATTAGTTACAGTCATAATTTTTGTTGTACTCATTTCAATATGTATCCTATGTAACAAACAAGAAAAGAAAAGAAAAAAGTTATTATTATTAAAGCATGGGTTCCATGCTCTTTATTGATGGTATTTCAAGTAAAAACATGTTCTTCATGCTTCTAGGGCTTGTTAGGTCATAGGATTTATTGTCATGAGTCAAAGGAGTCAACATCATGTTTATAACCCTTCTAGGAAAAAATGTAATTGGAAAAAGAATGATTTTTTAGTCTAGAAAGTCTTGGAAACTCCAAAAGTACAAGTTTATAAAGGAGCAGTTTGACCTCATTTGCGTCTCACTTACACACAAGTTCGATCTATCAAGAAAGAAGTTTGATCTGTAGTTTGGAGAAGTAGAAAAGGAGAGAAAAGGTCAAGGAAGCATGAAGAATCCAAAAAGGAAGGAAAATTCTTGTTTTGGGTCTCTATCTCTCTCACATGTGCGAAGTTTTAGGATTTCTGGTGCTGCAGAAGAAGGTCAAAGTTGTAGCTCCAAGTTACAGTAGGATGAAGTGCAGTATCTTGTGGCTGGAAGGGAGAATAATATGTTTTGACCTTGTTGACATTGGGAGGAAATGTCTTACTTTAGGAAGGTCTTAGAAGGAAGATAGATCAGGGTTTCTTTAGTAGCTGAAAGACCGAAATTGCAGGATGAGTTGCAGTATTGAATTTGGTAGGTCGAAGTTGTAGTTTGAAGGTTGTTGATGAAGAATAAAGGAAATATTTGTTGAAAGGTTGACTTGGTACTCTAAGGAGGACTTGGTCTAGGGTTTGGGTTTTGGTGTCTCTATTCGAAGAAGATTCTATAAGAAGAGAAGAGTTTTTTGGGTCTTCCCCTTGGAGGGGATTTTCCCTGGCCGAGAGCCTAATTTTTGTGTCCTCTATTTTTGTTGTTGTTTCTATTAATGATATTTGTTTGATGATTAGATCTACCTAAATAAAATGAAGAAGTTTAGTAAATCTCACAAGAAAATATTAAGGTAAAGGAAAATGTGAATCTATAAGTTGCCACTTTATATTTTCTAACATGGTATTAGAGCTAAGGTGAACAAGTAAGGCAACTGGAAGGACACTAGAAGAAGTTGATTGTCAGAGGGGATCATTTTTGGAAGGACTCAAGAAAAGAAGTAAAAGACCTACTGATCTAGGGTTTCTACATTGAAGAAGACCTAGGGTTTCTATATTGAAGAAGATCTAGACTACATCAAGCTCTAATCAAAGGAAGGCTTGAGAAGAAAACTACAAGAAGAGTGTTGATCTCTCTTTAGGAATAATATCTACTTAAAAGGAATATTTGAAGGAAGCATAAAAGGATCTTACTATCATTCATCACTCTTTCACTCATAGACATGGATGTAGGGTTCTCCACTACATTTCATTATTGATAGTGGGAGCTAAAAGAACCTCATCTCAACTGAGGTTGTAAAGTAGTTGGGCCTGCTGATCACACCAGACCCGCAACTGTACACCATCGAGTGGCTCCACTAAGGGCAAGACCTCCATGTCAGCCAACAATGTTGTCTGCACTATAGCATCAAGCCATTCACAGATGATGTACTATGAGATGTTGCTCCTCTTGAAGTCTGTAATGTGTTATTAGGCCAACCATACTTGTGGAAGCATCATTATGTGTATAAGCCCAAGCCTTGCACTGTTATTATTACTTTGGAAGTAAGTTATACAGGATACCAAAGGTAACTCCGCCTACCGCTATCCTTGATCTCTACTAAGAAATGCAGTAAGATCATCTCCCAAACCGAGAAATTTGTTTTATTTTAGGTTCACTCTAAAATCAAAGAGAATATTGTGGCCACATCCATGGCTCCCAGGAAGGGTTCCTCCCCACAGCAAAAGTAGGTGGATAAGGTCATGGAAGAATACTGGAATATATTCTCCTGACCCATAGTTATACCTTTGCACTATCAAGTCAAGCATTTGATTGATCCGACTCCCAGAGCATCCATACCAATGTGTTGATATATCATTGCTCAAATCAAGCGGTAGATCCAAGAGTTATTTCAAAAAGGCCACGCCTGACCAAGTTCCTCACCTTGTGGAAGCCAGATTGTATGTGTGTAGAAAAATATGGGACATGGAGACTTTGCATCAATTATTGGGCCCTGAATAAAATCATTGTGAGGAATAGGTATCCAATCCCACAGATTGATGACCTTCTTGACCAGCTCACGGGGGCAAGTACTTTAGCAAGATCAATTTGAAGTCTGGCTATCACTAGGTTCCTATAGAACCATAGATGTTTGAAAGACCGCCTTCAAATATAAGGATGGCCTTTTTGAGTGATTGGTCATGCCTTTCGAGTTGACAAATTCCCTTGCAACTTTTATGAGGTCGATGGATGACATCTTGCATCCCTTCACTAAATCATTCGTGGTGGTATATTTGGATGACATCCTCATCTTCATCAAAAGTTGGGAAGAGCACTTGCAACACATTCGGCAGGTCCTTCAAACCCTACGACAACACAAATTATGTGCCAACTTGGAGAAATGCACCTTTTGCATGATCTAGGTCCAATATCTGGGTTACATTATTGATGAGTAAGTCGTGCATGTGGATCTAGCTAGATCCAAGTCATCTGGGATTGGTCGGATCAAACCTCTTTGATAGAGCTTCACAACTTTTTGGGCCTTGCAAATTTTTATTAGAGGTTCGTATTGGGATTCTCTCATATCACTTGGTCGTTGAGTCAAGCTACTAAGGGCGGAGCGAAATCAATTTTTTTCTGGTTCGAGTCCCCACAAAATATGTTCATTGAGTTGAAGCACTGCCTCTGCTCTACACCAATACTCGTATTACCAGACTTGCAACAACCATTTGAAATTGAGACAGGCGCCTTTGACTATGCTATTGGTGCAGTTCTCACTGAACAAGGGCATCCGATGGCTTATCACAGTGCAACAATTTTTGATAAATAGATGTATTCCATTGTGTAGGATTGCCAACAGTGGAAACATTATATTTTGGGGAAGGAGAAAATCATCCACACAAATCACCAACCTCTTCAGTTCATATAAACACAAGGGAATTTGCAAAATGATCACCATCAAAAGTGTTCCACGTATCTGCAATAATTCCATATAGACATCAAATACAAGAAGGGAAACACTAATCATGTTGCAAATTATCTCAGTCGGCCCTCGGTTGCGACATTAACCACTGTTCTCAACTCTTATGGCCATGAGACCTTTGGATGACTACAATTATATAAAAATGATCCAGATTTCACCACCACATACCAGATGCTAGTAGATGGAAAGTAGGTACCAGACTACCACCTCCAGGACACATTGTTGTGCTACATAGGGAACCATTTTGTTCCTTCAAGCGAGCATGCCAAGCTGATTTGGGAAGCGCACTACAATCGAGTAGTACAACATTTTGGTTTGGAGAAAACCTTGGCAGTACTATAGAATTATTTCTATTGGTCAAAACTCTGACAGGATGTTGGAAAATATATCATATCTTGTACTTCATGTGCCATCGCCAAGCCAACCATTAAGAAGAAAGGCATGTACACTCCTCTTCCTACTCCTAGCCAGCCGTGGGAATCCATCTCCATGGACTCTATGTCAGGTCTTCCTTCTACCAAGCATGGTACTGGCCGTGTATTTGCGGTCATTGATAGATTTTATAAGATTGAAATATTGGTGGCCTACAAGAAGAGGATCACAACAGAAGACACTGACAAACTCTTATTTGAACGAGTTTGGGTACATTTTGGAGTTACACAGACCATTATATTATATTGGGATAACAAGTTCCTGAGCGAATTCTGGTCGAGTGTCTAGTCATTGTTGCACACTAAGATCACCAAATCGAGTGCATTCCATCCCTAAACTGATGGTTAGACGAAGGTCGTCAACAAATGATAGTGCACATAATTTGCATGTACAACTCTAGGCACCCCCAGATGTGGGATGACAGTATTCCTTATGTACAACACAACTATAATAGAGCTCTCCATAGCTCAATTGGACACAACCCCTACCAAGTGGGCCTGGGATTTCAACCATTGTGCCTAATTGATGTTGTCATGCCTCTGGTGACTACATCGACAGATTTTACACATGTACAGACTGAAGTTAATAAAACTGCCAAGTTTATTGAACACGTCAAACACATCTAACACATCCGCCAACAAGTTCATGATATCCTAGAGAAATCCAATTCCAAGTACAAACAAGATCGTGATCAACATCGGGTGTTGCACAAGTTTACGGTGGGCAACAAGGTATGGTTGCATCTAGAAAAGGAATGCCTTACTGGAGCCCACCAGAAGCTTCAACCACTTCAATACGGACCTTACACCATAACCAAGGCCATGGGTGAAATTATTTCTAGCTAAGCATCCCTACATTCCTTGGCCTGCACCCAATATTGATTGTGGATTTCCTTCTGCCATACTTTCCACTCTTGTTGGATACATCAGAAATCGTTGTGCAAATAGCACCAACAAAGATCAATCCATAGTGCATCGAGCAGGCCACAACTGATCGGATCATGGAAACATAGGTTAATCACACTCACAAACAAGGAATTCAACTTTACCGAGTTGTCAAATCTAGCCAACTCCTACACCAAGGCAAGTGGCTCACTGGGGACCAAGTTTAACAAAAATGTCCTCATCTCATGGAGACACTCAAAGAAATGGGGACCACTTCTTCCTAAGGGGGGATGAATAATATAGGTGGATATTAGTGTGCATCCACCTATTCCACTTGGACCCCCAACTTTATTTCCTTTCAATTTCCTAATTTTTAGCACAATTATTTTTTTTGGCAATTTTTCAGCTTGAACTTTTAGAACTGGTTTAAGGTCCTAAACGACATTTTTTGCAAAACAGGAAGATAATTTTGTAGGGTTTTGTAGTTGAAATTTTTAGTCATTGAATAGATATTTCTAGGTATTGTACACATCAAACAAAGATCATATGCCAAAGTTACAACCTTGGGAGGTTGATGTACCAACTAACCCCAACGGGGCTCACAGACTTTTGGTGCTTCATCTCCTAAGGTTAGCTTTTCGGATGTTTGGGGTTTTATATTGTTCCTAAATAATAAAAAGGCCTCTGAGCCTCATTGCAACACAATTCAGAGGCATGTATCCGACACATCTCTTCTTAGAGATAGATACCATCGCATGAGCTAATCTATTTCCCTTTTTGCATGTAATCAACATTTCATTTTTTTGTTATTAATTAATTGAAGTTAAATTTTCATTGTAGCTTTGTGTTTTTGTTTAAATATGTATTTCATTTCGTTCCTGCATAAATCTGGATCACAAATCTCCAACAAAAAAATCAAATTCAAGAGTTTTAGTTTAATTGAAGTCACTAAATAATCCCATGATTCAGGCAATGAACGCAACATTATAACTTCCTTATCTTCACCATCAATTTTAAAATCCATGCTAATTAATTGAAATTTAGTATTAAACACATTTAAATGATATGCAATTTTCACACCTTTCATTTTTCAGACTATATAGCTACCTCTTTAAATAAATTCAATACCTCAAGGACTTTGTCATATAAAGGTATTTTAACTTAGTCCATAGTCTTATTGTTGTTGCTTCTCTAATGATGTTAAAAAAGACATCATCAACTAGACATAACTAATTTCAACTGGATTCCATGTCCTTCCACTCTTCATCGGTCACTATTGCAAATTTCTTCCTCCTTCCATTTGATTGCTTTTGTAATCCTTGTTGCACTAATAATTCCTCACTTTAAGTTTCCACATTTCAAATTTGTTTTAAGCCATTAAATTTTTCAATTTAAAATTTAGTATCCATTACCTTTTCCATCATCCTCTACACAACACACACACACACAGACACACACACAACACCATGCTTCACAAACCTGAAACCCTATTTTGAATTTTTTTTGAGACTTTTTTTATAGAAAAAATCTGCAACTTTTTAAAATATTTCTCTCTCACACACATATCTTTGTGTCCACCCTTATTGTTTTGAAAACTTCATTCATATATATATATATATATACCTTCCACTAGGGTTTATTGACTTACGAAATTTTCAAAATAGGTATATCTAATTTCTTACTTGCAACTTTTCAACAAGACTTGGCTTCAAATTTCTAAGGCTCTCTTTGGATTTATAACTATAGGTTTCATTGATTCCATGGGTTTTCATCTGTGGCTAGGGTTTTCACACACACACACACACACTTCATCACAAACCTGAAACCTTGTTTTGAAATATTTTTAGAAACTTTTTTTATAGAAACAATCTGCAACTTTTTAAAATATTTCTCACACACACATATATCTGTGTGCCCCCCCTAATTTTTTGAAAACTTCATATCTATATCTTCCACTAGGGTTTATTTACTTCATAAAATAAAAAGAAAAATAAACACCACGAAATTTTAAAAATAGGTATATCTAATTTCTTACTTGCAACTTTTCAACCAGACTTGGCTTCAACTTTCTAAGGCTCTCTTTGGCTTTATTGTTGTAGGCTTCACTGAATCCATGGGTTCTCATTTGTGGCTAAGGTTTGATTCCACTACACATATTCAAAATTGGACAAGTTTTGATATGTGGCTCGGTTTTGTTTATGCCTTGAAATTTTTCTATGTGTGGGCCTCCACTACATGCTAAAAGGAGTCATCTTTAGTTGTGAAATTCTCCCTTTTTCCTTTTAATGGCTTTGTGGCTTGAACCCAGTGGACCACACTTAATTTGTCTTGAACCCATACCAATCAACCTCCTCTATAGTCTACTCCTGCTTAATGTTCCCAATTTTTTTTTCTTACTCAATGTGCCTAGTGGTTGTTCAATGTGAATTCATGTTTGCAAATCTACGACTCCCCTTTCACTTGATGAGCACTCTCACTAAAGAAAATAAATCTATTTGGTTCCTTAACAATGGTCTAATACCACTTGTTGGTATTTAGAGTATGTACAAGTATTTCAGACAGACAAATAAAGACCAAAACAAATAATATGAAAAGAACTTACGTGATTAAACCCATGGTGATTTGTCAAGGAAACATCTATGAGCAAGGCACCAATTTTATTATCAGGAGAATATTTTTACAATTAGGCTTACCAACCTTCTTAATCTCTTGGGTTTTATAAATGAAGTAGGCACAATCACAATAGTTTTGATAACTATCATTTGATTTCATAAACCAACACTATTAGAGTAACCATAACAAAATTTACTTAGGTAAATTCATTTTTTTTCATTTACTTTTAATTAAATTGTTGTCATATTGTGACAGTTGTTGGTTTTCTCTTTGAAGGAAAGAGTCTTCTTTTATATGGTAGGACCTATCATAGCGTTTGAATAAGTATCAAGAGAAACTTCACATTCCTTTACTCATAATAACCCTAAATCATGTCTTCTTTCATATCCTTGGACAAATTCACTTTAACACAAGTTTTAGCTAGGATGGTATAATATAACCACCTCCATGAAAATACATTTTTTCAACTTGAAAATAAGATATGGAAGCAAACTTTCAAGTACATTGGAATTTTAGGGTAATCAATCCATAATTGATACACAAAGAAAACATCATGGTTGACTAAAGAGTCGGTTTCATAGTGTTGGCAAAGAACCGTGTAGTGTTCTTCCAAAACCAAGGTCCATGCATGAAGATTTGGTTTATAGACATGCCAATCTCAAATATTGAGGAAATTAAACTCCTTAAATTTTGGATAGTCTTAATTATCTAATTATTCATTTTTTTACTTGATATACACCCATTGCTTGAATAAAATTTCTAGGGAAATTTTGCCAAAATAATCTAAATATATTTTCTATATCAAGAACAACTTGCTCCATAGTAGTGATCTAAAATTATGCTCCCTAAGCTTGTCTTATTGTATATCTTTTGTACAAATCTCGTAATTCAATTTCTTCAAAATGCCATTCCAACTTAATTAATTTTAACTTATAAAAAATCACTATAATTTAAAAACAAAACAAATTTTTAATTTTTTAAAACCAAGCAAATTGTTTATAAATAAGAATAATAAGAACTAACAAACAATCTTTCTTATTAACATCATAACAATGATAATAAATTTCTTATGCTTGGCTAAGAGATTTTCTTCTTCAATATAAGGAAACAACTTAACAACCTAGGACCCATAGGCATTAGCTTGCCCCCTTATGGACCACTAATGTATAATTCAAGATGGCGTGGTTTTCCTTGAATCCTGCCCCATTACAGACCAGCAATGGGTAATTCCAAGTGGCTTGGTTTTCTTGGAATAACGGTGATGAGTAAACATGCATTGGAAGTTAATAACAATTATCCTCACTCTAAAAGAAAAATTAATAGCAAAATGACTGTGACTACTTACTCGATCTTTCCCTCCATTTTATACATATAACTTATTGCATTGATGGACACTCTCCAACCCACTATGGTAGAGATGTTGTAACATAATGTAATGTAAACACTTTTACTTGGTCAAAATACAATAATATTTATTATTTATTATTAATAAATTAAATTTAAATATATTTATTTAATTAATGTATATTTATTTTAGTTAAATTATTTATGGTTTATGAGCAAACTAGCCCATAGTATAAAATACAAATAATGTTAAAATACAAATAACTTTATGGCATTCACCCATGGTATTCATGTGAAATATAGACTATTTAAAGGGGGAATTAAACAAGCCTAGATCCATCTTATCTTTGGATCTACCAAGCACCAAGACACCAACTCTTGAAATGCAAACCTCGTTTAAAGTGAAAAGACATTTGATCCTCTCATCACTTGGTATATGGGAAGTTAAAATGGATCTAAATTTATATATGTATAGAATAGAATATACAAATATACTTATCTTCATATAAATCACCGTTATCCTCCTTTTTTCCATGATTTGTTATGGAACCATTTTGGAGGAATCCCTAATTTCAAATCTTTTGCAATAGCCATGTTTGCCCAATACTTGGCTTCATCTTTGGGATATCAGTGTCACCCCTTGGCAGCGGTTGTTGCAACACTATCTTCACCATTTCCTGGAGTTATTTTGTTAAAATTATCACTGCTTTCTATGACTATTGTAGATAAAGGCAACACTACAAGCTACCAAGAAGCAAAGAACACATGCCCAATTTCAAAATTCTTACTTAATGAATGTGGGTTCTGTCAGTCTAAGCTCTCAACCATCCTTAAAACGAGGCCAACCATGGTTGCAACAAGATCAACACATACAACCCAACAAACGATACAGTTATTGAGAGATTCAGGATGCATAAAATGCCAAGTAAGGAAGGCTATAACTAGAAGACCATTTTTTTTCATTTTCTTTTAATTGAATTGTTGTCATACTCTAACAATTGTTCGTTCTCCTTTGAAGGAGATATTATTATTTGATATGGTAAGACCTATTATAGCATTTGAATAAGTAATATCAAGACCACCTTCATGCTGCTTTACTCCTAATAACACTAAATCATGCCTTCTTTCACATCCTTGGACAAATGCACTTTAACACAAGTATTGACCGATAATTTGGGATGGTATGATATAACCACCTACATAGAAATACGTTTTTCCTACTTCACAATAAGATATGGAAGCAAACTTTCAGTTACATTGGCATTTTAGGGTAATGGTCCATACTTTGATATTCAAAGAAAACACCAGGTTTGTTTAAAGAGCCACTTTCATAGTGTTGGCAAAGAACCATGAGTGTTCCTCCAAAACCAAGGTCCACACATGAAGATTTGGTTTATAGTCAAGCTGACCTCAAAATGAAGGAAAATAAACTCCAAAAATTTTGGATAGTCTTTTTATTTTTGTAAACCGACACAAAATTTCCATTAATCAAAATATATTTGCAAGAAATACATGGATATCAATTAATGTCATTTGAAAGTAGATAACATTCCTAACTAAAACAATTTTTTACAATCCTGAGAGCAATTCTGCTTCAAAAAACTAACTGCACCATACTTTGATCCTGTCTATTAGGCATTACTCAAAAATTGTATCAAATGTATCCACTACTAAGGTCTATTATATGAATACAAAAGGATAAAAAATAAAACCCACATAGAGCAAAACAAAGTGACCAAAGAGGTGGCATGGAAAGGAGTATGAGACGGCCATGATTCAACATGCAAGGTGCTTTGAAATCCTCTAGGTCATGAGGGCGCCAACCAACTGAGAAAGACCGCCAAAACTAAAAGTTTTTGTGAAGTGAATACTTCTAGTCGAAAATAACTACCGGAGACAGGGGATGTCCATTCACTGGAGGAACATAATTGAGAGGGGAAGCAATGTTGATCGGTTGAGCATTGATCACCACAAGAGTGTTAGAGATGTTCCTTGAGACGAAGTCTTAATTTGACACAATGTTCTTCTCCATCCTTTGTAGGGGTACATGAATATCATCCAAACAATACCGAATGATTCTGAGAAGGCATTTCAAATCCTCTTGACCTAAAAATATCTTGTAATGATCCACTTGTTTGTCCTAGATGACCAAACAGAATAGAGAGTCCAATTGCTAGTAACCTGCAATAGAATGCCGGAAGTGCAATTTTCGCTTTCGAAAATTTTCAGGGTCAGGAATCCATTCGAATTCCTAATTTCCAACTTCGTAGTCTAAAAAGCAGGATTTGTACCCTCATTCCCAAGATTCCACATTAAATAAAATTTGAAGTCTGAAATGGGCCTCAAAACAAAAATGTATGGCGTTGTCTACTGATGCCATGAGATGACATATTTCGTGTCATAATCTAGTATTTTTTTTCTTCAAAAAATCAGAATGTTGGAGTGTTTGAACCATTTTTATGATCGTGGAAATGGATTCAACACCATCACGAACCCCTATGGAACCCAAAAACCTGAAGTTTGACAACTGTAACCCATATTTTCAAAAGTTTATATTGGATTTTGTCATAATCTTGCCAAAATTTCCATTGTTTTCCAGGATAATCTGTGGGCTCTTTAGACTACACTAAAATGTATAACCAAAATCAACTTTTTAAGAACCAATAGGATTCAAGATGATGATGTCATCCATGGGGGATGATTCACCTTTTTTGGAGTAAAAAAGTAAAAATATTAAAAAAACTACTTTTTCAACTTGTGTTTTCAACTTATCTCCCTACTGTTTTACTCAAATTTCGAAATGAAGCACCTGTTGGATGAAAAATTCAATTCATTGTCCAAGGAGTACTCATGTTGCATACTTTCTGTAATGTCCTCCTCCCACATTTACCTAAGCTTACTGGTCCACTGGGGTAAACATGTGAAGAAGAGTTACTATGATATCATTCAACTCCCCAAGTACAGTGAAGGAAGTGGAATCAACAAACCAAAACCAAACTAACCCTCCTTAGGAGCGATAGGACCCCCAGGGGCTAACCAACCACTCTAGGTGCCCAACCCCTGAAATAACGTACTTTTTGATTGATCTAGACCTCGATTCGCTCCCATGACAAGCCTTCCATGCGACTGTAACCCTCCAGTCGCTCCCATGACAAGCCCTCCTTGCGACTGTAACCCTCTAGTCGCTCCCATAATAAGGGAATCCATGCGTCTGTAGACTTTTTCAGGCAATTTTGTGCTAGCGACCCTGAATTTTGAGCCACTTTTTCAGGGCTAGTACTTAGGCCTCTTCCCGTAACTTGATGAAATTCTAAAAAATGATAAATAACAAGAAGACAGTGCCTCTAATGCAAAAATTGAACAAGGACCTAACCTAAATCATCTTAACCATGACATGCATTTCATCAAACACATCATGAACATGAAATGTACAAGTCATAAATATACATATGTAGATAGGGATCTCATACTTATCTGAGAATTGTCAAGAAGGTCTGAAGCCCTCTCATAACATCTGCAATATCACCTATTAGGCCTTACATTCATTAACCATTCATTTACTAATCAAAACATGATGAGAGAGAAAACTCAAATATGTCATAAACCATGCTTGTAACCAACATCAAACCAAAATAGTAACAATGATAGAACAACCAATAAAACTACATAATAACAAGTACATTTACATATTAAATACAAGAGGAAATATTTCATATTAACATATGCAAAATCCAACCAAGTCAGGGACTTCCACATACCACCTGACCATGGATTGGGTTGAACCAAATTTCTCCTTCAACTAATCACCCCTGTGCCATATTCTAAGCATGAATGTGGAATCTCATGGAATAAACCAAGAAAATCAAACTAGGGCTTCCAGATGCCCAACCGTCTCAACCCTCAACCAATGATTCCACTTCATAACTGGACCTCACTAACCACCACTAGATCAGTCTCTACCAAAGTTTTCAAGGGCTCCAGAGCATTTGTTCCGACCTGACTTATAGGACCAGTGATGATCTGAATTGCATCATTATATTGTTTTTCATCCATCTCTATCCATTTGGAGTGGAAAAAGTGGAGGGATCAGCTCATGGGACTGTTTTTACTAGTGGGACCTAGTTTCCCGAAATAGGGTCTGAAACATTTCGAGATAATTTTGCGGCATCAAACAACATTTTTTTGGGGTAAAAAACTATTGCATGAGTGAAGCACTTTTTCATGCTCTTCTACACAGAAATATTTCCAACGACATAAGAATCACATCAATCGGAGTCTATGCAAAAGCTATGTCACTCAGAAGTTGAACTTCCTATTTTCACACCTATAGTTCAGGAGGATGTCGTGTTAACCCCCATTATTCATGGAAAATGGGATAAACACGTGTTTGTGATGTAAAATATTATAGAAGATTCTATTTTATAACTCTAGTTAAGAGTTGATGTAGTCAAACTTAACCACTAATAGGTTATCAGGCTGTGTTATAACCAAGCCACTAGGAGGAAGAGGAATTCCATTCTTTCGAGAGAATTTTGTTCCATAGTTGAGAAAAGATAGCTAGGAGATATAGGAGGTAGAGAACACACAGAGGATCTATGCACTGTAGCAGCCCATGGGCCACATACATTACTTCTTTGTATCTGCAGCCATATTTCCAAATAGAGAAAGAGAGCGAAGCGACGCACCTTCAACTTAGGTTTTCTCCTGAAAGGGTTTCCCATAGAGCATATCTTATGTATTATGTGTGTGTGAGCTTATTTTTTCATTCTCTACTTTTATGCTTGATTTACTTTTACATGCATGCACAAATTACAATTAACTTTACAGATCTAGAAATTAAATAAAATTGTAATAGTGTAGAATCTCAGATTTTTAATATAATATTATCAGTTCTATTGTGACGAACTGTCTAGTGGAATATCCACCATAGTTTACAGATCATTTGGTATTAGAGCAGGTTTTTTTGGGTATTTGGTGGAGATTGCAGGGACCTAGATTGGTGAGGCCAAAAATCGTAAAACCATAATCATGGGTGATGAATCTGTAAATGAACCTCGTGATCCTGCAGAGGTGACGTTTTCACGGCTCGAAGAACAAGTCACGGATATAAACTGCACTATAAACCTCCTCATGGCAACCCTAAGAAATAAGCTAGGGATATTTGGAGAAGAAGGGGGTCCGAATGTAGAGGACAAATCAGAAGGGGGATTGGGAGATCGGGAAGACGCAAATAACCATCCGAAGAAAGAACCTGGAAAATATCAACCCAGTTCGAGTACTGTGAACCAATTCTTGTTTAAAGTGGAATAAAAAGTCGATATTAAGCCATAACATGACGATATTGACGCTCTAAAGTTGAACGAATGGTTACAACAACTATAAGTGTATTTCAGTGTCCATCAAATCGAGGAAGGGCAGAAAATCTCATTCGCGTGGCTGAAATTGGAGGGCCATGCACTAACTTGGTGCAAAGCCACATGGAAACCCTAAGGTTGGAGGGATAACCTCTAGTGACTTAGAGGGAGGATTTCAAAACCCTCATCAAGTCACAGTTTTATCCCATTGGGTACATGGAAGACCAATGGATCTAATGGCATTACTTTAGGAAAAAGTCAGGCCAAAGCATGCAGGAGTACACCACAAAATTTAGAAAGATGGTTATAATGTTGGGTATCTCTCCAAAGAACCCAAATGTACTCGTC
Source organism: Pinus tabuliformis (assembly GCA_031772625.1). Taxonomy (NCBI): domain Eukaryota; kingdom Viridiplantae; phylum Streptophyta; class Pinopsida; order Pinales; family Pinaceae; genus Pinus; species Pinus tabuliformis. The sequence continues at coordinate 1,307,779,114 of CM062818.1, forward strand.
AAGTATTTGGGGGGTCTGCACCTCCATCTACATGAACAAGTGATGTTGTTCAAGCTCAAAACGGTGGACGAGGCTTGTGTATAGGGACAATACCTAGAGAGCATAGGCCTGTAAAGAGCACAATCAAGTGGATCGAAGCAAAAGGAGCAATAAGATGCTTCTAAGGAGGGGAAGAAGAAGAAAAAAGGGAGAAAATATAAAAATACAACACCCACAACACACCAGTGAAAATATCCTAGCAACCACTGCAACGTTGATGGTCATACAGAGGAGAAGTGATGGAAGTGGCATCCAGAGTGAAACCCGAAGAACAAGAAGAAAGATAATAATAAGAAGAAACTCATGGCCACTGATTCAAGCAACCAAGTTGAAAGTAGCTCATACGTGGATGAGAAGATCGTTTGTACATTAGTGCAAAAGGAGGTGAATCTGAGTAGCCTTCAACAATAGGAAGAGAAAGAAATGACCAAACTCTTCCATGTAAATATACAGGTCAAGAAGACGAAGATTGATGCTCTGTTTGACTCAGGATTGCATGAAAATCTCATTGCAGCAGATTTGGTCAAGAAGTTGGGGTTGGAAGTTCGTGATCATCCAAACCCATATCCACTAGGATGGGTACATAAGGATGCAAAGCTGAAGGTAATAAAATAATGTAAAAATAGGTTTGCTATTAGTGTTGATTTTATTGATGAAGTAGATCTGGATGTGGTTCCTCTTCATTTATGTGGAGTTGTTTTTGTGAGTCCATACATGTACATGCGTGACGAAATATTCATTAGGAGAGCTAACTAGTACCATCTCGTCAAGGATGGAAAATCATTCATCATCAACGTGCACAAAGAAAAGTCAGAAATGTCACTGGTAAGTGCCAACCAAGCCAAGAAAAATTGATCAGTTCAAGCAAGAAGTATGTTTTATTGTTTTTAAAAGAAGGCCAGTCTGTAGAGGAGTCAATAAGAGGCAAGGCATCCCTAGAGGGGATTACTAAGAAACAAAAATAATAATTGGAGGAGTTATTACAATCATACAAGGATGTGTTTTGAGAGCCTAAAAGGTTACCCCCTAAGAGAGAAGTGGAGCAAAAGATCCAGCTATTTCCAGACTCCTCATTGCCAAATATTGGGTTGTACAGGCAATCTGTTATAGAAGCGAGGTGAAGAAATAGTTGCAACAACCACTGGAACGGGGTGTCATTCAACCGAGTACATCACCATGTGGGTCACCCATAATCATTGTGCCAAATAAGGATGGGACTTGGCGGATGTGTATAGATTATAGGGAATTTCATAAAATCATGCTCAAGAACAGATAACCCATACCCAGGATAAACGATTTGCTAGATCAGTTGTAGCAAGAAAAGTATTTCATCAAGTTGGACTTGAAGTCTGGATATCATCACGTTCGAGTCAAAGAAGAAGATACATGGAAGACCGCCTTAAAAACCAGACAAGGTTTGTATGAGTGGTTAGTTATGCCATTTGGCCTATGTAATGCACTAGCTACATTTATGAGATTAATGAATGATGTACTGCACCTTTTTATAGATTCATTTGTTATTGTCTATTTAGATGATATATTGGTATATAGTGCTACCCGAGAGGAGCATATTTCACATTTGATGCAGGTGCTAGAAACATTGAAGAAGCACTAGTTGCTAGAAAATTTCATGAAGTGTGAGTTTGCACATCAACCCTTGGTGTATTTGGGATATGTGATTGATGGAGGAGAATTGAAGATAGATCCTTCTAAGATGGAGGCCATCATGAAATGGTCGGTGCTTACTACTGTTACTGAGGTTAGGAGTTTCATTGGGGTAGCACAATACCTAATGAAATTCATAGCCTCGTTTTTTGCGGTAGCAGCACTGCTCCACGCCATAACAACATGTGGCAAGAGTTTCTAGTGGGGAAAAGGTCAACAAAAGGATTTTGATGAGTTAAAGAAGAAGATCAGTGAAGCACCAGTTTTGGCATTACCAAACTTGCAATGGTCCTTTGAAGTGGATACATGTAGAAGTGGGTATGCTATGAGAGTGTTGGCGGTGCTGGACTTGCCAACATTCAGGGGATCACCCCAGTATGAAGTCCCAACTAGACCTCACACCGTTTGGTGTGGGAGTCCCACTCGGTATGATGGCACAATTGCCATTGTCTTAAGGATTTGCCTCAACTCTTTCTTGTCAGCAGATGAGAGTGTTCTGCATTGTCTTCGAGAAGTGAGGTTCGTGTGCCTGGTGATTGCTAGTGTTACTTGTGTCAATGATTCTTTCACTGTAGAGGAAGAGGGTGAGAGTGAGTCCCAAGTCTGTTGGGAGGAAGCTCCAACTATGCTAGGAACACACAACACAATAGGACGTGCACAACTTCCGGAGGAGCAGTCCACACGGATGTGGAAATCACAACACACAAGGGAAGATAACATGTATAACCCTCAGTGGATGAGTCCACACAAGTGCAACGGTTGTTACAACAATTTTTATGTGAAAGGTTTGTCTAATGTCCAGGGAGATAGCCACCATGGGCGAAACAACATTAAAAACATATACAACACATTTTCATTAATAGATTATGCATTATAACAAGTGAAATAAGTTCAACTTTTCAACACAGGTTAAAAAACATGCATTACAAGTGTTCAAGATTAGTCTTACAACAGTTATAATACATGTGTGAAAACGTGCTGACCTATTAGCAGGCTTCTGAATTAAGCGAAATTTCCAAGGCACATCGTTACACCATACATCACTATCCCCGTGCGCCGAGCATTCTTGGGTGTGTGGGAGGAGCTTAGGTGAAAAATCATTTTATGTACAAATGAGGGGGTATTTATAGCCAAGGGTGAAACTGACCCCTGTGGCTGTTCGCCTACCCTCATGACTATTCGAACTTCCATGTATTTTTGACTTTACATGACTCTTTGTACAACAAGTGGGTCTCTTGGACTTCCATGTTACATTACATTGTTTGACAACATGGCCCATAGTAGAGATGTGGATGACATGACTCATGACATGACTTGACATGACATGACAGTGCTGGTACATTCATGCTGCTGTTGGAGTGCATGTCGAGCTACAATGCTGCTGGGTGATAGATGTCTTCACGGTGTGCCATTTCTTCGCCTTCGCATGGCACAATGCGCGGAGTCTTCGATGGTTGTTGGTTCACTTGATGTTACTTTGGCACGTTGCTCCTTGCTTATATGTTGGAAGGCTTGACAGGTTCATCTGTTTGCGGAAGGTGCATGTTCATCCATTCGTCCATCTGTGAGCACATCTTTCATGTTTGCTCATTTTTCCATTTGCAAACACATCTTTGCATGATAATCCATTTGCAAGGACATCCCTTCACGTGCATCATTCATTTGTCCGTTGGTGAACCTGTGCTTTTGCATGTGCTCCCTTCATTTATCCCATTCATCGTCGTGCTACGTTTGTTGGTGTACCTGTATCTACAGTCACTCATGATGAGACGACATCAAATCCAATAACCTCCTACTCTACCATGACAGATGATCATTTCGAATGTAGGTGACTGGGAGGGGAAACAAGGTTGCAAGGCGAGATGATGGCTCCAGCACTGCTGATGGAAACTATGCAAGGGTCACTTGGTGATGAAGAAGGGAAATTCGAGGCGACAATCACTGTCTATAAGGTCTTGCTCGACTGGAAGGAAAAACTATGTAATTTTTTGGAGGAACAATCCAGGCTGTAGGAATTCAGGGCAGAAAAAGTCTGTGCATTTTTCGGAACGAGCGAGCAATGGGGGCTTGAAAGAAAAATTTGTGCAATTTCTTACAGTAATTGGTCGGGCTACAGGGAGGATTGGAAAATAGGATTTGCATAATTTTTTGGAGGAACGGTCTAGGAACTTGGCAGCCAAAATTGCGTAATTCCTGCAGGGAACTAGAAGCTAGCTGCTGAGTCATTAGCAGCAGAATATGCACAATTCCTGGAGGGAACTAATAGTTAGCTGCCGAGAGCTTGGCATCAAAAACTGCACAATTCTTGGAGGGAACTATCAGTTTGCTGCTGGCGAGAGAAATTGCACTGATACTAGGAGGCCGACTTGCTGATCATCTTTGCGTAATTTATGAGCTGATCAGATTGCTGGGCAATAGAGGGCCTGCTCATGAAAACTACGCAATTTTCTGGATGAGCAGCCGGTTGACTGTCGGGAGGGATGGCTAGAGAAATTGTGCAATTTCCTGAGAGAGGCAGGGACAAGCACTAGGTGTTTATCTGGCATGTTTACACAATGTCCTCAGTCAATAGAGCGGGCAAGGTTAGCAGCCTCAACACAATATTTTAGGGGATTCAGTCTCAGGGTGGCTGCAGGATCCAACTCTCTGGGTGGCTAGTATGAAGGTTGATTGAATTTCTTGCGGGCAACGCAACTTGAAATGACTTTCTTGGTGCTTTTGTGCTATTCTAGATGACAGTCGATCTAGTCGATGGCGGGGTGATGGTATGGGTGTCAGAGAGGAGTCCGGTCGTCATAACTTAAGAAAAATGACTAAGTGTGTGAGTGAGTGAGAGATGCATATGTGATCTTGCAAACACACACTTACATGACTCGACGACGAGACAACTCAAACCATACAGACACATATGTTCAACATGACTGACCGACAATGCAAACGACAAGCATGGTACTTGTGATTGATCATTGATCGAATGTGACAACACTTGCGTGATAGTGAATGGGACTCTTTGTGTGAGTGTGACAGATGTTTTCGTAGTGAACATAACATGTACACACGAAGTGAAGACCTTGAGCATGACCAGAACATGGTCGCAAGCAAGACATTGACATCAACATGCAAAAGCTTGGGTGGAATGAACAAGCAAGGTGGGTGCGAAGGCTCACATGAGCTCACAAAGTGAACCTGAGTGTATGCAATCGTTAAGTGAAACTCTCAAGGGAGGCTCTGAATTTGGGTGCAGGCCAAAATTTTGGAGGGTGGTTGTAGCCCCTACAACATGGAGTTGTCTTGATGCAAGGAGGAAGGCCCGTTTGCTACCATCCTGAATTATTTCATGGGACAATTCTTAACTACCCTACCTATAATCAGGAGCTATACGCCATGGTGCAAGATGTGAAGAAGTGGAAGTACTATCTAATGGGAAAGAAGACAATAATCCACACAGATCACCAACTGTTATAGTACTTACAGGCCTAGAATAAGCTCCAGCAGACTAGGCACTACACGTGGAGGGTTTTTACAACAGATTCATTTGGTGACACGTATAAGAAGAGAAGCACAAACAAGTTGGCCGACATGATTTCAAGACCAGCCACATCAAATATTATAGCTTTGGGGACTCTTATGCACATGGAGCCATTCACCCATGATGCATAAATAGAGGCATATTCAGAAGATGAGGACTTCAAGGAGGTGTATTAGCATTTGTAGAGTCAGAGTCATGTGCACGATGGCAACGAAACCGTTGACTACCATCTCCAGGATGGGTTACTCTATAGTCTGGATAAGCTATGTGTTCCTAAAGGTGAGCATTTGCAACTAATTAGAGAGGCTCACACCTCCAAGGTTACATGGCACTTTGGTGTAGGTAAGACTGTGCCTAACTTGGAGAGGCATGTGTATTAGCCCAAGATGTAAGAGAAGGTAGCTAGGTTCATAAGAGGATGCATGCTTTTTTATACCAACAATCCTAGCAATAGGAAACAGGGTCTGTGTTAATCTAGGTTGTCATTGATGTCAATATGGCGTTGTTGGAAATGGAAAATATCCTGGTGATACATGCCCTAAACCTTGATGTAACCCTAACCCTATCATAGATTATTGAAACCCTAAATTTCTACCTAAACCCTAATGGCTAGTGAAAGCCCTAAAAGGCTACAACCCTAAAATCCTAACCCTAGGTGCAAAGCCCTAAGATCTAAGTCAACCCCTAATTGAATCCATCCCTAAAAACCCTAGCCAAACCCTAACTCTAAAACCCTATACCTTAAATTATTACATGAAATTCTAAATACATATCATTTTAATGGGACCCATTAACTCTTGCCACAAATTTCCTAATTCACTTAATCATCAATTTACTTGATGCAACTTCATAATAAAACCAAAACACGTGACACTTTACCAATTAGCAAAAAGAATTAAAAAAATATATTTCCTATCTAATTAAATGACCAAACGATCATATACATATCCAAAAGCCTTTTATTTTGGGCGTAGATTTTTTTATAATACACATTGGACGACGTTGTGTATCTCACTGTTCAAACCTTACACGTCGGCATGACTGGTCGACTCCATATTCGGACGTAGACAACATTCTACGTGTACATATTGTGTCACAATCTCATTTGAAAAGAAGACAGAATCACAGTGAATACATACACAACAGATAAACCAAGGTTCACATCTCGTGAACGTAAGTGAAAATATAGTAAAACACATATCTCGGACAACCTGTAGATAAATGCTTATTTCTGGGCAAACACATATTTTTGAATAAAATACAGTAAATGCATATTTATGGGTCAATCGAGTTACAATAAGTGTGAATAATTTCGGATAGCCTGCAGATGAAGAAACATCAGACAATCTCTTGTTTTTGATTGCATCATTACATAAATTCTCGGATTAGTGGGAGTGGCTTTCCTCGAGACTATAGCCTTACACCTTCAGAACTAAGCAACATTCTTTGGCACTTCTTCTATTTATGCGTCAACGACTATTTGAGTAGTTTCATTACCTCAGTTAGACTCGGACTGAGGAGCAGATACTTCGGTCATTACAAAAAATCCTTACTTGCATTCTCTCAACTGTTGACTGCTATTTTATAGCTCGGACTGTTGGAACAGTGCCTCGGACTGTGGTAACTCGAACATTGCAGAAGATCATGACTTACTGTTGACTATAATCTTATAAGCCTGGAAAATGAAGAGTTCTTTCTTGAACAATGGACAGTGAAGTAAATCAAGGATAAGTACAAAGCAAATCCAAAGTGTTTTCATTGCTGAAGTAGTGAAGGCATTGAAGAATATACCAAGAACATTGAAGTAAGTACCTTACACATTCTCTATTAAACAACAAGATTAGTGCCCTTGGAGTTGGTGCTCCTAAACACAAGGTAGGTGCCCTGGATTAGATAGGGTCGAAGCCCTAGAGGTCGGAGCCTCATCAAAACCAAGTTGGTGCTTGGGAATAATTATCATACATTGTATCTATTATTTTATACTCAATAAAACTATTCTTATACATTTATCTGATTAAATTGTGAAGAATCTAATTGGTAATAATATCAATTGAAATAAAATCCTAATTCACCCCCCTCTCAGTATTTCCAACAATTGGTATCAGAGCCAGCTTCTTCATAATCAACCTACCAGCTGGAAGAAGGATTCTTAGTCACAATGAAAAATCAAGAAGTGTCAAGAAGGCTTCCTTTGTTCGATGGCACAAATTTTGGTTTTTGGAAAAAGGAATGTCCTACTACTTAATGTCCCTTAGACTTGAAGTTTGGCATTCAGTTTTAAATGGGTACACAACTCCTTCCACTCTTCCAACTAATCAATACGTAAGGAAAGCTTATATTGCAAATGCAAAAGCCTTAAATTCCATCACCAATGGAATCATTGATTCTAAATTTACAAAAGTCATGAATTGTGACTCTGCTAAAGAAGTATGGGATAAGTTGGTTAGCTTATACGATGGTGACTCCAAAGTTAAGAAGGAAATGCTTCAAAATCATAGAAGGCAATTTGAAAGTCTGAAAATGGATGATGAATAAGATATTGCATCATACTTTCTTCGAGTCGCTGAAGTGGTCAAATCTCTTAAAGGATTGGGAGAAAAGATTGAAGAAAGCATTGTTGTTCAAAATGTCTTAAGATCTCTCCCTGACAGATTTGACTCCAAAGTAAGTGCTATAGAAGAAATGAAAGACCTAGATACTCTCAAGATGGATGAATTTCATAGAATCCTCATTTCCTATGAGATGAGAAAAGGAATCCCAAGTTCCAAATATGCATCATTCAAGGCCTCAAAATAAAAAAGGGAAAGGATGGAATACCAACAGTGATGACTTCGATGTTGAATCTGAATTGGCACAATTTGTATGAAGACAAAATAAAGGATCCAAGCTAAAAGGTAAGTACCCTCTTATTTGTTTCAAATGTGGAAGAATAGGTCATTATGCTGCAAAATGTCTTCTTAATCATGATAGTGATAATGAGGAGGATTCTAAAAGGATGGTATACAAAAAGAAAGGGTTCAATAAGAAGAAATTCTTCTCTAAGCAAGGGTCTAATGAAGATGAATTTGTAGTCATCAAAAGAAAATCAACTAATCATTTCCCTCATTGCAAAGGAGGTGATGATGAATCAGATGGCTATGCTGGAAGCCAAGAAGTATTATTCATGGCATTCAAAAATGATGATGATTCAGGACTAGAAGGAAATGTAGATGAATTGTTAATGAGTGCCATTGAAGAAAATGAGAAATTACGAAATAAAATCATTTCTCTCAAGGTAGAAAATGAGGAAGCAAAAAGAAGGGAAGATCTCTTGAAAAATAAGCTAAAAGAAAAGGAAGAAATATGTGAAAATCATGAAGTTGAAATAGTATCTTTGAGGAAGGAATTAGAGCAAGTAAAAAAGAAGTGGGAAAGCTCTCAAACACTTGACATTATCTTAAATGCTCAAAAACCTCAATATGAAAAATTTTGGATAGGTTTTACAGGAGAATCATCAAGTACTAAGGATAATGTGAAAAGCTATGCCAACATACTTTCCAGCGACCCAAAAGAAGAAAAATCATTTCATCAAAGGCTCATCTCAAATCAAAGAATGAAGAGAGAGTAACTCCGAGAGAGAATGCTGATTCAAATCATGGCTATTACAACAGGTACAAAACTATCTTTTTTGGGCATTGTTATTATTGTAAAAATTTTGGTCATCAAGCTAAACATTGCATTTCTTGTAAGAATGAAAAACCAAAATTGAAGAATCAAATAGACAAACATATGGTCTTAAAGGATAACGACAAATCAAGACCTACAACTCTTGATCCCTTGGCCAAATTTGATCCAATTTGCTCATTATGTAATGATAATGGACATAATGAACAAAATTGACCCCTCAAAAGAAGAGAAGCAAAAAATGAGAATCTCAATATGGATAAATGTGGCCTAGCTCTATGTGCTCATAGTGATGAAAATCATTGGTTTGTGGATAGTGGGTGCTCTCGACATATGACAAGTGACAAAAGGAAGTTTGTCTCATTGAACAAAAAAGAAGGAAATGTATCCTTTGGAAGTGGATCTGCCAAAATTGTTGGAAAAGGAATTATTACCCTTATTAATGGAAAAGGGAAGGCTCAAAATGCTTTACTAGTAGACAGGCTCAAACACAATCTCTTAAGTGTTAGCCAAATCTGTGATCAAGGACATAAAGTTGTCTTTAGCACTAAATATTTTGAAATAAGGAACTCTTCCTCAGGAGAACTTGTGGCAAAAGGAGTTAGAACATCGTATAGCATCTACATTTTGAACAAACTTCAAGAAGATAAATGTTACCTAAGTCATACAGATGAAAGTTCGCTGTGGCACAAGCAATTGGGACATACAAGTTTCGATAACTTGATCAATATCAACAAGATAAATGCAGTACGAGACATTCTAAAGTTATTCAAGCCAAATCAAGGTGTATGTGGTCCATGTCAACACGGAAAGAAAACTAGAACCAACCACAAGACCAAGGAGTTCTCTACATCAAAACCTTTGGAGATCATTCACGCTGATTTATGTGGACCAACTAGAACTCTGGCACTCCAAGGAGAAAGGTACTTTGCTTTATTTGTTGATGAATATACTAGAATGATGTGGGTATATTTCATAAAATATAAATCTAAAGCATTTGAATGTTTTAATAATCTTAAAGCTCTTGTAGAAAATGAAAAAGATTCTAAGATTAAATGTCTTAGAACAGATAGAGGGGGAGAATTCACATCAAAATAATTTGATGAATTCTGTAAAGTACATGGATTAGAAAGAGAACTCTCTACTGCTAGAACACCCAAGCAAAATGGGGTAGTTGAAAGAAGAAACCGAACTGTTCAAGAAATGACAAGAACAATGTTAATAGTAGTTGACTTACAACCAAAATTTTGGAGAGAAGCAGTCATAACAAAGTTTATACCTTGAATCGAACTCAACTAAGGCCAAATAATGAGAAGACTCCTTATGAATTATGGAAAGGAAGACCTGCTTCAGTAAAATACTTCAATATTTTTGGAAGCAAATGCTTCATAAAAATCAATGATGACTCACTAGAAAAATTTGATTCTCGGGTTGACGAAGGAATATTCCTTGGATATTTTACTAGGAGAAAAGCCTACAAGTTTTACGATAATCTACTATGGAAAATAGTGGAAAGCATTGATGTGAATATTGATGAAGATCTTCCAGAAAAGGAAATTGAAGATCATGATATTGACCCTCTCATTGAAGAAAACGAAGAAGAACCTGAAAAAGAGGAAAAAGATCAAGAAAAACAAAAGGAAAAAGAACCATCTCAAACCCCTTCAAAGGTAAAATTCCTCCAAAAACATCACCCTTAAGAGCAAGGTTATTGGCAATGTAGACAAGGGGATACAAACACGAAAAATGATGACAAGTACACCAAAGAAAAATGATGTTTCTCTCCTATGTATGGTAGAACCAGAAACTTTTACTCAAGCAAGTAAGGATCCTCATTGGGTAAAAGCCATAGAAGAAGAAATGTCTCAAATCGAGAAGAATGAGACATGGGAGCTGGTACCTTGACCAAAGGATAAAAATATAATTGGAACCAAGTGGGTGTTCAAAAACAAAATGAAAGAAGATGGACAAATCATCAGAAATAAGGCAAGGCTTGTCTGTAAAGGTTATTCACAAATTGAAGAAATCGACTTTGAAGAAACCTTTGCACCAGTAGCTCGTAAGGAAGCTATAAGGATGTTCTTGGCATTTTCTTGCTCCAAAGGATTCAAAATATATAACATGGACGCAAAATCAACATTTCTGAATGGGGAAAATGAAGAAATCTACATGGAGCAACTAGAAGGGTTTAATCTAGCATAAGGAAAAAACTTTGTTTATAAGTTGAAAAATGCATTATATGGGTTGAAACAAGCTCCTAGAGCTTGGTATGCAAGATTTGATCACTATCTACAACAACAAGGCTTCAAGAAGGGGGTGGCAGGAAGTAAGCTCTACATGAAGATGGAGAAGGATAAGTTACTAGTCACTCTTGTCTATGTTGATGATCTGATTTTTGCTAGCAATAATGATGATATGAGCCATAAGTTTGCTCAAAATATGTCAAAAGAGTTCGAAATGTCGATGATAGGAGAATTATCTTACTTCCTTGGACTACAAGCATTTAAAACCACAGCAAGGGTGTTGATATCTCAAGCAAAATATCTTAAAGACATGCTTAAAAGATATGGAATGGAAGACTGTGCACCCATGAGCACACCTGTGACCACAGATTGCAAATTAAGAAAATATGAAAACTCTCCTTCGGTAGATGTAACTCATTACAGGTCAATAATTGGAACCCTCCTATACTTAATTGCTACGAGACTTGAAATTATGCAAGCAGTAGGAATGGTGGGAAGATTTCAATCAACTCCTAAACAATCCCATTTGTTAGTTGCAAAAAGAATTTTCAGATACTTGAAAGGAACTCCTGATTTTGGACTTTGGTACCCTAAGAGTTCAACTCTTATTGTGACTGCATACACCGATGCTGATTGGGCCGGAAGTATCAATGATTGAAAAAGTACTAAGGGAAATGCATTCTTCCTGGGAGATTGTCTAGTATCTTGGCTCAGTAAAAAACAGACATCCATATCGGTATCTACAACTGAAGCCGAGTATATAGTTGTTGCAAATTGTAGTACTCAAATATTATGGATGAAGGAAGCTCTAAAAGATGTTAACATAGATACCAACCAACCAATCACCATCTATTGTGATAACACAAGTGCTATCAGTCTCAGCAAAAATCCAGTGATGCACTCAAAGACCAAACATATATCAATCAAGTATCATTTTCTTCGTGAACAAGTAGCTGAAAAAAACATAAAGTTGGAATATATCAATACCAAGGAGAAGATTGCTGATATCTTTACAAAACCTCTTCCTCAAGAAGCATTTGAACATCTTTGCAAAAGATGGGGGTTATTTCTCTTGCATTACATTAAATAATCATCTTCATAAGAGTAGGGTACTATGACAGGGGGAGTAACATACCTATGAAGAACAACTATTGATAAGAAGCAGTGTGACAGGGGGAGTACTTGGCACCCCGTTTTCCATTGATGTCAAAGGGGGAGAGAATGTTGAAAGGGAAAGAATATTGCCATCAATGACAAAGGGGGAGATTGTTAATCTACGTTGTCGTTGATGTCAATATGGCGTTGTTGGAAATGGCAAATATCCTGGTGATACATGCCCTAAACCTTGATGTAACCCTAACCCTATCATTGATGATTGAAACCCTAAATTTCTACCTAAACCCTAATGGCTAGTGAAAGCCCTAAAAGGATACAACCCTAAAATCATAACCCTAGGTGCAAAGCCCTAAGATCTAAGTCAACTCCTAATTAAATCCATCCCTAAAAACCCTAGCCAAACCCTATACCTTAAATTATTACATGAAATTATAAATGCATATCATTTTAATAACTCAACCCACAACCATAAGGTACATGAGCACCAATAAAAAAACAAAAAGGAAAACCCACTACACCATGGCTATTCAGGAATGGAAAGGCTAGACAAAACCACTGTAAATCCAAACAATCTTCCATACCAATGAAATATGCAAATAACCACATGCATATGCCATGTATGCCAAAACTAGCAAAGAAATCATACATGCAACTCGGTACCTGCAAAGAAAACTCGATGTAGTTTCTTTTCTCACTATTTCCTTGCACTTTCCTGCTTTTTCTTTGCCTTCTTGCCTTCTTGCACCAAATCCAATGTATGCAACACTCCTCCAAGTGTGTTCCAAGAAAACTTTAAGTGTTTAAGAGTATGAGAGAGAGAATAGAAGAGAGCTCCAAGCTAAAATTGACAAAAAACTATGAATTGATCCTCATAAGCCTTTTTATCATTGAGACCTCTATTTTCCCCATTTTCTATTATTTTCCTTCAATTACCTCCTCATATGCAACTTGTGACCTTTCACCTTCCTTTTCTCATATTTTCCATTATTTTCCTAGATAAAATGCCAATTAATGTATCATGCATTTTCAAAGCCTTTGTCATTGTCTTTGCCAATTTCCTTAACCATTTATTAATCACCAGTGATTCCCATCACTATGTTTTGCGCAACATTTAGCTTGGAATGCGTGTCGCATGACCTTGGTTATTATTTTCCCTTTATAAACATTATTATATATATATATATATATATATATATATATATATATATATATATATATATATATATATATATGTATGTATATATATGTATATATATATATATACATATATATATACATACATATACACACAAACTCAAGTTTAACTAAAATCCAATTTTAGTGAAATAAACTAGAAATACTCCAAAGGGAAAAAAATTGTAGTGAGGAGTTCAGAATCTAGAAATATTTATGGTTGAGGTATTGATGTATCTCAAGGTTGAGCATAAAAGAAATTATACATCTTTCTCATACTAACCTATTGAATGCGTGTCTTAGTGAAATAAAATGGATAGATGTCAACTAAAGGTTGAACACCCAAAGAATTACACATGTAGGTCATAATAAAATTTATTGTAATTTATTTCTTATTTGTAATTTTTTTTTTTCTAATTACAAGTTTTTTCATTATTTCTAATAACTATAATAAATAGAAATGTGTCTTGAACTTCCACTAGGGAAACTAGGAGAGGCATAAAATTTCTTTTTCTTTAAGAGCCACACAAAATTTTTAGTAATAGTGTACCAAAAACCCTACAACTTTGTCTGAAATAAGTGGCCTCTAGGTTATACTCAAGCCAAAAAGCAAAGTAACTAGGACTTGATAGTAAATAACCACAAAACATAGTTAACATTCAATACTTTCTAGACCCTGAGGCTTCCAGATGGATAGGATCCCTATTATCTTTTGGAGAACAATCTAGAGCAGGGGGCAAGTCACGGAAACCTTCAATTTTCTCTAGTCTTTGGTCCATCGATGCACTAACACCTATAATTCATTCAATTAAAGAAGCATCTCTTCTCTCGAAGTGTTCTTATCCACCAACACATAGCCGAACAACAACATGAGGTGTTAGTGAAGAACAACGATAATGATTGAGCTGGCCCCAAAAGTGGCCTATGTTTGGAACTTGTCTTGCTACTTTAGCAAGCACCTTAGAGTTAGTAATGCATTTTTTTCTCATGTGAAATGTCACATTCAACATGGGAAATTTCTTCTTGAAGGCTTGTATTATTAAAAAAAAAAAAATTGTATTAAATTGTTTAATTTTTTTTTGAAAGTTTGGTAGTGGTGAGGCTATATCATGGTCATATCCAAGAATAACATTCGAGTAGAGCAAGGAACTGAATCATTGTCTTCAACATGTAGGAGTAACCTAACAACACAATCATCACCATCTATCCAAAACCCGTCGACATTTTTTTTGTTTACTTTTAAATTAATTTTTAATTTTTACTAAATTTTATTAAATATTTCTTAAATTATCATAAAATATAATTAATAAAAAAAAAATCTAATTATTAATAATTTTTAGTTAAAAATATTCTTAACTTTATTAAAACTATGTTAAAATATTATTTAAAAAAAAATCAATTTATTATAATGAATGATATATATTAAACAACCTAATTATCATATAGATGTGATCATTTAATATTTATGAATAATATATATAATTATATTTAAATATAAAATATTGGCGTAATTTAACTATTTTATAGTGTAGCTCACATGGTGTAGCTTAATTAGTGATCATTCTATTCAAAAGCATTATATAAATTATTAGATTAAAGGCTCAAAGTCTCATTGGATTAAGCCAACAACAAAAAAAAATTAACAATCATTATTTTATTTTTTATTTTTTTGATATATTTTCTAATCAATTTTTCTTAAGTATTCAATGGGGATTTGTTAGTATAGAAACAAAAAGAATTCCTCAAGTAAGAGATCTAAATCTAGACGAAGATATAATCTCCAAGAAAATTTGTAAAGGTATGTTGGAGATTAACCAGAATATTAAACAGAAAATTAACCACGAATGGTCCATTACCGGGCGCGGGATGGATTGTTTTTGTGAATAAGTGTGAAAATTTCTTGGCTGAGCACAACGTCACTGGTTGATTTAGTATTCATTGTCGCGGATAAGTGTGGTAATTCCTTGGCTTGCATAAGCGCAACGTCCGTTGTTGATTGACCATTCGCGGGAAAGAGTCGCAATTCGTTGCATGGTCACAAGCGTTCCTGCATCACCATAATGGTTGACGGTTTATTCTCGTGAAATTTTAATATTGAAAGAAACTTTTACGATGCTGATCTTTTATATATATATATTGGCAAATATGAGTGACTTGCATAACCTTTACTTTTATCGTTAGGTCAAGAATTTTGATTTTTAACTAGTTTTGAAATTTTTAAATAAATTTAATGAAATTTAGAAAGTTTTAAAAATATTTTGAAAATTAAAAATTAATTTTTAATTTTTTAAATATAATATATTTTTTTATTTTTTATTTTTTTGGTTGAAAATTATTTTTGTGGTTTTAAATTGAAGCATGAGATATAAAAATTATCTTCAAAATAATTGTTTATAACAAAATATCATGTGGATAGTTCTTACTATTTTTTATGCAAAAAAATTATTTATAAGATTATAAAAAAATATTGATAAAATTAGAAATTTCAGCTAAAAATGAATTTTGTTTGGCTTTTTCATTAGTCATAAGTTTTTTTTGCTTTCTTTTTATATCAATTTATTGCCTTCTCATTTCAAATTTTCTAAATTTAAAAGGATTCCTAATTACATTTATTTTCAGGTTGCAAAGCAATTTCAAAATATCTGAGAGTTTTCAAAATATGTTAAAACCCTCACTTAATAAAATATTAATAACTATAAACTTTTTATATCTCTATAATTTTAATAAAATTCATTCATTGCATATCAACTTGGACTTAATATGAATTTTAATAAACTATAAACTATATAAAAAACTATGCAAATATTTATATATACATACCACTATACTTTCATTATAGCAATATTACATATTAGACTTGTTGATATTGCATACATACATACAAAACTTATTTCATAATACATCATTGCCCAATTATATATATATATATATATATATATGATTTTTTTTTTCACTTTTGGTTCAGATACCATGGTCAGTGGTCCGCTACGTCCAGGATCGAAAGTCTCTAGGGTGGACCAACATACAAAACTTATTTCATAATACATCATTGCCCAATTATATATATATATATATATGAATTTTTTTATTTTTTTATTTTTTTTTTCACTTCTGGTTCAGATACCATGGTCAGTGGTCCGCTACGTCCAGGATCGAAAGTCTCTAGGGTGGACCACCCCACCCGAAGGGGGTCACAACCCTCGGCCATCACAGACCTAACCCCAAGAGCTTTCCCTGTGACCTCCCATTGGCCAGGCCCCGGCTTGACCGATTGAGCTAACCCTTGGGGCTATATATAAAATTATTATTATTACTATAAATAAAAATAAAAAATAATATATAAGTTAAGTGTGCATATATATATAAAATAAGAGAATATGAAACAATAACAACATAATAATAAAATGTGCTACTTATAACTGAATCTAAATAGAATTAAATTAAAGTAAAAATATTGAATTCAAGTTAATGTTAAGGTTTAGAATTTAGTTAATTTAGGTGGAGAATCTAATCCTACCTAACAACAATAATAATGTCATATTGTAGTGATAATATTTTTGTTAAGAAAGTTGTTCTTGCCATATATATTGTAAAAATATGCTCAATATATTACTTTAAAAAAATATAAATTACAAAAATAGAGTTGTTTTATTTAGTTAGATATTTGTTATTTGAATTGATAACCATTTTAATTTATTATAATAATTTTTTAATGATTTTTATTGATATTGAGTAAAATTATATAATTAAGTTTGCACATTTACATTTTTATGTCTAAAGTGTTGAAGAAAACATAAAAGAAAACATAAATAATGGTGAACAACAATAATAATGTCTTATTGTAGTGATAATATTTTTTTTTCAGAAAGTTGTTCATGGGAGATATATTGTAATGATAGGCTGAATATATTACTTTAAAAAATATAAATTACAAAAAATAGAATTTTTTTTTTTTATAGTTAGATATTAGTTATTTGAATTGATAACCATTTTAATTTATTATTAATAGATTTTAATGGTTTTTATTGATATTAAGGAAAATTATTTAATTAAGTTTGCACATTTACATTTTTATGTCTAAAGCATTGAAGAAAACATAAATAATAGTAGCAGTAACAACTTTATTTATATGAGCTATTAATGGTAAATATGTTATTTATATGAGTTATTTTCAAAGATTTTAATTTTTGGTGGTTTCCTATAAAGCTTAACAATGAGAAATATTAAAAGTATCTAAAAATCATGGCATAAATATTGCAATTGCATCCAAAAATTATGGCAGCATGACATTGTGGCACTGTGTTGTCCAAAAACTACATTAACAATCATTACAGAGTAAGATGTAAACCAATAATTTTAAATATTAATAAAATTCAATCCATAGTATGTTAAACTATGGAGAAGCTCCAATTTTTTTTTGTCAAAACCAAAGTAATACAGGTAAAAAAAAATGGAATGCCTAACTCCATGTCTGTGGTAGCTATAATAATAAGAAATGAGAGTTCAATTACAATTGTAGACATTATATTCTTTTTAATTTAATTAAAAAGGCCAAAAAGGCATAACTTCTTTTGACATAAATCTCAACCATATCTCTTAACAATTATTGAAAATATTCCATGATAAATCCATACCATTAGCCTAATAATTATTAATAATTGAATCAATATTCTAGAAAAGATATTCCAAGGTAAACACACTTAAACATTACACTTGATCGAATATGTTTTCGTATTTAGAGAACTAGTGAAAAAGAGAGAGATGCCAACTTTATGTAGTTGTATTAATAAATTTATAAATTTATGTATTTATGTTAATTCGAGTTGGATGATCTTGAGTTCAGTTAAGCATGATTGACTGTTAATTTGTAGCAATCTAATTAAGTTATATTAAGTTGTATTCAGTTAAACTAGTTCTAATTGTTGTAGAAACTAGTGCAAGGTTTGTTGTAATGTTTTCTTCTCAATGATGTACGAAAAGAACCCACTTAAGATTTTGAATGACAAACAATCTCAACAAAGTTCTAATTGTTGTAGAAACTAGTGCAAGGTTTGTTGTAATGTTTTCTTCTCAATGATGTACGAAAAGAACCCACGTAAGATTTTGAATGACAAACAATCTCAACAATGGAAATGGCTGCTAAACATTGTAGATCTGTAGCTATTAATAGAAACAAAACTTTCCAAAATTCTGATCTATGCTATGATCATAGTTAAACAAAAGAAAGAGTAATAACTCCAATTATCCAATGGAAACCAGATATGTAAAGAATAATTTAATAATAACACCAGTGAAGAGAAAAGATAAATATTACCAATCCCCTTTATGTTATGGGTTCTTGGTTATCCTCAAACGTCTTCAGCTTGTGTAGAGTCTCTCTCCTCTATAATGTATAACCCAACAAAAATATGTTGTGAGACAATGAAAATAATTAGAGTTACAATAGTCAAGCAAATATTCGATGCAAAGGCCACCATTGCCTCAATCCCTTAACACTTGCTAGATTGGGTTTTTAAAGTTGAGGAATTTTATAGGCATTAAATTTGAAGGGAAAGTTCACATTTCAAATTAAATGATTAATTACATTTTGGCTTTTTAATATTCACAAATTAAAATAAATTATTATTTTTATATAGAAATTGAAAATATTTTAAAATTTTATGTATATCTCACACATCACAATTTGTATTGTGTTAAGTTGTGATCATTTACCTTTTCATCTAATATGGATATCATTCCTCAATACAATGAAATTATTTTCTTCTTTACAAGACTCAATTGTTCACATAATTGCAATGACTTTAAAAGGATAAAAATAAAGATATAGTATTATTTTATAGATATCTTTTTTTTGGTAGGTAAGCACCCACGAGGGATTTGAACTAGTGACCTATCGCAAGGAGTGCCTTAATAGTGCACCCATTCACCGTCATCCAAAGCCCTCTGGGATATTATTTTATAGATATCATTGTAATCTCCAATAAAGAAAAAAAACTATTTAAAACCAAACCAACAACAACAAAATTTTCCATAAAATAAATATAACTTACAAGAATATTTTTCCATAACAATTATGAAATCAATGATTAGTGCACATGTGCATTCCTATGCATGACACTAGTTGCAAAAGAACATATAACTCACATTATTTCTAATCAACAAAAATGAATGAACATTGAAAATGGGATAATAAGGAATCATAGCTCGATTTAATCAATTTTAATCTCAAGTGTTTGTTCTCATATCTTCAAAATAAATAGGCATAAACAAAACATGCTGGTGATATTCATAAATGCAAGAAAGCTAAGAAAGTAGTAAATAATGCAAGAAAGCTAAGAAAGTAGTAAATAATGCAAGAAAGCTAAGAAAGTAGTAAATGCAATATAAGAGTAGGACGTAAGACAATTTACATTTTTAAATCCAAACACGAGCATAGGGTGTTGATTGGAAATGAAATTGTTTTTATCTACGAATAACAAAAGATTTCACCACAATCAAAGTTTTGATCTTCAATTCCCATTACTAAGACACAACTGTAATAAATTATCAAAATATGGAGAAAATTTGTTAGAATTCATTTTTTAACACGTAAAACATATTATAAAGTAAATTTTATCATTCAACTGGAAAAAATTAGAAATGGTTTTCTTTGCAAATTTGATAAGAAACTTTTTATTTTAATTTCATTTATATGGGAAAAATTGCATACCCCTCTATGAGAGGCTAAAGGGTTCTTAGAGGGTAATGATGAGTTCAAATTTGAACCCTATATACATACAAACTCAAGTTCAACTAAAACCCAATGCTAGTGAGATAAACTAGAAATACTCTAAAGGAAATAAAAATTGTGGAGAGGAGTTCAAAATCTAGAAATATTTATGGTTGAGGTACTGATGTATCTCAAGGTTGAGCACAAAAGAAATTATATATATTCCTCATACTAGCCTATTGAATGTGTGTCTCAGTGCAATAAAATGGATACATGTTAACTAAAGGTTGAACACCCAAAGAATTACACATGTAGCTCATAATAAAATATATTGTAATTTATTTCTTATTTGTGATTTATTTGTTATTTGTAATTATTTTTTTCTAAGTACAATCTTTTTCATTATTTCTAATAACTATAATAAATTGAAATGTGTCTTGGTCTTCCACTAGGGAAACTAGGGGAGGCATAAAAGTTATTTTTCTTTAAGAGCCACACAAAATTTTTAGTAATAGTGTACCAAAAAACCAACAACTTTGTTTGAAATAAGTGGCCTCTAGGGTTATACTCAAGCAAAAAAACAAAGTAACTAGGACTTGATAGTAAATAACCATAGAACATAGTTAACATTCAATACTTTCTAGATCCCGAGGCTTCCACATGGATAGGATCCCCATTATCTCTTGGAGAACAATCTAGAGTAGGGGGGAAGTCAAGGAAACCTTCAATTTTCTCTAGTCTTTGGTCCATCAAGTGCACTAACACCTATAATTTATTCAATTAAATAGGCATCTCTTCTCTTGAAGTGTTCCTATCCACCAACACATAGCTAAACAACAACATGAGGTGTTAGTAAAGAACAACTATAATGATTGAGGTGACCCCAAGAGTGGCCTATGTTTGGAACTTGTCTTGCTACTTTGGCAAGCACTGTAGAGTTAGTAATGCATTTTTTCTCATGTGAAATGTCATATTCAACATGGGAAATTTCTTCTTGAAGGCTTGTATTATATAAAAAAAATAAAAAATTGTATTATATTGTTTAATTCTTTTTTGAAAGTTTGGTAGTGGTGAGGCTATATCATGGTCATATCCAAGAATAACATTCAAATAGAGTGGGGAATTGAATCATTGTCTTCAACATCTAGGAGTAACTTAAAAACACAGTCATCACCATTTGTCCAAAACCCATCGACATTTTTTTTGTTTACTTTTAAATTAATTTTTAATTTTTAATAAAATTTTATTAAATATTTCTTAAACTATCATAAAATATAATTAATAAATAAATCTAATTATTAATAATTTTTAGTTAAAAATATTATTAAATTTATTAAAACTATGTTAAAATTTATTTTAAAAAAATCAATCTATTATAATGAAGGATATATATTAAACAACCTAGTTATCATATAGATGTGATCATTTAATATTTTTGAATAATTTATACAATTATATTTAAATATAAAATATTGGCATAATTTAACTACTTTATAGTGTAGCTTATTAGTGATCATTCTATTCAAAAGTATTATATAAATTACTAGATTAAAGGCTCAAAGTCCAGTTGGATTAAGCCAACAAAAAAAGAATTAATAATCATTATTTTATTTTTCATTTTTTTGGTATATTTTCTGATGAATTTTTCTTAAGTATTTGGTAGGGATTTATTAGTATAGAAACAAAAATAATTCCTCAAGTAAGAGATCTAAATATAGAGGAAGATATAATCTCCATGAAAATTTGTAAAGGTATGTTAGAGATGCAAAAAAGAAGACATAAAGAAAATGATCTTATAATACTCCTTCTATAGAAGAAAAAACCTTTAGATGAAGTAGGGGATGTGTACTTTCCTTTTTCATGCACACATGTATGTCTTGAGGCATGGTTGGTTAACTCAATTGAATCCTGTCACAAGGAGTGGTTTGTGTGTATGAAAGGTACGATGGAAATGGCATTTTCCTAGGAGATTTATCGACAATCAAAACCGTAAGATGAGGAAAATTCACATTGAATCTCATGGATGGAAGGATTAAAACACTCTCTGGTGTTCTATGCATCACAGTATTGACCATATATTTGATTTCAATAATCAAGATGAGTGATGCAGGTGTAGATAAATGTTTGAAAAGAAAATGTATAGAATAGTTCAAGGAGCAATGGTATTACCAAGAGGAGTTAAGCTTTGAACTCTATATAAGATATTGAGGACTATTAGTGATGGGTGCAACAATCCCTTTGTTCCTCATAATGGAACTGAAGAAGGAAAAAATCCTATAGTATTTATAAATAAGAATATCCTATGGAATAAATAACTCGGACATAGCAGAAAGAAGGGCCATCAAGCACTACATGGTAAAGGTATGGTAAAATTTATGTATAATTACTCTCTATATTTTGATTTATATGAGCATTTCCTATACAAGAAATATAATTAGGTAACATTATCTTCTAGCAGTATGGCGAAAAAAGAAATATTGTAGTGGGTGCATAATGATGTGTTAGGAAATGTGTTGGTTCAATCACTAGGAAACCATATGCATTATGTCTCATTTATAGATGACATCTCAAGAAATACGTAAATTTATATTGTGAGGAAGAAACCTAAAGTGTTTGACAAATTTAAAAGTATATTATTCTACTATGCAAAGTAGCCTTGTTGTGATACTTGGATTGGTAACATCAGTGATTTAAGATTCTATCCTAGACTCTAGTATCACACAAAAACAACGTAGTATCATGGTGACTTTGAAGGGCCAGTGAATCATAGTGTGCATAGTGAAGCAAATCAAAGGGAGCTAGATTATCTAAAGCATGGAGCAAAGGGTTTAAATGAAGTTACAAAGATGTGGTCTTGAATAGATTGGAAGTGAGATTGACTGGAAGTTTTGGTGGATTAGTGGAAAACCTAGTGAAAAACAATTTTTTGTAGGGTAGGTGGTTGATCATGAACTTCCTCTGACTTTCCATGGAATTTTGGGAAAGCTTGAGGATTTATTTGACATGGATTATATTGGTTTGATTGAGATTTCTTCATGTGATGGAATGGAGATTGGCATACTAGTTTCTTAATTAGATCATGATGTTTCATATCTGAGAGTGGAGGGTGTGCACAGGTGGTGTTTGATCTAGGAGGACGAGTGCTAGTAGGACTGAGTTTGGTTGATGATGGAACATGTTCCACCGCAACTTAGACTGGCCTTGTAGGACATGAGGTCAGTAGTAGATTAAGTCACTGGAGATCGTGTAGACTGAGAGGGAGTCTAGCTTCAGAGGGAGTAGCCTTATGGAAGTGTTGAGGTCTTCAAGTTAAGATGAGATGATGCAAAGGAACTATAAATATTACAAAGTTAATTCTACAGAGTATGCTATAGTGATGGATGCCATATGGGCTAGTGGTGTTAGTGATGAAGTTGATGGAGACTTCCTAGTGTTGGAGGTACCTCCCTCGCTAAGAGGAAGTGTTGCTATTTGTACCTTGAGAGGTACTCCAAACCCTAGGATAGTGGGTTTTGGAAGAATTGTCACACAAAAGTGACTTGTGGATAAAGAACCCAAGTATGTGGGCTTTGTACCCAATCTCGTGGGTGTGAAACCACCAAGAGAAACCATGGTTTGACATAGGTAGGTGAAGGGGCATCTCTACAGGAGCTAGGGGCCATTTCAAGCACTTAAAAAGGATGTATCAAAATGTAGTTGTGAATTTTTATATGTGGTTGTGGGTTAATTTGTGAAGGAGAGAAGGTCGACTAGGGCTAGATTAGCCCTCTTTATAGTTCATTGGGAGCACATGTTTGTGTATAAATAAGAGTTAAGTTGATGGAATTTCAACACATCTAAGTGCAAAAATATCACAAGGAGCACATTTGTTTTGGGTCGCATATATAAGGAGCATACTTCATCAAAGATTAGAGGATTTATGGATGATTTCTAGTGATTTTGATGGTCGAGTTTGATCTATGGAGGAGGCCAAGACTTGAGGGACGAGTCTAGTTCTATTTGTGCATAGTTTTTGTGGCACATTTCCTATTTTTAGGTGCCAAGATACTCTATATGTAGGCCAAGGTAATTATGGGCAGATTGGTGAAATATTTATGTGTGGTAATATCTCCAAAAGGAGTCACATTCTTTTACAATAGTTGGATAGGAGGGCTGAAGCCTTGTACGTCCATTGGAAGGTGTCCAAAAGGCTTAAACAGCAGCTGGAAACTTGCTTAGATACCAGCGTATGGGAGAAATAGCGTAAGGGAGAAAGGCCACAATAGAGGAGGTTTTTGGAGCATTTTGGAAAGGGCTAATAGGCTAT
The DNA here is from genome assembly GCA_031772625.1 of Pinus tabuliformis. Classification (NCBI taxonomy): domain Eukaryota; kingdom Viridiplantae; phylum Streptophyta; class Pinopsida; order Pinales; family Pinaceae; genus Pinus; species Pinus tabuliformis. Next base: position 1,307,803,557 of record CM062818.1, read on the forward strand.
TAGAAGCACTAACTAAAGGATACAACATAGAGAATCCAACCCTAAGGTATGTATTGATGATGTTTTCAAGGGTGATTTGTTGGTAGAGGATAGGGTCTAGATTGGAAATTTGTATTAGAAACTCATGGACTATTGAAGGGAAGCATGAGAGTGGACCAAGTGTGGCCTAGAGTAGCACCTTAATTGACTAAGATGGCTTCTAGAAGAGGCAAAGTTGGATCAACCTAAAAATAAACTTGTGGAGGGATGTAGGGGATTTATTCAAGCCCTACAGAACAAGTCTCCTAAATGATTAAGGGATTGTTAGAAGTGGAAAAATAAGATCTCACAGGTATGATCAACTAGGAACAGTTTGTAGGCCTAGACTTGTCTTGTGAGAAGGACATCTACAACAGAAATTTGGTAGTCCTCCATACCCTAAGTTCATTATTGGAGAAGGACATTTGATAGTGATAATGAGAAGCCCTCCAGCCCTAAGTGTGTCTTCATTGGGAAACATAGGAATGCACTAGTGGGAAGAAGGTCCTAAAAGAGATGAGGAGTAGCAGTGGGGGGTTGAGAGTTGTGAACAAATCTACAAGAATCTTAACGTGTTAATGTCTTGAAGGACTAACGATCAACTAGAGAGTATTTGGAGACAATTTTAGTGACCTAATGGGGTTGGTTCATTAATAGAGGCATATTAGAGTTGTTGCAAATCTGGAACTGAAAGATAAGGCAAATGTGTACAAGGTATGACAAATGCAACTGTGAGGAGCTCTACAACGTCTAGAAATTCAAAGTAATTTGTAAGGGTAGATTGGTTTTCAAAAGACTCAAAGTAAGCCCTAGTTGTTGTTATCTTGTATCAAAGGATGTATGAGGGTCATTATCTGTAGTATGGGAGCCCTAGACTATTGTATTATCAATTTGTTAATATAATGAAGTTGGGTTGTAAAAAATTGTAAATAGTTTTCTATATTTGTTCACATGTTAATTTACTACTATATATTATTCCACTGTGAAAATTAGTCTTATTGTGATACTTGGATTGGTAGTAAGATTTTATAATAGACTCCAGTATTATATAAAAAAGTAGTATGGTTTGGTAAAAAAAGCCTAAACATCTCATGGTAAATGGCTATGATGCCTATGCACACATTCCAAATAAAACTAGGTCTAAACTATATATCTTTATTGGCTATAAAGATGGTTTAAAAGGTTATAAGATTTGGAACATAGAAAGTAAGAAGATTGTGTATAGTTGAGATGTAGTATCTAGAGAAATCAAATATAGTTTAAAATAGGAAGTCCTTCCAAGGGAGATAAAACCAAAGAAGATAGAGTTTGAATTGAATGATGATGTATCAAAATCTACAGAAAAGAACAAAATTGATAGAAGAAGAACCATATATTTCATTATTGGTAAGATCAAATAAGGAAAGAAGGGTGGGTGCAAGAGAATGAGTGTGTGTGTGTGTGTGTATATATATATATATATATATACATCTTGTGGTGTGCTTCAATTAGCAATACCGAACATTAGGCTCTTATTGATCTATCAATCAATTTGTATAGGGTAGGGGAAAAAATGTAATGATGAATTTTAATGTAATGACTTAGTCTTCAAGTATGTTGTGGATAAGAAGTTAATACTTCTTAATGATTCTTAGCATAAACTAAGGATTTAAAGGAAGATAGTTGTCAAAAGCCTCATCTATGAATATGAGAGCTCCCTCTCCTCCCAAATTGTTGTAATTGTTGGGATCATTGTGCCATAATGCAATATTTCCACGAATCTTTGGTGGAAAATTTTAAGTATCTTTTTCTTGGTTATTCTTCATAATATTAAGATAATATTGTGATAATTCAATATTGCTAGAAGACTATCAATGTCAATCCATTTTAAGGGAAACATTGTCACTTGGAGGGAGACATCTAGGATAAATGTATCACCTCTCCTTTGTTGGTGTGAGGTATGCATTAAATTACCTTATTTAGTCATACCCTAGAGTTTCCTCAACAAGGGTTTTGATTTTATTCCATTCCATAATTAATCATGTGGTTGAATACTTCTCCTCGGAGGGATCCATTCTAGTAGGTCTTGGTTTCACAAATTGTCTTGATTAGATAACATATTAATTTAACCTCTTAGGGTACCATCCTCTTGTCCTAATCCACAAGCACTAGATAACCAACTTAAGAGGGGCATTCATATTGACCCCATTAAGCCTCAACGGAGATGAGCCATTAACCCTAAAGCCAAAAACCAACCATTTTAAAAAAAAAATTCAATTTCTTGTCTTTTTATTTATTTATGTTATTAAAAAATCCACAAAAATAGAAAACAAAAAAAATAGAAATCCCTTTGTGGATAAAGATCCTATTGGATTCTTTATCCACAAGTCACTTTTGTGTGCTAATTCTTCCAAAACCCACTATCTTAGGGTTTGGAGTACCTCTCAAGGTACAAATATCTACACTTCCTCTTAGCAAGGGAGGTACCTCCAACACTAGGAAGTCTCCATCAACTTCATCACTGACACCACTAGCCCATATGGCATCCATCATTGCAGTATACTCTGTAGAATTAACCTTGTAATATCGATAGTTCCTTTGCGTCATCTCATCTTAACTTGAAAACCTCAACACTTCCATAGGGCTACTCCCTCTGAAGCTAGACTCCCTCTAAGTCTACACGGTCTCCAATGACTTAATCTAATACTGACCTCATGTCCCACAAGGCTAGTCTAAGTTGTGGTGGAACATGTTCCATAATCAACCCAACTCAGTCCTAGTAACACTCGTCCTCCTGGATCAAACACCACATGTGCAGACACTCCACTCTCAGTTATGAAACATCACGATCTAATGAAGAAACTAGCCCACTAATCTCCATTCCATCACATGAAGTAATCTTGATTAAACAAATATGATCCATGTCAAATAAATCCTCGAGCTTTCCCAAAAATCCATGGAAAGTTAGTGGAAGTTCATGATCAACCACCTACACTACAAAAAACTGTTTTTCACCAGGTTTTCCACTAATCCACCAAAACTCCCAGTTAATCTCATTTCCAATCTATTCGAGACCATATCTCCATGACTTCATTTGAACCCTTTGCTCCATGCTTTAGATAATCTAGCTCCCTTTGAGCTGCTTCACTATGCACACTCTGATTCACTGGCCCTTCAAAGTCGCTCTGACACTATGTTGTTTTTACGTGATACTAGAGTCTAGTATATAATCTTAAATCACTAATGTTACCTATCCAAATATCACAAAAAGGCTACTTTGCATAGTAGAATAATATACTTTTAAATTTGGCAAACACTTTAGATTTCTTCCTCACAAAATAAATTTACATATTTCTTGAGAATTCATCTATAAATAAGACATAATGCATATAGTTTCCTAGTGATTGAACCAACACATTTCTGAACACATCATTATGCACCCACTACAATATTTATTTTTTTTCCATACTGCTAGAGGATAATCTTACCTAATTATGTTTCTTGTATAGGAAATGCTCATATAAATCAAAATATAGAGAGTAATTATACATACATTTTACCATACCTTTACTATGTAGTGCTTGAAGGCGCTTCTTTCTGTTATGTCCCATTTTTTTATTCCATAGCATACTCTTATTTCTAAATATTATAGGATTTTTTCCTTCTTTAGTTCCATTATGAGGAACAAAGGGATTGTTGCACTCATCACTAATAGTCCTTCTCAATATCTTACATAGAGTTCAAAGCTTAACTCCTTTTGGTAATACCATTGCTCCTTGAACTATTATATACATTTTCTTTTCAAACATTGTTTTTACACCTGCATCACTCATATTGATTATTGAAATCAAATATATGGTCAATACTGTGATGCGTAGAACACCAGAGAGTGTTTTAATCCTTCCATCCATGAGATTCAATGTGAATTTTCCTCGCCTTATGGTTTTGGTTGTTGATAAATATCATAGGAAAATGTCATTTCCATCGTACCTTTCATACACACAAACCACTCATTGTGACGAGTCATATGAGAAGATTCAATTGAGTTAACCAACCATGCCTCAAGATCTACATGTGTGCATGAAAAAAGGCAAGTACACATCCCCTAATTCATCTAAAGGTTTTTTCTACATCTCCAACATACCTTTACAAATTTTCTTGGAGATTATATCTTCCTCTAGATTTAGATCTCTTACTTGAGGAATTAATTTTTGTTTCTATACTAATAAATCCCTATTGAATACTTGAGAAAAATTGATTAGAAAATGTACCAAAAAATTAAAAAATAAAATAACGATTATTAATTTTTTGTTGTTGGTTTAATCCAATGAGACTTTGAGCCTTTAATCTAATAATTTATATAATACTTTTGAATAGAATGATCACTAATTAAGCTACACCATGTGAGCTACACTATAAAATAGTTAAATTATGCCAATATTTTATATTTAAATATAATTATATATATTATTCATAAATATTAAATGATCACATCTATATGATAATTAGGTTGTTTAATATATATATTTCATTATAATAAATTGATTTTTAAAAAAATAACATTTTAACATAGTTTTAATAAAGTTAAGAATATTTTTAACTAAAAATTATTAATAATTAGATTTTTTTATTAATTATATTTTATGATAATTTAAGAAATATTTAATAAAATTTAGTAAAAATTAAAAATTAATTTAAAAGTAAACAAAAAAAATGTCGCCGGGTTTTGGATAGATGGTGATGAATGTGTTGTTAGGTTACTCCTACATGTTGAAGACAATGATTCAGTTCCTTGCTCTATTCAAATGTTATTCTTGGATATGACCATGATATAGCCTCAACACTACCAAACTTTCAAAAAAAAATTAAACAATATAATACAATTTAATTTTTTTTAATAATACAAGCCTTCAAGAAGAAATTTCCCATGTTGAATGTGACATTTCACATGAGAAAAAATGCATTACGAACTCTAAGGTGCTTGCTAAAGTAGCAGGACAAGTTCCAAACATAGGCCACTTTTGGGGCCAGCTCAATCATTATCGTTGTTCTTTACTAACACCTCATGTTGTTGTTTGGCTATGTGTTGGTGCATAAGAACACTTCAAGAGAAGATATGCTTCTTTAATTGAATGAATTATAGGTGTTAGTGCATCAATGGACCAAAGATTAGAGAAAATTGAAGGTTTCCGTGACTTGCCCCCTGCTCTAGATTGTTCTCCAAAAGATAATAGGGATCCTATCCATCTGGAAGCCTCAAGGTCTAGAAAGTATTGAATGTTAACTATGTTTTGTGGTTATTTACTATCAATTCCTAGTTACTTTGCTTTTTGGCTTGAGTATAACCTAGAGGCCACTTATTTCAGACAAAGTTGTTGGGTTTTTGGTACACTATTACTAAAAATTTTGTGTGGCTCTTAAAGAAAAATAAATTTTATGCCTCTCCTAGTTTCCCTAGTGGAAGTTCAAGACACATTTCTATTTATTATAGTTATTAGAAATAATGAAAAAACTTGTAATTAGAAAAAAAAATAATTACAAATAAGAAATAAATTACAATAAATTTTATTATGACCTACATGTGTAATTCTTTGGGTGTTGAACCTTTAGTTGACATCTATCCATTTTATTTCATTGAGACACGCATTCAATAGGTTAGTATGAGAAAGATGTATAATTTCTTTTGTGCTCAACCTTGAGATACATCAGTACCTCAACCATAAATATTTCTAGATTCTGAACTCCTCACCACAATTTTTTTTCCTTTGGAGTATTTCTAGTTTATTTCACTAAAATTGGATTTTAGTTAAACTCGAGTTTGTGTGTGTATAGGGTTCAAATTTGAATTCATCATTACCCTCTAAGAACCCTTTAGCCTCTGATAGAGGGGTATACAAATTTTCCCATATAAATGAAATAAAAATATAATGTTGCTTATCATAGTTGCAAATAAAACCATTTCTAATTTACTTTATAATACGTTTTACCCGTTATATATTTTTAAACCATTATAAAAATGAATTATAGCAATTTTTCTCCATATCTTGATAATTTATTACACTTGTGTCTTAGTAATGGGAATTGAAGATCAAAACTTTGGTTGTGGTGAAATATTTTGTTATTCGTAGATAAAAGCAATTTCAATTCCAATCAACACCCTACATTGTTAATGTTTGGACTCAAAAATGCAAATTGTCTTACATCCTACTCTTCCATTGCATTTACTACTTTCTTAGCTTTCTTGCATTATTTACTACTTTCTTAGCTTTCTTTCATTTATGAATATCGCCAGCGTGTTTTGTTTATGCCTATTTATTTTGAAGACATGAGAACAAACATTGGAGATTAAAATTGATTAAATCGAGCTATGATTCCTTATTATCCCATTTTCAATGTTCATTCGTTTTTGTTGATTAGAAATAATGTGAGTTATATGTTATTTTGCAACTGGTGTCATGCATAGGAATGCACATGTGCACTAATCATTGACTTCATAATTGTTATGGAAAAATATTCTTGTAATTTATATTTATTTTATGGAAAATTTTGTTGTTGTTGGTTTGGTTTTAAATAGTTGTTTATTTTTTCTTTATTGGAGATTACAACGATATCTATGAAATAATAGCCCATGGGGCTTTGGATTGATGGTGAATGGGTGCACTATTAAGGTACTCCTTGCGATAGGGCACTGGTTCAAATCCCTTGTGGGTGCTTACCTACCAAAAAAAAAAATATCTATAAAATAATACTATATCTTTATTTTTATCCTTTTTAAGTCATTGTGAACAATTGAGTCTTGTAAAGAAGAAAAATATTTATTTTTATCCTTTTAAAGTCATTGCAATTATGTGAACAATTGAGTCTCGTAAAGAAGAAAAATAATTTCATTGTATTGAGGAATGATATCCATATTAGATGAAAAGGTAAATGATCACAACTTAACACAATAAAAATTGTGATGTGCGAGATATACATTAAATTTTAAAATATTTTCTATTTCTATATAAAAATAATAATTTATTTTAATTTGTGAATATTAAAAAGCCAAAATGTAATTAATCTTTTAATTTGAAATGTGAACTTTCCCTTCAAATTTAATGCCTATAAAATTCCTCAGCGTTAAAAACCCAATCTAGCGAGTGTTAAGGGATTGAGGCAATGGTGACCTTTGCATCGAGCAAATTAAAGTACCCTTATCCTCCACGGGAACAAGACCTTCAGGGTTAAACCTCCATGAATAATGTGATTTAAAGCTAGCTGTTAAACCTTGATGATCTCATTCAAAACTAGCTGTTAAACCTTGATGGTCTCTAGCTTTCAATTCAGTTTTACCGGAGTTCCATTAACCTTGTTAACTGGAGTTTGCATGCATGCCTTTTACTTCAAAAACCTTACTCGTTCACTAGAGTTTGCATGCATGTCTACCAATTGCTAAGGGGATTGTAGCCCTTGCATCCGGGGAAATTAAAGTTCCCTTGATCCTCCATGTGTCCCTCAAACGACTGCAAGAAAACCTTCAAAGTTAACCATGAAAATCCTCTGCATCTCTGTTGAAATTGTAATTTCAACTGCCGTGCAGCATTTAATTCCTGAAAAATGCTGAGCCTTTCCCGCACCGCTTTTCACAAGTTGATGGTATTTTCTCAAACGGCAGCGATAACATCCATCGATTGACACGTGGCCACAACAGTTTTGGAAAACAACTTTTTTCCCGGAGCATAAAGATCGGTAAGAAGAGGCCATGCGATATTGATTGCAACCGTCCGATTGAAAGCAAGGTTGATGTCCGTCCGATTGAAACCAAAGTTGCGCATAGGCTTACACCATGGACATAATGTGAAGTTTCATTTTGACCGCCGATTTTATCAGTAAAATATTTAATGAAATTTACTACGGGGTTGGTAAATGTAGGTAAGCTTTTAATTTTATTGTTTTTTATTATGTACGAGAGTATGGCAACAAGTAAATGTGATGTCATTTGTTTTTATGTTGAATATGTTTTGAAATATACGTAGAAGTGTAAAAAAAGCAGAATATGTAGGTTTTGTTGTTCAGTGAAAAACAAAAAAAAGGGAATGCGCAGCAGCGCGAAGGTAATTTTGGTTTTTGTTGAATATGAGATGTAATGGGAAACGCAGCCGCGCGTGAGCATGTAGTAAGATTTTTGTTTACACACAACAGTGTGAAAATATACAGCTGAGACAGAGTAATTTGTTTTATGAGAGACAATGAAGGTTCTTGGAACTACATTTGAAGCGTTCCTGGTGTAATCCCTCTGTAAGAGGAAGAAGTTTGTAACAGGCAGTATTTATTAATGAATATAAAGTTTTTATGTGTGTGAAAAACTCTGTTCTTCTTCAGCAAACAATTTTAAGCTTCCCTATGTTAAGATCCTGTGTTAAAACAGAGCATTTTTTCTGTTCCGTTTAGTAATTTTGTTTGGAATTACAAAAAATTCCCAACAATCTCCCTGAATAATCTAATTCAAACTAGTTATTAAACCTCGAGTATTTCTAACATTCATTTAAGCTACAGAGTGTAAACGTGCTTGCAACACCAACTTTCTTTGGATGGCCAATATTTTTCTTCTTACCATTTTGCCAAATTTAATTGCCACCGCGATTCTCTTCGTACGTGAAGAGATTCCCCCGAAATTATATCCAATCTCCACGCATCCCTTTTCTAGAAAAAGCTTCGATAATACTTTTCCATATCAATAGTTTAAGTGATTATCCTGTAAATTTAGTTTACTTCCAGTGGTGAGAGGAAATAATATGAAGTTTTCTAACGATTATGATGTAAATTTATTTTAATGTGAGTAGTGAAAAGAAATACTTGGTATCTTCTTCTTAAGATTCTTATAAGTAACCTATCAAATTCTTTAAACACTTTCTAATGATAACAAAGTGCCCACTATTTTATTGTGCGAGTTTAAAAAAAAACAACTGTAATGACAATTCAGAAGAATAATGTCACTCATTTGCGCTAGAATCCCCTCATGTTTGATATTTACAAAATTCCCCGCTTTTTGTTTTGTGCTTCTACGATGATGCAGTTGTCAGTTGTCGATGTTGCCATTCTCAGTGTCAAAGAAAATGAAAAGGTACAACACAACTGCCTTTATCCATAACATAGTGCTACTGCGTTCGCTTTGTAAGTGAAAGGTACAAATCGAAAGGTCGGGAGGTCAATCGTTGCTGGGAGCTTAGAAGTCTGAAGTGGAAAGATGAGTTCCGTGCAGAATCACAGACTTGCCCAAGCTGCTAACACTGGTGATCTGGAACAATTCTTTTACCGGCACTTGGAAAAAACCAAAAGCTCATTTCCATGAACGCCTCAGGCAAACGTCTGGTAGGGCCGATTCCGCGGGGTCTCTGCGCGGCACGTAGCCTTGCAAAGCTCATTCTATTCAACAACAGACTCACAGGTGAAATACCTTCGGGTCTAGCTCGTTGCTCGACACTGTGGCGCACACAGCTCGAATCGTGAAATACTTTGAGTTCGCCTCCTTTCGCCACAGCCAGCTGAGCTCCTGATGCATTACTATACGCCATGAGATGAAACTGATTAACAATTCCCGAATTTGAAATTAAAATATCTAGAATTTGAGCGGGCGTTTTCAAAATTCAAATGACTATCGCATTAATGCAAGTCCTGCAGCTCGCGAGTCACATCAGTGTTTTCCGGTGGAAGCTGGAGTCCTTTCCCGGCCGAAGGGCTATCCCGTTACATGCCCATGCATGCATGGTGAATTTGCTAGGCGATTGCTGGCCGACTTGAGGTCCCATCATAGTACTCTTAAACTGCATTGAATACCCAATAGCATAGCAAATATTGCTTGCCGATACAATAATGATGTACAGTCCAATTAACCTCACAATTTATCCAAATGGTGGTCGGAGGCATGCAATGATTGTCTGATATAATAATGATGTATAGTCCAATTAACCAAACTGTGGTCGGAGGCACATAAAAAATTAATTGTGTTCTGCAAGAGTAATGAGTTTAATTTGCAACCCATACTGTGCAATCTTTTTTTTTGTTTGCAAAAATATTATTCCAATGGTAATAATTGAAAAAACATTAAATGAAATTAATGTGTATATGAAACAATATGGTTTGAAATTATTATAATATATTTAATTATTTTCATATTATTATTAAATTAATAATATGACAAATATAATTTATATAATTTTATTATTTAATTTAATTTAATAATATTTATATTCATATTAAATTAATATAAATTAATATTTATATTTAAGTTAAATTAGCTTAAATTTAATTTATATGAAAAATTAAGTTTATGAGAAAAAATTTAGGCATAAATCACATGATTTTACATTTGTCGACCCGTTTCGAACCAACCAATGTGGTTCATCGTCAGGACAAGTTGAAGAATCAGATCTAGGCTGCAAGTTAAATAATTAGAGCAAGACCTCCAACGACTATATTTGACCAGGCAACGGTTAAATTGACCAACGGCTAGGCTGCAAGTTAAATAATTAGAGCAAGACCTCCAACGACTATATTTGACAAGGCAACGGTTAAATTGACCAACGGCTAGAATCAGATCTAGGCTGCAAGTTAAATAGTTAGAGCAAGACCTCCAACAGCTATATTTGACCAGGGAATGGTTAAACTAACCAACGGCTAATCTTGACTTGGAAACGGCTAGCAGGATAGGACCAAGGGAAAGGAGAACACCTTAATTAAAAATTAAAATAAGTTAAAGTTAAGTTAAATTAACCATTTCAAATTTGTTTTAATTTTAGAGTTTAATAAAAAGAAAACCTGTTGTTAGGATTGTTATAAATAAATTTAAGTTTAATATAGTAAGAATTTATAATTTAATTTTATTAGTTGTTTATTCATTTATTAATTTGTTTATATATATATATAAATATATATATATATATATATATATAATTAATATATAAATAAATAAAATAAATAAATAAAAATAAAAAATAAAAATAACGATATTGCGAGTAGATTGCAGCCGTTGGATCTACCCGCGCTAGATCCAATGGCCCAGATCTTTTCTCTGCTACAATGTCGCTCCCGCCCTGTTTTTCGTCAATTTTCCTGTGTAAAGTGATTTTTCATCTTATATAGGGAAAAAGGGGCTTTTTCACATATTCTCAGTCTGCGCCCGTGCGCACTCCATCTTCAAAGGATGCAGATCATTTCTCAGCCCATTTTTTATCGCTCCAGCCCAAATAAGCTCCAGACTTCAAGATTTTTGCCTCAGCAAGCCATCAGTGAACAGTCCTCCGCCATTTTTGCAGTTTTTCTTCATTTTTGTTGATATTTTGATCGGCCAGCGCTGAAACACCTCTTGAGCATGCAGAAAGCCACAGAAAGCGCAACAACAGTCAAATCTCACCATAAAGTGGTGGGCAGGGGCGTTTTAGCAGCGAAAAGTGTATCAGTTGAGAGAAAGAGGCCCGATTCAGTGAAAGAGTATCAGTTCAGCCGAGAATCAAAGTGTATCAGTGGAAGACTTTAATTTCAAAGCAGATCAGCAATAAAGAGCCCCCAACAAAGTCAAAGAGTATCAGTGATGGAGTTTAAAGCCATTAAGGCTCACCAGAACAGATTAATGAGCAGTAAAGCCACCTAAGGGCAGCGCTGCAGAGCCCAAAACACAGTTATGGCCAAATGAACAGCGCAGAGCTCAAAGGACGCATATGAGCTCATTTTTTATGCTGCTGCCTCCAGCGCAGCATTAGATAGATATTTTTTGCATTTATTTCAGTAGAAGTTAGGTTAAACAGAGTGATTTCCTCAGATCTGCTATCAGATCTGTTTTTGTAGATATTTTGCCTATATATACCACCCTGAGCTATGTAATAAGGGTTGGTTGGTTGATAACCTCATTCTAGACTTGCGTTGTATACTTTGAGAGCTTTTATGAACAAAGATTGTTGGAATGCCTTGTTTTTGAACTGTATGGTGTGGATTTGATGGTTGAAGAGCTGATTACAAAATTCTAGTGCTTCTTCATGGATCAATAAGTCTTTCTCCCTTGTTTTCAGTTTCTATGTATGCTATATCATCTATATGTCATGATCTAAGTTGCAGGAAGAAAGGATAGCTCAGAAGTTACTTAGTTGTACTCTGTGCTCAATTCCTGTTATTTCTCTATGTTTTCTTCTGAATTAGTTATAAATATGAATACTTCACTGCTCATATTTGCACTAGTTCCTTCATATATGAATGTTGTTTAGGAATTCTTGATTGCTCCTATATAATGTTCACTCACCTTCCCTCTGTTAGCATAATGAAAGCTACTTGACTACCTTTCATTCACTGACCTCCATTTCATCCTTGTTTCAGCTTGAATATTGGTCCATGTGTAGCTATCCTGCTCTGTATTCCTCTTTTACCAAAGAAAACACACCCAGCAGCCCTTAATCCTTGAATCCATGCCCAATGGTCTGAACTTCTCATACTTTGCATGCCAACTCTGTCTGAATCATCATCCATCCCACCAAACTCAAACAAAACCCAAGAACATCATAACTAGCCTAAAATCAACCCAAAACAAAGCTAAATTATAAAGAGAGAGACCTCTCTGATTGCAGGTAGGCTAGGACCTGCAATCCAAATATTGCTTTGTGGTTACCTTGGCCGTATCCCCAATGAGCTAGGGGGACAACCTGAGTGATAACATCATTGGCGACTCCGCTGGGGAGATCTTCAGAAAATTCCAAAAAACAACCTAGAAGCTAGCTCCTAAGAAGAAATCTCATCATACAAGGTCAAATCCAGACCCAAATCCCCCAGCTGTTTTTGAAAATCCAAATTTAATCCCAAGGAACCTCAAGAAACTAGAGCGAAAAAAGGATTTTGCTGATTCTAGTCCTGAAACAATTCAGCAAGGCTATATTCCTATTCCAACCCCTGCTAAGGTTTCATTCCATCCTCATACCGCTCCAACTTCTCCTAGTTCTTCATCCACCTCTCAAAGTACCTCTTCCACTCCTCCATTCACTGCACATACTCCTATTATCCCATCTGTTCCAGTCGTTCCATTTATCCCTGCTGTTCCATTTATACCTGTAAATATGGCTAATAGATATGCTCCTTTACAGTTACCAGCAAATCCAGGGGCTATGCCTCAGGATTATCAGACCAAAATCACATATTTTGATGGAACTGGTTCTCACACAGCCCTACAACATACCAAGAAAATGCAAGATTACTTTGAAAACTATGAAATAGATGATGATGGTGTGAGAATGAAGATTTTTGTCCAAAGTTTAACAGGAGATGTAAGGCCTTGGTTTAGAGCACTTCCCGTGAATTCCATAGCTGATCCAGAGGCCCTATACCAAACATTTATCAATAGATCGGAAAAGAAAAAAGATCCACTGCACATTCTATCTGAGTATGACACTATCAAAAGAGGCCCTCAAGAGGTTGTCTTAGACTATTGTGCAAGATTCAACAATGTTTACAATGCTATTCCACAAAACCTTAGGCCTCCACCTGACCTAGCTTTATACAAATTCCCTGATGGTTTTGATTCGGACATGGCTTATCAGTTAAGGGAAAGAGCTCCTCATAGCTTAGCAGAGATGCAAAATGTAGCTGTTAGTGTGGAAGCAAACCTGATAGCTAAGAGAAATAGAGCAAGAGCCGAAAGAAGAACTACCTTTAAAGAAGAACCTTCAGCAATTGAACAAAAACTAGATGCAATCATCAATAGCATGCATATTCCTGGAGATAGAGTGGGAACTGTTGAAAGAAAAACATCATGGGATGGACAACAAGGTAATACTAATAGAAACCCAAATTTTAGAAAAAACCAAAACCCAAATGTTGGAAGGGCTAGCCCCGACCATGATATAAGACCTCCTTTTCAAGAAGCTTATGCTGAAGCATCCACATCTAATGAACCAATAGAGGACACTCATATCAACTTGATGGGTTTGAAGAGTAAGCAACAAGTTTTTCTAACCCAAGAAGACCAAGATGATCATGATATTAATCAATTTCAGACTAAATCTGGAGAGTCATTTGACTTTAGAGAAGGTTATAATGATGCAGAAATTTATGAGGTCCACAAGCAATACAAATTGAGGACCAGAACCATTGATGTGCCTGAAAATACCAAGCCAAAGGATACCAAACAGCCCAAGAAGATAAAAGACAAGGCTGTTTTCACAGAAACTGCTGATAAAACAGACCCAAACCCAAAAGAGGTGACCATAGAGGATGTAACAGACATGCAGCCCTCTAAAAATCAGCCTTTTGTATCCTTTCCCTCAAAAGAAAATTCAAACAGCACTCCTGAAAGCCTTCCCAAAACAGAAATATCTCAAAATAAAACTGATAATCAAGAGCAAATCGCTGAAAATGCAGTTGAAAAAGGAAAATCTGCCAGTCACAATACTAAGAGCCAATCAGAGAAACCATTTGATTTAGAGGCAGAAATCAGCAAGTTAAAGATATCAATTCCCCTCTCTGAACTTGCCAAACATGATAAATATAGGCAGCAAATCAAAAGATCGCTGCAAATGCCAGAGAACAGGGATGATGTTAATGTCCTAGATGATCAGCCTGAGCTGCTTTTCGGTCCTGAAGTCGATGGCAAATCAGCAAATGGAGCTGTTCTACCCTTTTATGTGAGCTTACACATCCATGATAAAGTCTTACACAATGCTATGTTTGATTCAGGTGCTTCACACAACCTAATGCCCAAAGCTGTAATGGAGAAGCTAAACCTTGATATCACTAGGCCATACAAAGACTTATTCTCATTTGATTCTAGTCAAGTCAAGTGTTTAGGCTTAATCAAAGATTTATGTGTGTCCCTAGTTCAATATCCAAACAAAACAATCCTAATGGACGTGGTGGTAGCTGACATTCCACCCAAATATGGCATGTTGTTATCAAGATCTTGGGGAGCCAAACTCCAAGGATCTTTGCAATTAGACCTCTCCTATGCCACTATTTCAGTCTTTGGGCAACCAAAGAGACTGTATAGAGAAACATTGATGAAATATGTGGTGAGCAGTGAGGAAAAGCCCCAAAACTTTCCTATCTATTCAATCCATTCTGATATGGATTCTTTTATCTTGTTTAATGATGATAGCTGCCCTCCGACTGATGATAGGCCTATGGCTTTAGAGCAAGAGATATGCACAAATGAAGAATCGGTTGCCCAAAACATAGAAGCTGTTAAAACAATTAATGCAACCAGCACACAAGACACACAACATGAAACAGAAAACTCAAATCTGCCCACTCCAAAAATGATTACAACTCCCAATACTGACCACAAGCAAGGAATCCTATGGTATTTAGAGTTTGATGGGTCAATGAATAAACTAGGAGCAGGGGCAGGAGTTTGGATCCACAATAGGCAAACCAACCATGCTGAGGGTCATGCCTATAGATTGAATTTCAAATGTACCAATAACATGGCAGAGTATGAAGCCCTCCTCTTAGGTCTTAAGCTGATTAGAGATCTAGGAGCCACAAAGGTATCAATTCTAGGGGATTCAGACCTGATCATTCAGCAAATGAAAGGAAACTTTGTCACTAATGATAATAGGCTGAGAGCTTATAGAAATGCTGCCATTGAAATACTCAATACCTTCACAGAATCCCAGCTTACTAAAATTTCAAGAAGCCATAACTTACATGCGCACAGTCTAGCAACCTTTGCTAGCACTTGCAAGCTGCCCTTTGAGCCAAATCACCATTTTACTGCTGAAATAAAACACAGGCCTGCTGTCCCAAACAATATCAAAGACTGGCAAGTGTTTGAGAATGATGCACAAATCAATAATTTCCTCACTTTACAGCAATAATTTTCAGGCCTAAACATTGATGAGGATGCCATGAGTGATCCACAACAAGCAGTAAACGAAAATCAGCAGACTATATCAGCTGAAACAGCCAATCAAATGTTGCGCCCAACCATTTTTGATAACAAAAACATGCAAGAGCTGAAACAAATGAAATTTGATGAAATAGCTGAAGCAGAGGCTGAAATTATTGAATTAAAAGACAACTTTCTGCCCACGGGCCTGACTCCCTTAGAAGATATCTTTGATGCAAACGATATCCCCAAAAAGCCAAAAATGCAACCCTTAAACGCTGCAATTGAAGACTGTAATATTGGGACAGCAGAGAGGCCCAAAATGATAAAGCTGTCCAAATCTGTGCCTGCTGATCAAAAGCCAAAATATGTTGACCTGTTTAAAGAATTCCAAGATGTTTTTGCATGGAGTTATGAGGACCTCAAGTCCTATGACACTTCAGTGATTCAACATACCATTCCCTTAAAACCAAATCAAAAGCCTTTCAAACAGAAGTTAAGAAGAATCAATCCTATGCTTCTCCCCTTGATTGAGAAAGAAGTAAAGAGAATGTTTGAGGCTGGGATTATTGCACCCCTTAGATTTTCAGAATGGGTATCCAACCTTGTGCCCACAAGAAAGAAAACAGGTGAGATTAGATTATGTGTTGATTTAAGAAATTTGAACCAAGTCTCCCTTAAAGACCACTACCCATTGCCAAAAATGGACCATATTCTACAAAGAGTAGTGGGGTCTTCAAGAATTTCATTACTTGATGGATTCTCAGGTTTCAATCAGATATTAGTTCACCCGGATGATCAAGACAAGACAGCCTTTACAACACCGTGGGGAACCTTTAAGTATGTTAAAATGCCTTTCGAACTAAAAAATGCAGGTGCTACCTTTCAAAGGGCAATGGACATAGCTTTTGCCAAGGAGATCCATGATTTCTTGGTAGTTTACCTTGATGATCTAACTCCATTCTCAAAATCTGATCAAGAGCACCTAAAACATCTAAGGCAAGTGTTCCTAACTTGTAGGAAGTATGGAATATCATTAAATCCTAAGAAATCCCTCTTTGGTCTAGAAGAAGGCAAATTGCTAGGCCATATCATTTCAAAAGATGGCATTAGAATAGACCCAGAAAGGATTCAAGCCATTCTTCAAGTCCCCTATCCAAGAAACATCAAAGAGCTCCAAGCTTTCTTAGGAAAGATCAATTTCCTAAGAAGATTTATCCCCAACTTGGCCGAGCTGATAAGATTGCTAAACAACATGTTAAAGAAAGATTCCAAAGTAAAATGGACTTTAGAAGCCAAGCAAGCCTTTGAGGGCATAAAAGCAGCCTTAACCCAAACACCAGTCCTCACAAGTCCTCAGTTTGATAGAGATTTCATCATTTTTTCCTTTGCATCTGATCATACCATAGCTGCTGTCCTTTTACAAAAAGATGACAAGGGAAATGAAAATCCCATTGCTTTCTTTAGCCGATCCCTTAGAGATGCGCCCTTAAAGTATCAAATCATGGAAAAGCAGGCATATGCCCTTGTTAAGGCCATTAAAGATTTCAGAGTTTACATTTTATACTCCCATGTGATTGCTTATGTTCCAAGTGCTGTTGTAAAAGACATATTAACACAAGAGGGAATTGAGGGCAAAAGAGGCAAATGGATTGCCAATATCCTTGAATATGACATTGAGATAAAGCCCACTAAACTGATAAAGGGACAAGGTCTAGCCAAACTGATGACTGAAACCAATTTTCAAGCCCTAGACATAAATGAACTGGACAATGAACAAGAGCTGGCGACTCCACAGATCAATGAATCCTTCTTATTATCACCTTGGTATGCTGATATTTGTTTTATATTATTAAACCTGCATGCTCCTCCAGGGTTGTCCAGAACCAAAAAGAGATTTTTAAAAATGAAAGCATCAAAGTTTTGTGTCTTAGATAGTGCCCTGTTTTGGAAAAATCATGAAGGAATATTGCTTAATTGTTTAACAATGAATGAAACTGATAATGTTATGAAGGAGTTTCATGCAGGGGACTGTGGAGGGCACTTATATTGGAAGTCTACTGCTGATAAGATATTAAGGGATGGTTTCTATTGGCCTTCCCTCTTTACCGATGTCAAGAAGTTTGTTGTTTCATGCCACAAATGCCAGATCTTTGAAGGCAAAAGAAAGCTGCTTCCCTTGCCCCTTAAGCCCATTTCAACTGAGAAACCTTTCCAACAATGGGGTTTAGACTTCATTGGTGAGATTCACCCATCATCCTCAGCCCAGCACAAGTGGATTTTAACAGCCACAGATTACTTTACCAAGTGGATTGAGGCCATACCTTGTAGGCAAGCCAATGATTCAACCATCATCCAATTCCTTGAAACCAATATCCTGTCTAGATTTGGCTGCCCTGAAAAAATCATTACAGACAACGCTGCTGCCTTTAAATCCAAGAAAATGATCAGTTTTTGCCACAAATACCACATTACCTTAGGTCACTCCATAGCCTATTACCCTCAAGGTAATGGCTTAGCTGAATCATCCAATAAAAGCCTCATCAACATCATCAAGAAAGTCTTAGAGGAGAATAAGAAGAATTGGCACAAGAAGCTTGTAAATGCCCTATGGGCAGATAGATTGACAACCAAGAGATCCATTGGGACAAGCCCATATGAGTTAGTCTATGGCATGGAGGCAAGATTCCCTTCATCTTTGGGAGTCCCTGTGATCAAGCTGCTGCAAGAGACTCAAGCAGAGCCAAATGATATCCAAAGGAGAATAAATCAAACTATCCATCTACAGCAAACAAGAGAGCAAGTCTATCACAGAAGTCAGATTTTACAAGAGAAGCTAAAGAAGGTGTTTGATAGAAGGACCAAGGCCGAAGATTTCTTTATTGGAGACAAAGTGTTAAGATGGGACTCAAGAAGAGAGGACAAAGGAAAGCATGGCAAATTCGACTTCCTGTGGAGAGGCCCCTTTATCATTCATGCTGTGCAAGGCAACAATACATATTTCCTCAAAAGTTTGGATGGCAGCGCAGCTGAAGAAGGCCTTGTTAATGGCCGAATGCTTAAGCACTATCATGATCCCTTTTAATGAATATAACGCAACTGTGTATTATATTTGTACATTAATATTTGTATTTTTCAGCATTTTCTTTTACAGCAGGCCGATAAAGGAAAAAACGCAGCAAAGTTTTGAAAACAGAACCAAAGCAAATGCACCATTTTTATCCTTTTTTGAACTTAATCTCAAAAGAAGTGCTTAGGAAACAATGAAGACAATCGTAAGCACGCAGAGGAAGGCAAGAGGCAGCGCTGTGATATTACAGCAATTCAGTCAAAAAGTGTTGCATAACAGGTTTTAAAAGTTTCAGTCAATAGCATCAAAGAGAAGGAGATTTTCAGATTACAGCAACAATTGAAGATCAAGGCATTCTGACCTGCTGTTCTTGGCTTTTCATCTGGAAAAGCCATCCCCAAGTGGAGCCACTGTTAGCCTCCTATTGCAATAGGTTTTCATATTTCATGATTGACAGTTGAAATGCCAAATATGTCATCTTTTTTGTGCTACAAAGGTTCCATATTTCCAATAAAACTCAGAAAATTTAAAAAATGTAAAGAGGGTATGCCCTAAAAGAATAATCAAAGGGCAAAAAGAAGAATGAATGGGCCAAAGAGAAAAATACATGAAATGAACCCCAAACAAAGGCCAGGAAAGTGTGCTAGCTCAAATTCCACTACTATATTCCATTTTTGAAGAGTTACTCCATTTTTGATCAATTTCACAGTTAAGGGAAGGCCAAACAGCTTAATCTTGGCCTCCCTAGGTTTAAATTGCTTGTTTTAGAAGATAGAGAATAAATATCTGTCCAAACTGTTTAATCTTTGCAGATTGTTAGATAGGTAGAGAAGCTAGGGTGCTCACCAGCTTAATCTGAGCCCCTGGAAGGTATAAGGCTAGATTTAGATAGGAGGATAGCCAAAAGAAAAGATGAAAAGCTGGGTTTGCTAGTTTAAGTGCACCTAAACAAAAAGAAGAGAAAATGTTAGGTAAGTAGGCTGGGTAGGCAGTCTTGAGGTTGCAGAATGATGAATTGTGATCAATTTTGTATATCAAAGTGTTTATTTACTTCAGATCACAAGTATAAAGCAGTTTTCCCTTGGAGGAGCTCAAGCGAGGCATGACTAACTTCCCCTTCTTCCTTTTCCCCAAATCATTCACTAATTTCCCCCAAAGATGTTAAGATCTGCTTAATATCTCTTAAACTCATCATAATCCATGACATTGGCCTAAGAAAAGATCTGCTTTACTTAGGAGCGCTCATATTTCTTCTATAAGTCCTATTTCCCCTTTGTAGCCTAAGATTTCTATCCTTAGCGCTTTCTGATCAAAATCCATACTAATTTCTAACTCTACTATGTAAATCCCTATCTATTTCCCCTCCCCCTACTAAAAATATGTTAAATAGCCCCTCTATATACATATCCCCTCCTCTGGTTGAAATATAACCATAAATATTGCTTGGGAATTACTAAGTTTGCTTGAAACTTAGTAAGAACCATTATTTTGCTCATTTTACTATCTCCAAAGGCATTTGGACTTCTTCCTATGCATAAAATCCCTCCTCTGATGTATAAAAGCCCTCTTCTTACCTTGTTTTAACCTTTTCCAAGGCATAAAACTCTTCCTAAGCATAAAAACCCCCTTCAAATGCTATCGGACCCCTTCCGATGCATTAAGAACCCTTTCTAACACATAAAACCACCCTCCGATCTTCAAAAACCCTTCTCCGATCATTAAAATCTTCCCCTGATCGCTTAAACCCTCCTCCGATTGCAATAGCCCTCTTCCGATGTATAAAGCCTCCCTCCGATTTCATTGGACCCCCTCCGACGCGATATCGCTGTCGGAGGAAAAGGTCGCAAGTGTTGGCACCTCTTATGTTGTTCTCTGACTGGAACCCGCCGATGCGATTTTCGCAATCGCAAGTCGCCATATATATATGCCCCCTTTATGCTTCCAATCCACTTCCTCCGATGTGATATCGCTATCGCATCCAAAGTGATATCGCAATCAAATTCCATGTCTACCGCTATCTCTGCTTTCTTCCATATATCCCGCTTTACCGTTAATCCATGATTTAACGAAAATCTTGGTTTTATCGCAATCTCCGCTTTTTTCACCGTTATCGCAATCCCTCATCACTATCGCAATATCGCAATCGCATGAATACAAAGGCCCGCACCCCTTTTCCCCACCGACGCGATATGCCGATCGCGCGACAGCCGTCAGATCACCCCGCCCATCCAATGGTCTGCATTGCATCACATCGCCCCATTATATCGCATTGCTTTTCGCTATTATATAGCCATCGCACCTCTCCACCCCCGATATGCAATCGCTGATGCGATATCGGCGATCGCTATATCGCAGGCCATGCATACATATAAGTCCCTGTCCCTATGTCCCGCCGATTGCGATATTGCGAGTAGATTGCAGCCGTGGATCTACCCGTGCTAGATCCAATGGCCCAGATCTTTTCTCTGCTACAGTGTCGCTCTCGCCCTGTTTTTCGTCAATTTTCCTGTGTAAAGTGATTTTTCGCCTTATATAGGGAAAAAGGGGCTTTTTCACATATTCTCAGTCTGGGCCCGCGCGCGCTCCATCTTCAAAGGATGCAGATAATTTCTCAGCCCATTTTTTATCGCTCCAGCCCAAATAAGCTCCAGACATCAAGATTTTAGCCTTAGCAAGCCATCAGTGAATAGTCCTCCGCCATTTTTGCAGTTTTTCTTCATTTTTGTTGATATTTTGATCGGCCAGCACCGAAACACCTCTTGAGCATGCAGAAAGCCACAGAAAGCGCAGCAACAGTCAAATCTCGCCATAAAGTGGTGGGCAAGGGCGTTTTAGCAGCAAAAAGTGTATTAGTTGAGAGAAAGAGGCCCGATTCAGTGAAAGAGTATCAGTTCAGCCGAGAATCAAAGTGTATCAGTGGAAGACTTTAATTTCAAAGCAGATCAACAATAAAGAGCCCCCAACAAAGTCAAAGAGTATCAGTGATGGAGTTTAAAGCCATTAGGGCTCACCAGAACAGATTAATGAGCAGTAAAGCCACCTAAGGGCAGCGCTGCAGGGCCCAAAGCACAGATATGGCCAACTGAACAACGCAGAGCTCAAAGGATGCATATGAGCTCATTTTTTATGTTGCTGCCTCTAGCGTAACATTAGATAGATATTTTTTGCATTTATTTCAGTAGAAGTTAGGTTAAACAGAATGATTTCCTCAGATCTGCTATCAAATCTATTTTTGTAGATATTTTTCCTATATATATCACCCTGAGCTATGTAATAAGGGTTGGTTGGTTGATAACCTCATTCTAGACTTGTGTTGTATACTTTGAGAGCTTTTATGAACAAAGATTGCTGGAATGCCTTGTTTTTGAACTGTATGGTGTGGATTTGATGGTTGAAAAGCTGATTACAAAATTCTAGTGCTTCTTCATGGATCAATAAGTCTTTCTCCACTGTTTTCAGTTTCTATGTATGCTATATCATCTATATGTCATGATCTAAGTTGCAGGAAGAAAGGATAGCTCAGAAGTTACTTAGTTGTACTATGTGCTCAATTCCTGTTATTTCTCTATGTTTTCTTTTGAATTAGTTATAAATATGAATACTTCACTGCTCATATTTGCACTAGTTCCTTCATATATGAATGTTGTTTAGGAATTCTTGATTGCTCCTATATAATGTTCACTCACCTTCCCTTTGTTAGCATAACGAAAGCTACTTGACTGCCTTTCATTCACTGACCTCCATTTCATCCTTGTTTCAGCTTGAATATTGGTCCATGTGTAGCTATCCTGCTCTGTATTCCTCTTTTACCAAAGAAAACACACCCAACAGCCCTTAATCGTTGACTCCATGCCCAATGGTTTGAACTTCTCATACTTTGCATGCCAACTCTGTCTGAATCATCATCCATCCCACCAAACTAGCCTAAAATCAACCCAAAACAAAGCTAAATTATAAAGAGAGAGCCCCCTCTGATTGCAGGTAGGCTAGGACCTGCAATCCAAAGATTGGTTTGTGGTTACCTCGGCCGTATCCCCAAGGAGCCAGGGGGACAACCTGAGTGATAACACATATGGTAACTGATCATCGACCATTCCTTCCTCCCCTGTAGGCAAAGTTAATCTGGACAAAAAATCTGCAACATTCTCCTTGCCAAGCTTATCAATAATAGTTAGATCAAATTGTTGTAATAAAAGTAACCATCTAATAATTCGAACATTCACATCAGGTTTATTTATCAAGTATTTAATTGCAGCATGGTCAGTATGTACAAATGTTTGGTAACCTGTAATGTAATGCCTAAATTTGTTCAGTGAAT
The DNA here is from genome assembly GCA_031772625.1 of Pinus tabuliformis. Taxonomy (NCBI): domain Eukaryota; kingdom Viridiplantae; phylum Streptophyta; class Pinopsida; order Pinales; family Pinaceae; genus Pinus; species Pinus tabuliformis. Next base: position 1,307,826,783 of record CM062818.1, read on the forward strand.
GAAAAATAGCTAGGAGCTCCTTTTCGGTCATTATGTAGTTCAGTTCGGCCATTGACAAATTCTTACTGATGAATGAAATGGCATAAGGTAACTTGTCATCTATCTGGCCTAGAGCTGCTCCTATGTCTTTGTGAGAGGCATCAGCACATACATGGAAAGGAAGGGACCAATTTGGGCCTCAGAGAATAGGTGTAGTGGTCAACTTGTCCTTCAGGGTGTCCAAGGCCTCTTGATAGCCTTTTGACCATAAAAATTCAGAGTCTTTGGCCAACAACCCAAATAAAGGAGAAGCTAACTTGCTTAAGTCTTTTATAAACCTCTGATAGTATCCAGCTAAACCTAGAAAACTCCTAACATCTCTCTATTTTTGTGGTGGTGGGACCCTCTGGATGATGGCTATCTTATTTGGGTCCACCTGTAGTCCTTTCTGGGATATTGAATGACCTAGAACAATCCCTGTAGTCATCAAGAACTCACATTTTTTGGGACTAAGGGACAGGTTCATTTCAATGCATTTGTTTAACACCTTACCTAAGTTGGACAGAGCCTCTAGGAAATCACACCCATAGGGTGTAAAATCATCCATATAAATTTTTACTGCATCATGGACTAGCTGGACAAAGATACTCAGGACTGCTCTCTGGAAAGTGGTAGGGGAATTGCATAGGCAAAAAGGAAGGACCCTATAAGTGAAAGTACCCCAAGGACAAGTGAAGGTGGTTTTATCCTATTTTTCCGAGTTGATCTGGATTTGATTGTACCCGTTGAACCCATATAGGAAAGAGAAAAACTTTTTCCCTGTCAGGCCATTTAGCACTTGGTCAATGAAAGGTAGAGGGAAATGGTCCTTCTTTGTTGCTTTGTTTAACTCTGCAATCAACACAAATCCTCCACTTCCCATTTTCCTTTGGAACCAATACCAAAGGAGAAACCCACTCACTGTCCGAGATAGGGTAAATGAACCCTACAACTAGCAGCTTTTGCAGCTCTTCTTTGACTCTATCCTTAAGATCTAGATTCATTCTCCCTTGGGGTTGTCGGACTAGTTTGCAACCTTCTTTGATATAAATTTGGTGAGTACACACCGAGGGGTGCACTCCCTTCATTTCCTTGTAACTCAAAGCAAAGGCATCCAGATGTTCCTTTAGCATGTTGCACAACTTTTATTCTTGGTGTACAGAAAGAGATGGGTTGATTTTCAAAGTTCTCTTAAGGCCGAATTCTATGGTTTTGACACGGGTAGGGTTTGAATCATCTAAGAATAGATCAATTTGATGGTTGTTCTAGGTTTCCTTTACTACTTCCTCTAAGGACAATGTGCTAGGTGTTGGACTTTGGAGTATGTGTTCAATCAAATCATCTTCATCTGGTTGTCCTCCTCCCATGGCTGTTTCTAAAGTATAGTGTTGGGCTGAGTAGGCTTCATCTTATTCCTCTTCTTCTAGCCATAAAGTTAATTCATGTTCTAGAGATGGATGAGCAGGAGGGCACGAGACTAAATGCTTGGACATATGCCTTTTTTTGATAGTCATATTTCAAGCCCCGTAGTTGATGTAGGCATCGATAGTGGCTAACCAGGGCCTCCCAAGGATGAGAGGGTAACCACTAAGCTTATCCTTAGGCTGGAGAACTAGGAAGTCTGCAGGGTACTCCCAAGAGTCCATAAATACCATCACATCCTCAATAATCCCCTTAGGGGTCACTCTGGAATGGTCTGCAAGTTGCAAGACTATTGTGGTCTTTCTCAATGAACCCTGGAGATTGATCTTAAGCATGGTGTCCTTAGTCATTACATTAATGGCAGCCCCAAGATCAATCAAAGTGTGTGGGACAATGGTGCCATTGATGTGCACATCTACTATAGGGCTTCCAAGGTCCAAATACTTTGGGCAAATTACCTGCCCCAACATTAAGTCAGACAGTTGTCCAATGACATTAATACTAGGTGTGTCTCTTTTTCGCCTCCCTGGATGTTTGAAGCACTTCTACTTAATCAACTTGTTGTAAATAGGTACATCCTTTATGTCTTGGAGAAGTGGAATTTTGACACATAAATTTTTTAATTCACCCAGAAGTTCATTCTCTTCTAGGGTAGGCTAGATTGGTTGAGTTAATCTATCAGGAAAGGGTGGTGGATTTACTCTAGGCATGCTTTCCTCTCTTTCCTCCTCACTCTCCCTAAGTGGAGGTAGAGGTTGGTTGTCTAGGAGTACTCTCCTAGATATCAGGTTTATTTCCTGAATCTCCATAGCATAAGTGGGATATGATGTCTCTCCATTATACAATTATTGTTCCTGTCTATTGTTTGGGTTCGGATTTGGCTGGGCAAGAATCTCGGGTTTTTTAGGTGGAGCAGGGTGTAAAAGTTGTAGTTGAGTAGCTTGTGAAGGAAATAAAGTTGGAGCATTGTTTTATGGGGGCCTCCAACCCTGGGGCGGTGCATTCCATTGGGGCTGTGGCGGAGCATATGGCTGAAATGACTGGTTGGTCGGCTGGGAATGGTACTGAGGTGCAAAAGACCAAGGAGGAGGTGTAGACTAGGAAGGATGACCATGGGGCACCCAAGAGGGAATGGATGTGGTCTGGCTAGGGTTGTAATAGGCATGGGATGACCCTTGCATGCCATGTATGTATGGATGAGGCCCATGGGGTCTCGTTTAATTTATCTAGTAGAGTTGTTCAGTCACCCCTTCAGTTCCCTGATACACAAATTTTAGTCCAAGTAGAGAAGGGAACTTTTCTGTGGAGTGGTTTTCTTCATAGACTGAGCAGACCTCAATCAAATTCAATGGACATTCATTCCGAGGGTTTTGTGCATCTAGGGCAGAAAATGGCTAAGGCTCTCTCTATTTCCTCTTGCTTTCTCTTGATGTGCATAGTGTCCATCTATAGGGCAAGGGTTTGCAGCATCTCACTCTTCAAATCTTCCAACATCTTTCCAATTTCACCCTTGATGGATGTATTGGAAGAGGATGGACTTACCATAGGTTGACTATCCCTACCCTTTTTCCTAGCTACCGTAGAATGGTTCCTAAATACAATCTTGATATCTTCATAGGGTAGCTGGTAGATCTCCCCTCCCGCTAACAAGTTTAGGGTATCTAGAAGATCTTCCCTTACCCCTCTAAGCAGGACTAGCTTTAGTGACTCAGGTTCAAGTGTGCACCTGGCCCTTTTGTAGCTAAGATGGAATCTTTCTTCATAATCCTCTAGGGATTCATCATGCCCTACGGTCATCCTAAAAATTTCCTCTTTAGTGTCTTTGGACCTGTAGTAGTCTCGATACTTTTTGTTGAAGGCTTGTTTCATCTGAGCCCAGGTTGTGACGATATCCCCGATAAACCCATGAACCAATGCAAAGTTGCATCCTTGAGAGTGGATGGGAATAGTTTCAACTTCTTCTCATCATTGGTGTAATCATAGGTTCTGTATATGATAGCAAACTCAAACAAAAAAGTGTCTAGATCTTCTGAGGTCAGGCCATGGAAATGAGGAAGAGCAGAAGGGCTTATTTTCTTCATCTTGGTATCCCCATTAGTTTCTCTGATGGGAAAGGCACCCTCAATTCTTTCTCTATCTCCTTTGTCATTTCTATTTTAAGCCATTAGGTTAGTTGGAATGGGTTCTCCTTCTTCTTCTCCCTCAGTAGGCTCTTCAAATATCTCTAGTTGTTCACCTAAGGGGTCCTCCAATTCATAGCCACCGAAGAAGAGGGAAGGTTGGCTCTTTAAAGTGGTGGGGGTATTAGGTGGAAATTTTTCTAAGTTATCCATATTCCTATGAGGCATGAAAGAGGTGTTTTTGTTTTGTTTTGTGTTTTTTTCAAGATTTGAAAAGAATTGTAGAATTGAAATCACAAACTTAATGGAAACTAACTGACTGAATGAAAACTAACCGCTTGAATGAAATCTCACTTGAAGAATGGAAAAGAAAGCAAAGAATGTAGAACAGAGAAGAAATCAAACTAAATTACTATTGCAGAAATGAAGCTAATAACAGAATGTCAGAAATAAGAAATGGAAGAAAGAAATAAGAAATCACATATTACTCATACATGTCCCTGAAAACGGTGCCAAAAATTTATGAGCACCAGTATTGTAGCAAGAATATTGCAACTCCTGGGGATACCAACTTAACTTTGTCAACCCAGGATTCATACAAACTTGGAGGTGGCAGTGTTGTATACACAAATAAATGTGATCGGTCCACTCTTTGTCACTGCTAAGCTGGTGATAGACCACTAAGGTTTTTCAAACCAAACTTCTATTGATTTAGAAGAAGCTTGATTGCCAATGAAGAAAAGAGAAATCTACACTAAAATAAATCTTGTCTACTGCAGTAAGGAAAAAGACTGAACTCAAATGCTTAAACACACCATTCTTCTAATTAACTACTAAGAGGCTTTTCTTCAAAAGAATTCTAAGTTAACATGTATGCAATCCTAATGTCCTAGGCATGCAAATTAAAACATCAAACGTTCTATTGTTGTGCAAGTAAATGAACAAAATAACTCTGTTTTTCTTTTTGTCTTTTTCGTGTGAAAATGTGAAAGCTAACTTCTTTTGGTGATGTGGCAGGTGGCTTAGGGATGATGGTGAATGGTCAGAAGGCTTGGGAGGAAAGTAGGGGTCCTTTTCTAGCTTCCTAGGGGATTTTTCCACAATTCGGCCTCAAACCAGGCCACTACAGGTCAACCTACAAGATGTCCTAATGTGTCCTGCAGGATGTCCTGAATTCCTACAAGATACAACTGAGAGCAAAAGGAGGGGTTTGGAAGGTGATGTAAGGCTTAGGGAAGGTGTTTGGTGGATGGAATGAGGCAAAGGAGTGCCTAGGATCACTGCAGAGCTCAAAACCAGAGTTGTGAGATGGTTGGATTTGCTCAACAAGCTTGAAGAAGTATTCTTATGGAATGATGAATTTGGTGAGGGATTTAGTGAAAGAAAGTGATAATCATGGATGGATGAAGTTTGGATGAGGTTTCTGATCATGAAATCTCTCTATAATTTTGAAACTCCTGCACTGCATCAATCATTGACATTTATCCATAAATCATGTAAACGAGAAGGATTTCAATTAAGTAAGGAAAACAAAATTTCATGAGCTAGATGCCTATTTCATGCATGGGAAAACTTGCAGAATAATATGAAAACTTGATGAGATCTAATGTAAGACTGAAGATAGAATAAATGGCAATAAAATCCTATTCTTGCAAACTAATAAAATGTTGGCCTAAATAACAGAAAACCCTAAATTCCATGAGAAATCAGAATTATGTCATTTTGGGGCTGCATAGGGGTTCCTTCCTCAAACCATTATCCCTGAAGGGAGTAGTAAGGCCAAATACACCTACTGAATTTTTTTTGATATTCCTTTATCTCTTCTAAGCTACTACTGAAGTAAGGCACAAATGGAAGAAAACTAATCAAATCCACAACTACTTGCAATGAAATAATTCTAAAGACAATTCAACTATTAATCTATGAAATCAACTAAGCATAAAAATACAAGAAGAGGAGCCTTTGCTGCTAGGGTTTGGCCCTAACCTAAGAGATTCATCCCTCTAAGTCAACTCAATGTCGGATCAAGGAAATGCTCATTCTCATTATCAAAACAAAAAATTACATCACAAGGTCTTCCACAAGACTTGAACTTGAAAATGACTAGTGTTCTTACAACAAAAATTTGAATCCTAATGAGGCTCTAGGCCTCCTTATTTATACAAATAAAGCCTCTAACGAATTCCTTAAATATAGGGAGCCTCGGTTCCCAAACTCGAGATAAACTGGCTCTTTAACTATCACTAACTCGGTTACCTTTTGATCTTCATGAGTTGGTTGCTTGTAACTCCGAGCTAGTGTGATTTATGGAGGAATATTCGAATGAGTGAGGAGTAAATGAGGAGGATCTATCTCCTACAATCTCTCCTCCTTGTCTCATTCAAGTTTTAGCCCTTAGTTAGCTAAAATTTCCATGATTTTCTCTCAAAAACCTGCAATCAATGCACATTAGTCCACTAGGCATAATATCTCACTTTGACTAATCTCGTTAAGCAAAATACAATCAAAACATGTAAGAAATTATGAGAAAAGTTTATTTGAATAAGCTAGGAGGTGTATTAAGGTCCATATACTTACCCAATGATGAGGCTCATCAAAGAAAATGATGGAAAGTTGAATTTCTTTAGAAAAATTTGAGAGAAGTTGACTTAATAAAAAAGAAAAATGGAGAGAAATTTAAGCTAACTCAACTTAATTAAAAAAGGAAGGTGGTAAATTAGCCAAGTTGAGTTGACCAATTTAACTTTAAGCATTTTTCTATGGGAAAATTTTGTTAAAAACACTCAAAGTTGAATTTACTAAATTAGTCTGAGGCTTATTTTTATCTCACGCTAACTCTAAGATACTTCAACTCGACTCAAGAAAGGGTCGCAAGTCAGTTTCTGCTCCACTTAGAGCCCAGTTAATCTAACCATGCACATTAATAACTAATAATGGAAGAGTGTGACCTCTCTTCTTTCTTGGCACAAATTACAAGAGAAATATATATATATATATATATATATATATATATATATATATATATATGGGTGGAAGGCCAAACCTCCAACACAAATTGTCTTCAGAAAAGCAAGTAGACTTCTCTCTTCTCTCCATCATTATTCTCTCTCTCTTCTAGCTATTATTATTTTGTATTTGGATATCATTGTCTCTAGGTTCTGTGATATTTATCTTGGTATGGCTAACCTTTTAGGTTTTGCGGAATAAAATTCAATTTTGATCTACTCATTTTTGTTTGCTTGATTAAATGTTATCTTATGTAAATTATTAAGAGTTTTCAACTATTTGTTTGGGAAATTGACCAATTAGATACATTTTCTTCTTGCATTATTTTTCCATATAAAAGTTTGACTCGCAAAAAAACATTCCACACTTTAAAATTACAGATTTTCATATAGTTGTTTGACCACAGACTTGCTCGTAAAGAATTTATATTGTTTTTTCAGTGTTTTATTTCAAATTTATAGGTTCAAAAAGTAGGAACAAACATTAGGGACACCCCTTGATGTTGGCAAGCACTGGTCCAAATGGAGAGGAGGATTTGCTAGTAACATATAGGGTAGATTTTCCTACATGTTTGCTGATGTTTGCAACTAATTTTCATTTGATATCAACTCTAAGGGTGTCAAAATGAGTGCTAACAAGAAGTCTATTTTAAACCTCAAAATTTATATATTGAAGTTACATATAAACTCCAACATCCACATATAAAATTAAAATAATGGAAGTCAAATTTGATCTAGAACATGTTGACATTATTAATGCAACCAGAAGAAAAGAAAGGTTGTGACGGACACTAGTTCAATAAGCCAATCATTTAGACTCATTGGCATATAATATGGACAACTCTAACAATTATCAATTGATTTATAATATTAATATAATGTACACACAATTTATGAATATAATTTAAAATGATTCATTCCTCGTTTAATACAAAAGTTGAGGAGATGCAAATAAAAATAAAAGTAGGCAATGGTGGCTTCCTTGAGTAGAGAAAATGAGTTTTTTTTATGGTCCACACTAACGGTCAATTCCCCTAGAGGACCGAGTGACATTTTCTCCCCTCATTGGATGGTACAGTTCCATAAGGGATTTTCTTATTGTGGATGGGATTAAAAGCAAGTCATGGCTAGTGACTAGTAGAATAGATATCCCCAATCATGGTTGCTTACCAAAAGGGGTGATTTTGTAGCTTGTGAGACACATCTACCACATTCTAACATTTCAAATTGAATACTCATCTCTTACTGGTGTTCATTTAAAGCATTCCAATCAAAACAAAAAGAAATTTATTCGTTGTTATTGAAGGTACTGTCTCAATGATTTCAAGCTAACATCATTGCACCCATGGTAAGTTGAAACTATGTATTTGAAAAAAGATGTACACAACAAGGTAGTGTAATTATTTATAAGTGTGATAAAACTTTGGAACTACATGATAATTTTGTAACACTAGGATTGTATAATTGGATTATTATCAAATTATGAGAACACCAATTTGTCACCATCATTTAAATTGAACATAATATAATTAATGCGATATACATACTACATTAACTATTATGCATGATTTGTGCCTTTGACTTAAGATTTGAATATACTTAGACAAATTTTTAAGGTGGACTTCTCTAGTCATGGATTTAGTCGAACTTTGACTCCTCAAGGAATTAGACATGGAACTCTATATGAATTATGTTACTATTTCCATAACTATCAAGCCACTCATGGGATGCCTTTAAGTTATATTTTCTAATGAGAGGGAAGTAAATTTGGTTATTCACTTAAAATGGCATTTCTATCAATGGAGTAAGATTCCAGGGTGACTCCATATATGTCACACTACTCATGTCACTATTGTTCTAGCATCGACATTTTCATTTTCTTGAGCTATTGTTAAAATTTATAACATTAGGGATTCATAAATGGAATCATCCTTGATATTTGATAGTCATCCATGCCTATAGGATAGATATTATGGTCATCCCTTCACAAGGATTTCTTTTGTTTTGTCATTTTGAGGTTCATCATAAACCACATGGTGGCTTTTGGTAGAGAACACCCTCATAAAAAAACCATACTAATGCCTGTTGTGAAAGGTAACTAGATGCAATTAAGTGATGCATGTAGATATGTAGGTCCCCACAAATTGGGATATTCATAAGGAATGAAAATGTAACATCCCCTGGTTGATTCCCTATGTAAATAAAATAAATACTAAGGTCATGGGACATGTATTCCAAGCTAAATGTTGGGTGAAACATAGTGATGGGTATCACTGGTGAATAATTAATGGCTATGGAAATCTGCAAATGTAGTGACAAAGGAAAAGTGACATTAATTGACATTTTATTTATGAAAACAAAATAAAATAGGAGAAGAGGAAGGTGAAAATACACATACTTGCATGAGAGGAAAATTGAAGGAAAAATAGACGAAAATGAAGAAAATAGATACAACAATGATAAAAAGGCTTTTGAGGATCAATTGCTAGACTTTTGTTAGTTCAGTTTTGGATCTCTCTTCTATTCTCTCATTCTCTCATACTCTTGCACACTTACATTATTCTTGGAGAATTCTTGGAGCAATTTGGCATACATTGGATTTGGAGAAAGAAGACAAAGGAAAGTAGGAAAGCACAAGGGAACAGGTGGATCAAGAAGTACAGATGGATTGCTTTGTAGGTAACAGGTTATATGTGTGATTTCCTTGTTGATTTATGGATGCATGGCATATGCATGTGGTTTTTTGGTTATGTGTTGTCATTGGCACACGGGATTTCCTAGATTGACAATGGTTTTAGTGTTGCCTTGCCATTTCTTAGATAACCATGGTGGTGAGTTCTTCCATTTGATTGTTTTTTGATTGGTGCTCATAATTCCTTATGGATGTGGGTTGGAACAAATGCTCTGGAAGCCCTAGAACAACTTGGGTTGAGTTATTAGTCACGGAGCCTAGGTTGGGACAAGCACTTTAGATCCTTTGGTGGGTTCATTTACTAGTCCTTAGAGCCATGTTTTACAAACATTATGGAGCCTTGGAAGGTTGTGGGTTGAGTTACTAGTTCCTTGAGCCTTAGAAAATTTGGGTAGAGACCAATATGGTTGGTGTTAGTGATGTATGACTGTGAGGTGTAATCACTGGTTGAGGGTTGAGGTGGTTGGCCTCTGGAAGCCCTAGTTCAATTTTTTTATGTTTATTCCATGAGATCCCACATTCATGCTTGGAATATTGCGTGGGGGTGATTAGATGAAAGAGAGATTTGGTTCAACCCAATCTATGGTCGAGTGGTACGTGGAAGTCCTTGACTTGGTTGGTATTTTCATATGTTAATAAGTGTTATTACCCTACTTTTATCCATGTATATTTGTAGTGATTATATTGGTGTTATTATGGTTGGGTTTCCATGGTTTATATGCTGGTTATTTTCTAGTTATATGATGTTTATATGATGTGTATCATCTATGGCTCTTATCATGAATTAGTTAACTATTGATTGATTCATGAATATATGGACTCTAAGTGTTGTTGCAACTATGTGGAGAGGGCATAGGGCCTTCTCAGTGATTCTCAGATGAATCTCAGACTTTTATGATCAAATATGCATTCACGACCTATAACTTACATGTTTTCCATTTTCTTGACAAAATTTATGTTATGTTCTAGGAAGTCTAGCTCAAGTATTGTCTTCAAGTTTGTATGTAAGATTTGTTTTCATGTCATTAATGATTCTAAGAAGACTTAGGCAGTTCTAGGCAGTAGTATGGAGGCTGACCTGGAATCATGGTTCAGATATTGGGACCACACGCTCTAAACATGACATTTTGGGTAAGAATCGCACTCAGGCAGTGTTGTGTGCGTGGTTAGAGGCCTTCAACTGCATCTTAGCAGGCTTATGCATGCATTTGGGGGTTAAACTGTGTGAAAAGGAGCCCCAGCTCAAGGTTTGGTCACCTGTGGTGATTCTTTTGGCCCCTGAGTGTCCCTGTGGCCATGAGGAATGTTGTGAGTTTTTAGTTGGTGGTCATTTGTAAGCCCCACTTCCTTAACTAGAGCTAGGAGGTCAGGTCATGTCATAGTAACTCTTGTCTCATGTTTACCCTGAAAAACCAGTGGAATTAGGTAAATGTGGGAGAGGTGGTTATAGGGTGGTATCAAAGCATGGTTCAAAACTTGGACTAGATGGACAAAATTTGTTTTTCATTCATGCATGTTCATTGTCTATGTGTTTATTATGCATGCATTGTGATAGCCACAATTGTGGTCTTGTGTTGTCATGATGCTGGTATGATGTTGGTAAACTGAGATGATCGATATGTTGATTTCATTACATATACATATGATGTGTTTGTTGGATTATGGGGGCATGACCCAAGTTCATAGTTATGTAGCCAAACAAATCCCTACACTACTGGCCCTTTCCGCATCAGCTTGCAGAGTGCGGCCTGAAGTCTCACCTGAAGTAGTATGGGGGGATGCTAGAACCAAGTTTTCGCACCCTTGAGATCTCTATGGTGTTGATTTAGTCCAACTGTGCCTACCTTCACGCAGGTCACTTCACATACTGTTCTAATCTTCAATACCTTTGCGATCTGTTATAATCGTCTTTCACGTAGCCCTAACCAGGGGCTGAGATGCTTTTGCACTGCTATGGTAGTGACCTGCGCTGTTTCCCCAAACTACACAGCGTATCTTACTTATCTTCTTAACAGATCTTAGTTAACTTCATGTAAATAGATATTCTATCTTGCATTCACTTAATTAACACAGTTATATACATTTGCGCATCATATAAACAATAGAAGTGCAATTCATACCCAATATATTCAATACATAAAATAGGAAATAAGTGCGCAGAAATGATATGAAACTTCTCTTTATTATTACTTCCAACTGTTACAGACTCGACTCGCCCTTTGCACTCAGCTGCAAGGATCTGCGCACTGAGCTGCGGACTACTAGGCCTTTGTGCACTTAGTTGCAGAGCCTTCTCCTACTCTACGACCCTAAACTAGAATTTACAATTGAGATCTATCTTGTATACATCATATGTCCATCTTCCACTATGTTATCAAAATACTTAGAGCCTTGCTCTATTTATATAATCCCATGGTCCGTGGACCATGGGTATATCTCTACAGCCAACTTTACAATAATAAAATTAAGGGCAGACAACCCTATGACTCTTTTACAAGCTACACACTCCGCGCCCACAAAATGCGGAGTATTTTCATTGGAATTACAATTTTTGACCAAAATCTGGGCTCTAAGCCCCAAAACTTCCCTTAGGGGATCCCACGCCCAATAGGCCCCCAACACAAACATCGTGACTCACCCTCGAGTCACTCTGTTAGTGCAGAGATCTTTGCACGAAGACCTCCCAATTCTGCCTGGATCGCTGCAAGATCGGCAGCGCACTGAGCGACTGCCTGCTGTACCTCCTCTACACGTTGTTCAGAGACCGCTGTGGCTAAACTACTACTGTGAACCTTTTCCTATGTTGCTTGTAGTTGCACAAGCTTTGCTTCAATGGAGGTTGTAATGATATACGCCTCATAAATCCACGACTGTAGGTGCGCCTCCAAAACTACTTCCTTATGCTGAGCATCATCCACCTACTCCTTGAGCGCTTTCGCTTGCTGCATCCTCGTGAGCCTCTGTGTAAGGGAAACCGTCTATGTGGTCCCTTTTACTTCGTCGTATCTTTGTTGTAGCTTGCACACCTCTGTCTCTAGGCACTGGATGTTCGAGTCCTCCTGCAGGGTGGTGAGAACCTCGAACGACTACTCGAATAGCTTTGTGCAGTCTTTCATTGCACTGTTAACCTCCGCTATTACTGCGGTAATTGCGATGGCGCACTGTTCCTTAACCTGCACCAGAGTTGAAGGCTGCACCCTCAATTGTAGTTTGGCTATCTGAAGGTTCAGCTCCAGCTAAACCCTGGCCATTTATTCCTTTGCCTCCCGCACCCTTGCTGCTAACTTTCAGACGTGCGTCTCCACTGGTTCTTTTGCCTGGATGGCCAACTCCGAGACCATCTGGGAGGCTTCCTCCATGACATGCATGATCTGTCTGTTCTGTGCCACTACCTTGTCGCACTGTAGGCTCAACTATTCAATGTTGATGTGCTGCTTGCCAACTACTTGCAGCACGCGACCCTCCCTGGTTCGTAGTTCTGCAGTGATTCCATCCTGTAAAACATAGAGCATCTCCCAAGGGAGCACAACCACATTTAACCTGATTCCCTTCAACCCGCTAACCATAGGTCTGTCGGCCTCATTTTCTGTAACGAGTGCTCCATTTGGTAGCACTATGGTGTTGGTCATCCAAGTGTGCAACATTTCCTCAGCTGCGAACATGCCTACTGCGAGGCTAGTTGACACAGTGCCAGCCTGTGGAGTGCACACCTACAACTCCTGTATCTGTGCCCGGAGAGCCCCCAACACCATTTGGTGTTCCTCCTCGAACTGCTAGAGGGCCTTCACAGTGACGTCCCTCATCGTTTCATCAATATCATGCAGAACCCCCTTATTAAGGGTTATCGGGTCGAACGAAGTCTTGGAAGCCTTTGATTTCTTTCGTGGCCCTACCTTCTTTCTTAGGCACATACGTTTTAGCTGGGTGGATGCTTTCTGTGGGTCTGTGCCACCTTGCTCTATATCGGTCTCTGACTCCAACGAAGGCAACTTCTGTCCTTCGTGCTCTTCTTTTGCTACCTTTTGCTTTTCTTCTGCCAACTTCGCAACATCGCGCGCCGCCTGGGCCTTAGCTGTTGTTGCTTCGTTTGTGCACTTTTCTGCCAACTGTGCCATCCATAGTTTTGCCTCTTCCTTTTTCCACTGCGCGACAGACTTCTCTACTTCCACCGTGGAGCTGGTTGGAGCGTGCCACTCCAGCGGCCACGACGCAAGGACCGTGAAGATGACATCATCTATCTCCAGATAGGGTAGCTTGCGCCACGTCTTCACGGGGTCCTTCTGTGCCCTGATGTAAACGTGGTGGAAATCTACCTGAACTACGTGAAGCTCTACAGACTGTTGTAGCCCATGGTGGATAACCACAGCTTATGATTAATCCCCATTCTGATGTTCATCTCCATGAACACCCATAAGACTTTTTTTTCCCTTATCCTTTGTGCATCCCTGGTTGCCCAAAGTGAAGCGTACTTCGCTGCCTCTGAAAGGTATTGCGCAATCTTCGAGAATTGGCTATGTTCGGGCAATTCCCATGCCACTAGTACTATGGACAACAGAAGCCACACATAGTTGGACCACTTCTGCACATTAAGCTTCCAGTGCAACCACCGACGTGGGCACCTCATCCGTGCGGCACTTTCGCATAACCTTTCCTGCCAATATATGTGTTGTGACTTTAATCGTAGGGTTTTTGATGCTGGAAATGGCGTACCCTCTATTCTTCTTCTCTAGTTTAAACTTCTTCTTCATGGCCTCCACAATGGCCAAATCATCACTCTTTTCCTCCAAGATGTTCGTTGGGTCCTCCCCTTTGCAAGGGAGTCGGGTAATTCTATGAATCAAATGGTCTGTGATGGGGATGGCCTCCTCCATCCACAAGCACCCATCATGCACCAAGTAGAGCAGTCGCCTAATGACGAAAATGGTCATTGGGGCACAATGGTAATGTGGCACCCAGAGCAGGTTTAATAATCTTTCCTTCTTGATACCTCTCAGCCATTTACACGGCTCCAACTCTATGATTCCAGTTGGCACATCTTTCTTCTAGCACATTAGCTGAACGGTTGCCAAATGTGGGAACTTCTCATGGTCTGCGAGATCCCAGTCTTCAAATTTCAGTATGTGCACTCACCGCAAGTGCGCTCCTTCAAAAATAATGTTTTCAGGGAGCAAAGAAGTCTGTAGAGAGCTCTTTCTCTCATCTATATCTTTGGGCACCTTTGTTTTACCCTTCCAGAGAGGAACATATGCGGGTAACCTAGTAAGAGGGTCTGCACCCTAGGTTTCAACCTCCATTTCTACATCCTCCTCCTTGACCAAGATTTCTTCAAGTTCTTCCTCCTTATCAGCCTCCAAATTGATAGCCTTCCCTTTTTCTTCCATGGTAAGCTTAGTCCTTAATTGATTCCTAGGGGATACACACACCAGTACCATGGCCTGCTTATCTTTCTTAGGTCTCGTGGTGCGCAAAAATTTAGGGATTTCTGTGACTATACTGACACTTTCTAGGGTTTCCACTTCCGTAATGGTGTGTGTGGGTTCCTCGGCGGCCATTACTATGGTATCCATGGCTTCTTCAGGTGCTGCCATAGTGCAATTCCACAAGTCTCTCAACGTTTGGGTAATTGCTCAAGCAATGAATTTTCCTTCAGAAGATCGAACAAGTCTGGGTTCATGAATGTTTAGGCGCGCAACAACTCAGTTATCAAATTGCCAAGTGTTGTTTGCTAGATAGCCCTTTGTAATTTATAGCACTTTTTGAATTTGAATTCGATCGTCCCCCCACATTTGGTCCATTAATGCTTGATTGGCAGAAAATTTTCAAGAATCTAGCCCATAAAGTTTTCCTTAAATGCCTCCTGCCCACTCCATTTGGTCTCAAACCAAGCATCACATCGTGAATAGTGATTGTAACGATCACTTTTCAGCCGACCTGCAAGACAATGTAGCTACCCTCGCGATGTCGCGGACCCTGTGACACTTCGCTACTACACGTAGTCTAGGCATTGCGCAACTCCCGGGTAGGGTAGTTTATAGTCCTGCACCTCCTTTCAGCTTCCTGGAGCACTAAGACTGTGCTTTCATCAGCTTGTCAGATGGCCAAGCCACCTATATATGGCTTCAAATGACTACCATTTACTTTTTTGGGGAAGAGTTCTCCAGTTAACTTTACCAACTACACCGCACCACCATCTGTGATCTCCTTAATAACATATGGTCCCAGCCAATGCATTCTAAGCTTCCCTGGTTATTCATCAAACTTACTATCATATAACAACTGTTGGCATTTTGGCACAGGTGTGGCGCTACGATACAGGTGTTGTCCTTGATGGCAACTCTCTTTGATGACAGATCTCAGTCCAGACTACAAGTATGAAGAGAAATTTCATATACGTAGGTTCATTAAGCCCAAGTTGCGTATACACGCAGGTACGCTATATACTAAGTAGCGGATACGCTGGTTCGATATATACGAAGTCACGTATACACGCAGCTTCATGAACAGAAAAGAGCGTACATGTCGAGAAGCTTCCCTTTGGTCCGTGGTAGTTAGTCCTCGGTACTTGAGCCTATGTCTTTGGACCAAAGTATCTCGACAGACGTGTTGATCCCTAGTTTTGAAGTTGATGGTATTGGATTTCTATGGTTTTGGCCCTTGGTATTGAGCAAGGCCTAAGGCTATATAAGGAGAAGAAGATCATTAGGCAAGTACAATTTGAAAAAGCTTGAATATCTGAAAAAGAAAGAGATCTGGTATGCAGGTTCTGGGTTGCTTGATCTAAGCTAAGGGGAGATCACATCGATTGATGGAAGACTAGATCTAAGGACAGATCAGGATCTAATGGTTTGAAATGCACTATTATGATATGGTTGATTATGCGTATTTCTAGATCTGCATACTGACGCAATGTTATGTTTTGGGTCTAACTGATGTCTGGTACAGCTACAAGTTGAGAGAATTTATTTTTAGATCTGTACGCAGGTTGTCTTCGGTAAAAGCGCGTGTATACGCGGGTTGCTCTCATTGAAGTAGCGTATATCTTTTGAAGCTTGATTTTTGGGTTTACAGTTGGGTCTGACTGTTATTGCAGAGCTCTGTAGTCTGCTCTGTGTTTTGATGACTGGTGTTGACAGGGTTTCAGTGATTCAAAGATTGATGATGCTAGTATTGGTTGTTTTATGCTTCAATGATTTGTGAATGAATCATGGTCTTCAGATTGTAATGTTGTGCTTCAGGAGTATCCAGTCTGAAAATTGATGAAAAGTGGTACTTGAAGGAAAGAAGATTGTAGGCCAGCACCTACGTACTAGTATCTTAGCTAGTACAAGAGCAAAAAGGGGGGTTGGAGCTCCCTTCCAGGAGTGCTTGGAAAACGAGAGAAGGTTGTAGCCTTCTGCAGGTTGTAGCCTGCGTACTGGTATAAGGCTGCACCAGTACAAAAGATTGTAAACTGAAGTTCTTATTAAAGAAAGATAGAGACGACTTGCAGCAGGTGGTTTTCACCCACATTGGGTTTCCACCTTATATCATGGTGTTCATGTGTGTGGCTTTTGTGTGATGATCTGTTCTGTTATACTGCATCTGTTTACTTTTAATATGGTGAATAATGTCCTGATGCATTTAACCGAAGATAAATTAACTGAATTATAAGATGTCTGGTTATACGCTGGTTTCTTTAGGCACAGTGGCGTGTACACGCTGGTTCACTTAACTGAAGTAGCGTATATGTTTCTGAGCATTGAAAAAGTTTTATTGATCTGATAATACTGATTCACCCCCCCTCTCAGTATTATTTCCAACAACAACACCAAATCATTCACCTTAAATGTGCGCAACTTAATATGTCGATCGTGCCATGGCTTTTCGCGCTGCTTTTGTACCTTCTGGTGAAATCTAGCCAAAAATCATTCTTCTTTGAGCTCCTCCAACTATGTGAGCCTCTCCTCTAAGGCTCTGTGGTCCGTCATACCTAGGAGTGCTGCTATGTGTAGACTAGGCACGATGTATTCTATAGGCATTACAACTTCCACTGCATAGACAGCCTAAAATTTGTCTGTCCCATCAGTTTCTTGAATTTCATCCTATAAGCCCATAATACTGCAGGTATGCGTAGGTCCCAATCACTTGGTTGCACATTGCATACCTTGTTCAGTGCGTTGCATACCTTGGTGGACGCTTCGGCGCGTAGAACCTTCTACATGATTTTTCTTCCTACATAATGTCTTCCCAATGTTAAGAGCCATTCTCACATTTGTCCCAACAACACATGCTTATTGACCATGCATTTCAGCGTGGAGTACATGTGCATCTGCGTAGGTTGTTTTCCATATGCCTGCGCCTCCCTGGCCAGATGCATGGGCAGATCATCCCATCTATTGGACTTGTCTATAAGTCACACCCAAGGCTTCCCAAATCATGTGTGCATCCTTCTCCTACATTCGTGCAAGTCGTCAAAGCTTCCTTTGTGCATACCCCACCGTCTTGCAGGCATAGCATGTAGTACCCAATCTAAGGCCTCGAAGCATTACTTTTTTGGCACTTCCCTTTCAAATTTATCCAAGAAGGTATCTACCTCACTTAAACCATCATAAGTAGGTATATCTATTACTTCTGTCGATACGCAACACAGTGAACCTTGTCATCATATTAGAATTCAGCATAGTTACTTCGTGTAACTGATTCTGCCAACTCTCTATCTGCTCATCGGAATTTGAAGTATAGGAGCTTTCACGCTCCCCTGAAATCCGTCCATCCACAGTGGGATTCACCCAGTCTTTCTCTCACGTTGTTATCTTGTAGATGCAATCCAAATCATCATCACTTTCATAGTCGCACACCGGCTCTGTATAGCACGATCCTTCAGTAGGGTCCAGGGGTATAATTACGCGTAGTGATTTCTTCTCAAAAATCATCTTGCGCTTCTTCAGATTAATCACCCCATTCATGTCAGTGGCCCAATCAATTCCTAAGAGCGGAGGATAGTGTTTCTAGGAAAACTAGTGTCTTTTCGATCTGCTAGCCCCACTAGGATTGGCAGCTATCCTAGAAACAAACAATCAAAGCAATTTGTAATTTCCTCTATGTATGATATATAAGAGAGAAGCAAAGGGACCAACCTAGATCTTCCGCTTGACTCCTTGCTTGATTTCTCTCTCCCTTGATAGAGCTTGCAACTCTTCTCCTACTTGTCCCGCTTAGAGAATACCTGTAGAAACAAAGTAACAAAACACCATCAAAGCATATCGATCTATTATATCATAAACAATGTAGAATCAGAAATACATTGAACATACAATGGCATTCACAAATAACAAGATTCACAAGTACATGATTGTATGGAGGAAAACTCAAAGAACTTTATTAAAATAGAAGGGAGAATTACAACCCATCTGTCCGATCCAGCATCATCCTCCCAGCATCAAAGCCCTCTTCACCTCATGAAAAGAAAGATCACCCAATAATATAATGCTTCTTCTTAAAGACAAACTATCAACACTTCCTTACAAATTACAAAATTCTAGCCTCTAGATCTCTCAGATGAGGGATCCATTTATAGATGTCTGCAAGGGTGTGAGTCATCTCTGGGTTTTTTATTAGTGTCATTCCACTCATAGTTCTTGGTTCCACTTAGAGATTTCTTGGATCTCTTACTCATCCCTGGGCGAATTCAGAGAGGCAAGTGTCATGGGAGAAGTTTCTAGAAGATTCCATGAGCATCCACTTAGCAAACTGTCTCAGACATTTGTCCATTCTCACTCATTGCACCCCACAGGAGGCCTCTTCAGTATGCATCACACCTGGCTAGTGTAGGAGTCAGTATGCATCGCACCCTGACAGTGGAGCAGTTAGTATGGTCTAGTTTTGGCCAGTTCTGAGTGGTTTTTCAGGTAGAACTTCTGGGGAATGATGTAATCAATTGACCATGATCCTTTAGGGTATAAAACAAGACTTTTAGGGGTTAAAGAGACCTTGGTTTATTGACATATAAGATTGGGATTGTAGTGCCCAAATATGTCTATAATAGTTGCACCCTAAAGCATGAAGTCGCAAATCTTTTGATTTCAGGTGAAATGCTTTATCATGAGGATCCGAGGTATTCGAACTGGAAGGTGACCTGTATAAGATACAATACAATACATCATCATCAAATTATTTTCATGATCTAGCTGAGGCAGGCATTCCCATGCTTAGCTTTATAAATTCATTTTCATGTACATAGGACAGATAATCCTCTGCAGTTGCAGACTAGTGATTCTTTATATGTAGAGTCATCATCCCTTAGCTTGGATGATCATCTGTGTAGCTTCTGTGTACATTTGATGTCTTTATATTCTTGAATATATCGTAGCATGGATGGATTAAACTATATCCGAGGTCTTCAAACTCGTTCAATCTTTGCCCGATGTACAAGTCGATCCATGTGAAAAGATGTCCTGAAGTCGAACATGGAAAGACATCGCCTGATTACCAGCCAATAATGTAAGCTGTTAACAGACGTGAGAGGAATCACCGATAATGATAATGACCCTCAAGGTACTACAGTACAATTCACGTGGTGTGAATATATGATCCGATGTCGAACACCACGCAAAATCTCTCGGTCGAAGGCCATTGATGTAAACCTATCGCCGGAAGTGAGAAACTTGCCATTGAGGCATGCAAGCTTCGAAGTACTAAAAGGGTTGTTTCTAAGCCAACTTCTTGGATAATGAGCTGATTTCGAAAAGAAGTGACCCGTCGTAGGAGGGCCTTAATGTATCCCACATCTACGACATGAAATGAAGCAAATGATTTTCTAGAGGTGAAAACAATCTGATGATACAAGGTTCAGGAATGGTGGTCATGAAAAATGGAAGGTGAAGGTATTGCAGTGGATGAGGCATTAACTGGATGGTGAATTCTCTGAATGACTTCTCTTGAACATATCGATGACACTGAGATGGATTGGTAGCGTTAACCCCAAAAGATGGATGGTATGGAGGACCAATGGTGATATGACTGGTGAATAGAATAACCCAACCTGACTCAATCATGGTGATGGAGTGAAAGTGTCATGTTCAAGAGTGACCTGCTACCAATAAAGTTCTTCAAGTTTTATTCCATTTTTCTCCAGTCATTGTTGATCAATACCTCTTTATTTTTTTCAAGCTTGAGGAGGATAACATATGCTTGTTCTATAATTCTCCCTTCGAGCAAACTTATTGCTATGTTTTAGCGAGCCTAGCGACAGTGAAACTCGTTCTTGTTTGGGTGGACAAGTTTGTCGCTATTTTTTTAACGAGTTTAACGACAAGGATAATTCGGTCCTTTTCATGTTTGGAGAGTTTGAAAAGGGATGAAAAGGAAACTCCAGCTATTCTTTTTCGTAGCATAATCCCTTGAGTCTGAAAAAAGGATAAAATAATACGAAAGGGATGAGTTTTCGATAACTTTAGCGAGCCAAAAAGACAAGTGCTCGAACTTTTTCATAAGATAATCCCTCAGGTCTGAAAAGTTTAAAATGTACAGGAAGGATGGCACTTCCAATCACTTTAACGAGCTGGAAAGGCTAATAGCTCAACAATATTTTCATATTTAGCGAGTCTGAAAAGAGTTTAAAGTAGACTCGTTTTTTGAGGAAGAAGTGGCGTTTAGGGTAGCAACTAGTTCCGGGTAATCTTGGAACTTCTCAAAACATGGTGGTGTGAAGAGGGTGGCTAACAGGACCACTCATCGCAGCTGTTCCTCAAAAAGGTAAAAAATCAAGTGGAAGCATATGATCTGCCAAAAGAATGGATGTGATGGCAAGAACACAACCAAGGTTCAAAAGGTTGATAGAATGGCAATCACAAAGGTTATTTACCGAAGGTGGGTTCATTTTTTAACAAGCTTGAACTCTGGGGGAACATATGCTCAGTGGCAGGTTTATTTTTTAACGAGCTTGAACCTTGTGGAAACATTGCTCATTGTTCCTTTTTATGTAGCTAAGAATGACCAAAGTAAAAAGCTAAAAAAACTAGAAAGCTAAGGAACTACTGAGGTTAGGTAGGATGGTTTCATCCGCGGAACAGTTCAAACACTTCCTTTGCTTCGTCCACAATGCAGACAAAGGTGAATGGTGGATCAGACCAATCACCTAACCTAAGAAGTTGAAAAAACTAAAAAGCTAAAAATGCTAAAAAATGAAATTGGTCGTTTTTCACTTGCATAAAAATGTTTGCATGCCCCCAGGCATCGAGAAGAGGAGAGTCTCCAGGTAACCATATGGGAATCACTATGGTTAAGCAGGATTGTTTTTTGTTAGTGGTTAGACAAAAACACTTCCTTGGCTTTGTTCGCCAATTAGACAAAGGTGAGTGGTGTGAGAGACCAATCACTTAAATTATAGGGAAATTCATATGGTAGGATGGTTTCGTCAGCGGTTAGACAAAATACTTCCTTGGCTTCGTCCACAGAGTGGAAAAAAGTGAATGGTGTGGGATGGAACTTCCAATCACATAACCTACAGGGAAACCTATCTTTTCAGTTGGGTTCGTCTGCCAAAGCAGACCAGGGTGCATGCCCCCTAAGCTTTGTTACATTCACCGGACTACTCGCTGCAATCAGGTGGATGGAATTAAGGTTGAAGAGACACTCTTGATGCAAAGAGACCATTTAGGGAGACTCGGGCAAAGAGACTCTTGATGTTTGACTTGAAGCTGTCTTTGAACCGGGGAATGAAAGCTGGTCAACAGTGACAATTTTTCCTTCATGCAGGAAACACATCACTTGAAAGAGTGTTGAAGCAATAGCTTCCATGTTGTAAACATAGTCACATCCAAGGAGCATATTGTAATCTAACGGTCCTTGGACTACCATCACGTTCAAGTGAATGGTTTTCCTTCTCAAAGTTATGGGTAACTTAGGAAGGATCCCTAACGGTCGACTGGTTCCTTTGTTAAAGCCTGACAAATTCTATGTAACAGGCATAAGCGATGGCGAACCAAGCGCTTTCCAAGTAGTTGAGGAAAGGATACTCACTGAAGCCCCTTCATCTATGTTAGTGTCAGACATTACCATTTTGTACACTTGTACTATGATCCGGAATGGTACATTAGAAGGAAGGCAGGATCTCGCTAGTCGATTCCAATCGAAGGAAGCGACTAGACTGCTTGGAGGGGGTACCGAATAAACAGTTGAATGAACCCCTTGAGTAGCGGGAACTGGGGGGTTCTCTTCCTGTTGTGAAAGAATGGGCATATTGCCCCCAAGTTCATCAGACTCTGAAGTGAAAAAAAGAATTTGAACAGTATCATTCTCACTCTCTTTGGGAATGGTATCATCTGAAGGTGGATCTTCTGAAGGTAAAACTGGGTTGACTGCCATCTCGACTTGTTGACTTTGGTCCGGTATGGACTCAGAAGATTCACTTTCAACGATAGGTGTTTTGACCGACGGTTGAGTTATGTCAGTTGGATTTTCAACTAGTAAAGGACTTGAGGTGAGTTTCTTGTATCTAGATGGAAGTTGTTGTGGTGAAGCGGGACGGTTACGCAAGACTCTTTTGGCCTCATTCAAAAAAGGACAACGGGGAAGGTGATGGTCCCCTTCACATAATCCACATGGAATTTTGACCTTTCCTTTCTGTCCATGAACTTCATTTTCACTAGTTGATGGTGTGCTATCAACGTGATCACCAGAGGTTGATGACACCGGACGGTGTGAGCAGGGAGACCATTCTCTCAAGATCCGTGGAAGGCAAGGACAATCTCGATGAAAATGGTTTCCTCTGCAAATTACACAAGGATATATGGGAGATTTAGTGTGCGGATTTTCACTAGATGATTCATGGTTTCCCCCTTGCTTAACTAACTTTTTATTCTTCTTCTCCTTCCCTTTCTTCTTCTTCTCAGTCACTTGGTTACTAACATCACTATTTTCACCAAGCGAAGAGGAAGAAGGGGAGGGAGAAACAAATGAAGAAGAAGGCGAAGGGTCAACTCTAGTATTAACTAGTTGTTGATTCGATTGCTGAGGAATTACGGTATTTTGAACGACAAAGGTTGAGAATAGCCATACCGACAAGCCAATTGTGACTCCCAAAAGGGACAATGTGGCCATATACAGAGCACCAATATCTCCCCAAGAGGAGAAAGGACTAGGATTCCCCTCAAAAGGGGTTCCTTGATTGGTAGAATCCATTATCTCAAGTTCAACGAAGGAACAGGGATGTTATTCCGAATTTAATAAATTTTAATGACGCTTTGAAACAACTTTTCTTTTTCAATTTTTAAGAGTCGAGAAAAAGCTAAAGATGACTCTAGTCCCCTTCGATTTTTAATGAGCCTGAAGTGATAAGTGCTTAGATGGGCCTTTTCTTTTAAGGAGTCGAAAAGGAATGAAAGTGACTACTCTGGAAATCTAGACAGAGGGGTTACCAAACCAATCGGAAAACTGCAATATACACCTTGGTGATAAATTAAAGAGAAATTACCAAGGACTTATGTACAACAGTCAATTTTCCCGAATGCTGTGTTCAGTGCATTGCGATCGATAGGGTGGCAGACACGACTTCCTATGGATAAAGGATATAAGCCTATTGTGGTCTCCCAATATATACTCGACGGTACAGGGAGCACAAGTCCATGCTAGCACTTGTCGTGTCAAAGAGGAGGAATCACCCAACCTTCAATGAAAACGATAGTTACTAGATTTTACGACGCCGAAACATATCTCTAGCCTAGACCTCTAGATGTGTTGCGTTAGGTTCCAAAGCATTGTTAAGTTCATTGAAATTTATTTTAGAGTTGATCTTGCTTAGAAGTTTACCTTTCAATGGTTCATCGTGTGATGTAGATGTAAAATTCCTAAATATGCAATCTAAAATGATAAACAATCGTTGTTTACTTTTTAGCAATGAAAATCCTAGCTATTAAGGAAAGAAGATTACGATTCTTTCAAACAAAGAGAAAAGAGCACACACTAAATGTACTTTTCCTAAATCATTTTTCGCACACAGTCTAAATGCAAATGCAAATGCATGTATTTGTTTTTCGTTCCCCTTAATGTGAAGAATGCCAAAAATAAAAACTAAGTATAGATCTGAAATGTTTTCTTCAAAGTGACATTTCGACAATTTCTTTTCAAAATGAAAGGAAGACTTAAACAACAGTTTTCAATTTCGAATAGAAGATGCTTTTGACACTTCAAATATCAAAAAATCAAGTCAAATACATGAGAAAGAGTTCAATCGACTATCTAGAGAAGGAAGACTTTACAACACTCCTCTTT
This sequence comes from Pinus tabuliformis, assembly GCA_031772625.1. NCBI lineage: Eukaryota > Viridiplantae > Streptophyta > Pinopsida > Pinales > Pinaceae > Pinus > Pinus tabuliformis. The sequence goes on from CM062818.1 coordinate 1,307,851,289, forward strand.
TTGACACAAAACGACAGTTACGACACTTTTGTACCAAAACGACAGATCGATTCAAGAAAATTTTCGATAGAGGATTGTAAATGATGGACAAACACATAAAAACATTTACTAATCCTAATCAATGGAGGCTGGTCTATGTAATGCAAAGAGGCTTCAGTAATGAGATATTGTTCATAAGCAGCAAAAACAATTAAACAGAGCTGAAAACAAGGACAAAAAACCCCAAATTTCAAGGAGAGAAATAGGATTACTTAGTCATCGCACCTATGCTTCATAGAAACGTAGATGCATCTCACCTGCTACACTCAGAAAGTGCGATGCATACTGGCTTCCAGTGACAGATAGTGCGATGGGCCAGGGAGTGCAACTAAGGTGGGTTTTTGCTCAAATTTGTTGTTGATTTTAGTGATTTAAGCTGAGCTATGATGGACAATAAAGAGAAAAGTACAGAGGAATGATATTGGGAGGTTACTGAGCTACCACAAGGGCATTTAGAATGCTTGTAAGTTAGATGTTCAGTTCATAAACTAAACCAGAGATTGACTAAAGCAGCATTCATCTACTATGCACTTGCAGAGCAAGAGCAGCTCAAAGGCTATCTGGCTAACTTCAGGCTTCGTCTATAGTTTATAAAACAAACAATCAATAACAAACAAACAAACTATTTGATCCCGAGCGGAGTCTCCATTTTGTTTCCGGGAAAACTATTGTCTTTTCGATCTACTAGTCCCACTAAGATTGGTAGCTATCCTAGAAACAAACAATCAAAGCAATTTGTGATTTCCTCTATGTATGATAGATAAGAGAGAAGCAAAGGGACCAACCTGGATCTTCCGCTTGACTCCTTGCTTGATTTCTCTCCCCCTTGATAGAGCTTGGAAATCTTCTCCTACTTGTCCCGCTTAGAGAATACCTGTAGAAACAAAGTAACAAAGCACCATCAAAGAATCTCGATCTATTATATAATAAACAATGCAAAATCAAAAATACATTGAACATACAATGGAATTCACAAATAACAAGATTCACAAGTACACGATTGTATGGAGGAAAACTCAAAGAACTTTATTAAAATAGAAGGGAGAATTACAACCCAGCTGTCTGATCCAGCATCATCCTCCCAGCATCAAAGCCCTCTTCACCTCATGAAAAGCAAGATCACCCAACAATATAATGCTTCTTCTCAAAGACAAACTATCAGCACTTCCTTACAAATTACAAAATTCCAGCCTCTAGATCTCTCAGATGAGGGATCCATTTATAGATGTCTACAAGGGTGTGATTCATCTCTGGGTTTTTGATTAGTGTCATTCCACTCATAGTTCTTGGTTCCACTTGGCGATTTCTTGGATCTCTTACTCATCCCTGGGCAAATTCAGAGAGGCAAGTGTCATGGGAGAAGTTTCTAGAAGATTCCATGAGCATCCACTTAGCAAACTGTCTCGAACATTTGTCCATTCTCAGTATGCATCGCACCTAGCTAGTGTAGGAGTTAGTATGCATCGCACCCTGACAGCGGAGCAGTCAGTATGGTCTAGTTTTGGCCAGTTCTTAGTGGTTTTTCAGGTGGAATTTCTGGGGAATGATGTAATCAGTTGACCATGATCCTTTAGGGTATAAAACAACACTTTTAGGGGTTAAAGAGCTCTTGGTTTATCGACATATAAGATTGGGGCTGTAGTGCGCAAATATGTCTATAACAGGTAGGGATTGTTGTCATCAATAATCTCTACCACTTCAAAGTTTTCCAGCGCGCTCGCTCCCTCAATATCCACAGTCATTCCCTGCAATCGCCCCATGGATATAATTTTCTGCTGGTTCGCCATTCACAACTGAATTGGAGACCATTGCAGCATAGGTCACCCCATTCGTTCCCACGTCTACTTCAGCAGAACATTTGTATCTGATCCTAAATCCAGGATGACTTGATCCATCTCATATTTTCTGATCTTCACGGTTTGCCTCATTTCTCTTCTCGTCCTTGTCTTATGGTTTCTGATCTTCCAGACTATGTGCGGTTCTCCTAGCGTGGTCCCAGCGCATATGTTAATGAGTTCTTGTAATCCCTTTACATCGTTATTGTCACACAATAACTTCATACATGTTTCCAGGAGTGTTTTGATCATAGATGGGTCCATCTCCGACTCCGGTCTATCTTTGCTTCCAGAAGTGGAGGCATCAGCGAAGCTCTTCTTAGCTTCCATGTAGGTTTCTTGAGTGTGCTCCAAATCAAACTCCACTTCTTTCACTGGCGCTTTGCAAACCCAAGTACTATCTTTTGGTTGTTTTCCTTTGTCATCTCCCATTGCAATTCCATTTCAGAGCATAATGTTCACATTCGGATCTTCTTCACGTGGCTCAAACCTCATCATCTGCAGGTCTTGAGCTGAGGGAGGCGGTAGCGCTCCTTTGTTGCATATCCTAGCTATTAGTGTAGGACAATCTTCTGTCTCATGATCAAATAAGGTGCAATACAAACATGACGAGCGCATTGGATTCGTACAATCGTGGGCATAATGTCCTGGTCCTCCACAATTGTAGCATATCAACTGTCCGCCATCTCTTCCAGGTCTTCCTCCACCTCGTCCTCATCCATTCCCTTGAAATCCTGTTCACGCCATTCCTGCATTCTAGTCAAGGGGCCGTGTTTTGGCCTGAACTCTGTATGTGGGAGTTCTATCCATCAACAACTCATAGCTTTTACAAGTGCACTCATTGTGTCCCACCAACGTACAAAAGTTGTAGAATAATTGTTGTGAATTTTGTGTATACTTCTGTAACAAGTGGCAGTTGTCTGTAGCATGTTTCTAGTTATTTGACAAATCGCGCACCACAAAGTAGGCACCGCTCTAGGTCCTGCTTACGCTTCCAGCCTTAAACGCATCGGTCCTCCTCCTATGAGGTAATTTATGAAAACCGAACAGTGGTCCTTGTCATGACCCTGACCCTTGCATTTTACACACAATACCTTTTCATGCACTTCTGGTCAAGTTGTCTTGTCCTGTTTCAGACTCTGCATCTCAAGGCATAAATTATTCAGCTGCGCATGGATCTGCTAAAATCCCAAGTTGGGATCCTACATCGGGGTCTCATGCAACCTCATCGGGATATCTAAGGTCTCTGCCTGAGTTATTATCTTCTACTGTGATAGCGCACTCCTTAAATGTGGCATTAGCGAAGCTACAAACCACTCACGATGTTGTCCATCTGTCAGATTCATATTAGCTTCGTGAATCATACATTTCAGCCTCTGATCTAGCTCCCAAGGAGCCTCGCATGGTAGCATTATGATCTCTTTGAATAGAATGATCGACCATGCTTCAGACTTCGACCTGTTAAATTCTTTATTTATCGTCGTTTGGATATCCACGATTCCTGCATTTGGATTGTCATTGGAGTGCTTAATATACCTGGTCAGCGCATGATCCTGTAGAGCTCTAACTAGTGTTGCTTTCTTTATATTTTCATCTGTAACTCCTTGCGCTTCCCATACAGCCCTTACAACGAACCATAATTGGTTGTGTTATCACTTAGAAGTTTTCCCTAGAATTTATCAAAAGAAGGAAGTATCTGAGGTAACCACAAACCAATCTTTTAGGCTTAGGCTCTAGCCAACCTAAGTCTAGAGAGGGCTCTCTCTTTATAGTTTAGTTTTGTTTTTATGGGATTTTAGGCTAGTTCTTAGTGTTCATGAGGTTTTGATTTTGGATTGAAGGTTGGGTGGTGGATTTCTTGGAGCAGATGGATAGAGTTAGGTCTTCAAGCCATTGGGCTATGGAGTCAATAAATGGATAAAATAACTGGACCAGATCATTAAAGGGAATGTTCACAGGGCAGGTTAGCAAAGAAAAAGGAAAATCTTCAGGCCTAATGGGTGAAGTCATTCTAACCAAGGTGAAAGGGCACTTAAGAGTCCTTGGACCGGGATCAGAATGAAGAACAGAGGGTGATCATGAACAAAGGGAAATTAAGAATCCTTTGTTATAGACCAGAAGAGAAACTACAGAAGCTAAGGAGCAGTTAAGAATTCCCTAGCTAGGATAGTTTAGGAGAAAACATTCAGAATGTAAAACAGTCAAGATAGAGTGCATTCAAGCAATTTCTGAAATATCATTCCTTGTTATGTTGGGTGTGGAGCATGATTATCTTCTGTATTCAAAGGTTTCAACCGGATGTATACCCTAGGAAGACTATACACCCCTCCACGCGGGGGGGTACGAGGGGACTTGTCCCCCCCGTGGGGGTCCAGGGGGGCTAATCCTCCCTGGCTGGGGGGTCCACGAGTCAGTGGTCCCCCGGCGGGGGCTTGGGGGTAGTGCCCCCAAAGCTAAAAACAGATGTAAAATTTCCTTGTAAAAGTATAGTAATTTCTAGTCAATCTGGGCCATTCATTAGGCGGATGATCTAACGGTAGAAGTTATGTTTAGTTTAGGGTTTTTTGCCCTAGAAGGCGACCCCTCACTATATATGAGGGAATTGTATTGTGTCTATGTATCTCTGTATTCTAAGTGAGGAAGAGAGAGGAGATTAAGAGCGAAGAGGGAGTTACAACGGATCTGTTGTAGGTTGTATCTCTTCAGTTTGCTGGATAATATAATAAAAGAAGGACTAGCTATTTCTCTATGGACATAGCCCAAACTAGGTGAATCACATATATCTGTGTCTCTATTGTTTTATGCGTTTTTTTGTTTATATTTCTGCAATATTTTATGTGTCCCATTGCTCTGTAATATATAATTTTCTAACAACTAGTATCAGAGCCGAAGGTCTATTTGGCTGATAAACTCGTAGGAGAGAAGAGTTCCTGGTTCGAGTGGGAGCAATGGCGAAATATGGTAGGTTTAGGGTTGAAAAATTCAACAGCCAAAACTACCAGTTGTGGAGGATGCAGATGGAATATTATCTGTATCAGAGAGATCTGTAAGTACCATTGAGTGGAAAGACAAAGAAGCCACTGAGTATGACAGACAAAGAATGGAATATTCTCGACAGAAGGGCACTTGGAACAATACGGTTGTGCCTAGTGGCATCAGTAGCGTTTAATATTTCAAAGGAAACAACAACAAAGGGTTTCATGTTGACATTGGCCAAACTATATGAAAAACCATCAACCTCAAATAAGGTATTTCTTATGAAGCATTTATTTAATATGAAGATGTGTTGTGGTCACCAACAACCCCCCTCTTTGTTTGATATTAGCAATAACATCAAGCAAAGGGGGACCCTTAACCAAAAAATCCCAAAAATATTTTGTTAAAAAATCTTTTGTATTAACTCCCTAAGAGCTATATCCCGTCGCAAAGGTAGAGAGAAGCGTTGTCCCAAAGCGCATAAATACGCTGCAAAGGAGCGACGCGAAAACCCATCGCATCGCATGCATTAAAAGCGCTCAAAAAGGGAAAACCTAAGGAATCGCCGACGGCCGATATGCGACGTCGCACGTCGCAATGTCGCATAAGCAGCACAAAGTGATAAAACGAAAACCTTGTGATCTTGCGACCTTGCGATCTGCGATCATACAAAACTGCGATCTGCGATTTACGGTTTGCGACAAATGAGACTATCAATTGTTGCGATGACACTTCTTAACATCGCAATCTTCAACGCTGCGATGCAAATTGCAGGAACCATTTATCGCAAACATTCTTCGGCATGATCTGTAAGCCCAAAATTGAGCGCGCACCTTACGAGAAATTAATGATTTTACACCTGTGTATCCAAAGATGATTGTGTTGCGTTTTTCGAAGAGTCAAGCCATAATGGGTGTCATGGTTATGCATTCATTAGAACTTAATGCTTTCATGTCAATCTTTTTGTCGTGTCTCTTTTCATTTGCGTGAACTATAAGGCAGCAACTAATATAAATCTATATGCAGGAAACATCTAAGGAAAAGCGCCAGAGCTAGAAGAACAGAGAGGAGATGACTTCGCAAATGGATACCGCATGCAGTAGGACCGCGGATTCCAGAGTATCACTCAACAAATACTGATGGAAATAGACTATCCAGGACTCAGAGTCAAAGGCGCACAAAAGCAAAGCGTTTACAAAAGATCCTGAAGCCCAAATTGGGTAAAGCAAAAAGAAAAACGCTGAAGAGGGAAGACGTCTCAGAAAAGCCTGGAACAAAGAACGGAAACAAGTTTCAATTCAGAAAATTGTTCAGGAAACAAAGTCCCTAACTCATTGAGTCATTCACACGGCCAGAAACCGAAATAGCAATAGCACAATCAGTTTGAAAGAAATCTGAGTTGTACTAAGCATACACGCCGTGAAGACACTCCTCCAGAAGAAGACTTTCAAAAATATCTTCTAGTTTGTCAGAAAGAGGTGCCAGCTCTTGTTATTTCTAATTTTCAAGCTCGAGCAAAAGGAAAGAACAATCAGCCGACTCTTTCAGGGCGAACAGCGCATTGCTTACAGCACTAAGGAGAAGATACAAAAATGGTTAGAAATTAGATTCAATTTTTAGAAATAAATTTGTTTTAGTAAAAGGGCGGTCATTTGAAGCGGTTCCCTAAATTTGTGTAATTAAGATTAGTCGGTTAGTAGTATTTAACCCTTCTCATGGCATTTGGAGAAGGGTCCGGAAATTTGTCAAAATACTTGTCCTCAAAACATGCACTTTTGCACCCTCGGAGGGGGTTTTTGATGAATGGACGGATCGAGATTTATTTATGTTTGCATTTTAATGTCTGCTACTGATGTTGCACTTCTGTACTCTTAGTAGGCGTTAGAAGTAAGTAGAAATAGATCATTATTGCTTGAGGTTTGTGAGTACAAAATCAGTCATAAATGGTACTTTTATCTCTTGGCGAATTTCTGCTTGCATTCTTAGAGTAATATACAGCTGATGTTGCTTATATGTTAATGTATGAATGTGTGGGTTACCATTTGGCACTTTTGTACGGTGGAGTCATTTGTTTGTGCTTAACATATGAATAACTGATTATGCGATATGTTGTTCACAACTATTTTGCTTAACTTTTTACGCAGGATAGTTCATCTTAATTGATTTATATTCTTATGATAGCTGAATGATCTTTATTATCAGTTATTGTATGAAACCTTTTTAGATCACATAATGGAAAAAATTCTACCCCGGGTTAGCGTAGATTAGATGTGTTGTTTTCTTTAGATTAAAGTAGTATAGAATCAGCTTAGAGTTAGAAATTAAATTAGCTTAGAAATATCTCCAGATTTAGTATCATCATATTCTACACACACACACATCACCAAACTCTACAAACACACACCCCTTAGATTGGGAAGCTGGTCCCATTATCCCCAGCCGGACCCACTACACCAAACGGGCATGGATCCGCCAACCAGGTTCCCGACCGGGTGGGTATCCCCCTTGTTTTTGACCCGATTTCAGGGCCCTCAACATATTTGGCGCTAGAAGGAGGGCACGAACTATGAATGGCACCTAAAGCAATATCTAAATACCATTCTGAGAGTAATACACCCTCATCAACTCCCTCGACTTCTCCAACACGGTTAAACCCGGAATTTGAAGTCACTCGAGTATCCACCACTGTTACATACTCGAATATATCAGACCAATATATCATTGAACCCCCTGAAATTCAAACTTTGATTCGTAAACTCCAGGGATTCTCTATTTTTAACCAGAGGTCTGATAAATCTAAAAGCAGCGTGACTTTGCAGTACAACCCTGCTCATCCCCTTACCAGATTAAAGAGTGAAAAATTTGGCATACAACCAAGTGAACTCCCTCTCCCCACCAGGAAAAGAGTAAGGAAAACACCACCAGAGTCTGACAGTAAGACTCTTTCATCCACTTCATCCATCTCAACTCCCTCACCGCGAAGTCAACCACCCACATCTTCATTCCAACTCACTCACACATCTTCCACGATCCTTCCTCTTCAAACATCAAAGATCTTAATATCTTCATCTTCTCAGCATCAGGGATCATCTTCTGCACTTCCATTGACTAGCAGCTCAACGATGGCCCAGTCTCCATGGAACAATCCTGGGGCGGTTTTAATGCCTCCACCCCTGAGCCCAATACCGGCCCATCCTGAGAAATGGCTGCCTAAATTCAATCCAGAAGCAGGGATGCTAGCTGAAGAACATATCAATAATTTCATGCTTTCTTTTAATCTCAACGGAGTTACTAACGAAGACGATGTTGTCCGGATTTTCCCCTATACAATGCAAGGAACAGCCGGGTCATGGTACTTTTCGTTACCTTCTGGATCCATCACAAGCTGGGACATTTTTCAAAGTCAGTTCCTCACCAAGTTTGGTGATGACAGATCCACGGCGACATTGATCAATGACCTATCTAATCTTAAAGCTGAGGCTAGAGAACCCATTAAAGATTTCAACTTACGGTTCAGTAAGATCCTCAACAAAATCCCCGCTGCTTCACAACCCAACGAGGAAGTAAGATGTGAATGGTACATCACGGCTTTACCATCAAACTTGGCTATCTTCATAGATAGGGCAAACAAGACCACCTTAGTTGACAACTTAACATAAGCGTTAGCAGTGGAAAAACGCGTGGTAGCCCTAGAAAAGAGATCTGCTATAGAAGAACGCAAATCTAAGAAAATCTCTTTCAAAGAAGACACCAAGAAGAAGCAAACGAAAGATCCTTTCAATTTGGAAGGATTACAAAAGGTGTTGAAGGCCATGTCCAATGAGATGATTGACATCAAGAAACAAGTAGCAGAGACTTCTTCGAAAAAGCCCTATAGAACTTTTAAAAGAAATCCTCCCATGGAGGTAAAACCACCCAGTGTTGTCTCAAACGTTGAATCTGAAGAAGACGAAGAAGAAGAGAATGCCACTGAAGGGCAGACCGACGATGAAGAAGTTGTGGAACTACAAGGAATGTGGGACTTCATCCTCCCACAAGAAGAAGATCAAGAAGCATTTCCTGTTAGCACAAGAAGCAAAAATCAACTTGATCCTCCCCAAATTGCCCCTAAATAGAAGGGTGCAAGCCCTGCAACAAAAGATAAGGTCACAACAAAGAAGACAACTGCTAAAGTGACCCATCTTAGCCCAGTCCAATCAGATCAAGCACCTCCATCAAGAACACTGATAGTGTCGGATGAAATGGAGTATAACATCATTGATGACATGAAGAAGACTAGGGCTAATATTACTCTTTATGAATTGAGCAAATTGAAACATCAACAGAAAATAATGATGAAAGAATTACATGCTGTGCCTACTACATCTTTACCTACAGCTGTAGCTTCCCACAACATGGGAAGACCTCTAACCAACGCGATCAATAAAATTGATCCAAATGACATCGCCTTGATTGGAGGAAGATCAAGATCTCATACTCCTCCTTTTCTTCTCACCTATGAAATCTTCAATAAAAACGTGCACAATTGCTTGGTCGATTCTGGTGCTTCAACGAATATTTTACCCAGGTCAATATGTGTCAAATTGAATGTTCAACCTCAAAAATCCGCAGTACGTATAGTTCAACTTGATCGATCCCAAGTCGAAGTGATTGGTGAACTTAATCAAGTGACCATAAGATTGTTGTATAACCCAAAAGTGTGTCAGGTTATCGACATTCTAGTAGCTGATATCCCTGAATTCTATGGTTTGATTCTTAGCAGGGATTGGTCGGAGAAACTCCACGGATATTTCTCAACCGACTGGTCGCACATGTGGTTACCATACAATGGTAAACCAAATCAGATAAAGGTTGAACGAGAGTTGCACCAAAAATACATAGTGACAGAATTGGAAGGAGAAAATGAAGCAATAACATACAATAGCAGCATCATAGGCAATTACGCAGTAGATTCTTTCCTCGGCAATTTCAATGCTCATATTTCACCTTACTTAGAGAATTCAGTTTTGTCCCAAGTTGAAATTTTTTCCCAAACTGATGACTCAAAATGTTTTAGTTTTTTAGATAATTCTGTAAATACATCTTTGTTTTGGAAATTATATTTTGACGGCTCTAAATCTAACGAGGGAGCAGGAGCAGGATGCGTTTTGATTAGCCCAGACGGGAACAAAATTATGCTCACATGCAGACTTGAGTTCGATTGCACGAACAATACAGCGGAGTACGAAGCCTTGGTCCAAGGCCTATACAAAGCAATCGGATTGAACGTTAAGTATCTTCAAGTCTTTGGAGATTCTGAGATCGTCGTTAAACAGGTACGTAACACCATACATTGCCTGTCAAGTCATTTAAAGCACTATCAATCTTTAGTTCAAGATCTCACTGCACATTTCATAGCATTCAACATCTCGTCAATTCCAAGAATTCAAAACGCGAGTGCAGACCTGTTAGCTAACGTAGCCTCTAGACTTATTCCCTCCGAAGATTTTAGTCCTGATAGGTTTTCGATAGAATTAATCTTTAGACCATCCATCCCTGACAACATCACCAATTGGAGAGTATTCAACGATGACCCTGACATCGTAAATTTCCTCACTTCTGAAGGATCCTACTCAAATCAAATAATTGATGAAGACCATCATGACCACCAAATACAACAAAACGGCACTGACAATGCTATACCGAAATCAGTGGTCAAGTTAGAAGATTTATATGATTTGAAGAGTCGGTTTAAAAGGTCCGCCAATGCTAAAATCTACAGTTCTACTTTGAACTATGAATTAGTAAACCTAGGGATTGATCAGAAGCCAAAAAACGTTAACCTAGGCCACGGCCTAGCCCCTGAAGAGAGATCAGCATATATCCGTCTTCTAAGACAATACAAAAACGTTTTTGCCTAGAATTACGATGAGCTGAAGACATACAATACTTCTATCATTCAACACGTTATCCCTATGATTGACAATGAAAAACCTGTCCACCAGAAGCTCAGAAAAATACACCCTAACTTAGAAAATCAAATAAAAACTGAGCTTAATAAGTTGTTGAGAGCCAAAATAATTTTCCCCGTCAGACATTCCAAATGGGTATCCAATATGGTGCCCATTAGAAAGAAAAACGGAGACATTAGAATCTGTATCGATTTCCGAAATCTCAACAAAGCCTGTCAGAAAGACAAATTTCCCCTCCCACCTATGGAGCAAATATTACAGGCAGTAGCAGGCTCAGAATTAATGTCTTTCCTGGATGGATTTTCAGGATACAATCAAGTACTGGTGCATCCCGATGATCAGTTAAAGACTACGTTCCGAACCAAATGGGGCACATATGCATATCGGAAGATGCCATTTGGTCTGATCAATGCCGGAGCTACCTTTCAGAGAGCCATGGACATCGCGTTTAAAGGGTTAGTCAATAAATCAGTAGTGATTTACCTGGATGATATAACAGTGTACTCCAAAAAACAAAGTGACCATCTCAAAGATTTGAAGCAAATATTTCAAAGATGTTTAAGGTATGGGATTTCGCTTAACCCAAAGAAATCTTTCTTTGCATTAAGTGAAGGGAAATTGCTAGGATTCATAGTGTCGAAATCTGGTATTCACATAGAACCTGACAGAATCAAAGAAATTTCCGAGATATCCATACCCCATAACAAGAAAGCCATGCAATCTTTCCTTGGACAGATCAATTTTGTGAAAAGGTTTGTCCCTGATTTTTCACGCATTATTTCTCCCTTACAAAATATGATAAAAAAGAATTCAAATTTCAAATGGGGTCTAGATGAGCACGAAGCATTCAACTTGATCAAACAAGCTACCATTAATGCTCCATCTTTGGCCACCCCAAATTTTTCAGAATCTTTTATCTTATACACTTTTGCCTCAGAAAAATCTTATGCCGCGATTTTGACCCAAGCAAATCAAGAAAAGGCGGAAGCTCCAATCGCATTCTTTAGCTCGAACTTACAAGGTGCTGAACTTAATTACTCAGACGTGGAGAAACAGGCATATGCCGGTTTCAAAGCGATCAAATATTTCAGACCTTTTCTACTTAAAGCCCACACCAAAGTCGTAGTACCGTTTCCAGCGGTAAGAAACCTTCTGGTACAGAAGGACGTGGGTGAAAAGAGAGCTAATTGGATTACCGCTTTACAAGAATATGATCTTGAGATCAAACCAGCAAACATCGTAAGAGGTCAAGGCTTCTGCAAAATGTTAGCTGGAGCATCGCAGATTTCTGAGAACTCATCTGAAGAGGTACATGCGTATGAGGTAAGCCTAAACGACGCAGAATCATTATATGCTGACACCATTTATTTTCTTAAGAACGGGTATGCTCCATCACGCCTGGATCACACTAAGAAAAGAGCTCTGAGATTAAAAGCTAAACAATACCAGCTCATAAATGATGTTCTGTTTAAAAGGAATTACGATTCTGTACTCCTTAGGTGTCTTGAGAAAATTGAAGCCGAAAAGGTTTTGCAGGAACTCCACGATGGACCAGCAGGTGGACACTATGCCGGAGATGCGACTGCACATAAAATCTTGCGTGCAGGATATTATTGGCCCACGTTGTTCAAAGACTCATACAATCACGTAAGGAAATGCCAAGTCTGCCAGAGTGCTACAGGAAAACAAAGGAAACCGTCCATGCCGCTACAACCGGTCAACATCGAGCAACCATTCAGCCAATGGGGCTTGGACATAATAGGTGAGATCGTTCCTCACTCTTCTAAGCAGCATAGGTATATCCTTACGGCAACTGATTATTTTACTAAATGGTTAGAAGCAGTTCCTCTCAAGACAGTCAATTCTGAAAACATTATTGAGTTCATAGATCAATTTATCATTACTAGGTTTGGATTGCCAACGGCCTTAATGTTTGATAATGCCTCATATTTTTCTGGAAATACCATGACTGAGTTTGCGCTTAAAAGAGGGTTTAAACTGAAATATTCTGCCAACTACTATCCACAAGGTAATGGATTGGCTGAATCAACAAACAAGAACCTAATTAGAATTCTCAAAAGAACAGTTGACCAAAACCAAAAGAATTGGCACAAAGTGCTGGTAAATGCTTTATGGGCTGACAGAATCACAAAGAAAGCTTCAATCGACACTTCTCCCTTTAATTTAGTTTATGGAAAGAAGTGGTTCTTCCGACTCACCTAGTCATTCCCTCTTTGTCTTTAGTACAATACATCGATGAAGTATCTACTTCCTCTTTACAAATAAGACAAATGGAAATAATCAAACTAGAAGAACAAAGAGAACAAGCTAGGAAAACCCATGCTCATCACCAAGCGCTAATAAAATCCTCTTTTGACTCAAGCATCATAACCAGAAAAAACTTTCAGATGGGTGATTTAGTTTTGAAATGGGATAAGGCTCATGAAGAAAAGGGCAAACATACGAAATTTCAGAAGCTGTGGCTTGGCCCTTTTCAGATTGTAGAAGTCATAGGCCCATCTACATTTGTGTTGCAGGATTTGGCAGGTAGAAGAGATTCTTTACCTGTCAATGGACTGATTCTTAAATTATATTTTCCATAGAAGAGAATTCTTCTAATTTTTGTAGGTTAGTCTTAGTTTTTATTTTGTTTTGTTTTTCTCCTTTATGAATAAAACCGGTTGTAAATGATCATTTAAAAGGATTCATGAAAGAGCGCACCAATTCTCTATCAGATTTTGATTTCGCTTGTACAAATAGCAAAATTTTTGAAAAATCTGAATTTTATTATTGACAAATGGAGTTAACTTCACCCTGATTATGATATTAGTTTCAACCTCAAAAAAAACCTCGACAAAAGCAACCTTTGATAAAGAATTGTTTTGTATCAGCACAATGAAAGGTATCATCAATAATAAAATAAATATTCTCTGCAAGACTGATGTTTTCAAAAAACTCTATTATTGTCGTCCAGAGCTTTCTTAAGGAAAAACAATGACTTCCTCCCTACTAAAAGGAAATCGCATCATTCAGAGAAACAATCCAAGGAAAACACTATATCTCAAAGAATAAGAGGTCTCATCACGAGCCGGCTTATCATGATCACAGATATTATAACTTGCTGACTTTGCCAATACTGTCTATCAAAACAGGGAAACGACTTAAAGATTGTTGCAATCAAAAGACAAGAGGTCTCATCACGAGCCGACTTGTTCAGCAAAAGTGTAAATCAAGTGAATGACTGTGTCATAATTTGGCCACCAAACCAAGACATTGTTCTTTAGAGAATTAAAAAAGGAAAAAGTGTCAAAGAAGGATTTTTCTCTGGAATGTTGCGAGTAACCTCAAGCAGGAAAAAGGATCATTGCTGGATAACATGGTAACCCTGTCGAGGCTATGGACGCTTGCGGGCAGCAGAGGCTCTACCTACGACAAATGAGTATACTTTAAAGCCAATACGTAGAGAAGACCTTATTTTATCTTTAATAAAGACCGAGTAATGTCTGGTTCGAATGCAAGAAGAAGCCTGAGGAAGCAAGCAATTGGGATATAAAAAGGGTTGAGATAAAGCATCGTTGACAGGGTGAGGGGTAATCTACTCTATCTGTCCATAACAAAATTTAGACATGTGAAAATTTTGTTGTTTCGGAAGTGAACGGTCAATAGAAAAGCAGAGATAACTGGTTCTTCACAGTGAATCGCCATTGTTGTGGTCACCAACAACCCCCCTCTTTGTTTGATATTAGCAATAACATCAAGCAAAGGGGGACCCTTAACCAAAAAATCCCAAAAATATTTTGTTAAAAAATCTTTTGTATTAACTCCCTAAGAGCTATATCGCGTCGCAAAGGTAGAGAGAAGCGTTTTCCCAAAGCGCATAAATACGCTGCAAAGGAGCGACGCGAAAACCCATCGCATCGCATGCATTAAAAGCGCTCAAAAAGGGAAAACCTAAGGAATCGCCGACGGCCGATATGCGACGTCGCACGTCGCAATTTCGCATAAGCAGCACAAAGTGATAAAACGAAAACCTTGCGATCTTGCGACCTTGCGATCTGCGATCATACAAAACTGCGATCTGCGATTTACGGTTTGCGATAAATGAGACTATCAATTGCTGCGATGACACTTCTTAACATCGCAATCTTCAACGCTGCGATGCAAATCGCAGGAACCATTTATCGCAAACATTCTTCGACATGATCTGTAAGCCCAAAATTGAGCGCACACCTTACGGGAAATTAATGATTGTACGCCTGTGTATCCAAAGATGATTGTGTTGCGTTTTTCGAAGAGTCAAGCCATAATGGGTGTCATGATTATGCATTCATTAGAACTTAATTCTTTCATGTCAATCTTTTCGTCGTGTCTCTTTTCATTTGCGTGAACTATAAGGCAGCAACTAATATAAATCTATATGCAGGAAACATCTAAGGAAAAGCACCAGAGCTAGAAGAACAGAGAGGAGATGACTTCGCAAATGGATACCGCATGCAGCAGGACCACGGATTCCAGAGTATCACTCAACAAATATTGATGGAAATAGACTATCCAGGACTCAGAGTCAAAGGCGCACAAAAGCAAAGCGTTTACAAAAGATCCTGAAGCCCAAATTGGGTAAAGCAAAAAGAAAAACGCTTAAGAGGGAAGGCGTCTCAGAAAAGCCTGGAACAAAGAACGGAAAAAAGTTTCAATTCAGAAAATTGTTCAGGCAACAAAGTCCCTAACTCATTGAGTCATTCGCACGGCCGGAAGCCGAAATAGCAACAGCACAATCAGTTTGAAAGAAATCTGAGTTGTACTAAGCATACACGCCGTGAAGACACTCCTCCAGAAGAAGACTTTCAAAAATATCTTCTAGTTTGTCAGAAAGAGGTGCCAGCTCTTGTTATTTCTAATTTTCAAGATCGAACAAAAGGAAAGAACAATCAGCCGACTCTTTCAGGGCGAACAGCGCATTGCTTACAGCACTAAGGAGCAGATACAGAAATGGTTAGAAATTAGATTCAGTTTTTAGAAATAAATTTGTTTTAGTAAAAGGGCGGTCATTTGAAGCCGTTCCCTAAATTTGTGTAATTAAGATTAGTCGGTTAGTAGTATTTAACCCTTCTCATGGCATTTGGAGAAGGGTCCGGAAATTTGTCAAAAAACTTGTCCTCAGAACATGCACTTTTGCACCCTCGGAGGGGGTTTTTGATGAATGGATGGATCGAGATTTATTTATGTTTGCATTTTAATTTCTGCTATTGATGTTGCACTTCTGTACTCTTAGTAGGCGTTAGAAGTAAGTAGAAATAGATCATTATTTCCTGAGGTTTGTGAGTACAAAATCAGTCATAAATGGTACTTTTATCTCTTGACGAATTTCTGCTTGCATTCTTAGAGTAATATACAACTGATGTTGCTTATATGTTAATGTATGAATGTGTGGGTTACCATTTGGCACTTTTGTACAGTGGAGTCATTTGTTTGTGCTTAACATATGAATAACTGATTATGCGATATGCTGTTCACAATTGTTTTGCTTAAGTTTTTACGCAGGATAGTTCATCTTAATTGATTTATATTCTTATGATAGCTGAATGATCTTTATTATCAGTTATTGTATGAAATCTTTTTAGATCGCATAATGGAAAAAATTCTACCCCGGGTTAGCGTAGATTAGATGTGTTGTTTTCTTTAGATTAAAGTAGTATAGAATCAGCTTGGAGTTAGAAATTAAATTAGCTTAGAAATATCTCCAGATTTAGTATCATCATATTCTACACACACACACATCACCAAACTCTACACACACACACCCCTTAGATTGGGAAGCTGGTCCCATTATCCCCAGTCGGACCCACTACACCAAACGGGCACGGAGCCGCCAACCAGGTTCCCAACCGGGTGGGTATCCCCCTTGTTGTTGACCCGATTTCAGGGCCCTCAACAAGATGTCAGAAGGTGGATCTGTTGTAGATCATTTAAATGATTTTAATACAGTTACAAGTCAGTTAAGTTCTGTAGGGGTAACTTTTGATGATGAAGTTAGGGCTCTGTTATTTCTGTGCTCATTGCCAGAAAGTTGGAATGGTTTAGTTATGGCCATTAGTAACTTTGTCTTTGGATCTAGTACCTTAAAGTTTGATGATGTTGTCGGTGCAATCCTTAGTGAGGAAATGCGACTAAAAAGCTCCGGTGAGACATCAGGTAATGCTTTGACTGCAGAGACTAGGGGAAGAAAAATGGAAAGAGGAAAGAGCCCAGGATACTACAGTAAGTCAAGAAAAGGTAGATCCAAGTCCAGATCAGGGATAGTGTGCTGTAAATGCGGGAAGAAAGGACACTTGAAGAAAGACTGCAAGTCTCGGAAGGGAAAAGAAGGAGACACGTAGCAAGAAACTAATCATGAAGCAAATGTAACAGGTGATGTGTTGCAAGATGCTTTGATTCTTTCACTAGAAAATATTATTGATGCCTGGGTGGTAGATTCAGGGGCCTCATTCCATGCCACACCTAATAAGAAAAATTTTCATGGTTATGTTCAAGGATATTTTGGACAGGTTCGATTGGGTGATGATAAACCCTGTAAAATTGTTGGAATGGGTACAGTTTTCATAAAACATCAGAATGGAAATCAATGGCTATTGAAGGAGGTAAGGCATGTTCCAGATCTGAAGAAAAATCTGATTTCAACAGGGCAGTTGGAAGGTGAAGGTTGCATAACTACTTTCACAGATAAAACCTAGAGTTCACTAAAGGATCCCTGGTAATAGCAAAAGGAGGAAAGGTTGGTACATTGTATTTATGCAATGGTATTTCTAATTCTGTTAATGCTTTGGCCTCTACAGGAGAAGATACGACATTGTGGCATCATAGGCTCGGGCACATGAGTGAGAAGGGGATGCAGATTCTTCACTCAAGAAATTTGTTTCCAGGTTTGAAGCATGTTGATTTAAAATTATGTGAGAATTGTGTTAATGGAAAACATAAGAGAGTCAGATTCATTACAGTTGGGAAAGAAAAGAAGAGTGAAAAATTAGAGCTTGTGCATACAGATGTATGGGGACCTGCTTAGGTATCACCTCTTGATGGCTCTCGTTATTATGTTACTTTTATTGATGATGCAACCAGAAAAACCTGGATTTATTGTATTCGAAATAAATCTGATGTATTTGATATTTTCAAGAAATGGAAAGCTTTGGTTGAAAATGAGACAGAAAAAAGGTTGAAGTGTCTTAGATCAGATAATGGAGGTGAATATTGCAACAAAGAGTTTGATAGGTACTATTCAGAGAATGGAAGTCATAGAGAGAAGATAGTTCCAGGAACACCACAAGAAAATGGTGTGTCAGAAAGGATGAACAGGACAATCATGGAGCGTGCAAGGTGCATGAGATTGCATGCAGGATTACCTTTACAATTTTGGGCAGATGTTGTAGATACTGCTATTTATATAATAAACAGAGGGCCTTCAAGTTTCTTGGATGGTGGTATTCCAGAGGAGGCATGGACAGGTAAAAAGGTACACTACTCTTTTTTAAAGACTTTTGGTTGTGAAGCCTTTGTCCACATTAATAAAGAAAATAGAACAAATCTTGAGGCAAAATCAAAGAAATGTACCTTTATTGGATATGGTGTTAATGATTTTGGTTATCGCTTTTATGATTATGAAAACACAAAATCATTAGGAGTAGAATGTCATATTTGATGAAAAGGTTTTGTATAAGGATTAGCTACAGGAAAAGAAACATGAAAAAGAAAACAGAGAATACACAATGCTTGACGACATCACAGGAAAAGTGATGGCGCCTGAAAATCATAGTGATCAACAACCATAACAACAACCACAATAGCAACATGCACCCCAAACACCTGAAGGTGGTGTTGGAAGATCTACCATGATAAGTAGACCCCCCTGAACGATACTCTCCTTCATTATATTCTTTATTGTTAACTGATTATGGTGAACCAAAATGTTATGAAGAAGCAGTGCAGGTAGAAACTAGGAAGAACTGGGAGCAATCCATGAAAGAAGAGATGGACTCCTTAGCACATAACCAGACTTGGGACTTAGCCAGGTTGCCTGCAGGTAAAACAACATTGCAGAACAAATGGGTTTACAAGTTGAAGGAAGAAGATGGAGGTAGAAAAAGGTATAAAGCTAGAATTGTGGTGAAAGGGTTTGCACAGAAAAAGGGTATAGACTTTGATGAGATATTTTCACCTGTTGTGAAAATAACTTCAATCAGAACTATTCTAAGTCTAGTAGCAGCTGAAGATTTTCATCTTGAGCAGTTAGATGTAAAGACATCCTTTCTCCATGGGGATTTGGAGGAAGAGATATATATGCAGCAACCACAAGGATATGAGGTAAAAGGGAAGGAGAAACTAGTGTGTAGGTTGAAGAAGAGCTTGTATGGCTTAAAACAGGCTCCAAGGCAATGGTATCTAAAGTTTGACAGGTTTATGTCTGAACAAGGTTATACTAGATGTCACTCTGATCATTGTGTTTATCTCAAAAGGCAAAATGATGGCAGCTATATTATATTGTTATTGTATGTGGATGACATGCTTGTTGCAGGTTCTAACATGCAGGAAATAAATGTTCTCAAAAGGAAATTGGCAAACTCATTTGCAATGAAGGATTTGGGTGCTGCAAAACAAATCCTTGGTATGAGAATAACTAGAGATAGGAAGAATCACAAATTAACATTGTCTCAAAGTGAGTACATAGAAAAGGTGTTGAAAAGGTTTAATATGCAGAATGCAAAACCAGTTAGTATAAATTTGGCTAGCCATTTCAAATTAAGTAAGGAGGTGTGTCCCAAGACTCAGGAAGAAATGGCTCATATGTCTAAAGTTCCATATTCATCAGTAGTTGGAAGCTTAATGTATGCAATGGTCTGCACAAGGCCTGATATTGCACATGCAATGGGAGTTGTAAGCAGGTACATGAAAAATCCAGGAAAAGAACATTGGATGGCGGTGAAGTGGATTCTCAGGTAGTTGAGAGGTACCACAAATAAAGAATTATGCTTTGGTGGTTCAAACATTGCTCTACAGGGATATGTTGATGCAGATATGGCAAGTGACAGAGATAACAGGAGAAGCACTACAAGATATGTATTTACTGTAGGTGGAACAGCTGTCAGTTGGGTTTCAAAAATCCAAAGTGTTGTTGCCCTTTCAACAACAGAAGCAGAGTATGTTGCTACTACAGAGGCTAGTAAAGAAATGATTTGGTTACAAAGGTTTCTAGATGAATTGGGTAAAAAGTTGGATTTGGCCAGGTTATACAGTGACAGCCAGAGTGCCATACATCTTGCAAAGAACTCTGCGTTTCATTCCAAGACTAAACATATACAACTCAAGTACCATTTCATACAGTCAGCATTGGAAGATGGACAATTGAAGCTGGAAAAGATACACACTGGCTAGAATCCTGTAGATATGTTAACAAAAGTTGTAACCAGGGAGAAATTGATAATCTGCTCAGTTTCAATTGGTCTTCAAGTATGATGAAGAAGATGAGAAACAACGAGGTCCAGAGTGGAGTCATTGTCTAGCAAATGAAGCAGTGGTAGAGTTGCTATAATTAGTCTCCAAGTGGGAGATTGTTGGGTGTGGAGCCTGATTATCTTCTGTATTCAAAGGTTCTAGCCGGATGTATACCCCAGGAAGACTGTACACCCCTCCATGTGGGGGGGTGCGGGGGACATTTTTCCCCCCCATGGGGGTTTGGGGGGACTAATCCCCCCCAACTGGGGGTTTGAGGGCCAGCGGGGGCTCGGGGGCAGCACCCCGAAGCTAAAAACAAATATAAATTTGCCTTGTGAAAGTATAGTAATTTCTAGTCAATCTGGGTCGTTCATTAGGCAGATGATCTAACGGTAGAAGTTATGTTTATTTTAGGGTTTTTTGCCCTAGAAGGAAACTCCTCACTATATATGAGGGAATTGTATTGCGTCTGTGTATCTCTGGCTTCAGTGGCTATCTTCACCAATTCTGTTTGCTCAAATATAACTTGGATTGATGGCAAAATATCATTGACAGAGTCAATGATATTGGCCCAAAGCATCTCTTTAGTCTATCCTAGTGGCTTCTGTAGTGTCAAATCTTTCTCCAGGACTTTGATTTTCTCACCCATTCTTTGGGCTTTCTGTGTTTCTTCTCTTTGCTGAATTTGGGCAAGTTTGCAATCAGTTTCCAAACTTGCCACTTTCTCCTTTAATCTTTTGAGCTCTGTAACCTGGATGGACATCTCCTCCATGGATTTTACCAGTTCTGCTTCTTTCTCAGTTGATGTACCTATTGTTGTTGTAGATTCTGTAGTTATTGGCAATGCTGTAGCAGGTGGAGATGTGGGTGCCAGTGATGCTGCCAGTGTGGAACAAACTGTTGTAGATACTGTGGGTATTATAGTTCTAGAAGTTGTGGCCAGGTCACTTTTCTTCAACTGAATTAAAGTGTCAAACTCCTTCTCTGTCCCATTGAATTGATCGTTCAACTTCAGGACCAAGTCCATGAGCTCTTCATGTCCTTGTTGTGCTTCTAGGACTTCTTGTGTCTGTGGGTGATGTAGCTGGGGTATCTTTAGCTGCTTCTTGGGTGTAGCAATGTCATCATTTTTCTTCTTAATTAGTTGTTCTGTAGCTTTTACATCTTTGGGATCATGTCCCAACTCTATGACTAAGTCCTCTAAGGACTTGATTCTAGTATCTTTGGCCTGTGAGGAGGCCTTCTCCAACTAGAACTGTGCTAATATATTGTTAAGATAGTTTTGCAGTTGGTGGGAATCTATGGATTTCCCTGTTAAGGTGGAGTATATCATCTCCCCTGTTTTCTTGTGTAGCTCAATCTGGTCAATGAGATGAATATCCCTTTCCAGTACTTCAAAATCCACCCTTTTAAAATCTGTTGTTGTCCTTGGCTGTTGAGTGGTTGGCTTGATGAAGGTCATCTGCATTTTCCCCTCTTTGACATCAAAGGCTAACATAGGCCTTGTTTGATTGGTAGGGGTCATCTTCAGGTACTTTGCATAGGTTTGGGCTTTCAGCCTCTCATTTATAGCCTTTATTTCTTTATATCTCTCCTTAATATCTTGGTCTTTATCTGTTGGCATTCTGAAAGAGGATATATCAACACTTTGCTGCCTTTCCAACATCTGAGTGTGTGATGTGGAAGGTTCTAGGATGCCTCCCGATGGAGTGGAAAGCCTGCTCCTATCTCCTTCTGTGCTTGTAACCTCAGTTGTCTCCTATGTATATTCATTTTCAGAGATAGGATTCACTCTTTGTCTCTTAGCCTGGCTTGTCTCTGCATGGACTTGTGATGTTGGTCTTTCTGAAGTAGTGGCCCCTTCCCTGTTTCTCTTAAGGCTTTTCTCCTCATTTAGAGGAGTCTGTAGAACTGGAGGGGTACTCATGGTGGTTTCTAGTTTATCTGATTTCTCTAGTATGTCTATTTGATCTGGCACCTCTGACAGGTCTGGTACTTCTGATCCCTCTGGCACTTGTGATTCTTCTGGTACCTGTGATTCTTCTGGTACCTACAGGAAAGAACCCTCATCAAGCTGTTTCTCTAGGTCAATGAGTGCATTCTCAATGTCTACTTTGGTGTTGTCCTAATCTATTAAGGTCCCTTCTACCCATTCTGATTGGTTTGCAAAGGCTTCAATTTTAGGAATGGGGTGATGAATGAAAGGTCCTAGCTTGACCTTTTGTCTCTTCTTGGTTATGAATTCCAAAGGGTCATATCTCCAGGTAAAACTTCTTTGGAATTTCATGCTTTTTAATATCACGTCAGCTTCATGGCCTGCTTCCCTTGAGTTACATATGAAGGGGCCTAATTGGTCTTTGATTTTGAAGTTGGCCTTCTTCTTGGCATTAACAAAATTTGTATCATTTGCACTTATAATCTGCATAACCTCATTGGGAGGTATTTTGGGATCTTATATGGTGCTACCATGCAACCATAGATTCTGATTTCGGTATGGTTTTGGTACAAGTACCAATCACCTACTTTGGACTGTTTTGAGAGTTGCAGGATCCTCTTTATGTCTGAACTGATTCTTGGAGGAGGGCTTCCTATCAGCATTGTCACAATTGGATGTACAAATAGGTCTATGAAGTCTGCATATGAATATGGGGAGTCATATTTATGGATCAATGGAGTCCAGAAAATTACTGATCTAGGGTGACCTTTTGTGTCAAGCTTCTGGAGAGTAAAGGGGAACTTATCTGCTTGGTAGTATAGAAAAAGGTGATACAAAATAGAGGAGTACTTAAAAACTCTCTCGTTACTCATTCTAAGGAACTAGTCATGCATCCTATCCGCTACAAACTTGGCATAATCATAGATGGCAGGAGGAGGTTGTCCTGGAGTGAATATGGACATAAAATACATGATGATTTCATCTATATACTCACTGGTGGTATAACCTAGGACACTAGATATCATTGTTACAATTTCTTGACCAAATGGATAAAATATGGTAGCCACATATGGAGGAGGATATCTTGGGATATGCTTTTCCTCCTTGATGAAGGTTTGGAACATCTCAACAACTTTTGCAGTGGTAAGCTTGGGGAATTGGTTTAATAGGTTTCCAATTGAAAGAGGGGTTAGGTTTTTCCCTTGTTGAAGTTGCAGCATCTCATTGATAGATTCAACAGTGATGAAAAGTATGGTCTGGTTAGGGGACATCACTGCTCTTTGACTGGGGATATAATTTTCATGGCATTAATGGACAATTTCTAGGAAAATGTGAACTTCATGGAATTGGAACTTGGGCAAATTGGACTCCCAAAGACCAATTTTATCAGCATGGTTCAAGTATTAGTCTTTGTATCAGAAGTATAGTTTGAGCAGGGATTCTTGGATAGAGGTGTCCTTTATCTAAAAATCCTTATCGGATAGGGGGAGGTGGTCTAGGTCTAGATGAGGAGTGGAAATAGGTATAACATCCATGGAAATTGGGGTGGCCATTCTCAGTTCTTGTGGATTTGAGTATGGAGGAGGTGATTTTCAGTATTTTAGGACAATGGTGGTTCAGTACAGAGTAGGCTTAAGTTTCTTGAGTTTCTTTAATTAATTTTTTACTTTAACTAAGAAAACTCAGTAACTGGTTCTGAAATTGACAGGTTTCCGAGTGAATTATGGCTTAAATATCTAGAATTTAAGGAAAAATAGCTCTGAACAGGGCGGCTTGCAACTGCGAACGGTCGAAAAGGCTTTGTGTAGGCTGGAAAGTGAACTGGGTGCTCTGTGGCGTCTTTAGGGTGCAATTGGACGTAGGTTGACAGCTTCGATGTTCGCAGGTGCATGCATGGAGGTTTACAGTTGAAAAAACGATAAAAACAAATGATTTGGGGCTTTTTGGCTTTATGCCCAAAAGTCAATTTTGGTGGGTACGGGTGAACAGTGGTCATTTTGTCGTGTAGCGGGCGGGCGGTAAATGGTTTCCATTGCACCGCTTTTGGGCGCTTGGTGGTATTGGGGGGAGGCTGCCCGATTCCATACATCGAATGACACATAGCCTCAGGGGCCCGACAGAAAAAAACTTTATCGGGTGGGTATTGCTCGGACGTTGGGTCTGCCCAATATGGATAAGGGTTGTTAGATGTGAAGGAAGATGATCGCACGGTGATCGGGAGGGGAAGCTACACGGAGGCTCTGTGAGTGATTAAGTGCGGTGGTATTTGGGTTAGTGATGGATTAAGGCGGGGTTAAGGCATCGGGGTCATTAGCAGAGGGATTAATTGGGGTTTTGCCTAACTTAATCATAGATCGATTAGTTAGTGGGTTTTTGGGGTTTGGGTGAAATTATAGTTTATATTTAAACTAAGGGTAGGGTTAATTTATATGTAGGAGTTAAATATATATGGGGAAATGAGTTTTTATAGGGATTTAATAAATAAAATTAGTAATTAAAAAATTGGCGGAAAGGGGACACTACACACTAAGTAAATGATTTTTCACGTTTTAATTCTTTTCCAATATTAACATAAATACTTAGGATAAGGTGTTTTTGTGGGTTTTTTGGGAAAAAGGGGTTTTACATGGGGGTGATTGCTTTCCTAGGTAAATAGTGTTTAACCATAGAAAAAGGGGTTTTATTAGGGAAATGAGGGGAAATGAAGGGGGGTGAATGAACTGAAGGGGGAATGAATTTTTATGAGGGGGGTTTAGTACTTATTGCCTATAAGTCATTGAGCCAAGGGTCCGGTCCCTCCAAAAGTCAGAGAAATGCTCTGAGCCTCTTTGACTTAAAGGTTTTGTTACTTTGAACTTTATTTGTGGGAAATTAGTAAAGTGAAAGGATGAAATGGATGGGGGAAGTTAATTAATTGAATTTGTAAACCTTATGCACGCTTAATTGCCCACTCATTTGGAACTTTTATGATGAGAATGATAAATATGATTTTTTTCTAACCAATCATCATAACTTCTGCAACCTTTCTTCTACTTACCCATCTACTCATCCTACCATTTTTACTTCTCTTTATTAGGGTGCATTTGAGCTAGCAAACCCTTATCAAATATTTTTCTTTCTCTTTACAATAGTAAACTAACTAAATCTATCCTTATTTCACCCAAGGGCTCAGATTAAGCAGTTGAGCTCCTTTTATCTAATTATCTGCCAAGATTACATTGTTTGGCCAGATTTTTATTCTCTATCTAAAGACATGAAATAGTCAAGCCTAAACATTTTGGCTATCATGGATTGTGGTATGGATCACAAGCTACACACAATCATTTTATTCTACATAAAAGTAAAATAGGAGTGGCATTTTGGCTTGCTCACTTTCATGGTCTTTTTCTTTTCTTGGGGTTCATATTTTTTCATCTTTTTTTACCTTTTTGTTGTTTTTGTCCTTTTATTATTCTTTTAGGACATACCCTCTTTACATTTTTTGATTTTTTGAATATGGAAAACATTTGCAGAAAGAAAAGGTATGTACATATTATAGGTTTAATCTCAGACATTCAAAATTACGACTCCTATTGGTATAGGAACCTAACACTTCGCACTAACTCTGGGGTCCACACAATAGGAACTTCAAGTTTCCACCTTCCTTGGTTATATGCTAGCTTCGCGATCCACTCGTATAGCTCAGTAGGGAAGGACGTGAAGAAGATTTCATGGATTTCCGTGTACAGGTAGCAGTCTAACCACTCTTCTTTTGATAGCCATGGGTTCCTATTCTCCTGTGATGCAAACTCATGAATTATGCTATGCAACCAGCCCTCAATTTCCTTCTTAGTTGGATTCCAATGATATGACATCAAACATCTCAATGCAGATTCCCTTCTTGGAAATAGAACCATTTTTTGGCTTATGGGGACCTGACCCAGGTTCAGATTTATTTAGCCAAACAAATCCCTACACTACTGGCCCTTTCGGCATTAGCCCGCAGAGCGTGGACTGAAGTCCCACCCAAAGAAGTATGAGTGGATGCTGGAACCAAGTTTCCGCACCCTTGAGATGTTTTTGGTGTCGATTTAGACCAACTGTCCCTACTTCGTGTAGGCCACTTCACGTACTTTTCTAATATTCAATACCTTCGTGATCTGTTATAATCGTCTTTCGCGCAGCCCTAACCAGGGGCTAAGATGCTTTCGCACTGATATGGCAGTGACCTACATTGTTTCCCCAAAATACACTGTGTATCTTACTTATCATCTTAACAGAACTTAGTTAACTTCGCGTAAACATATATTCTATCTTGCATTCCCTTAATCAACACAGTTATATGCATTTGCGCATCATATAAAAAGTAGAAGTGCAATTCATACCTAATATATTTAATGCATAAAACAGGAAATAAGTATGTAGAAATGATATGAAACTTCTCTTTATTATTACTTCCAACTGTTATAGACTCGACTCACCCTGTGCACTTAGTTGCAGAGCCTTCTCCTACTCTACACCCCAAAACTAGACTTTACAGTTGAGATCTATCTCGCATACGTCATATGTCCATCTTCCACTATGCTATCAAACTACTTAGAGCCTCTCTCTATTTATACAATCCCATGGTCCACTGACCATGGGTAGATCTCTAAAGCCGACTTTACAATAACAAAATTAAGGGCAGACAACCCTATGACTCTTTTACAAGCTTCGGGTTCCGTGCCCACAAAATGTGAAGTCTTTTCATCGGAATTACAATTTTTTGACCAAAATCTGGGCTCTAAGCCCCAAAACTTCCCTTGGGGGATCTCGCACCCAATAGTGTTAATAAAGATTGATTGTGTAGATGAGATAGCCTCCCCTGAACTTCATTGAGGTATGTTGATTATGTTTATATTTGGCTTATCTACAACGGTATGTTTTCAGAAAGTAGAAGATCAAGATGACTAGTAGAATGGGGGACTAGACTTCATGCGATTCTCTCTACAGATCATATGAATGACATGGTGATGAGTACTTCCATGACATCGCAGATGCATTGAGAAATTTGAAAATGAAAATCAGATGTTGTAAGGAAGATAATGACAGGATCAATCAATCACAAGAAATAATTTCCAGAGCACAGGAGAAACAAGTAGAAGTTAATGCATTCATCCTTTAGAGTCTATTAGATTCATAGAGACATGGGTCACTTAGGATCATCTATGGACAATAGTAAAGGACGAATGGGGCATATGGCGGTAGGTCTCAATCAAGATACATGTTTGACAAGGATGACACAATCAGAGATCGTAGGTTGTTGGATACCCTTGACAACAGGGGTAATAATGACTATGAGTTTTATTCTAGTTCTATTTTAGAGAGAGATCATCATCATCATCGTCACCATATGTATAGGAAGAGTGAGAAGCAGTGCTTTCTAGAGGAGTTCAAAACAGAAAAGCCTCCTACATTTGATGGATAAATGAAGAAGTCATAGGATACAGAAGCTTGGTTACTTGGGATGAATAAGCTTTTCAGATTACATAATGATTTAGAAAATATGAAGGTCATGATAGCTAATTTCAATCTTAAAGGGAAAACATACATTTGGTGGGAATATGTGAAGAATTTCTTAGGCATTTGAGAAGAGGATCTGACTTGGAGTGAGCTCAAGAACATTTTTAGGAAGAAGTATCTATCTGAAAGATACTATGATGACAGGGAAAAGGAGTTCTATGAGTTGAAAATGAGATCTATGACTGATGAAGAGTATACTAGCATATTCCTAGAGTTGTTGATATATGTGCCTTATCTTAAGGAAGAGAAAGAAAATATTCAGAGATTCATCAGTGGGTTGTTAGTATCCTTCAATAACATGATTGAGTTTGATGAGCCTAGGTCGTTGGAGGAAGCCATAAGAAAATTGAAGCACTATTAAGAGCAATCAAAGCACAAAAATAAGTCTAAGAGGGATTGGAAAGGTAATGAGAAGAATAAAGGAAAGTGGGCTAGGAAGAGAGGAAAAACTGAAGATACAGATGACAAGGAGAATGAAATGCCATACAAGAGGTTCAATGTAGCTAAGAAATGATATGGATTTTAGTCTAAGGAGCATAACAAGGGTGACAGAAAGAAGACTTTGCAGTGTTGGACTTATGGTAAGGATAACCATAGGATATACTTTCCACAACATCAGGGTGGCAGACTGCAGATTTACATTTCTCAGGAGGCACATATAGTTGGGGATGTTGGACAGAGTGTTCCTCAGATTTATGTAGCAATGGATAACAAACAATTTGATCATCAAACATCTATTATTGAGATGGAAGGTAAGATTTGTGATCAAATTATTTCTATTTTGATTGAACCTATATCTAACTATAGTTATATCAGTCTTGACATGGTGGATAAGACCGTGTTTCTTTTGTAAAGAAGTACATGCAGAGTATTAGTTGGTGCAATTGGCTACAGGTACTAAAAAAAGAGTTCATCATTGTGTAACAACTTGCACATTTGAGTTGAATGATATGTCTACATCAGCACACATAAATGTGATTCTGTTGGGATTAGATAGTATGTTTTTGAGTATGGATTCATTGTATATTCACAAGACTAAGGTATATCGATATGATAAGGCTATTGAGTGCTTGGATGATAAAGGAGAGAATAGAATCTTGCAGGGTAAGAAGAAGCCTACATCGGTAAGAATGGTTACATCTATGCAAGCAAAGTGTAGTAGCAAGAAAGGACGTGTATTGTTTGTAGTTCATATTTCTAGTAAGAAAGGGAAAGATGTTATGTTGAAGTCTTGAAGAGGTATCTGGTTTCGTAGCAGTTTTAGGATGTATTTCCAACATAGATTTTAGAGTTACCACCTCATCGGGAAGTGGAATTTTCTATTGAGTTGGTACTAGGAGAAACACCGTCATCGAAGGAAATTTCCAGGATGAGCATTACAGAGTTAATAGAACTAAAGCTACAATTGAAGGAAACACTTGATAAGGGATATATTATCTTAAGTGTGCCACCTTGGAGTGCACTAGTAGTTTTCATGAAAAATAATGATGGTACACTTAGGTTATGCATTGATTACTGGTAGTTTAATAAGGTGATGATTAAGAACATGTACCCTTTGCCGCATATTGATGACTTGTTTGATCAATTGAAGTGAACAACAGTGTTCTTTAAGACTGATTTGGGATCAGGATATCATCAGGTATGCATCAAAGAAGAGAAAATCTAAAAGACAACATTTTGTACGAGGTATGGGCATTATGAGTTTGTTGTGGTTATTTTTTGTTTCAATAATGCTCCAACTACTTTCATGTGTTTGATGCATAGTGTGTTGCATCCTTATCTGGACAAGTTTGTCATAGTATTCATTCATGACATATCGATATATTTTAATAATGATAAAGAGCATGGAAAACACTTAGTAGTCGTGTTGAGATTGTTAAGAGAGCATCAGTTGTATTCCAAGCTTAGTAAGTGCAGTTTCTTTAAGACAAAAATTCATTACTTGGGACATGTTGTTTCCAAGGAAGGCATAACAGTGGACCTGGAAAATATCAAAGCTGTCATGGAGTAGGCAACCCCTAGGAATGTGGATGAGGTTAGATCATTCATGGGACTAGAAAGCAATTACAAGAGGTTCATCAGGAACTTCTCATAGATATATTATCCTATTACTTCCTTGTAGAGAAAAGGAAAGAAGTTTGAATAGACTGAGTGTATAACTAGTTTTGAGCAACTGAAGCTTTTTCTTACAAATGTTCCAGTCTCAAAGACTGCAGATCAAATAAATAGTTTGTGGTATGTATAGATGCTTACAAGAGAGGACTTGGTGGAGTCCTGATGCAGGAAGGACATATAGTATGTTATGAGTCACGGAAATTGAATGAGCACGAGCAAAATTACGTGACTCATGATCTTGAGTTAGTAGTGATCATTCATGCATTAAAGATGTGGAGACACTATCTGCTTGGAGAGAGGTTCATTTTGATGAGTGATCATAGTGGGCTAAGATACTTATTTGACCAACCTAATATGAATGCCAGACAAGCTAGATGGTTGGCCACACTCAGTAAGTTTGACTTCGAGATCATGTACATTAAGGGTAAGGAGAACAGGGTTGCATATGCTCTTAGTAAAAGAGTATAGGTGAATCATATTGCAATAGTGAGCTCCTATGGGACAAACTTGCAATAGCAGATCTTTCAGGAAGGAAAACAGGATGACATGTACCAACGTCTTAAGAAGAGGTTACAACAACAGGGTACAAGTGATTAGGATGTGGATTATCATCTCAAAAAATATGGTATGGTAAGATTTAGAGACAATATCTGCGTGCTGGACAACAACAAGCTCAAGAATCTTATCTCGAGGGAATTTCATGTGAAGCCGTATTCAGGTCACCCAGGATATCAAAAGACATTGAAAATGGTTAATAAGTTCTATAACTTACTAAACTTGAAGAAAGAGGTGGCTGAGTATGTTACGAAATTTTTGGATTTTCAGCAGGTAAAATCACAGTGTCAGCATCTAGGTGGATTATTACAGTCGATTCTGATTCCAAAGTGGAAATGGGAGGTCATTTCCATGGACTTCATTATAGGTTTGACGAGGACATCAAAGCAACATGATTCTATTATGGTTGTGTTCGACATGTTAAGTAAGGTAGCACCCTTGATTATAGTTAACTCTACTAATTTAGTTAGGGAGGTGAAGAAAATAAAGAAAATAGGAGAAAAGGAAGGTGAAGAGACACAAAATTGCATGAGAGGGAAATTGAACGAAAAATAGAGGAAAATGAAGAAAATTGAGACCTCAATGATAAAAAGGCTTCTAAGGATCAGTTGCTAGTCTTTTGTCAGTTTAGTTTTGGAGCTCTATTCTATAATCTCATTCTCTCAAACTCTTGCACACTTAGAGTATTCTTGGAGCACTTTTGCATACATTGGATTTGGAAAAAGAAGGCAAAGGAAAGAAGGAAAGCACAAGGGAATAGGTGGATCATCAACTACAACTGGATTACTTTACACGTAACAAGATTCATGTGAGATTTCCTTGTTGATTTTGGATGAATGGCATATGCATGCCGTTTTGTGGTTATGTGTTGTCATTGACATGGAAGATTGCCTAGATTGATAGTGGTTTTAACCTTGCCTTGCAATTTCCTGGATGGCCATGGTGTTGTGAGGTTTTCCATTTAATTGTTTTCTAATTGATGCTCATAATTCCTTATGGCTTTGGGTTGGAAAAAATGCTCTAAAATCCTTGGAACACATTGGGTTGAGTTACTAGTCTTGGAGCCTAGGTTGGGACAAAGGCTCTGGAGCCCTTGGTGGGTTGAGTTACTAGTCCTTGGAGTCAGGTTGAACAAACACTATGGAACCCTAAAAGCTTGTGGGTACTAGTTCCTGTAGCCCTGGACAACTTGGGTAGAGACCATTCTAGTTGGTGTTACTTATGTCCGATCATGAGGTAGAATCTCCAGTTAATGGTTGAGGTGGTTGGCCTTTGGAAGCCCTAGTTTGGTTTTGTTCGGTGTATTCCATGAGATCTCACATTCACGCTTAGAATAGTGTGCGATGGTGATTGGATGAAAGAGAGATTTGATTCAACGTAATTTATGGTTGAGTGGTACGTGGAAGTGCCTGACTTGGTTGATATTTTCATATGTTAATAAGTGTTATTTCCCTACTTTGATCCATGTATATTTGTAGTGATTATATTGGTGTTATTATGGTTTGGTTTCCATGGTTCATATGGTGGTTATTTTCTAGTTATGTGATGTTTAAATGATGTGTATCATCTATGGATCTTGCATTGAATTGGTTAGTTATTGATCAGTTGATGTGTCAGCCAGATAAATCATCCTTGCAGACAAGGCCGATCTCCCTAGTATCAACAGATATCTAGCAACAAGAAGGACAAGCAAATCTACCTTTATCTAAACATATTGTTTCATTAATAAAAACTATAGAGGTGTTAGACCCTACCTTAAGTCCAACGCTAGTTTGTAGCAGCCAACCTTCAACCGTCCAAAAGAGTTTCCTTTTGAGAATCTGCAAACACAAACAAGCACACATCAAATAACACCTGCATAGCTAATATCATAAAACATGTTCATTATGGTGATCAAGGAGTCCATAAAATAAACCATAAAACATAACTTATTGAGAAAAATAAACTTGATTGTATTAACTTTGAAATAGAAGAACTTTACAACCTTTGGTGCCTTGATGCTGTACAAGCTCTTCCCAGGGTCCAAACAGGAATCTCCTCTACTTTGACAAGCCTCACACTCTTCCCAATGAGATCAAAAAAGGTATGTAATCTCTCCTCTCAAGCTCAATTAGGAAGACTAAATTCCAACAGCATTTCACCTCAAAAATATTCATCTTCTTTAACCTCCCAAGTAACCAGCCCAATGCCTCATTTTATAGTGCAGAGGAAGGAAGTTACAAGGGCCACCAATGAAGGGATAGAGTCCTCCTTCAAAGGGATAAGCTCCTCACATCAAGTGGTTAGCTCCTTCCATAATGGGATGCATGAACCACCAAGGAGCTAACTTGCCACCACAAGATTCCCTCTAGAAGCTTCCAGAAATTACCCAAAGTGAGTTTTTAAGAATAAACTTCCGCCTTTTTGACTTTTACAGCGGTTCACATCCATTCCTTTAGAGACAGAGCGGGCAGGTCCACAGGGGACATGACCAGTGGGTATGGTACCGCAGGCAATGCTAAGAGAAAGTGCAGGCCCAGAGTTTTAGAGCTTTTTAAGGGCTTTCTCTCATTTTCAAGGCTTGACATGAAGAACTGAGGCTTAAGACTTGCAAAGGAGGTAAGTATGAGTGGTGATAGACTCACACAGATTGCAGAAAGTCATGGTGACAATTTTTTGTGCAACAGATTGCCCCCTAAAGTGCGAAGTCTGTAATAGATGAGGATAGTATTTTTCATCTAAGAAGAGTGAAGTACTTTATCATTTCGAGGATCATCCAATGGAGAGCCTAGTTAGAACCTGTAAAAACATTCAATACAAAATATATATATATGTGAACATATCATCGTTGAGGTGGGCATTCCCATACTCAGATCAAAACTAGCTAGAAAACTAACTAAACTACTCTGATACATGAATGATTTTATAATACATCACAAGTATAGACATATGTAGACACAGTATGGACGCAACCATCTATTTATGAATAGTCCACTATATAATGAACAACAAAATTCCTCGCAGTCTGGATGGTGGAAACTAGATCCAGGGTCTTGATTTCTGCTTCTCGAAATAGTACGATTCTATCCATGTGAATGAATGTGTCGAAGTCGAACATGGTAGAAACCACTTGATTACCAGTCAATGATGTAAACTTTTAACAAGTGTGAGAGAAACCACCAATAATGTCAATGGCTCTCAAAGTACTCAGTACAATCCATGATATGTGAATAAATGAGTTGATATCGAACACGTCACGGAATCCTTTGATCGAAGGCCAATGATGCAACCTATCGTCGAAGGTACTGACGATTTCTAGATCATCTTTCTAGATAATGAGCTGAAGACGATAGAAAACGATCTGTCATAGGCAAGCCCACAACATGAAATCATAGATCAAGTTTGAAGAAATATATTTGCAAGGACTAACTCAGGGATGGTCAAGATGGATGACAAATATTTTGCAGATGAATGGTTTATTTGCACTGAACTCTTGAGCACATAATGACACTGTAGATGGTTTGGTGACAATTGAACCAAAGCTAATACCCAGAAACTGGATGAAGACTTTCAATATGGTTTGATTAACTGTTAGGCAAAGTATTTCCCAACCCAGGTGAACAAAAAGTGTCGTGTTCAAGAGTGTTTGAATGCTTTTCTGAGACACAAAGTATGACAAACAGGTTCATTTTTATCTCTTTTCCCCCACCATTTCTGGCAAGTACCTCTTTATTTTTGACAAGCTTGAGGAGGATAACATTTGCTTGATTATAAGCTCATCCTTCGGATGAGTCCAACTTAGTTTAAATTCGAAACCTAAGAAGGAGTGGTCCATTCCTGTTTGTAATTGAACAGGTCCTTTACTGTGAAATTTTAACGAGCCCAGTATAGGAGAAACTCGGTGTTTTTCAATTTTAGGGAGTTAGAAGAAAAACTTAAGAAAACTCCATAGTTGTCCTTTTTCGTAAATTTGTGTCTCCTGTTAGCTTTGCTATGCAAATGGATTAAAAATAGGCTCAAAAAGCTCTCAAAGGTTGCAAATATGTTTATAGTCATGCCCAAAATCCATGTTTGCTGTTCAAATCATCAAGACATGACAAAAGCTACCCACCGATCAAAGAGGTTGCAAGAGGGAAGCCCTTTGGAGGGCAGAATTACACTATCAATACCCAAAAAATCTCACAAAAACCAAGATTGCAGGCTTATGAATCCGCATCAATGTCAGCCATCGGATCTGGCCGATCAACGGTACAAGTCGCATCGGCATATCGCAAGTCGGAGTAGGCGGAGGCGGCGACATGATACATTACCGATGAGCGATCGCTGATATCGCTTCGGTGTATCGCTATCGGCGATAACAAAGGGATGGGCCTTTAACATATATCAGCGATCGCCGATGGGCCGGACCCGACGACATTATGAGTTATTTTTGATAACTTATCGGGTCCGCGGTGAATATCGCTATCAGTGTTTTCTGAGGGGCGGGGCCTTCACATATAGCATGCCTCCGATCTGATGGGATGGACCCGATGACACTATAAAGGATTGTTCATAATATTTCAAGTCTGCGCGGGGGCCATTTTCATTGTATTTTGTGTATTGTCAATGTATAAGGAAATACACAGGAAGCCTTAGGGAATGTCGATAACGATGAAGCCCGGACCTGAAAAGGTTCGAGAAGTGAAATACATATATTATCAGGTCCGCCAAAGTCGATTTCCTCATGTTTTGCAGCACTGTTCATGTATTTCCAAATATAAAGAAAAGCAAGGGATCAGCCGGCTGCGATATGCGACTGTGACCCGAAAGGCGGACCCTATAGAAAGTTATGCCATGTTTGAGGATGTTTGAAGTCCAAGTGAAACAGAAATGGGCGGGATTTAGCAGTGTCGCAGCGTTTTCACTGTTTATGACCTAGACAGACACAATAACAGAAAAGCAACATCCACAGCTATTGCCTAAAAGGGACTGGTGCAGGGATTTCATAAGAACGGCAACCACTCCATTGCAGGTTCAGGCGGCAAGCCATCCTTGAAGGAACCGTGTAGTTATGTTATATACCAGAAGAAGGATTCGGCGGAGGGATAGCAGCCGGCAAACAGAACCCAGAAAGGGAAGGGGAAGGGCCACTACACGCCTCAACCCAAATCAAATGAAATCATGGAGCATTAACGGCCCTGCCAGTGCAACAGTCATCCTAATGAACATAATGGGGCATCTTTGGCACGAGGGAGCTCCTATGCATCACAACAGGCCGCCCAAAATATCTGAGTATGGTTATTTCTCTGTCAGAAGAGGAAAACCGCCGAGCCATGCCTACCTATTAAGGGAATCAATCAGTTAAAGAAGACAGAAGGATAGATTAAGACACCTGAAGCCTCAAAAGGCTGAGGACCATTGTAAGCAAGCTATAAATAGCCGAAAACAAGATGTAACTGGGGTTCAACTTTTGGAGATTATTCCTTCCCTGTTTTCTCAAGCTTCTCATCTGTAGTCTTTAGTAATACAAGCTTCTTTTGCTGCTACATGTTTAATGTCCATTTCTCTTCTGTTCTATGCTTGCACTTGAACAGTTTGTTCAGGTTTTCTGTGTGTTTGAGGCCAGATAACTGTCATCTTATCTCTGCTTTGATATATTATATTTGCAAGCTTCTTTGCTGCCTATGGCTAGCCATTTATATGTGTGATTATATATGCATCTGCCAGTATAGTCAGTAAGTTCATTTGCTGCCTGTAGCTAGCCATTCGTATAGGTCCATGTATGCAACCTGCTGGCATAGTCAGTGTTCTCCATCTATCCATTAAATCTACAAAATATTGAGCATTAGCAGTTTAAAGCCTTGCGTTATTAGGGGTGTTCATGCTTGTCTTGAGTGTGAATAGAGTTGGAATGGTTATCCGACTTGACCCAAACCATCTTTCATTTCCATAGTTCAGAGAAAAATATTGAAAATTATATGTTACCAGGCATCTTTGATTTACAAACTCAGAGAGTTTCCTGGAGTGATAACATAATTGGCGCCGCTGTCGGGGAGAAGAGAATCGAAGCTCAGCTTCCCTGGGAGACGACACAGCTTCAAGCTTTGATCACAGACAAGGTTTGAACATAGACATTGGTTGTAATCATCTGTCTGACGATTCCACTGGAGGAAGGCCATCCTTTGGGGACTCCACTTTGAAGTTCTGGCTCAGTTTGTGAGGCATACTAGAAGAAATCTGCAGAAGTCTCCAGCTGTCCCAGTGCCTGACCCTGAGAATATTGTTAACCCGAATAAAACATCATAGGAGGGAGCATAAAAATCAGGCCAGCCTCAGAAATCTTATTTGTCTCTGCATGAGAAGTTTTTAGTTGAGGACACGCAGTTTGAAGATTTAAAGCCTAGTATTGCTAATGAAGAAGTACCTGCAGATATTCATAAAGCTCCTTGTCCATTTAGCTCCCCTTTGAATCTCAGTCCAAAGAAAGTTTCCCATACTGTCCAAAACATCCCAATATCTCTGCCATCCATTACATTATTTCCTACTGCACCATCTGTTAGTGTCCTTCCACAAATTCCAAACATGGCAGGACCACAAGCACCCACCAAAATGGAAATAATCATAGCCGCCAAGTATGGACCTTTAATACTGCCCACTCCCTTGAATGTTATGCCCACTGGAGAATATCAGAAGTATATGCCCAAGTTCACTGGGACTGAAGGTGTCACTGCTGAAGAACACCTTGAGTCATTTTATAGCTATGTTGATAATCTGGATATTAGTGAAGATGATGTGTGGATGAGAGTCTTTTTCCAAAGTCTAGATGGGGAGGCTAGGAAATGGTTTAGAGAACAAGCCCCAAGATCTATAGCAGATATCGAAGCTTTAGATGATACGTTCCTAAAACATTGGGGAGATGAAAAGGACTTGCTATACTATCATACGGAGTTTGGAAACCTGAAGAGGGAAAATGGGGAATCCTTGTCTGATTTTAATAAAAGATTCAACCGTATGTATAGTAAGATACCAGCTAAGGTAAAGCCTACCCCCACCTCTGCCAAACTTGCCTACACCAGTGCCTTTGACTCTGAGTTTTGTTTGCTGTTGAGAGAAAGAAGATGTGCCACCCTAGCTGAAATGCAGGACGCGGCACTAGAAGTCAAATCTAACATTATGGCTGCAGAAAAGCTCAAAATTCACACTGATAGAAGGAGGCAGAGAGGCGAGGCTTCTTCTGCTTCATCCTCAGATACCAAACTTGATAAAATGACTAGAATGATCGAGTCACTGTCTGCTAAAATTTCTAAGCTGGAGATTGAGCAGAACCCTCGGAAGACAAGGCTCCCGGGCACATTTGCGCCAAGAAATTCGAATCCATTTGGAAGAGCCAACGAACAATCACAAATCATTCAGAGGGGTAAAGAAACTAACGAAGATCAAAAAGTTAAGGCTCCTTTCCAGAATGTGGTCATGGAGGAGGAATAGATTGAAGATGAGGATGAAATTCTCTGTATGGAAGATAAAGGCAGTGATGCCTTTTTGACATTTGCTGCATACGAAGAGTCTTTGCTGCAGGAGCAAGACAGTCAAAGGTGGGACAGAGAGGCTGTTCTGCAAACTGGGGAGCAGAAAAGATATAATCTAAGGTCAAATGCAAATAATATCAAGGAGAATCCTGCCCAAAAAGCTGTCGTCCAAACAGAGACCCAGAATAGCAGACAAAAAATACCAGCAGCTGATCTAGTCACCCTCAAAGCACCAGTTCAAGAGGTAAAAAGTCCTGAAAAGATACCTCTCTCTTTTAGCTTCGAATCAGAAGTTCAGAAGTTAAAAATAGCCGTGCCTCTGACAGAACTGGTGAAGAGTGAGACCTTTAGAAAGCCTATCCTTGAGGCTCTCGAGCTGAAGATCACACGAACCTCCACTGACTTTGTCAATTTGCAAGACGATAGGCCTGCAGTTGTGCTAAGCCCAATGACTGAACCTGCCAAGGATAATTCCCCATCTTTTTATGTCTCCTTGACCATTCATGACAAAATTCTCCACAACTGCCTCCTAGATACAGGTGCCAGTCATAATCTGATGCCTAAAACCGTCATGGAAGAGTTAGGCCTTGACATCACCAGACCATATCATGACCTATTCTCATTTGATTCAAGCAAGGTGAAATGTCTGGGATTGATTAAAGATTTAGCCATTTCCCTAACCCAGCTGCCCATGAAGAGCATGATAATGGATATTGTGGTGGCAGATGTCCCTCCTAAGTTTGGCATGCTGTTGTCCAGAGGGTGGATTAAGAGACTAGGTGGAACATTGCAGAACGATTTATCTTATGCGACTGTCCTAGTGTTTGGAGGAGAGAGCAGGAGGTTATATAGAGAAGCACAGCTGGCATATATCATTAGCGATGAGAAGAATCCTACAAACCATCCCATATATTTAGTGGACACTGATTTTGGAGCTTGCATTCTCCAAATAGAAGAATCTCAGAAGGCTACATTGCAGATCAGGAAACCAACAGCTCAAGCTGAGCATAATACAAGAGGTCAGATTTGGGAGATGTTCTTTGATGGAACATGTACCAAGGAGACTGTAGGAGCAGGGGTGGTGCTAGTGTCTCCACAACAAGAAACAGTTCAATTGTCTCTAAATCTGGTTTTTCAGGTGACAAACAGCATAGCAGAATATGGAGCACTGCTGTTGGGCCTTCATGCCACCAAAGACTGAGGAATAAAGAAGCTGAAGGTATTCGGAGATGCTGATCTGATAATTCAGCAAGTGAACGAAACATTCTAAGCAAAACACCCAAGGCTAAAAGCGTACAGAGATGAGGTATGGAGAACCAAAGAGTTCTTTGAATTTTTCTGCATTTCATATATTCCTATAGCCAAAAATCAGCTTGCCGACTCCCTTGCCGTCTCAGCTAGTTTTTTTATACCTCCATCACCTCCCAAACTAGTTTATGAGGTACAAATGAAGTATAGACCCTCCGTGGCTGATAATGTCCACCATTGGAGAGTTTTTGATGATGATGATGAGCTAAATAGGTTTCTTCAAGTCATTGATGAGTTTTCTGAAATGCAAATTGACCAAAATAATGATGCTTTGTTAAAAGATCCCAAGTCCAAGCTTAGAAATAAGATTGGAAAGAATAGCATAGTCCAACTCCCTAGCAACCATATTCCTAAGGATCTAATTCCTCTTGAGAGATTGTTTGATCACAATGATGTGCCTTACAAAGCTGCCCAAAAAAAAGAACAAACTGTAGTTTGCAAACATGATATAGGAGGTCCAGGTCACCCCAAATTCATTAATCTGTCCACCAATCTATTTGCTGACCAGAGTGCTGAATACTGCAAATTAATGAGGCAATTTGCTGATGTGTTCGCTTGGGAGTATAACAATCTGAAGACATATGACGAAAATATAATTCAGCATAAAATTCCGCTTGAGAAAGACACTATTCCTTTCAAACAGAAGCTGAGACCAATGAATCCTATGCTCCTTCCTCTGGTTGAGAAAGAAATTAAAAATTTGCTGGCTGCTAAGATCGTAGTGCCTCTCAGATATTCTAAATGGGTTGCCAATCTAGTTGTTGTGAGGAAGAAGAGTGGAGAAATCAGACTATGTGTTGATTTTAGGAATCTAAATAAATGTTCCAAAAAGGATAATTATCCTCTACCAAAAATGGAGCATTTGTTGCAGCAAGTCTCAAGTGCCAAAGTAATGTCTTTTATAGATGGTTTTTCAGGTTATAATTAGGTCGATGTGCATCCGGATGATCAGGAGAAGACTGCATTCACCACTCCTTGGGGTACCTTTATGTATTCCAAGATGCCTTTTGGGTTGACGAATGCTGGAGCCACCTTTCAGAGAGCTATGGATATAGCATTCGTGGGAGAAAAGGATAAATTTGTCCTTATCTACCTGGATGATATAACAGTATACTCCAGTAGCCATCAAGACCATGTGCAACATTTGAAGAAAGTGTTTTTGAAGTGCAGAAGGTTTGGGATTTCAGTAAATCCTAAGAAGTCACAGTTTGCGTTAGAAGAAGGCAAGTTGTTGGGACATATTGTTTCTGCTGTAGGTGTCCGAATTGACCCAGAAAGAGTAAAAGCGATACAGACCTTGTCTGTCCCGAGATCGAAGAAGGGAATCCAGTCTTTTCTAGGCAAGATTAATTTTGTAAGGAGATTTATCCCAAATTTTGCAGAACTTGTGAAGCATATTACCTCTATGTTGAAGAAGGGGTCAGAGATCAAGTGGAATGGTGTAGCGAGAAAGTCATTTGAGTCCATTAAAAGGGCAATTATGGAGGCCCCCACTTTAATCAGTCCAGATTATAGCAAGGAGTTCCGCATATTTTCTTTTGCCTCTGACGACACCCTTACAACAGTCTTATTGCAAGCAGATGAAGAAGGCTCAGAGCATCCGGTGGCATTTTTCAGTAAAACCTTAAGGGATGCTGAGCTGAAGTATGATATTATTGAGAAACAAGCATACGCTCTTATCAAATCTTTGAAAGCTTTCAGAGTATACATCTTGCATTCCAAAATAGTTGCATATGTGCCTTCTGCTGCAATAAAGGATGTCTTAACGCAGCCTGATGCTGATGGAAAAAGAGCGAAATGGATTGCAAAAATGATAGAATTCAACATAGAGCTGAAGCTTACCAAGCTGGTAAGAGGTCAGGGGCTTGCCAAACTGTTGGCTGAAGAAAATTGCAAATCTTTGGACGTCGATTTCTTGTTCAATGTAGAAGGAAATGGTCTAATGGAAGAGCATGAAACAGCTGAATCGCATAGAGGAGAGTCAGTGGCCGAGAACCTAGCTTCATGTAGTTGGTATGCTTCAATAATTAATTTCCTTTTAAAGCTAGAAGTGCCTTCAGAATTTTCTCAAAGTCAAGCAAGAACGTTAAAGCTCAAGGCAATGAAATATTGCATCAATGATAGCTCGCTTTATTGGAAGGATCCATCTGGAGTGCTTCTAAGATGTCTGGACAAAGAACAGTCAATAGAAGTTATGCAGCAGTTCCATAACAGCATGTGTGGAGGACATCATTATTGGAGAACTACAACCCAAAAGATTCTCAGAGCTGGGTACTATTGGCCATCTTTATTTTCTGATGCATTTGCTTTTGTTAAATCTTGTGACAGTTGCTAGAGATTCGAAGGAAAGCAGCAGTTAAAATCCCTGCCCCTAAAGCCAATAATTGCAAAAGGACCTTTTCAGCAGTGGGGCTTGGATTTCATTGGTGAAATGAACCCGCACTCCAGTGGCCAGCACAGGTGGATATTAGTTGCCACTGATTATTTTACAAAATGGATTGAAGCAATCCCAACAAGGAAGGCTGATCATGATGTGGTAATGAAATTTTTATCAGAAAACATTTTCAGCAGATTTGGTTGTCGACATAAGCTTATAACAGATAATGTAGCAGCCTTCAAGGCAAAAGATTTGGTGGAAATGTGTGATTCAATGGGCATTAAGCTTTTTCATTCCACCTCCTATTACCCCCAAGGGAATGGTCTAGCAGAATCCTCTAACAAAAGTCTGATCAAGATTATTAAGAAGCTGTTAGAAGATAATAAGAAGAATTGGGATGCAAAGCTCAAATATGCACTATGGGCAGACAAAGTGACCATCAAGAGATCTACAAGCTGCTCTCCTTTTAAGCTGGTATATGGTACTGATGCTATTTTTCCAATGCAGCTTACTCTTCCTGTGGCAAAATTTCTCCAAATAGCGCAGAATGAAGAAGATATTATGGCCAATAG
The DNA here is from genome assembly GCA_031772625.1 of Pinus tabuliformis. Taxonomy (NCBI): domain Eukaryota; kingdom Viridiplantae; phylum Streptophyta; class Pinopsida; order Pinales; family Pinaceae; genus Pinus; species Pinus tabuliformis. Next base: position 1,307,893,461 of record CM062818.1, read on the forward strand.
AATCACTGATTTAATAGAATTATATCAGATCAGAGAGCAGCTGATTGAAAAAGCTACAGCAGATCAGCAGAGGATCAAGGATGTCTTTGACAAGAAGGCAAAGAAAGACAACTTGCAGGTTGGGGATTTGGTTATGAAATGGGATGCATTTAAAGAAAATAAAGGCAATCATGGGAAATTTGATGCTCACTGGACGGGCCCTTTCATTATTTCACAGATTCAAGGGAACAATACCTTCATACTGAAAAGTATGGAGGGAGAACCAGTTTTTGATGGCCCAATTAATGGGCGGTTCTTGAAAAGCTATGTGATTTAAGGTCTTTAGGCCTTAAATCTGTAAATATTTTATTTTTTTCAGTTTTAGTATAAGCAAACTAGACTCCATGCCCAATGGAACACTAGGAAATTTTGGATAATTTGTTTTCTACAGGAAAGGCATTGATCTGCAGTTCTTGAGACCTCACAGGGAGGATCTCATCCCCAGAAGGAGCCAGTGTTAGCTTTGCTATGCAAATGGATTAAAAATAGGCTCAAAAAGCTCTCAAAGGCTGCAAATATGTTTATAGTCATGCCCAAAATCCATGTTTGCTGTTCAAATCATCAAGACATGACAAAAGCTGCCCACCGATCAAAGAGGTTGCAAGAGGGAAGCCCTTTGGAGGGCAGAATTACACTATCGGAAGGTGAAAATACCCAAAAAATCTCACAAAAACCAAGATTGCAGGCTTATGAATCTGCATCAACATCAGCCATCGGATCTAGCCGATCAACGGTACAGGTCGCGTCGGCATATCACAAGTCGGAGAGGCGGAGGCAGCGACATGATACATTACTGATGAGCGATCGCCGATATCGCTTCGATGTATCGCTATCGGCGATAACAAAGGGATGGGCCTTTAACATATATCAGCGATCGCCGATGGGCCGGACCCGATGGCGTTATGAGTTATTTTTGATAACTTATCAGGTCCGCGGTGAATATCGCTATCAGCGTTTTCTGAGGGGCGGGGCCTTCACATATAGCATGCCTCCGATCCGATGGGACGGACGCGATGACACTATAAAGGATTGTTCATAATATTTCAAGTCCGCGTGGGGGCCATTTTCATTGTATTTCGTGTATTGTTAATGTATAAAGAAATACACAGGAAGCCTTAGCGAATGTTGATAACGATGAAGCCCGGACCCGAAAAGGTCCGGGAAGTGAAATACATATATTTTCAGGTCCGCCAAAGTCGATTTCCTCATGTTTTGCAGCATTGTTCATGTATTTCCAAATATAAAGAAAAGCAAGGGATCAGCCGGCTGCGATATGCGACTGTGACCCGAAAGGCAGACCCTATAGAAAGTTATGCCATGTTTGATGATGTTTGAAGTCCAAGTGAAACAGAAATGGGCAGGATTTAGTAGTGTCGTAGCGTTTTCGCTGTTTATGACCCAGACAGACACAATAACAGAAAAGAAACATCCACAGTTATTGCCTGAAAGGGACCGGTGCAGGGATTTCATAAGAACGACAGCCACTCCATTGCAGGTTCAGGCGGCAAGCCATCCTTGAAGGAACCGTGCAGTTATGTTATATACCAGAAGAAGGATTCGGCGGAGGGATAGCGGCTGACAAACAGAACCCAGAAAGGGAAGGGGAAGGGCCACTACACGCCTCAACCCAAATCAAATGAAATCATGGAGCATTAACGGCCCTGCCAGTGTAGCAGTCATCTTAACGAACATAATGGGGCATCTTTGGCACGAGGGAGCTCCTATGCATCACAGCAGGCCGCCCAAAATATCTGAGTATAGTTATTTCTCTGTCAGAAGAGGAAAACTGCCGAGCCATGCCTACCTATTAAGGGAATCAATCAGTTAAAGAAGACAGAAGGATAGATTAAGAAACCTGAAGCCTCAAAAGGCTGAGGACCATTGTAAACAAGCTATAAATAGCTGAAAACAAGATGTAACTGGGGTTCAACTTTTGGAGATTATTCCTTCCCTGTTTTCTAAAGATTCTCATTTGTAGTCTTTAGTAATACAAGCTTCTTTTGCTGCTACATGTTTAATGTCCATTTCTCTTCTGTTCTATGCTTGCACTTGAACAATTTGTTCACGTTTTCTGTGTGTTTGAGGCCAAATAACTGTCATCTTATCTCTGCTTTGATATATTAGATTTGCAAGCTTCTTTGCTGCCTATGGCTAGCCATTTATATGTGTGATTATATATGCATCTGCCGGTATAGTCAGTAAGTTCATTTGCTGCCTGTAGCTAGCCATTCGTATAGGTCCATGTATGCAACCTGCTGGAATAGTCAGTGTTCTCCATCTATCCATTAAATCTACAAACTATTGAGCATTAGCAATCTAAAGCCTTGTGTTATTAGGGGTGTTCATGCATGTCTTGAGTGTGAATAGAGCTGGAATGGTTATCCGACTTGACCCAAACCATCTTTCATTTCCATAGTTCAGAGAAAAATATTGAAAATTATACGTTACCAGGCATCTCTGATTTACAACCTCAGAGAGTTTCCTGGAGTGATAACATCTCCCAATCCAAAAAAAGTATAAAATAATACTTGAGAGAACCGCTTGATCATTAAAATAAAGGAGTACTTTTCATAATTAGTGGCCCTGATCTGAAAAAGTAAAAAAGTGATCAAAGACACGTCGCTTTATTACCAATATCAAAATTGAAACGACAAAAGTCCGGCAATCTTTTCATGTTTATACGGTCAGAAAAGAGTTTTAAGTGGACCGTATTTTTAATTCCATTTTAACGAGTTTAAAAAGAAAAACTTGGCAATCTTTTCATGTTTTACGAGTCAGAAAAGAGCGTAAAGAGGACTCCATTGACCGTAATCAGTCAACGTATACCTTGTTCGTAAATAGTCCACTTCAGTCCATAAAAGGAGTAAACTTATATTGAAAGGACGATTATTCATTTACTTTAACGAGTTTGAATAATCAAGTACTCGACAATCTTTTCATGTTTAGTGAGTCTGAAAAGGGCTTAAAAGAGAACTCCAAGGTTTCACTTTTTCGTAAGTTTTAACGAGTTCGAAAAAAGGATAAAAATGTACTCATGGTTTTCACTTTTTCGTAAGTTTTAATGAGTTTGAAAAAGGGATAAAAATGTACTCATATGGCCGACTTTCAATATAATTTATGAGCAGGAAAAGACAAAAAGAACTCGGCATTTTCATTTATTTTAAGAGAATGAAAGATAGCAAAATAATCTGGGGATTTTCATGAGTTTAACGAGTCTTGAAAATAACCGAAATTGACTCAAGATAGGTTTCATTTTTACAAAAGCTTGAAACAGAGAAAAACTATGCTTCAAAGTAGTTTCATTTTTACACAAGCTTGAAACAAAGAGAAAACTGTGCTTGATGCCCCCTAAGCGTAACTGCTAGAGCACATGCCCCCCAACTTCATTTCATTCAATTAAGTACATTGCTAGTAATTAATAGCTGGATGGAATGAAGGTTCATTTACAAGATCATATAAAAGACCCGACCTAAAACTGTAAGAAAATTATGCAAAAAACTGAAATAACTAACCTAAATATACAACTTAACATTTATGAGATCTAGTCAAACTCTCGACTCAATTAGAGGAGGATTTGTTTCATTTTTTAACAAGCTTGACACAGGAAAAGAACTATGCTCGGATTCGGTTTCATGTTTATGCAAGCTTGAAACAAAAAACTATGCTTGTTATAAGTTCACATGCCCCCAGCATAATGACGCAAATCGAGGTACATGCCCCCCAAGCTTCATTGCATTCAACCAGGTGGATGAAATGAAGGTTTACTTTCAAGATCTTGGAAAGACTCGAGGTAGTTGTTTCATTTTTTAGTGAGGTTGACACAGGAAAAGAAGTATCCTCAAAACCCTTGTTCCATTTTTTAAACAATCTTGACACAAGATAAGGAACTATGCTCATGACTCCTTGTTTCATTTTTTAATGAGCTTCACACAAGATAAAGAACTATGCTCATAAAATCCTTGATCCATTTTTTTAATGAGCTTGACACAAGACAAGAAACTATGCTCAAGTCTACTCTCTACAATCTACCTAACAAGGAACTATGCTCTAAAATCCTTGATTCATTTTTTAATGAGCTTGACACAAGACAAGGAACTATGCTCTAAAAACCTTGATTCATTTTTTAACGAGCTTGACACAAGACAAGGAACTATGCTCTAGAAACCTTGATTCATTTTTTAACGAGCTTGACACAAGACAAGGAACTATGCTCTAAAATCCTTGATTCATTTTTTAACGAGCTTGACACAAGACAAGGAACTATGCTCTAAAATCCTTGATTCATTTTTTAATGAGCTTGACACATGACAAGGAACTATGCTCTAAAATCCTTGATTCATTTTTTAACGAGCTTGACACAAGACAAGGAACTATGCTCTAAAATCTTTAATTCATTTTTTAACGAGCTTGACACAAGACAAGGAACTATTCTCATGACTCCTTGTTTCATTTTTTAACGAGGTTGAGACGGGAAAAAACTATCCTCGCGTTTCATTCTACTCTCTACAATCTACCTATATAACCTACTGATTCATTTTTATTTTAATGAGGTTGACACAAGAAAAGAACTGTCCTCATACTTGATTCATTTTTTAATGAGGTTGACTTAGTAACAGGAACTATCATCTCACCAACTGATTCATTGTTTAACGAGGTTGACACAGGAAAAGAACTGTCCTCATACCTGATTCATATTTTAATGAGGTTGACTCAGTAACAGGAACTATCCTCTGACCCACTGATTCATTTTTTAACGAGATTGACACAGGAAAAGAACTGTCCTCAAACCTGATTCATTTTTTAATGAGGTTGACTCAGTAACATGAACTATCCTCTGACCAACTGATTCAGTTTTGAACGAGGTTGACACAGGAAAAGAACTGTCCTCAAACCTGATTCATTTTTTAACGAGGCTGACTCAGTAACAGGAACTATCCTCTGACCAACTGATTCATTTTTTAACGAGGTTGACACAGGAAAAGAACTATCCTCAAACTCACTGATTCATTTTTTAACGAGGTCGACACAGTAAAAGGAACTTTCCTCGAACTCACTGTTCATTTTTTAATGAGGTTGACACAGGAAAAGAACTGTCCTCACACCTGATTCATTTTTTAATGAGGTTGACTCAGTAACAGGAACTATCCTTAAGACATCCAATTTCATTTTTTAACGAGGTTGAGATAGGAACAAACTATCCTCGTCTACTCTATACAATCTACCTATATAGCGTACTGATTTTTTTTTTTTTTTTAAACGAGGTTGACACAGGAAAATAACTGTCCTCATACCTGATTCATTTTTTAACGAGGTTGACTTAGTAACAAGAACTATCCTCTGACCAACTGATTCATTTTTTAATGAGGTTGATACAGGAAAAGAACTGTCCTCATACTCACTGATTTGTTTTTTAACGAGGTCGACACAGTAAAAGGAACTTTCCTCAAACTCACTGATTCATTTTTTAACGAGGTTGACACAGGAAAAGAACTATCCTCATGGAAACCTGTTTCATTTTTTAGCGAGGTTGGCACAGGAAAAGGAACTATCCTCGCACACACTGATCATGGATTCTAACTGGAAGAAAGACATCTCAATGTACACACCTTGATCATGGATTCAAATAGGTCTTCATCAGAAGGAAGAATAGTTCTCTGGAAGGAACACATGTCAAGGGACTCAAAAGGGATAAGAACATCACATTCGAGTAATCCCATAGAGTTTTCCATGTCAATTACCATATCTAAATCAAAGGAAGATGAGCAAACAGTGAGAGGCTCACTTACATCGGTAACTGAAAACATGGGACCAGTTGCCACATAATTAACCCGTGGCAGGGTAGATACCACTTTAGAATCAGGAACATTTAGGGGTGTCATATTATTAGTAGTTGAAACAAGACTAGGGAACGAAAGCTGGTCTACAATCACAATATTTCCATTGTGAGGGAAAGGCATCACGTGAAAGAGTGTCGATACGACAGCTTTCATTGCATAAACATAGTCTCGCCCAAGGAGTAAATTGAAATCCAAGGGACCTCGAACTACCATAAGATCAATACAGACAGTTTTACCTTCCAAGGTAATAGAGAACTTAGGAAGGATCCCTAAAGGTCCACTAATGGTTCTGTTAAAAGCTTTCAGATTCTGTGTAATAGGCACAAGCTGAGGGGAACCCAAAGCTTTCCAAGTAGTTGAGGATAAAATACTAACAGAAGCACCTTCATCTACCTGTGTGTGGTGTATGTCCCTACCACCAACCTTGACAATGATTTGGAAAGGGATGGAAGAAGGAAGACGAGGTTCTATCAGTCTATTCCAATCAAAGGAAAAGACCTCAGTACTTGGAGTGGGTTATGTAGAAACAGGTGAAATTTCCCCCGGTGTAGAAGAATCTGATGTAACAAGAAGAACCTGAGTGGTATGAAGTTCACTCTCTAAAGGGAGAGTGGGATCGACTGAATGTGAAATTGAATTGACCACTTGATCAACTAATGGATCATCAACCTGAGTGTGAGTTTCACTCTCCAATGGAAGAGTGGGATCGATTGTACTTGAAATTAGATCAATCACTCCGTCAGTTGACGGTAGGCAGGGAGAGAGTTTACGGTAACCAGTTGGAAATTCTTGCTGTGGAACAGTAAGGTTTTCCAACAATTTTGAGGCTTCGTCCATGTGAGGAAAAATGTGAGTTTGATGACTCCCTTTGCATAACTTACAAGGAAACCTAACTTTACCCTTTTGCCCAGGAACCTGACTATCACTGGTTGATGGATCAATGGAAAGTTGATGAGATTTTTCTGACCATACTTCCAAGACCTTTGGAATACTAGGACAATTGATAAGGAAGTGGTCACCCTTACAAAGCCTGCAATGGTATTTGGGTTTACGATGCATGTTGGAGGTTTCCTCAACACAACTAACACTTACAACCATGGTTGGTTGGTTGACTTCTTTCTTATCTTGCTTCTTCTTCTTCTTCTTACTCTTCCCTTTCTTCTTATTCTTAGCCACCTGGTTACTAGCATCAAGGCTTTTACCAAGCGAAGAGGAAGAAATGGAGGAAGAAATATTAGGCGAATAAGGTAAAGGGTCAACAGAAGGTTGGTGATGTTGAGATGGTGAACTCTATTGAGGCAAAGCATTCGGTTGAGGTGGAACAATTGGAGTATTTGGGGCCAACGAAGTTGAAAATAACCATATCGGTAAACCTATTGTAAATCCAGGTAATGACAAAGTAGCCATATAAGGAGGACCAACATTTCCAAAGCAAGGAAAAGTACTAGGATTCTCATTAAGAGGGGTTCCTTGGTTGGTAAATTCCGGAACAGTTGCCATTATATTCAACTTCAGTGAATTTTATTAACAATTTAAAACTAAAATTAACAATTCAAAATTCACATCTAACAATTAAAATTCACAATTCGCACCTATGGTCTCTAAAAGTAAAAAGAAACAAATTAACATGCGCTTCAAATCTAGGAGTCAAACCACACACAAACAGTAACTTTTCGTACTAAAAACACTAGTTGGTGATGAAATCCAACATCACAGAATTCAATACAGAAAGGGTGGTTGGAACAGTTACCCCGACAACTTGATTAATGAAACAGACTGGCACAAGTTTCTTCACAAAACCATCTCGAGTGAAGAGAACCCCCAGAGAGTCCAAGTTAGTCTAGTCAACGTCTGCTCCAGGTACAGAGGGATCTTCCCTCCACCGTCACCTTAGGAAAGAATCCTATAGATTATGGCCACTAAGGTTACCAACAGAAACAAATATACCTGGGGGAATAGTCTACGATATGATACACATGCAAGAGCAGAGTAACAAAGCTCAATCCCCTTGAAGGTTCCTTGACATAATCCAAGGTTTACCAACAAGTGACCCCAGGCTCCTCGACAATAGTTAATCAGAGGTTTACTGTTTTTAATACGTGTATATCTGCTATCGTTCCCAATGAGGAAGGATTGATTACCTCACTGGTTCAGATATGATCTCGTGCTTGACTCCTTTAAGAGGAGCTTCCCAGAGCATATATGTAACAATTGGATTTTATTTCGTACCGCAAGATCGACTACTTGTTTGCTTTACTGTCTTGAAGAGTTAACTAAAACCTATTCCAAGGCACTAGCCTAAGCTAGATTGGTGGAAAGAGCCCTAAAAATGTAAAAATTACTAGATGATTTTTAATTAAGCGCTGTGTTATTTAGGCTGTTATTACTCAAAAGGGTAAATGGATATGAAACCAACGGTGTTATGACCCCACCCAAAACTGAATACAATTGAATATGATAATGTAATTTTTTCAATTCAATGAATCCTAACTAAAGTAAGGAGAGAGTTTCCATTCACTTCCAACAATGCAAAAAATTGATCACTAAGAGAAAATACAACAAATTCTCTAATGCACTAATTTGATCAAGAAAAACTAATGCAAATCAATTTCAAAACAGTTTTTATTTTTATTTTTCTGTGTTAAAAACAAGCATAAAAATATGTAAATTCAAATGAAAGAAAGTTGATCTAAATCTACGATTGATTTTTCAGAATGTAAACTATGCAATTGTAATCTATGCACAATTCACTTGAAAAGTATGCAAATGTAATCTATGCACATTTTTCATTCATATTCTAAAAATAAGAATTCTAATTATGCAAACGTGATCTATGCAAGAGAATTCTCAAACACAAGATGATTCTAATGTAATCTAAGAACCAATCAAGTGCAAGTCAAGAAAATTGGGTGAGAGTTCCAAAGATCAAAAAATAAAAACACTCAAAGGCGATTAACACTCATACACAATTTAGCCCCCCCCCCCGACGAATGAGGGGGAAATTTCTTTGCAAAAACAAAAGCAAAAAGATGCAAAATTGTGAAAAGACTAAGACAAACCTCCAAGTAAAGACCAAAGGAAATCAAATTAAGAATTTCTAAAAAAAAAGACTCTAAACACCCAATTAACTTAATGGAGATTGATGAGATGAAGAATTTGCTAAAAGAAACTCATAAACAAGGATTTTTGATAGAACACATGCAGATCTGGGTAGAGGCTAAAAAACGTAAACAAATACTAAGCTTAACTGGATGAAAAAGATTTTAGGTTTTTCAACAATTTGACAGGGTCCACAGGCCCCCGGTAAACCAGGTGTAATACCGCACTGTGTAGTAAAGAAACAGTGCGGGGATGTTCGCACTGTGTTACAAACAGCACGTGCGGTCCTCTCTCAAAAACGTCAAAAAACAAAAAGCATTTCAAAATCTAAAAACCTACCCAATCGCACACACATCAAGCAAAAACCAGAAACAGAGAAAAAGTTTCTCAAGTCAAAGTAAAAGTAAAGGCAAAAAACCAAAATTCAAGTCCCCAGTGGAGTCGCCATTTTGTCAGCCGGATAAATTGTCCTTGCGGACAAGGCCGATCTCCCTAGTATCAACATATATCTAGCAACAAGCAGGACAAACAAATCTACCTATTATGAAACTAGCTCAAGAAAAGATAGATCAATGCCTTAGAATTCAGCCTCTTCGAGGGGGAAACCTCCTTTACATTACATAAATGAACAATTATTCGATGATACAAATGACAAAACCTCCTTTCTATATATAGGAGTCTAAGGAGTGACAATATAATCCAGCTGACCTAACAATAATAATAAAAAGCCACAAAAATAACAAAAGAGGGATTCTATGGGGCACAAAAATAACAACATGGGGGTAATAGGGGCACAACAATATAAATAAGGGGTATAACTACAATAGTAATGGGGTAATCACTAATATTATAGGGACCCAACATGCCCCTCTCCTTCAAAAAAGTGTTGTCCTCAACGCTTGAGTAGTTCTAGATACTTCTGCATAAAATTCTCATCCTCCCATGTGGAATCTTCAGCGGATAAGTTCTTCCACTTGATAAGATACTCTGAAATTGATCGATTTCGTAGCTATCGAGTTCTTGTTTCTGTGACTGCTTCTGGTTGCAATATAATTTTTCCTTCCTCGTCAAGTTCTGGCAATATTGTTTGAACTGGGAGCTTGTCGCCTATAACCTTCTTTAAACATGAAACATGGAAAACTGGGTGCAATCGAGAAGCTGCAGGAAGCTCCAATTTGTATGCCATAGTACCAATCTTTTGCAACACCTTGTATGGACCATAATACTTTGGTGATAATTTATTATCCTTCTTAGCTTGCTTTAGGGACATTTGCTTATATGGTTGTAGCCGTAGGAATACCCAATCACCTACATCAAAACTTCTTTCACTGCGATGTTGATCTGCCTGTTGTTTCATTCTATTTTGTGCCAACACGAGGTTATCCTTTAAGAGTTGGAGGACTTGTTGTTGATGTTCGATGTGATGTTCCACTGCCTGAACCTTAGAATTTTCTCTTAAATATGATGTGATGGATGGTGGTTGATACCCATAAAGTGCCATAAATGGGGTCATTTTTGTTGCTGTATGGAAGGAAGTGTTATACCACCATTCAGCCAGAGGCAACCATTTGACCCATTGTGTCTGTTTATCAGATACAAAGCAACGAAGATATCCTTCCAAACATTTGTTTACTATCTCAGTTTGCCCATCAGATTGAGGATGATAAGATGAGCTATGAGCTAACTGAGTACCAAGACAAGAAAATAATTTTGTCCAAAAATTTCCAGTGAAAATGGGATCTCTGTCACTTACAATAATCTTTGGGTTTCCATGTAGCTTTTGAATTGTTTCCATAAATGCAGTAGAAACTGTACTGGCTTTAAATGGATGTGATAATGCACAAAAGTGTGCATACTTGGTAAGTCTGTCAACTACCACCATGATGACACTCTTTCCCTCAGACTTGGGTAAACCTGTGATAAAATCCATTGAAACCTCCTCCCAACGTTGGCTTGGAATGGATAAAGGTTGTAATAGACCCAGTGTCTTAATTGTTTCAACTTTATTTTGTTGGCAAACCAAACATTCCGCCACAAACTTTTGAATATCTGATTTAAGGCCATCCCAAAAAAATTCCTTCTTAACCTGTGGTAAGTTTTTAAAAATCCTGAGTGCCCTCCTAAGGGAGAAGTGTGCAATTCCATAAGAATCTTTTGTTTTAGCTGGGAATTCTTACAGAGGTATAAGCGATCTTTGTACCATAACGAATCATTTTTCCAGCTAAATGTATCAGACGTACTGGAATCTTGTTGTAGCTTTCGAATAAGTGCCCACACTTCTTCATCATTCTTCCATTCCTCCTTTGCCTTGTTTATCCAATCTGGTTGGATAATAGAAATGGCGCACAACAATGCTTCCACATCCTCATCCTTTCTTGAGAGTGCATCTGCCACCACATTTTGCTTCCCTTTTTTGTAGATGATTTCAAAGTCATAACCCAACATCTTTGTGACCCACTTTTGTTGCTCTTCAGAGGATAATCTTTGTTCTAAAAAGTATTTAAGGCTATCATGATCCGTTTTTACCTTGAAGTGTCTTCCCATTAGGTAGGGTCGCCATTTCTTAAGTGCATGGAGTATTGCCAACATTTCCTTCTCATAAATAGCTTTGCTTAAAAACTTTCCCTTGATTGGACGACTTTCAAAAGCAATGGGTCTTTCATCTTGCATTAGAACAGCACCAATTCCATTTCCTGAAGCATCACATTCCACAATAAAGGTTTTTGTGAAGTCCGGTGTAGCTAAGACCGGTGCTTGGCACATTGCCTCTTTAAGATGTTCAAAGGCCTTTGTTGCTTCTGGAGTCCATGAAAATGCATCTTTCTTCAATAATGTTGTTAGAGGTGCTGCTATTCTCCCATAATTCTTAACAAATTTGCGATAATACCCTGTCAACCCAAGAAATCCTCGCAAATGCTTTATGGATGTGGGGATTTTCCATTCCTTAATGGCTTTAATTTTTCTAGGGTCTACCTTAACTCCTTCATGAGATACAATATGACCCAAATATTCCACCTCCTGGACTCCAAAGAAACATTTGGATCTTTTTGCATATAATTGTTTCTCCTCCAATAGTTGTAGCACCTTGTCAACATGTTCAACATGATCCTTCCAAGACTTGCTGTAGATTAGTATATCATAAAAAAATACTAACACAAATTTTCTAAGGAATGGTTTGAAAATTGAATTCATCAAACCTTGAAATGTTGAAGGTGCATTGGTAAGGCCAAAAGGCATGACCAAAAATTCATAATGACCCTCATGAGTTCTAAATGCCATTTTCGGAATGTCTTCAATCTTCATTCTGATTTGATGATATCCCGAACGAAGATCCAACTTGGTGAAGTAAATTGATCCATGCAATTCATCCAGTAATTCATCAATGACAGGAATGGGGAACTTATCTTTAATAGTGAGCTTGTTGAGCTCCCTATAATCCAGACACATGTGCCATGATCCATCCTTCTTGTGCACCAATACTACTGGAGCAGAGAAAGAACTTTGACTTGGTTGAATTATACCAGCCTCTAGCATTTCTGCAACCATACGTTCAATTTCACTTTTTTGGACATAGGGATATCTGTACGGCCTGATGTTTGGAGGAACACTTCCTGGAATCAAATGAATAGCATGATCATGATCACGCATAGGTGGGAGACCTTTGGGAGTCTCAAATACCTTGGAATGATTGTCCATGACTTTTTGGAGATCTGGAGAAATAGATGATTCCAATGTGGAAACATCTAGCGAACATAATTGTGCAATTACACCTCTTTGCTCCTTTTTTAGAAGCTTTGTCATACCATTAGAGCTGATTATCTTTCCTGGTTTCCCTGCAATACCCCTTAATTCAACTTCCTTTCCTTCCGTAGAAAATTTAATGAAAAGTTCTTGAAAATTAAAAGCTATTGTACCCAAGGATTGTAGCCATTGGACTCCTAGTACAACATCAACACCTCCCATTGGAATGGAAAGCATTGGGCTAGTCAATACATATTCTCCCATGGATAGCTTGATATTATGGCACTTTCTAGAGAAATTTATTGTTCCTCCATTTGCAATCATCACTTGACACTCTGGTGCTAGATATAGGAAGCAATTCAATTCTTTTGCTACCTTACAATGAATAAAATTGTGGGTGCTTCCTGAATCAATCAACACTATTACCTTTTTTCTTCTTGATTTGTCCTTCTATCTTGATGGTTTGAGGAGTGGTAATTCCTACCAATGCATTACAAGATATGGTTGGATTTATTTGTTCTTCATCTAGGCTTTGTTCCTGGAGTATATCCTCTTCTTTTGACCTTTCTTGCTCCTTTTCTTCTTCCTCTTCACAATCTATGTAGAATAATTTCTTCTCAGCACACTTATGGCCTTTAGTGTATTTGCTATCACAACTGTAACAAAGCCCTTTTGCTCTTTTTTCTTCCAATTTTTGTGGTGTCAACCTTATAGGTTGTGGAAGACTATGGGAAGCAACACTTCTTTCTTTATAGTTGTGAGTGGTATGCTTCCTGGTTGCCATAATTTTGCTTTCCATTTTTCTTGCTAACCTGAATGCCTTCTCTAATGAATCAGGTTCCCAAAGGTGAACATCATGTTGGATATTATCCTTTAAAGACCCTATGAACACATCAATCCTATGCTCCTCTGGAATATCTTTTACCCTTATGTTCAATTTTTGGAACTCCTCAATGTGCTCCATTATTGAACCCTTTTGTTTGAGACTTATCAATTGGCTAAAAAAAGTGTTGCTTTTTGTATCCTCATAATGTGCTACCAATTCTTCCATAAAAATTGCCCAAGTGATAAATTGTTTATGAGAGCAAAGCCATTGATACCATACAAACTGATTTGGTTCCAAATATAAAGTTGCCATACGTACCTTTTGTGTGTTTTGCACATTATTGAGATCGAAGAATTGCTCCATCTGTAATATCCATGTTTTGGGATCCTTGCCATCAAACTTCCTCATATCGATTTTTGGAATGTGGTGGGTCTTTGATCCAACATTAGAGTCTATGGAATCATGATTAACATTTCTTTTGTTCTCATCATGAGTTTCCTTTACTACCCTTTCACCATTAGTGACCCTTTCTTGTAGTAACTTCTTCAATTCGTCCATGTATGTCTTCAATTCTATCTTCAAATCATCCATCTTAGCTTCTACGCCTTTCTTTAAACAATCCATCTTAGCTTCTATTCCTTTTTGTGCAAGTGACACTTGTTGCACTTGGTCTCGTAATTTTGCTATATCATGTTGCATTTCTTCCTCTTCTTCATAAGTCATGCTAGAGCTTTCAGGTTGCTTACTAGATGTTTGCATTTTCTTTCTTCGGGGCATCAATTACTGATAATAATGCTTTACTATGCCCTTTGAATTCCTTCAAACCAAGCTTACGCAAAAATTTAAAAAAAAATACACACCTTTTTTCACTTTGTATAAGCATGATATTGAATCTGACGTATCTCTGTAATTTCGGATCATCCAGTTCTGAAATTCCAACCCGTAGTAGCCTTTTGCGTCCTCTTTCCAATTCCACAAGTCTGACCCAAATTGGATTCTCCAAGGAAGAGTTATGTGAAATCTCCCACGATGACTTGCTTTTAGACTAATTTAGTAGGGCGAACTTGTACGACGTGCCACGAGTCACTGTTTCAACCTTTGGATCTGAAACATGCGTACAAGAATTTACAGTCCGTCCTATTTCTGTACCTTCTTACGAAATTTCAATCCGATCCTCAGAGAGAAAGTTATGACGATTTTCCCTAGGTCACCTGTTTTGAATGTAATTCAGGAGTCTGCAAAAAGACCAACTTCCTCAGATCATATCTCCGTAAATATCGCGCAAAAAGCTCTGAAATTCAGAACCAAGGTTCAACGCAATTTATTCTCAAATGGGTTTTTTTTGCAACTTCTGAAACGTCACAGAAAAAAAGTTATAGTGAAAATGCCACGATGACCTGTTTGGAGTAGCGAAACCCTAGAATCCAAAGCTCTAATACCAAATGTTATGAAACCAGCTCAAGAAAAGATAGAAAAGATAGATAAACACCTTAGAATTCAGCCTCTTCGAGGGGGCAACCTCCTTTACATTACATAAATGAACAATTATTCGATGATACAAATGACAAAACCTCCTTTCTATATATAGGAGTCTAAGGAGTCACAATATAATCCAGCCGACCTAACAATAATAATATAAAGCCACAAAAATAACAAAAGAGGGATTCTATGGGGCACAAAAATAACAACATGGAGGTAATAGGGGCACAAAAATATAAATAAGGGGTATAACTACAACAGTAATGGGGTAATCACTAATATTATAGGGACCCAACACTACCTTTCTCTAAACATATTGTTTCATTAATAAAAACTATAGAGGTGTTAGACCCTACCTTAAGTCCAATGCTAGTTTGTAGCAGCCAACCTTCAACCGTCCGAAAGAGTTTCCTTTTGAGAATCTGCAAACACAAACAAGCACACATCAAATAAAACTTGCATAGCTAATATCATAAAACATGTTCATTATGGTGATCAAGGAGTCCATAAAATAAACCATAAAACATAACTTATTGAGAAAAATAAACTTTGATTGTATTAACTTTGAATAGAAGAACTTTACAACCTTTGGTGCCTTAATGCTGTACAAGCTCTTCCCAGGGTCAAAACAGGAATCTCCTCTACCTTGACAAGCCTCACACTCTTCCCAATGAGATCAAAAAAGGTATGTAATCTCTCCTCTCAAGCTCAATTAGGAAGACTAAATTCCAACAGCATTTCACCTCAAAAATATTCAACTTTTTTAACCTCCCAAGTAACCAGCCCAATGCCTCATTTTATAGTACAGAGGAAGGAAGTTACAAGGGCCACCAATGAAGGGATAGAGTCCTTCTTCAAAGGGATAAGCTCCTCACATCAAGGGGTTAGCTCCTTCCATAATGTGATGCATGAACCACCAAGGAGCGAACTTGCCACCGCAAGATTCCCTCTAGAAGCTTCCAAAAATTACCCAAAGTGAGTTTTTAAGAATAAACTTCCGCCTTTTTTACTTTTACAGGGATCCGCATCCATTCCTTTAGAGACAGAGCGAGCAAGTCTGCAGGGGACATGACCAATGGGTGCGGGACCGCAGGCAATGCTAAGAGAAAGCGCAGGCCCAGAGTTTTAGAGCTTTTTAAGGGCTTTCTCTCATTTTCAAGGCTTGACATGAAGAACTGAGGCTTAAGACTTGCAAAGGAGGTAAGTATAAGTGGTGATAGACTCACACAGATTGTAGAAAGTCATGGTGACAATTTTTTGTGCAACATGATGGATGTGTGGACTAATAAGTGTTTTCGCAACTATGTGGAGAGGGAATAGGGTCTTCTTGGTGATTCTTAGATGAATATCAGACTTTTATGATCAGATATGCATTCATGAGTTGTAGCTTACATGTTTTCCATGTGTTTAACGAAATGTTTTATATGTCCTAGGCAGTCTAGGTCAAGTTTCACCTTCAAGTTTGAATTTTAGCTTTGTTTTCATGTCATTAATGATTCTGAGAAGTCTTAGGCAATTTTGAGCAGTGGTATGGAGGTTGACCTAGAATCATGGCTAAGATATCGAGACTGTACCCTCTAAGCTAGACAATTTGAGTGACAATCGCACTCATGCAGTGTTGTGTGTGCGGGTGGAGGCCTTCAACCACATCCTTGTAGGATTGTGCATGTGATCAGAGGTTAAGTTGTGTGAAAAGGAGCCCCAACTCAGGGGTTGGTCACCTAGGGTGATTTTTTGGCCCCGGAGTGTCCCTGTAGCCTTGAGGAATGTTGTGAGTTGTTAGTTGGTGGTCAGTTGTAGGCCCCACCTCCTTAGTTAGATCTAGGAGGTCATGTCATGTCATAGTAACTCTCGTCTCATGCTTACCCTGGCAAGATGGTGAAATTAGGTAAATGTGGGAGGGGTGGTTACAAAAAATTCCTCCAAAATGCTCTTCTCAACATATTTCTCATCATTTTGTGCATGCCAATCGTTATACACAACAAGCTCCATATTTTTATGTTGTGTATGCAAATAGGAGGAGTCTACTGTGCATGTTCGTTGACATACACAACATGCCCACTAGCGTGATGTGTAACACAATGTTTACTATGTAAGACTGTCAGAATACATAGTAGGCTCTAGACCCTACCATGTATGCAAGTTTGCATACATAATAGACCATTGTCCTACTCTGTATCTCAACAGGCATACACAAGGGGGCCTTGTGTATTCATGTTGGCATACATAGCAGGGTCTAGAGCCCCCGTATGAACCTACTTATTATTTTGGAGGATGGTTAAACCCATAAGCCCCTAGCTATAAAGTCCAATTTGCAAGTAATATGCACAATTAGATTCACCTAACTTTTCTATATAAGTTCTAAATCTCTAAGTCACCTTGTTCATGTCTGAATTCAGTAACAATTAAATTCCATAAAATTCATCGTAATTCATCATTAGATATGAATATGTGTGTGCGTTGAGTGATTGGCAGGAATGATTGTTATCCTCTCGAAGTTGACATGTTGAACTCATGACTTTGGGTTTTATTGTTATATAGCCTTAAGCCCTATAAAATATCTTATCCTTACCAACATGTTAAAGAGTGGAATTCTTTGTGTGTGTATATATATATATATATCAAATTTTTAATTATATAACATAAAAATATCATTAATTATATAACTTACATATTTAATATATAATATTTATTAAACAATAAATATATTATTTGTTAAAATTAATATATAATTTTATATTAAAATGGGAGAGTGATTGCCAATTTCCATGTTATGATGTATTGTGTAAACTATGAGATCCAAGGTTCAAATCCCAAATGGATTAAACTAATATATATATATATATATATCTATATATATATATATATATATATATATATATATATATATATATATATATATATATATATAGGAGAAGAGCTGCTACTGCCGCGAGCCGCGAGCCGAGAGCCCCTGCCTGCCCCCGCTGCGCGCTTCCGCCCTGCCCCCAGGCCTAGCCTGGTCGGGCCTCCTCGCCCTTGCCCTCGCAGCGCCCCTGCTAGGATCCCCTCGGGTCCCTCCGCCGCCGTTGCCCTGATTCTTCGCTCTCCCAGCGGGCCTGCCATGGCAGGATCCGCCTCTCCTCCTCTTGGCCCTGAGACCCAGGAAGAAATCTTTGACTCTCTGCTGTCTGAATCTTCAGATCCAAGACCAAGGCCTTCTCAAACTAAGTTTATCAAAAAGCTGGACGAGATTCCTGAGGTGGATTTGCCCCCTGCATTACCAAGGAAATCAGCTATAGCTCTCGCAGAAAGAGGTCTGGTTGGTCAGTTTACTGGGCTCTGGCCGTCACCAAGAACTGTTCAGAAATGGGTGGAACGAAACTGGAGCCCAATGATCCAGGGCAAGATCGCCATAAGATTTTGTGGACGTGGATTCTTCACATTCTTGTTCGAATCAAAGGAGGATAAGAACCTCATCTTCCGCAATGGGCCCTATTTCATGGACACAAGAGGCTTATACCTGAACAAATGGACCCCGGAATTCGATCCGGAAATGGATATCCCAAACGCTGTTCCTGTCTGGGTACGCCTCCCCCATCTCCCACTTCACTGCTGGGGGGATGAATCGGTAAGAGCTATAGGCAATGCACTCGGAAAATACATCGACAGATCGGAACCAAGAGAAAACATGCACGCATGTGCAAGAATCTGTGTTGAAGTCGATCTCGGGAAAGGACTACCAGAAGCCATCAAAATCAAGGTGGACAAGTGGATGCACATTCAGCAGCTGGACTACGAACAACTCCCCTTCAAATGCAAGGTATGTCACGAGTATGGCCATTTTGCAAATAGATGCAGTAAGTTAAAAGTAAAAGAAATAGATATTAATGAGGAACACACAGAGGGACCATGGGAACAAGTCAAAAGGAGAAAACCCTCACAAAACCAGGGCCCCAGTACCTCAGTTCCTCCAGCATCAAGCATTCCCCCCCCGCCTCCTCCCCCCCCCATCTCAACCTTCCCATCGACCTCCAACCCCTTTGAATCCCTAGCAGCTGAAACCCCCTCTTCACCTCCTCAATCCCCCCGCCCTGCCTCTCCATGCACAAACCCCCCCCCTCCCCTCCTCACACAGTTGAAAGAATTCTTACCAGAAACAAAGCAAAAGAAACCAATCAGCAATCAGATCCACCAAGAAAAGTAGGCAGGAAATCGAACAAGGAGCTCAGGGACGAGACAGCAGCAAAAGAAATGGCAACAGGGACTCAGCAACCTCTGGACTCCTATTTGGGACGGCCAAAAGGCAGCGGCGAGAAAACAAAGGAGAAAGCAGGATCCCACCCTTCAGCGGGTAAATAATGAACTTGGTCTCCTGGAATTGCAGGGGGATGGGCACCCCTCCAAAATTAAAAGCCATCAAGGACCTACTAACTCAGGAACAGCCAGACATCCTTCTAATTCAGGAGACCAAACTCACTAATCAGGACTTTCTTCATCAAACACAGCGATTCAAAAACTTCTCAGGCCTATCCAATGATTCCGATGGAGCATCAGGAGGGATTGGAACACTATGGAATAAAACAAAGTGGGAAATCAACAACTCTCATCAATGCACGTGGTGGATTAGATCAGACCTAAAGAACAAAAGCTCACAGGAAGTGTATCATATTTACAACATCTACGCCCCCAACCACTACAGGGACAAAGCATGTTGCTGGAACACCTTAGAAGAAGACATCTCCTCTATACAAGACAACAGATTGATTCTAGGAGGAGATTTGAACCTAATAAGGAATGTGCAAGAAAAATACGGAGGGAAGTATCACACAGACCCTTCAAGAGACAAATTAGAAAATATAATACAGCTCTTCAATCTAATTGACACCCCTCTGTCAAATGGGAAATATACCTGGTCTAATAAAAGAACAGGTGCTCACAACATCAAGGAAAGGCTGGACAGGGTCTTAGTTCAGGAAAGGGTAGCAGAAAGCTACTCAATCAGGAGCAAACTAATTCATGGTTCCGCCTCGGATCATAAGCCGGTGGTCCTCACTCTGGACAAAGGTCCAAATCTCGGCCCTCTTCCCTTTAAATACAATAAAAATTGGGACCTCAAAGAAGATTTCAGTCAACTCATTCAAACTCAATGGGCAAGAGAAGTAATTGGGTCGCCATATTTCGTTTGGGAAACAAAGCTGAAGCAGCTCAGGACAGCGATAAAACAATGGGCAAGGGAGCAAGCAATAATAGACAAGAAAAAGAAAACAGATCTGCTAAACGAAATGGAGCGCTGGCATACCCAAATGGAGCAAATTCAATACACAGCAGAGGATAACGAGAAGGAAAAGACTCTCTACAAGGAGCTCTACCGGCAAAACCGCGCAGAGGAAGAGGAACTTAGAACAAAATCTCGCTGTCTCTGGTTAAAGGCTGGAGATAAAAACACCTCTTTCTTTCACAATAATATCAAACTCAGAAGAGCATGTAATCAAATAGATAAAATCGAAGTAGCAGGGGTTGAGCTGAAAGATCAAGAAGAAATAAAAGAGGCGGCATACAATCATTTTAAGGATCTTCTTACAGCAGACAACCATCATCATGACAGCGAGACCTTCCTCAACATAATCAAGAGCAAAATCACAGAGGAACACAATAAGGAGCTGGAACAAGAACCCTCAGAAGAGGAAATCAGAGAAGTCATCTTCAGCATGCAACAAGACAAAGCCCCGGGGCCGGATGGCTTCACAGTTGCATTCTACAGGCGACATTGGGAAACAATAAAAAAGGATCTGGTAAGAATGGTAAAGAACGCCTTCAGAAATCAAAAGGTAGGGGAAAATACAAAGTCCACCCATATAGCTTTAATCCCTAAGGAGGCAAACCCCAAAACCTTCGATAGATTTCGTCCCATTTCGCTTTGCAATGTCTCATACAAGCTCATCACCAAAATCCTTGCCAACAGAATAAAGAAATTCCTCCCTTTCTTAGTGTCTGAGAACCAGGGCGGTTTTGTCCCAAGTAGGCAGATCATTGACAACGTCATCCTAGTCCAGGAAGCCATTCATAGCAGCCTCAATAGAGGAGAAAGGGGAATGATCATAAAATTAGATATGGCAAACGCTTTTGATCGAGTGGACCACTCCTTTCTCACAGCAGTCCTACTTAAATTTGGCTTCTCCTCCCTTTTTGTAAACATCATCAAGGGATGCATCTCCAATCCATGGACTGCGCCTTTGATCAATGGACGCCCAAGTAATTACTTCAGAAGCTCAAGGGGGCTAAGGCAAGGCTGCCCCCTCTCCCCCTTCCTTTACATTCTTATGGCTGAGACTCTGAGCGCCCATCTAGAAAATCTCCGAAGCAAAAAAGAAATCACGGGCATCCGCATTGAAAGGGGAACAAAGGAGATCAATCACTCCCTCTTTGCGGATGACACACTCTTAATCGGAGGAGCATCCAGCTTGATGGCCAGGAGATTTAAAGGAGTTTTGGATGCCTTCCTTCTAGCCTCGGGGGGAAAGCTAAACAACAGAAAATGTAAAATTTATACATGGAATGTCCCTCTCCAGATTCAGCAAAGGATCTCCCAAATCCTAGATATTCCTCTTCAAAGAAGCTGGAGTTCCTTCTCTTATTTGGGCCTTCCTCTGGCCAAGGAGCACATTAAAGCAGAGGTTTGGTCTAAACATATTGAGAAGATGAGAGGTCTTATGCAGAGCTGGGGTGCTTCCTGGCTAAACCTGGCAGGCAGAACTATTCTTATTAAAGCGGTCCTCTCAGGCCTTCCAATCTATCAGTATGCGATAATAATGGCCCCTGCAAGCATTCACAAGCATATGGAACTCATTATGAGAAGCTTCCTCTGGCAAGGAGGAAAACAGGACTCAAAGAAGTTCAGTCTTGTCAATTGGGACCAAGTCACCCTTCCGTATGAAAAAGGAGGTTTGTCAGTAAAGATCCCGAGTCTATCCAATCAGGCCATGGGGCTCAAGTTACTCTGGAAGATCATTTCAGGACATGGATCTTGGTGGGTCGAAATAATAAAAAGGAAATATCTTAATGGTCCGAACTCCAACATCCTTCAAGATCCAATTGTGGATAGGCCGTGCACTCCAATGTGGAGACTGATTAAAAAAGTCCTCCCTCACTTCAAAGAGAATGTCTCCAAGAAACCTGGCAGTGGAAAGAATGTCAAAATATGGCTTGACAGAATCATGGGATCAAGTCCCAGAGAATCTCTCCAAGAACTAAGACCCCTTCAAATTTGGATGGAGACTCACAACATATCCTCTTTATTCGACATTTCCTCATGGTCCCAAAATAGATGGTTAGAATGGAAGGCTTTAAACCTGCCCCCGGATCTCAGAGATCAATGGCATAAGTTAAAAATCTCCCTAGCAGGAGCTGCCCCAATGAATAAGGAAATGGAGGACAGTTACATTTGGGATACCTGTAGGGGCAGTTTCTCAGTGCGTGAGGGCTACAAATCATTGCAAGACAAGACTCACAGTGCAAGCTGGAACCTCCACAAGGCAGCCTGGAACAATGAGTGCATTCCCAAGGTGAAGCATTTTAATTGGGCCCTTCTAAAAGGGAAAATTCTTACTGCAGAAAACCTGAGGAAAAGAGGAATACAAGGTCCCTCAATCTGCTGCTTTTGCCAAGCTGAGGAAGAATCCATCCTCCACACTTTCCTTCAATGCACTTTCGAACAAAACTGTTGGAAACAGCTCCTTAGCCCTCTAGAAATTAGAAGCAGGGATGACCAGGTAAACAACTTACAGAGAAACTGGAAAAAAGATTACCCTCTGAACAGGAAAGGGAAAAGAAATCTTCTTCGAATTTGGAACTGTATCCCAACAACCCTTTGCTGGAATATCTGGCTGGCAAGAAATCACTATATTTTCAAGAACGAGCAGATCAAAATAGATAAGATAATCGCAAGGACTATAGCAGGGATCTCTGAGGCAATCAGCGCGAATCACATAACTCTCCCTGATTCGCAGGGATGGACAAAAGAGGAAATGGACTGGTACAAAAAGTTCAATATTAGTCACTCCCAAATTCCTCCTCCTCAGATCAAAACTAAGCAGAAGGGACACAATTGGAAACTTAGGGGGGACAAAGACGAAGTAAATAAGTGGATCATAGCACAGAATCGTCCCATACTCCTCTTTGATGGAGCATCAAAGAGCAACCCCGGGAAAGTAGGCGCGGGTGGAATAATTAAAGACCAGAAGGGGAACACAGTAAGCAGCTACGAATGGGGTCTCGGGCAAGCAACCAATAATGAAGCGGAAGCCTACAGCTTACTTTTGGGCACAACAATTCTCCACAGACTTGGTCTACAGGATGCCTTAATCCTCGGGGACTCAGCTATAATAATTGCAGCAATGAATACAGGCAAAGATTTTATCAAAGCCAGCCTCAACCGCATCAAGGCAAGGATAAACGACATCCTCAGCCACTTGGGAAAAACTACTTTAAAGCACGTGTTAAGGGAACATAACGCAGAAGCGGATAACCTTGCAAACAATGCGGTTAATCGCCAGCAGGGACAGGTCAGAGACAACACCAGAATATATGAAAGATCCATACCATAAGGACTGCAGCTGCTAGTCTGATCACAGGGCAAATTTCACCAGGAAAAGTCAGAAATACGATCTCAAACTTGGTCCACACACCCACGCTCATAAAATCCCTACCAAAATGCCGGCGTTCCCCTCCCTTCACGACCTTAGAACTTCCCCTCCTCGTGACAATCTCATGCTTCTTTTGGGCAAACATCCTTTCAACTCCATTGATATGAACTCACCAAATCTGCTGCCCGATTTCCCCTCTGCAAACCCTCAGAAATATCTTGTACATCATCATTATGAAGGCCCTCTCCCTCGCTCTTATATTCCCCCTCCTAATCCTCCCTTTCACCAGCATATTGAGAAGCAGTTTGGGTGTGAAGTTCTCACTGAGCCCAGTAGATCCCGAGGGAGCAAGATCCTCGCGCCGGTTCAACTAGGAAGCAGTCAGCAAGACAACAAGCAAGACATTACAAGCACCCCGACTCTCCACGAAGTTATCAGGTATAACGAAAGCTATTTGCAAGGTTATTCTCTGTTAATCAGTTTGTACGCAGATATGGAAGAGGGACAACAGCAGGAAGCTCGAGGAAGAGCAGGCCCTCGCGAGAATCCTCTTGACAGAGTCCTGGGCAACGACTCATGCACACTGTGCAAAGACCACTGCTTCCTGATAGCCCGGTTCATGAAGCACCATAATGATCTTCGTGAAGACTTCATCGCTGATAACCGATCCAAACGCAAGAAATTGGAGAAACGTAAGAAGGAAATAGAGAGCCTCAAGGACAGATGTGAGCACCTAGAGGAGGCTCTCAAGCACATTCAGTCCATCACAGCGAGTATGCAAGCAGAAGCCTCCACCAAGGAAAGCCAAAAGGAACAGCAGCAAGAAGACCACATGGAGGAAACCGTCAACCAATTCTGGTGTTAATCTCATGACCTGTAAAGTCTGCCTTTTGGATGGCATTTTTGTAAGACAGTATAGTAGGCATCTTTTTCAGTATTTCTTCCTCAAGTTAATCTTTAAGACATCCAGGGCTGCGTCCCAGCTTAGCTTCTTCTCTCTCACTCTTCTTCCAGCATATATGTATCTTCTTCTGCTCTTTGCAGTTTTTTATAATACATAAGTACACGATCTTGTTAAAATATATATATATATATATATATATATATATATATATATATATATATATATATATATATATATATATATATATATATATATATATATATATATATATATATATATATATATATATATCTATATATATATATATATATATATATATATATATATATATATAACTTCACTTTATAATATAAATTAACAAAACTAAATTTTATATGAAAATTCATTTAAAACATATTAATATCAATTTATTGCTTACAACTGCCATATAAATTAAATGACTAATAAACCATGATTCGAAGCTCATCGAATATGTGCGACTATTCTTCTTCCATACTCTAATGTTGTTATTGCAAGCCAATTTATCACATAATGTCTATAATACATGGTAATCATATAGTTATACTTAAACTATCTTCAATGTAATAACATTGATCCTAGTGAAACAAGGCCATGTTATGTTTAGAGACAACCGAATTCTATGTTGCCAAAGTCCCTCCAACTATGGTATTATGTCCTGTTACAATGGGCTCAAATGAATTAACTTTGGACAAGTGATTGTCGACGTCAAATAATTATTCACATCAATAATCAATGATCATGGAACTTCAACTCCAGACGAACCCAAAGGTGATAGTGCTTCTCTTTTCTAGTCTCTTAGATGAGCTTAATACAAAGGTATAGCAACTTAGAAAGAGATGAAATGGATCAATTCTTAAGGGTTATTTCCTGTAATTTGCCAGTTGGCGCTTATCTTAAAACAAGGAAATTTTTCAGGATATTAATTGTAAAGTTAAATAAGATCAAATTAATCAGATGTGGCAGACATTGAAGATTACGCAAATTAACATTGCATTGCGGTGATATCTAGAATCATTGTAAAATCCAAGTATAATTTGGTTAGGCTATTGAAAGGGAACTATTTTCATCTATTGTCATTGTGCCTAGAACTTGTCGTATCCAAAATGTTTAGAGCTGTAATATATGTGTTTCATTTCGCTTGGAATGGACTGAATTGGAATTGCATAATAGGGTATGGGTAGACTTGCTAGGTCTAATGTTGCAATATTTTCATCTACATTTGATCGGATGTATTTTATAGAATCTAATATGGTTGCATTTTGATAGAAATCAAAATGTATTGGTAATTACATCAATTTTGTCCTGAAACAAATTTGGTTTTAAGCTTTGCAATGATAGGGGATGTAATCCATAAAATCTGCTGTGGTTTCATTTTGATGGGAATAAAAATGTATTGGAAATTGCATCATTTTTTTCCTAAAACAATTTGATTATATTCTTTGAAATGATATGGAAATATCTGAGACAATATATTATGGAGAAGAGGCAGAGGAATTTGAGGGCCTTTATGAATGTCATAGAAGAAGGTTTTCTAAGGAGTCATATGGATAAGGACTTGGAGATGGAAAATGTGAATTGTAGAACATGGAATTGGAGAGGCTCAAATATTTGTAACTAGAAGCCCATTAATGGCAGAGCAAGCTAGAAATCATGAAGTTATGGTGACAGCATTAAAAGTAATCTTCAGTAGGAAGTGGTGCAAAGCAAGGAGAAAACCAGAGAAGGATGTGGTGATAATGAGGGAGATGATGCAGAATCAACTCATTTAAATCCTAATGCAGAGGTTAGTTATGCTAAACCACTTAGAAGTAGCAAGGATCACAGAAGCCAAATAATCTATAAGATCAGTCGAAAGAATGTTTGTTCAATTATGTTGTTTCCATATAGACACCTGTGTCTATGTAGGGACCAAGAAACGACATTCGATACATGTTAGGTTGGCCATGCTATAAAGAATAAAAACTGTGAAAGTCTATATATCATGAGCTATTTTTTTAGCTTGTGTGTTTTTCTCCACTTAAAAAATGCATAATCATATTATGCTAAAGACAAGTGTGAAAGTAGTATATTATTACTACTTTCGGGAAAGGCTATATTATTACAATGACATATAACACCAAGCAGGCTATATTATTACTGTGGGATATGTTTATGTTGGAATGCCAGTACATTTGAGTTACTTATTAGTCCTTACCTACGACAAAGAAGGGACTATGGCTATCGATAGACTGTTGACGAGTATTAAATCTATTTGACCTATTACCATGTTTAAATTTTAGCCAATGTTTTAATAAAAATGTTTTGGTGAACAAAATTTTATCGAAAGTTACAACTTGGACGTCTTATTGCTCGCGATAATGTATGATTTTTTTTATACATAGGATAAACGGTTTAGAAGATTTTGAATTTTAATTAGACGCAGTTTAATGCTAGTATGGTTTCAATATTAATTAAAAAACATTTAATGTTCACCTACATATTTTCCATTTTGCTAATCATAATCCAAAGGGTGTGCTGCAAAGGGTGTGGTGTAACCCGCTGTTGGCATGTCGACCATCTATTAGGTTTCTCGTAGTTGCTAGAAGTTTCTAAACCTTAGATGATATAACAACAGCCTGTCGGGAGAAGGAGTCGACGGGCTGTCGAGAGAAGGAGTCGATGAGATAAATATATGGTTTAGTAAGTGTTTGCTCTACCAGGAAAGAAGCCTATACTATCTAGAATTTTTGTTAAGTGGGCAGGATTCCAATCCCTATTCATCCCTGCTTTAGGAAAGGCTATCCCATCCTTGTTTTAGGAACGACTACCCTATCTCGTTGCAGAGTTTACCGTTTCCTTTGAGCAGCTCCAGAAGAATATGGACCAGATAAGGAGATTAATGTTCAAATAACATCACTGAAGCGCTTTAATCAAACAATACAAACATTTATATATTGTGAATACTTTTACTAGCATAACTGTGTATCCATTTGCAATAAAACATGTATAATTTTTTTTATCATTGAGTATATAAAATTCACTGAACATATATCTATAAATATATATACACAATTGAATAGCATATGCAGTGTGATTATAAGAGCAATATTGTTAGTACACTAAGGATTCCCTGATGTACAAAGGGGCCTCATCCTCATCCTCAATTTCAATTGAGATTCCCACCCATATAGTAATCATCTACAACCTCCAAGTTCAAGGATTCAATAGTTATAGGGTTGGTTCCATGGCTCTATAAGATTTATGTGCCATTGTAATCAAAAGATTATGTGTTTCAACGTCTAGGTCTCTCTAGTCCAAAGGCCCCTTTTGAACTATCTAAGTACTGGTAGTGCCACTTATAGGGATGGCTAACAAGCACTTACACTGATGGCTAATAAGCATCAATTGAATAGTGACCCAAATATTATTGTTTGTATGTCCTTACTTGGATTGAAAATAATAATAGGGCTAATTTCTACTTAGGGAAACAACAGTAATAGACCAAACAGGTCCATATTAGAAAGATTTTGAAATCATTTCATTAACAGAGTTCAAGAATGAAATTGATCTAAATAAATACATAATTTTTGGAGCAGATTTCATAGAATCAGATGAGATGCATGGATTTAGTGTAAAAGGGAATAGTCTCAGTGCCATGTCAAGAATCAGAATCAATGCATAAATATGAATGTTGGCTTGCACCACTGTATACTAGAACCTAAACCGATAGATGGAACTTGAACTATTATGAAGAAATTATACATATATAAAAGTAGAAGGCTCAAAAATTTCCATAGACTCATATAACTTTGAGGAATCTAAAAAGATACGATAAAAGAAACTTGAACGATTATGAAGAAATTATATATATATATATATATATATATATATATATATATATATAGATATATAGATATAGATATAAGTAGAAGGCTCAAAAATTTCCACAGATGCATATAACTTTGAGGAATCTAAAAAGATTAATTCTGTAGCAAAATAGTTCAAAAACAAAATAAATAAATAAATAAATAAACTTCGATATGAAAAATTAACTTGTAGAACAGATGACAGTTTTTACATTTTAAAATAACAGTTTTTACATTTTAAAATTACTTGGTGGGGATAGCAAGAATAATCTGTGTGGCTATTATCGCACAAATGATCTGCAGTAACTTTTAGAAAGTATTTGTTATTGAAACATTTCGTAATGCTTGCCACTCATAACAATTGATACGGAGACACCCATCGATCCTGTTGCGACCAAGAGGAAGAGTGATTATACTGATGCAACATGGGTTGCATGCTATCGACTCTAAGTAGAAGGGGGCACGTGGTGCATACATGCCCAACTTGACTAGGAACTCTAGATCAACAAATAGGACAAAA
The DNA here is from genome assembly GCA_031772625.1 of Pinus tabuliformis. NCBI lineage: Eukaryota > Viridiplantae > Streptophyta > Pinopsida > Pinales > Pinaceae > Pinus > Pinus tabuliformis. The sequence goes on from CM062818.1 coordinate 1,307,922,396, forward strand.
AAACAAATACATATTATTAAGAGTATTTTATATATGTTTTCTGCAACTTCTTAATGATTTCAAGAAAATTTGTTTCAATCAAGCACATCAATACCCGCACATCTGTACCAGCATCTTATAGCAACGGGTGGAATAAACCTGTATTGAATGTCAATAGATCCAACTTCCAAAGCTGTGTACCTCCAGTTCTTTTAACCAGATCGGGGTCACTTATCAATAAAACATTGATGAGATCCCTATATCAATAAAATATTGATAAAAAAAAATAGAAACATTGTTTAATACTGATGTAGAATATAACTTAAATGATTATGAACAAAACATAATAGGTTAGTATTTTTTACCCTGTTTCAAAATTACATGGGATACTTCAAAATTTAAAGGAAGAACCCAGATGTGTATAATTTATTTCTTTACTGCTATTCACAGTAATATTCGGTGCATTCAAACATCATATGATAATATTCAGTGCATTCGAAAATCATATAATAATGGTACTGTGTTTTCATATTTTATAGGCAAGTGGATCTAGTGTCAAAAATGACAAAAATATAATTTATTTATTTACTGCTATTTACAGTAATACTCTGTGCATTCAAATATCATATGATAATATTCGGTGCATTCAAAAATCATATGATAATAGTACTGTGTTTTTAGATTTTATAGGAAAGTGCATCTAGTGTCAAAAATGACAAAAATACTTTACACTTCAAGCAATTCCAGTGACTGCAATTTCATAAAAACTTAACCATAATGTCAACAATATTATAAAGAACAGGAAATACGGCAGGGACTACCGCTACGCAGTTGCCTTATTTTTCTATTCTGTTTTGTGAATTGTTTCCAATGTCCATAGCAGGGATAGAAATAAAAAAGTATTTTAAAGATAGAAATAGGAAAATATATTAAAAATAACATGGAAAAACCATAAAAATAAGGGTTTTAAAAATTGTAATATACATTGACAAAGTTAAAAAATAAATTTGGTGGGGTTTTTGAAGTGCTTTTTTTAATATTACTAAGTAAAACCCCGCATCCGAATTTTTTTTAAATGAAGTATTTAACAAATTTGATTACGTACTATTTCTATATGTTATTGAGACTATTACCAAACCATAAAGGTAAAATCCACCAGATTTTCGCCGTAAGCTAAGCGACAGCCGTTTAGTTGAATGTCTTTGGAAGTGCCATTGCATATCTGAACAAGCCTGGTCTTCGCCGTACATGGGCACTGATGACACTCATAGTTCTCTAGATTTTATAAGCACTGGACAAGGCCATAAACAATACTATTGGACTATATGATATTTTTTTAATTGAGGTTGTTATGTTTTTAATTGAGATTTCAATTATTTATTTAAAGAATATTGAAAATATGGATTAGTATAGATTTATTTTAAGTACAGACTATATTTACTAGTCAATATTTGGAAATAACAATACATGAGTTAAACTCATAGCCCATAGTCTCATGGCCTAGAGTCACCAAGTCCACATGTTTTAATAATTAAAAAATGACTTTTCAAGTCACAAATGGTGAGAATTCAAGAAGCATCCATCTAATCACAAGTAATTTTAGAGTCCTAAAATGACCTTGCAAGCCACAAATGGTGAGAATTCAAAAAACATCCATCTAATCACAAGTAGTTTTAAAGTCCTAAAATCATCCATACAATCACAAAATATACGAAAAGCATCCATCTTAATTTCTTATATGATATTCTTTTTTAGTTGAGGTCAAATCAATGTTTCCATATGATTATCATATTTTTTTAAGTTGAGGTTAAATTAATGGTTTTATATGATCTTTTTTTAATTGAGGTTGGTATGTTTTTAAATGAGATTTCAATGATTAAGTTATTTAAGGAATATTGAACCTCTAGATCAGTATAGATCTATCTTAAGTACCAACTATATTTGCTAGTCAACACTTGGAAATGACAACCCATGCACTAAACTCATAGCCCAAGTTGTAAGACAATCAACTGGAAACCAAATACACTGTATATTAAATGATCTCAAAGAATTATGTACATGTTGTACATATAAATACATATAGGAAACAATTGAATTAGTTCCCGGGAGTTCTTGGACTCCAATAACTACCCAAACTGACCCAAGGTTTGATCCAGGTGGATATTGGTGGCCACCTACCAAGTCCACCTAGACCCCACCATTGTTTCTTTCAACTTTTCAGTTTCCTTAATTGTAGCACATTTTACTAATTTTAGCAGTTTTTCGGGCCTTGAACTTTCAGAGCCATTTTGAGGCCCTAAACGATGTTTTTTGGGAAAATTGAGAGCAACATGGGTCCATGGACGAATGTTGCTCTTCCCAAAGTTGTATTTCTCGAATAGATCTTTATAATGAGATATTGTGCGCGCCAAACAGAGATCATATGCCAAAGTTACAACCTCGGGAAGTTGATGTACCAACTTGCCCAAATGGGGCCCACAATTTGGTGTTTCATCTTCTAGGCTTAGGTTTTTGGATGTTTAGGGTTTTCCATTGTTTCTCAACAATAAATAGGCCTTCGAGCCTCATTGTAACACAATTCAGAGGCATGTAGTCACCACATCTCTTCTCATAGATAAGCTACCATTGCCCTAGCTGGTTTATTTCCATTGTTGTTTATAAGCATATTTCAATATTTTACATTAAAGAAATGAAGTATTATTTCTGCTGCATCTCTGTGTTTATGGTTATCTCTGTAATTTGTTGCATTCTTGTTTAAATCTGGATCAATGGTATCAGAGTGGTCGGCTTTTTGTCTGTTTTTCTTTACGTGTCCCCAACGAGGTCAGGATATAAGGAGTTAGGGCTTGAACTGGTCGAACCTTTGTAAGACCAGCTTTGCAAATCCCGACGGCCTCCCATGGCAGATGAAAATTAAGACAATGGGGTAGGAGATCCTATCAAAATCTTGCTCAAAGAAGCCCTCGAGTGACAAAGGAACACGATGATGGACAACTTTGCCCAAATCCTTCAGCGGCTACCTAGGGGCGACGAATCGGCTTCCAACAGCTACTCTAAAAATGCCACACCATTTAAGGTACAAGTTAGTTTTGAAATCCCCATATTCGAGGGTCAGATAACACAGATGTTGTCGATAAATGGTTAAATCTACTAAAGGGTTGTTTTTCTGTTCATGATTTTTCTAGTTGAGAAAAGGTTGTTTTCGCTCTTCTCGAAGTAGCCCCCCACGTCAAGGACTAGTTGGAAACCTACTGTGAGTAGAAGGATGAAAGTACAGGCTCATTATTTTCAGCCACACCCACTTGGGATTCATTCTGGGATGCCATCGAGGAGTAGTACTACCCTACCAGAAGCTATGATGATCAATACATAAAGTGGACCATGTTGCGGCAGGGAAGGGACCAAGACATGCTGGAGTTTACTAATATTTTCCATACCCTTCGCACAAAGTTGGGTATCAAGGATTCATAGTAGATTTTGGTACTCAAATACTGCGACTGCATGTATAAGTACATCCAAGAAGAAATAGAATTCCTGAACATCCCCTCACTTGGCACGACATACCAATATGCCATCAAGGTCGAGAAAAAGTTTAAACAGAAGAAGCGAGACTTTGGATCTGCAAATCCGAAGCAAGGGAAAGGTGCCCCCAAACCGCAGAACAAAGGACAAAGCCCAGGCGGGGCAACCCAAGACAACCCACCAAGGTTGCAAGCAAAGAACAACGTCGTGAAGCCGAAAAAGGGCACGGGAAAGTGGTGTGAGTTCCATAAGAGCTCCACTCACAGCACAAGTGAGTGTCAGGCTAGCCAGACACTGGTGGCCGAGCTAAAGGTTTTAGAATCAAATGCATGTTCTAACTCTGAGTCAGAACCTGACAAAGGGAATGACAAAGGGAATTAGATTATCAATGCGAAGCCCAACGCCACTGTTTCCACCATGAAGATCTAGAAGGAGGAACCCGAAGATCCAGAGGAGGAGGAACGTCTCTTCTGCTCCCAGATGTGGGTAAAGGGCTCCTTTCTACAATTCATTATTGACAGCGGGAGCCAAAAGAACCTCATTTCGGTAGAGGTCGCAAAGCGACTGGGCTTACTGACCACAACGCATCTACAATCGTACACCATCGGGTGGCTTCACCAAGGACATGATCTTTGCGTGAGCCAGTAGTGTCACCTTCCATACAACATCAAGCCCTTCATGGATGAGGTATCGTGTGACATTTATCCCCTTGAAGTTTGTGATGTATTATTAGGACAACCATACTTGTGGAAGTGACATGTTGTGTATGAATCAAGGCCCCATGCTTTTATTATTACTTTGGGAAATAAGTTATACAGGATACCAAAGGTAGCATCACCTACTGCCATCTCCTTGATTACTGCAAAATAATGCAGTAAGCTCATTTCCAAAACTGGGAAATTTGTTTTCCTGATGATACGCCCTCAAGGAAAGAAGAAGACGGTGGCCACGACCTCCAGACAGGGCCCCTCTGCATGACAACTACAGATGGACAAGGTCATGGAGGAGTACAAGGACATCTTCACCTCCCCCGCAGGGGTTCCTTTGCATTGTCAGGTCAAGCACTCCATCGATCTAACCCTAGGTGCACCACTGCCCAATGGACCAATCTATCTGTGATCTGTTCTGGAGAACGATGAAATCAAGAGGAAGATTCAGGCGCTATTGCAAAAGGGTCACATCCATTCAAGTTCATCGTCCTATGGGAGCCCGATCATGTTGGTACAGAAGAAGGATGGGACTTAGAGACTCTGTATTGACTATCAGGTGCTGAACAAGATCACTGTCCGTAATAGGTGCCCGATCCCACGGATTGATGATCTCCTAGACCAACTGAAGGGGGCAAGTTATTTCAGCAAGATCGATTTGAAATCAGGATATCACCAGGTACCAATTGAACCCTCCAATGTGTGGAAGTCTGCCTTCAAAGCCAAGGAGGGTCTTTTTGAATGGTTGGTTATGCCTTTCGGATTGACGAATGCTCCTGCAACCTTCATGAGGCTAATGGATGACATATTGCAGCCATTCACCAACGCATTTGTAGTGGTATACTTCGATGACATCCTGGTCTTTAGCCAGAGCTGGGAAGAGCACCTCCACCCCATCTGACAGGTTCTCCAAACACTATGAAAACACAAGTTATGTGCCAATTTGGAGAAATGCACTTTTGGCATGACCTCGGTTCAGTATCTAGGATACATTATTGATGAACAGGGGGTGCGTGTGGATCCAGCCAAGATCGAAATCATTTGGGATTAGCCATCTCCAACCACTCTAACAGAGCTTCGTAGCTTTCTAGGTCTTGCCAACTTCTATCGCAGGTTCGTGTTGGGATTTTCTCATATCACTTGGCCCTTGAGTCAAGTCACCAAGGGAGGAGCGAAAGCAAAATTATTTTGGTCTGAATCTCAACAGAAGGCATTCATAGAATTGAAATATCACCTCTGCATAGCACCAGTGCTTGCATTACCAGACTTGCAACTACCATTTGAGGTCGAGATAAATGCCTCTGACTATGCTATTGGGGTATTCCTTACTCAACACGGGAATCCAGTGGAATATCACAGTGAGACGCTTTCAAACACAATCTGAAATTATCCCACTTATGACAAAGAGATGTATTCCATTGTGCAGGCCTACCGACAATGGAAGCATTACATTTTGGGGAAGGAAATGATCATCCACACAAACCACCAACCCCTGCAGTTCATACAGACCCAAGGGAAATTGTAGAATGATCACCATTAGAAGTGGTCCACATACCTGCAACAGTTCCATTTGAATATCAAGTATAAGAAGGGCAACACCAATAATGTTGCAGATTGCCTTAGTCAACCACCGATCATGGCGTTAACCACCATGCTCAACTCTTGTGGGCATGAGACTTTTGATTGGCCACTTCTCTACAAAAGTGACCCAGAATTCAGCCACACATACCAGACACTCTTGGAGGGTCAACATGTTCCAGATTTTCACCTCCAGGATGCCCTGTTATGCCACCTGGGTCACCTTTGTGTTCCTTCAAGCGAGCGTGCCAAGATGATTTGGGAAGCACACTACAGTTGGGTTGTTGGGCATTTTGGGGTCGAGAAAATGGTGGCAGTACTGCAGAAGTATTTCTATTGGCCGAATCTTCGACAAGATGTCAGGAAGTACATCAAATCATGCACTGCCTGCGCCATTTCCAAACCGACCATCAAGAAGCAAGGCCTCTATACCCTGCTGCCTACCCCTAGTCGACCTTGGGAATCCATCTCCATGGATTACATGTTAGGCCTTCCTTCCACTAAGCATGGAAATGACTATGTTTTTGTGGTCGTCGACAGGTTCTCGAAGATGGCCATTATGACGGCCTGTAAGAGAATATCACAATAGAAGCCACTACTAAACTCTTCTTTGAATGAGTGTGGGTGAACTTTGGGATCCCATTGTCTATCATATCAGATCGGGACAGGAGGTTCTTCAGTACATTTTGGTCTAGTATTTGGTCGATGCTGGACACCAAACTCATTAAGACCACAACCTTCCATCCTCAAACTGATGGCCAAACAAAGGTTGTCAACAGGATGATAGTACACATTCTTCGCATGTACAACTCAAAGCATCCACGCACATGGGATGAGAGCCTCCCCTATGTTCAGCACAGCTACAATCAGGCTATCCATAGCTCGACTGGCCACAACCCTTTTTAAGTGGGCTTGGGATTCCAGCCACTATGTCCCATTGATGTGGCCATGCCATTTACAGCCACTCACGTAGATTTGGCTCATGTCCAGTCCGAAACAGATAAGGCAATCAACTTCATTGAGCACATCCAACATATTCGCTAGTAGGTCCACGACATTCTAGAGAAATCAAATGCCAAGTACAAGCAACGACATGATCAACATCAGGTGCCACATAAGTTTCAGGTGGGCGTTAAAGTCTGGTTGCATTTGCAAAAGGAACACCTTACCAGAGCCTATCATAATCTCAGACCACTCCGATATGGTCCTTACACCATTACCAAGGTTGTGGGAGATAATGCATTTGAGCTTAGAATTCCCCCATTCCTTGGCCTGCACCCAATGTGCAATGTGGACCACCTTCAGCCCTACTTTCCACCATTACTAAACACATCTGACATTGCCGAACAACTCACACCCACAGAGTTAGATCCAGATTGCATGGAACAAGCTGCAACTGATCGGATCATGGACACACAAATCAAGCACACTTGCTAGCAGAATATCCAATTGTATCGAGTTGTCAAAGTAAGCCAACTCCTTCACCAGGGTAAGTGGCTCACCAAGGACCAAGTTCAGCAGAAGTTTCCTCATCTCATGGAGGAACTCAATGCAATGGGGACCATTGCTTCCTAAGGGGGGAGGAATGGTCCACGTGAATATTGGTGGCCACCTGCCAAATCCACTTGGACCCCCACCATTGTTTCTTTCAGCTTTTCATTTTCCTTAATTGTAGCACAGTTTACTATTTTTAGCAGTTTTTTCGCGTCCTTAACTTCCAGAGCCGTTTTGAGGCCCTAAATGACGTTTTTTTGGAAATTGGGAGCAACATGGTCCTCTTCCCAAAGTTGTAGTTCTCAGATAGATCTTTCTAACGAGATATTGTGCGCGTCAAACAAAGATCATATGCCAAAGTTACGACCCCGAGAAGTTGATGTACCAACTTACCCAAATGGGGCCCACAGTTTGGCGTTTCATCTTTTAGGGTTAGGTTTTTGGATGTTTAGGGTTTTCCATTGTTTCTCAACAATAAATAGGCCTTCGAGCCTCATTGTAACACAGTTTAGAGGCATGTAGCCACCACATCTCTTCTCAGAGATAAACTACCATCACCCTAGTTGGTTTATTTCCATTGTTGTTTGTAAGCATATTTCAGTATTTTACATTAATGAAATGAAGTATTATTTCCACTGCATCTCTGTGTTTATGGTTATCTTTGTACTTTGTTGCATTCCTGTTTAAATCTGGATTAAGGTTAATCCCGAGGATTAGTTATCTAACAGTGCCCCCTTAATCTGAAGGGATATACCAAAGTCCAAGAACGAGAGCTCAAAATGCAGAAATGCATCTCATCCAAGAGCTTAATGTCTCTCAATTAACTCTGGAACCTTCATAGTAGTTCTCAGAACAATAAAAAGTGTGGTTTTAAGGTGACCACAAACTTTGGAACTATCATAACAGTTCCTCGAACAATTTGAAACATGGAAGTGCTCAATCAACTCAAATCTGACTCAGGCTCACTTGATATCTTAAACTTGAACCTGTAGCAGACCATCCAATCAACTCAATCAACTCAAATTTGACTTAGGCTTGCTTGACATCTCAAAGTCGAACCTGTAGTAGACCATCAACCATTCCCCCCTTGTCAGATACAAGGTGAGAAGTACTCTTCATTACTGCAAGGCTACTCATCACTTTGGAACATTTTTTTCGATATGCCCTATAAATCTTCTTAGCTGTTTTGGTCCAATCCCAAGAAGTAATCCATCCGAAATTTACCTTCTCTCTTGCAGTAGACTTCTTTCTATAACTTCTATTTTTATGATGATTTCGCTTTCCGTAATGTTCAAATGGGTGAAGATCAAAACACTGATCTTTCACATGTCCAACCTTGTTACATTGTTGGCATCTATAAACTTGTTCTGGAACGACACCGTCCGAAAATCCAGTGCTTTGGAATTGTATCGGTTTAGCAAAATCTGGTATGTGAAAAGATACATCTAGAATATCCTCTTTGTAACCCAAACCAGTTCTGTGTTTATTGTGTCTAATCTCTTCCCATGGCCTTATGAAAGTTTTGGGAATATCAGGCTTCTCATAAGAACTTTCAGTTGCATTTCCTTTTGTAGATTTTCGCAAAGGTTGTTGAAGTGGTTGTAAAACAGGCTCAAGAATAGGCTCTTCAAGAGCAATTTCTGGTCCTGCAGAAACATTACTCTGATTATTTTCTGAATGATGATCGGGCTCAAACACACTATTATTTGGAACAAGAATGGGTTCAAAATTCTTCTTTTGTAGTTCTTCTCGCTAAAACTGGGTTTCTAGTTCCAAAAATTCAATTTTGCTTTTCGTATTTTGCAAATATGATTGGATGTCATAGAGCATGTCCTTGCTGACTTGGACACTGTTATGCATAGAAGATGACATTAAATTGTTTAATAACTGTAGTAAATCATCGAGTTTTGCCATGTTTTTGAGCAATCAACTTTAAAAATGGGTGTCGGCTACCACCGAAAATGCACCCAATACAAACAAATTTGTGATAATTGGGTGTCGGGTTCAACCAATCATGCACCCATCTACGGCATAACTTTAACTTCAAATCTTCAATTTAGACTTTGACTTTCCAACTTTAACAAAAAATCTTCTAAAATTATCTGTCTTTGACTTTGACTTTACAAGTTTCACAAATTTTGTGATAAAACACAAAAAAATTCTAAAATTATCTTGTTAAAGATTTGAACCTATGACCTTCAATCCACCAAATAACTATGTAAATTTTACCAACCACTATGCCTTTGATTTTCTTGTTTTTATAATCATAAGTTAACCAAATTAAAATTTAAAAGGCAAAATAAAAGAATGATGTCAACTTTTTATCGTTTTCCTTGGAATCAGTCTCTTAAAGTTGCTGCAACCTTCTCATACATTGTCGCATGTAAACTACCCTTAATTGGAAATCTCGTCGAAGTTTCTTAACTATAGTTAGGGTTTCAGTGCAGTTGAGTCGTGAAGTAATCTTGCCACCAATTATGATTTTTCAATTACTTGTCCTCCTTTACTCACATATCCCAGATATCCATATATCCCAAATATTCTTCAAATCCTTTCAAATTCAAAATCTATGCAATACTTCTAAAAAGATATAAATTTGTTTCTCCTCTTCTTTTAAGAAATTTGGCTTTGTGGTTTAGTGGTAAGTTTCAAAAATAGCCTAGCAAAGAGCTAGGTTCAAATTTTATTAGCCTCCAAAATAAATTTTATTTTACACTCACAATCTTCAATCCACTCAACCACCATAAAAATTTCACTCAGCCACCATAAAAAAAATGATTAAAATCCTGTTTAATATAGTAAATGTAATTACTAAAAAAATATGCCAATCAATTTCTCCAATCGTCTTTTATTATGACTAAAAGATATGAACCTTACAGAAAGTCAATAGTTTGGACATCCCACTGCATGAAACTTATGGAGAGTCAATAGTTTGGACATCCCACTGCATTGCTCGACTCGATTAACATTCTGTTGCACTTTATCTTCACAGTCTTTACGCTCCGCATCTCATTTACACCATAGACTTCAAATACATGGAGTTTAGGAACAAATCAACCAAGGCTCTGATACCACTGTAAGACAATCAACGGGAAACCAAATAAATTGTATATTAAATGATCTCAAAGAATTATGTATATGTTGTACATATAAATACATATAGGAAACAATTGAATTAGTTCCAAGGAGTTCTTAGACTCCATAACTACCCAAACTGACCCAAAGTTAATCATGAGGATTAATTATCTAACACGAGTCACCAAGTAGACATGTTTTAATAATTAAAAAGTGACATTTCAAGTCACAAATGGTGAGAATTCAAGAAGCATCCATCTAATCACAAGTAATTTTAGAGTCCTAAAAGACTTTGCAAGCCACAAATGGTCAGAATTCAAAAAACATCCATCTAATCACAAGTAGTTTTAAAGTCCTAAAATCATCCATACAATCAAAAAATGTACTAAAAGCGTCCATCTTAATGTCATATATGATATTCTTTTTTAGTTGAGGTCAAATCAATGTTCACATATGATTATGATGTTTTTTATATTTTTTTAAATTAAGGTTAAATTAATAGTTTTATATGATATTTTTTTAAATCAGTTTAATATGTTTTTAATTGAGATTTCAATGATTAAGTTATTTAAAGAAGATTAAAAATATGGATCAATATAGCTCTATCTTAAGTACAGACTATATTTGCTAGTCAACACTAGGAAATGACAACCCATGCACTAAACTCATAGTCTAGAGTCACCAAGTCCACATGTTTTAATAATTAAAATTTGACTTTTCAAGTCACAAATGGCAAGAATTCAAGAAGCATCCATCTAATCACAGGTAATTTTAGAGTCCTAAAATGACCTTGCAAGCCACAAATGGCCAGAATTCAAAAAACATGCATCTCATCACAAGTAGTTTTAAAGTCCTAAAATCATCCATATAATCATAAAATGTAAGAAAAGCATCCATCTTAATGTCTTATATGATATTCTTTTTTAGTTGAAGTCAAATCAATGTTCCCATATGATTATAATATTTTTTATATTTTTTTTGTTGAGGTTAAATTAATGGTTTTATATGATATTTTTTTAATTGAGGTTGGTATGTTTTTAATTGAGATTTAAATGATTGAGTTATTTAAAGAAGATTCAAAATATAGATCAGTATAGATCTATCTTAAGTACCAACTATATTTGCTAATCAACACTTGGAAATGACAACCCATCCACTAAACTCATAGCCCAGAGTCACCTAATGCACATGTTTTAATAATTAAAAAATGAATTTTCAAGTCACAAATGGGCTGAATTCAAAAAGCATCCATCTAATCACAAGTAATTTTAGAGTCCTAAAATGACTTTACAAACAAACCACACATCGCCAAAATTCAAAAACATCCCTCTAATCACAAGCAGTTTTAAAGTGCTAAAATCATCCATATAATTTGATTGGTGCATCTCAACTGCTCACGTTAACGCTATCGCGTCAATTCCCACCTTACCATACTACTTTCTATTGCCTGTACAACTTATCTAACAGACAAATTGTACTTACTACATCCATATTTGTTTATTGGAAAATAATGTAAAAGCTGTGTACTTAACCCTTAATTTCCACAACTTTTATGTTTCATGCGCGACTAGACCAAGTCAAATTTACATAAAGTCTATGGGTTATTGTGGAAAGATATTCACCCTATAACAGCACAATCACAGTGTAAATGGGCTAAGTCAAATTTACATAAACATAAACTAGTTTATGAGATTTACATAAAGTAGTTTATGAGTTAATTTTTTTTATTTTATTATTATTATGAATTATTGCGAAAAGATATTTAATTTCTATTAACCTAATTATATTGTTGAATGGGATTGATATACATTAATAAATTTATATTCTAGAATATAATATTATTAATTATTATTATACTAACTTAATATTTTTATAAATCTAAAATAATATTATTATATTTTTATTAAACATAAATTTAGTATTAATATAATTTAAATCTAATACTAATATAAAATACTACATATTTAATAAATAATATTAAATCTTACACATAGAAATATCATAAAAATATTAATGGTTTAGTATTAATTAAAAAATGAAGTTATTTACCAATGTGGTTTTTGACATATACAAATAAATAATATAACAAGAAACCAGGGAGTGGGGTGTAGGTAGTTGGTTTTGATCCCTACAATTATAATCCTAAACCACATAAAAATATTAATAGCTTAGTATTCATTAAAAAAATGAAGTTATTGAACAATGCTACTCTTAGATACATACAAATAAATAATATAACAAGAGGATGTGGATACAAGTAACTAATATAACAAGAGGATGTGGAGGTAATTGGTTTTGATCCCTATAAAATATTTCATCTGGATTTGGTATTTGACTTATGCAAAACCTTCTTTTTCGTTTGAGAATAAGTTAAGTTAATTAACAATGTGACCCTTAAATACACACACATAAATAATATAACAAGAGGATGTGGAGGTAATTGGTTTTGATTCCTATAAAATATTTCATCTAGATTTGTTATTTGACATATGCAGAAGAGTCTTTTTCATTTGAGAATATGTTATGTTATTTAATAATGTGACCCTTAGCTACATACAAATAAATAATATAACAAGAGGATGTGGAGGATGTGGAGGTAATTGGTTTTGATCCCTATAAAATATTTCATCTAGATTTGGTATTTGACATATGCAGAATAATCTTTTTCATTTGAGAATAGGTTAAGTTATTTAACAATGTGACCCTTAGATACATACAAATAAATAATATAACAAGAGGATGTGGAGGTAATTGGTTTTGATCCCTATAAAATATTTCATCTAGATTTGGTGTTTGACATATGCAGAATAATCTTTTTCATTTGAGAATAGGTTAAGTTATTTAACAATGTGGCCCTTAGATACATACAAATAAATAATATAACAAGAGGATGTGGAGGTAATTAGTTTTGATCCCTATAAAATATTTCATATAGATTTGGTATTTGACATTTTTTTTCAGAGAGAAAAATCATCATAGATTATATTAAGGAAATATAAAGATCTGTATACATGATCAAAATACATGAGAAACAGCTGAAACTTACAGCTGAATCAGATAATATGACTGATGATGAGACAGCATGAACACAATAACACTTCATGAGAAAGCCAGCATCGGGATTTATAAAGTGTTGGGCCAGCATGAGCAAAATCGCGAAACAAAGAAAGCATGTGGATCCAACCCATAACACAAATAGCGCTTCATGAGAGAAGCAGACCCTCCAAATAAGGTTAAAAAGAGAGAATCAAAAACTTCCACAATTAACGCTTCATGAGAGTGAAGCGGAACCTCCAAAAAAAGATTTAAAAAGGAGCTGGAACAGCATGAGCCAGAAATGAGATCCACCAACAGTGAGAGCAGAAGGTCCAATAAACTGTAATAGAAGCAGAGCTGGACTTGAGATTAATCTGAAGGGGGCATAAAGCCCGTGATTGAGATCAGGATAGAAGCAAGGGGCGTCCTGGAGTCCTGGAAAATGCAGTCATTTCTCCATTTCCATAAAAACCAGCAGGTGAGGATAAACAAAGAACACCAGGAGGGATTCTGTACACTCCACCAGTTGAAACCATCCTGTACAGATGAAAAAACTTGATGAGAAAAGCCATAAATCAAAGACAAATCATACCAGATTGATGAAGATGAGGCACATTGGAAGAACATGTGAGAATTGGATTCCGCTTCCGATAGGCACATTTGGCATCTTCCCGGACCCTGCCATCCCTTTCTTTGGAGAACCTCCCAGGTGAGATTCCTGTCCGAGAAGAGAAGCCATGAGAAAAGAATCATCTTGAGCGGACAGGAAGCTTTCCAAAATTTGAGTGGGAAAATGGAGGAGGAAGGCGACTGGCCAGATGAGAAAGCAACATATAGATCTCTGACGCCGATAGAGTGAGAGGATTTCTGAAGTGACCAGATGAGTTCATCCATTGAACCCGATTGAGAGATGCCTTTGCTGGAAAACCTGTTGATAACCGAAGACCATAAGGGGCGAAGAGAGTGGGGCAGAGATAATTCGGCCGCGTCCTTCAAAACTGGATTCTGAGATGACCAAGTTTTAATTAATTTATTCCATGTGAAAAGGCCCCTTGAGAAAAGGAAGGATAGCAGGGCAGGGGGAATCATCGATTCCAGATTATGCACAGTAGAGTCAATGCCAATAAAAATGCTCGATCCTGAGAAGATTTTCCATCTTAAATTCATCATGAAAAGAGACTGGATCTTTCTAAAACTTTGCCATATGGGGGGACCTCTTCTGATGCCTAAAGTGTGCCTTCTGTACCAGAATACCATGCTCTTTCCTTTGAGGTATTTTTGATTAATGATGGTGCTCCACTGACAATTTCCATAAATTCCTCTGAGAAGGGATTTGCATAGAAGAGCTTTGCCGAAAGTTGGCATGTGCAGAAGGCCCCATCCGCCCAACTTCTTCGGCCTTGATATAGAATCCAACTTTACCAGATGGATCTTGGACTGATATGTTCTACCACCCCATAAAAAAGTGGCTGCCAGAGAAGCCATTTTGTTTGTAATGGATGCAAGTAGAAGGAAGAGGTGGGCCCAATAAACCGCCAGTTGAGATAGAACGGTCTGAACCAATATAAATCTGCCGGCCAGGGATAAAAATCGCATCTCCCAACATGAAATTTTGTTGTAAAAGCGTTCAATCAGCCACTACCAATCCCGTGTGCGATATCCCTTGGCTTTTAAGTGGAATCCTAGATATTTAAACCCGTCCTTTATCAGAGCATGATTTATGCCAAAACGCGCAGCAATCCAATGAGCTAAGTCCGGATTTGATTCGTTATGATACAGCGTAGACTTGTCTTTGTTTATAGTCAGACCAGATGCGGATTGAAATTTCTGGAATATCACATTTAGGCATATCCATGATGATTTACATAACATCGCGAAAAGGAGAATATCATCTACAAAAAGGTTATGTGAGAGGGATATATCCTTGCAAATCTTGATCGGCCTGCATCTCCCTTCTGCAACGGCCAAATTGATCTGAGAGCTGAGAGAGTTCATCACGAGAATAAAAAGAAGAGGAGAAAGAGGGCAGCCTTGGCGAAGACCCCTCTCCGCTGGGAAGAAAGTTGAAGGGATGCCATTTATGAGAACTGAATATTTGACGTTTTCAACACACGCCATTATCCATTTAATTCCTTGTGCTCTTAATCCAATTTTTGCAAGAAGGATTCTAAGGAAGCCCCAGTCTATGCAATCGTAGGCTTTTTTGAGGTCTATCTTCAGGACTGCGGCATCTATATTGTTTGATGAGATTGAGAAGAGGCATTCCTGCGTCATAGCAACGACATCCAGAATAATTCTATCTTTTGAAAAAGCATGTTGTTCCTTTGATATGAAGGAGTTTAGAACAACCTTGAACCTTTCTGCAATTATCTTGGATATAATTTTAAATAGAGTATTGCATAAGGCGATCGGCCTAAAATCGAAAAAAGATTCTGATTTGTCCTTCTTGGGAATAAGAGCTATAAAAGTGGCGGATAGCGCATTGTTTATATTCCCAGATACGCGGGAGGCATCCACCATGCGCAGCAAATCTTCTTTGAACAGATCATAGAAATGAGAGAAAAACTCGATCGGCCAGCCATCGAGTCCCGAACTTTTGTCCATTTTGAACTTTTTAATGGTGTCGAGAAGTTCCTCTTCCGTAATTGGCTTAAAAAATTCATCATTTGCGTCCCCATCAAACATTACAGGCATCAGCTCCACGGCCCATAAAGTGTCATTATAATCGCTTCTCTGCCTTTTATAATGATTTTGAAAGAATCTTGTGGCTTCTGCTGAGATATCCTGTTGAGTGTAGAGAAAGCCCCCCTTGCCATCTTCAATCTTCCAAATGGAGTTCTTCGCCCGACGAGCGTTGGCGAAATTGTGAAAAAACTTGGTATTACGATCGCCTTCCCTGAGCCATGTCGCTCTGCTTTTAAGTCTCCACAAAGCTTCCTCCTTTTGCAGTAGCTCTTGTTTCTTTTTTTCCAGAGTTCTGATGTGGATTTTTTGATCAAAAGATAGACCATTATAATGGACCGAGTTAGAAAGATAACATATTTCTTTTTTGATATCAGATAGCTCCTGATTGTCCTTCTTCCTCTTCTTGATCTGCCAGTCCTTTGCAACATCTCTCAGCAGTTGAATTTTTTCCCTAAAAGTGTATATGATTGCCTCTTCAGATTGATGAATATCCCTCCAAGTGTTTGCAATGAGTTCATTGAAAGATTTGTCCTCGAGATGGGATCTATTAAATTTGAAAGGGTAGCCCATCCTGCATTTCATATTCACCCATTCCAGGAAGATGGGCCTGTGATCCGAGGAATACTCCATTCCAGTTCTAGCGACAGGCATTCCCCACCTTTCAATTATGTTGGCTTTTATAATAAAGCGATCTATTCTTTTAGCTATGTAGGTTGAGCCCGTCCTGCCGTTTTCCCATGTTGGGACCATTTTTTCAGGAATTATGTCAACTAAATTTCTATTTAGAAGTTCCCGACGCATTTTATCAGCCATACGATCCTGCTTTCTACACGAACCCCAGCATTCCGCGGAGTTGAGGGTCAGGTTTAGATCACCCGCTATTAATAAAGATTCAATGTCTAGAATTTCAGAATCAAACAACTTGTCCCAGAATGGAGATCTGTCCCTATAGGGCGCATATATATTCAATATGTTGATAATCTGAGGCCTTCCTCTGATAGATGCCGAGAGGAGAATCCCAGCACAGCATTTGAAAGCCTTTGCTCTGACCCAGGCCGGGTTCCACAATACTGCCAGACCACCGGACATACCATCAGCTTCTGTGGCAGCCATATACCAAGAGGGGAACATTCTTCTGAAGAAAGCCAGAGACACTGAACTTGAGTGCATTGTTTCCTGAATAAAGATAATGAGGGGATGAGCAGAAGCAAGTGTCTTTTTTAGCGCCAGGAATTTAGGGACGGCACCCAATCCCCTAATATTGAAAGATATTAAGAAGGTCATTTGGAGGCTTGCCCAGTCGTGCATGCTCTAAGAGGCTGCGGAGCAGTAGGTTCCATGATTGGGACTTCCACAAGAGACAGATTTGTAACCCCCAGGTCAGAAGCAATCGTCCTGCCTCGAAAGTGACGGCTTCCTCCTTTTTGCTTTTTCCTGACAGTGATATTTTTGGCGGAGTTGGGACTAATGGATGGGAAGAAAGGCTTATGAATAGTCAGAGGTTCGAGAACCGATGGGTTCTGCTGGAGGAGGAGGTCGATGTCGCTATCGACTTTGTTAACAGGGGACTCAGATGGAGAGTTGAAAGGGGTAGGGGTCATCAAAGGTTCCTTACCCTTTTGTGAGGCAGGGGGTGGCCCGTTGGGAGATGGCGAGGAGGAAGTAATCTGAATAGGATGTGACCCCACTACAAAATCCGCTTTATTCTTTATCGACGGTGAAGGCACGGGGTTCTCATCAAGCGGCTCAGGGATAGGGGTGCAATGAAAGTCCGCTAGATTTGGAGACTCAGATTGAAATTGAGAGTTAAGCTGGGAGCCTCAAAGGTCAGTAGATTGAAAAGAGAAATGATTTTCGGAATTACTTACATCTTTAGAAGGAGAGTCTGGCCCCGAAATTCTTTTCTTTTCAGAAAGATGCATGTTCGCCCTGTGTTTGGATCGGAGTCTACAATTTCTGATGAGGTGGCCCGTTCGATGGCAAAATGAGCATCGAAAAGGGATGCCCCAGAAGTCAAGTCTTTGACAAATTTTAAAACCTTCCCATGTAATCTCTATCTGATCAGGATAACCTCCCTTATAAGGTTTCTCAATTAAAATCCACTCGATTCTTTTGTCCTTCTCCCCCCTGACCCATGGGTCAACATATATGAATTTGCCAACTGCGTCCCCGATCATTGTGAGAGTTTCAGTCGTCCATAATTCTAAAGGCAAGTTTGGGAGCTTGACCCAGATCATGTTATGAGATGGAGTGTTCTTGAGAGGGTCGAAGCCCATATACCATCTTGACAAAGAAAGAAAACTTCGGCCGAACACCCAAGGTCTGTTCAAAATCAATTCTAAATCAGATGCCTTCTGAAAGTGGAAAGAGAGCCAGTCTTTCATGAGGCGAGAAATGATTGGAGTATAGCCAATGAGAGGGGACCACGAAGCTGATATCCATTTCCTCATGTTTTCCTCATTCATTTCTGGAAAATACCATTTCCCAACCAGAGCGAGTTTTTGGAGACTATCAATCCTTTGAGACAAAGAAGAGCTGGTCACGGAAACAGCTTTAGGAGGGGGAATGGTTTTGACCGGCTCTCTGGGTTTGCGAGGGTGCCGACCATGGACAGAACCTTTCTTTTTTGAAGAGGCCAGGCCCGTCTTTGAGTCATGAATCACTTCAGGAAAGAGCATATCATTCACCGTGGCATGCCAGCTGTGATCTTGGATGGCATTGTCACGTGCAGCTTCCGCTTCGATGGCGGCTCTAAAAAGAGCCCGCGTGGCAGGAGAGTCGCTGTCTTCTGACATTCTAGTCAGAGGAACAGATCGAGAAAAAGAAACCCGAGTACCACAAACAGTACTTGATTAAATCTCTACAAAGGATCCGGCAGAAGGAGTTACCTGGAGAAGTACAGAGATATAATTCTCTCGGAAGATTTTGTCAGGAGCTAAGGACAAAGCAAGATATAGAAATTAAGGAAGAACCAGAATGGATATCTGAAATTCTCAAAAAGGAAGGTCAAGGACGGGGGAGAATTAATGCGAAGTCTCTAGCGGGACAAATACCAGCCGTCGAAGTGTCAATTAGAAGGGGAGAGGATGACTAATGCGTATGGAAAACTGATACCGACTGAGATCGTTCAGAGAGATCATTAAGAGCCTAAAGACCCACCGGAAAAATAGATTTGAATTCTTGATTCCGAGGGGAGGAAATCACCGGAAAAACTATAGGCTTCAGAGGAAGGATTCGAACCGTTGATGCCCACAGCTCAAGACCTGAAGCTACAGGAGGATAGACCTATGCTGCTGGCTGACTGTTGCAGTCAAAACAACAGCAATAAACATGAATAATGCACCACCATCTCCCAATACGAAAACGGAGGTCTGAATAGGGGCTGTAGATGAAAAAAGAGGCTTTTATTCTATTCAAAAGGGAACTCAACATGGTTAACAGATAAAACAAAGATTAAGTCATCCACTTCCTAAAAAGGAGCTGAACTTCCCAGGCAATATCTCCAAGAACATATGAGAATTTTCCAATTAATCATAACGGGAAAGCACCTCATTGTAAAACAACCCTGAGAATATTACCAGAAAGCTATCCAAATCCTTTTGAGATTAGCTTCAAACTGAGAGAAAAAAGCATTTCCATAACAGTAGGAGATTAACTAACCTGCATGAAGAGACCGCGGGCGCGTCAGAACCAGAGAGCCAAGTCAAAAAACCGGGAGTCCGTGCAACCTCAAATGGCCAGATGAGACTAGGAAGAGTTGCAGGGGAGGCGATAATACCCCTAGATTTGGTATTTGACATATGCAGAACTATCTTTTTCATTTGAGAGTAGGTTTGGCATGTAGGTACAAATTTAGGTTGTAGAATATAATAAGTATAAAATTATAGAATTGTTGGCTTAATCTTTTTGGTTTAAATAAATTTATCATGATTTTTTTTGGTAATTCATTTAATTGATTATTTATAAGGAAATATATTTTGTATAATGATTGAATTGTATGTTTAGTTTAGAGATTAAATTTTAAATTTAATTTCATTAATAAATTATTAAAAAGTTTTTTCAATAATATAATTTCTTAATCCATGAAAATGATATTCCAAAAGAATATTTAATTCTACTTAAAATTAAATAGAGAAATAATAACATTAAAAAACCAAACAAAACATTCTAAATCAAGCTAAAGAAGTGCCAATAAAATTATGTCAACGAAAACCTTATCATATAAACACAAATACAAATCATGCTCCCCTAGAAACAAAATATAATAGAGAAGGTTTATACCCATCAGATTACATATTTGAATCCTCCAAATTTATAGCAATAAATGTGCAGTGATAACTATGGTTATTGAGTCATGAAGCAAATATGAAATAAAAATTGAATCCGATCCATATCCTTGTACAATGGCCCGTACCTAAAACCAGATTATTAAAACACATCAATTGCATGCGCAGATATCAAGTTGTTTCAATTGTATTAACCAGAGTCGTTTCATGGGCACCACTCGACCCACGACTTCTCCCACCGTTGTCGTTTTATTATCATTTTTTAATAGTCGAAGCAGTGGCGGGGACGCGTATTTGGTATTTTTTAACAGTCAAAGCAGTGTCAGGGATAGGTATTTGGCCATCAAGTTAGCCATGGTGGCGTTCCAATTAAAATTATCTATTGAGAGCAAGAAAATAATACAGTTCTTGGATTAATCTGGGCGCTCCATGGGGTTATTGCACTATATTCTGCCAACACTCAATCCTATTTATCCATTCAAAAATTTAAAATCAACTAACCTCCATCCAGAAGTTGAAATAGGGATGGTTATGGATATAATTAATTTTTCCAATTTTAACTTTTGAAGTATATTTTTTTTAGTGAAATTTATTTGAAATTTTGTAGAATTATTAAAATATAAATTTGAATATGAAATCTATATAATTTAAATGTTAAAAAATTAGGTAAGATATTAAATTTATTTATACATTAAAAAAATATTTTAAATATCTAAAATTCAAAATTTAATTAAAAATTATATCATCGTATTCTACTAGAAAAATCATAACTTAAAATAGATAAAAAAATCACTCTTATGTTTTAAAGTAACTTTATAAAATATCATTTAAATTCAAAATTTAATTAAAAATTATATCATCGTATTCCTACTAGAAAAATCATAACTTAAAATAGATAAAGAAAATCACTCTTATGTTTTAAAGTAACTTTATAAAATATCATTTTTTTCATAATCTTATGAGATTCAAATCCATCACCTAATCAAAGTTAAGAAAAGTGAATCAATCAATATGTCAAAGTGAGAAAAAATACTATCTCCTCATTATTTCAATTGACAAGAAATAAGTGCTTTATTGAAGTGCTTTATGGGTTGACATTGTCTTTTCATTGATTCAATAATCAATGTAATATCTATTATTTATTTTCTAAATCATGGTGGATTGGTAGTTGTTAGAGTAATCTAGGCTAGGCCTAGGATCAAACCTTTGAGTTGCCACTATACCACCAAGAGTATATCCGATCTGCCTATAAGACAAATATACTAGGAATATATGACTTAGCAAGAACATCCTATATTGACTAGGAACATAATAACTCACTAGGGCCACTTATTCCTTTAGCCACCTATTCTTCTAACATCATCACAACAGGCTTAACATGTCATTTCGGGGAATTGAACTCAGGTGGAGAAGGAGTTAACAACCCATCTTAAACACTTGGTCTACCCTTACTTGACGATTAAAGTAATATCTATTATTAACAATCACATAATTAAAGTGAAAGGACAATAGCTTCTGTGATAACTAATGGGTTTGATTCACCCTCCAACCAGGTTCTACTCTCTTAAGACATGTTAGCCTCCATTGCAAAAATTTGAACAAGTTGAAAATCCCAATGAGTAATTCCTCTAAGCCCAAATGGGATATCTTGATATTGAGGTGAATAAAAGCAGTTGTTGTGATTCAATCTCACGTCTTACCTAATCATTTTCAATTATGCAGTTATAATATGTACAAGAAAGATTTGTAGATTTGTGAATAAACTATATCAATATAATTAATAATGAAGGACTTAAGATATTTTAGTATGGTTGAGAACAATAGATTATGGCTTTCCATTTTTCATGGTTGATTATGGTTAACCAGGTTTCATCATGTTTCATTATTTTTATTGTTAGTTAAACTTTGTTACACATGGTATATCATGTGGAACATTGTTTGACTATGATTGACTTAAGTCAACCATGCTATACTATTTTTTAATGTGGTTGATTATAGTTTACTATGGTTAACCATTTTTTATTATAATTGAATTTAGTGTTACTTTGGTTGACTATATTTACAATTACTATGTTTCCCCATATTTTACTATGCTTGACCATGTTTTACTATCATTGACCACAGGTGACCATGTTTCATTATGGTTT
This sequence comes from Pinus tabuliformis, assembly GCA_031772625.1. Taxonomy (NCBI): domain Eukaryota; kingdom Viridiplantae; phylum Streptophyta; class Pinopsida; order Pinales; family Pinaceae; genus Pinus; species Pinus tabuliformis. The sequence continues at coordinate 1,307,944,905 of CM062818.1, forward strand.
ATCATGTTTGACTATGGTTGATCATGGTTAAATTTAGTTCTAGTTAACTATATAAACTATCATTGCCTATGATTAACTTTGGCTCTTCATGTTTGACTATGGTTGACCATGGTTGACCATGAGTGACCATATTAACACTCGTTGACTGTGACATGGTTAACCATGTTTTTGTATTTTTATATTTGATTGACCATGGTTTTCTATGGTTGAACATGCTTGTCCACAATTCACTAAAGTTAAGTTTGGTTTGCTATGGCCAATATATGGTTGATTTCGTTTTGATGTTTCAGTTACAATGGTAAGCTTATGGTTGAATTTAGTTTATGTTTGGTATAATATGGTTGATTATAGTTTACTATGGGCTCATTGTTGTTTACTTTTGATTATTATGGTTGACTACATTCAACCATGTTTAACCATGGTTGACTAGGTTGATTATGATTCACTTTGGTTTGCCATAGCTAGATAAGGTTAACCATGGTTGATCATTATTGATTATGATTATTATGGTTGACTACATTCAACCATGTTTAACCATGGTTGACTAGGTTGATTATGATTCACTTTGGTTTGCCATAGCTAGAAAAGGTTAGCCATGGTTGATCATTACTCATTACGTTTAACAATGGTTTGTATGGTAATTCCACATTGCAATGTTCATCATGGTTGACTTATGTTGAATTGTTAGCTTCCTCAATTGTTATTTTGAAATGTGACATCTATTGAGGGTTATCTCACATTCCAACATTTCTTAAGGGTTATTGTTGGTCTAATTTATTTGCATAAATTAGGACATAATTTTATCAACGTGAGAGTCCATAAACTTATAAGCACACCACTATATGGAAGAATTAGCTTTAGATTTTCCTTGTGGTCACTTAAAGTTAAAGAATAAAATTTTCTATAGGAAATTCTAAATAAAATCTAATGTTAGGGCTATCATTACTTAAAAAAAGAACAATTTTGAAAATGAAATTCAAACTAACATAACATGAAAATGTTAAAACTGACTAAGTTAATGGAGTGGAAGCAACAAAAATTCTAACTTGCAAAGCAAACAAAAGATTCTAGTTTATCAACTAAATTCTTTAGTGGCAGAATGGAACTAATACTCTTCAATCTAGGATGCAAAAATTTACATAGGCAAAAAATTAGGTTGTGGAATTTTATGCCTTGAGAAATACCCACACAATAGTTCTCTTTTCACTTATCTAGATTATTGGCTAAAGAAGAAATTTTAACAAGACATTGTTCGAATGAAAATTATTTTAAAAATTGAAGAGTACAACTAACTCAAGTCTAATTGGTTGATCAACCATACATTAGGGTCTCTACTAGTAGCAACTTTGGTTGTAGTGTCTTTATTCTACTCCATCAAATGGATTAAATACTTGAAAAAATATTCATTTGATTCCTTAATATTTACTCAATCAAGCAAGCTTAGACTTGGTTTCAAAATCAAATATCAACTCTATTCAAAGGAAAATAAAGTTGTATAGGAATAGTGAGAAATTTGTACATACATAACCATGAAATGAAAATAAATTAAAAAAACATTTACTAATAAATGAAAATCATAACAAACCACCATATGTAAATGAAAGAAATGGTGCACATTTCAAAGAACTAGGGGTCCTCCATGCATGAAATTGCACATTAAAATATATATATCTATTATAAAAACTCAAATTTGTTGCATATATTAATTAGAAAAAGGCAAGTATAGTGCCTTTAACTAAAAAATTCAACTATAAATGGAAATATTCACACCACTCCCATGCCTTCACCTATACAGCTATTTTTACAAAACAAAATAAAACAAACTTACTGATAATCTTCATTCACCCAACTGATCTCTTAATTTAGTAGTCTTCTAGATCAAATTCAACTTCAATGATGTCCTGAGATCATGCCAAATCGCAATTGTGTGCAGTTGTATGAATACATATCCCAAAACTTGCATTTTCTCCCTACTAAGTGGTCACATTGATTATGCGTTGATTGAACCCTTGTGGTTGGTTTTTCATAGATCTAGAAGTGCAACATCTATCTTAGGAAACCTAGCAGCAAAATCCATGTCTTCAATTTCAGCCAAAACACCTAGATATATCTCAACGAATTAGGAATTTCCATAACACATTATTTCTCGTAAAATGTGGTAAAAATAATTTTCAAATGTATGAAAAATATAAAATAAAAATGAAATGATAAAAATAAATTTTTAGTGGTTTTATTGGTCAAGATGAAGACAAAGCATGACAAAATTGATGGGTAATGGATTTATTATGACTGAAATGACACCTATATAGATGGTCATTTTTCAACAAAAATAAGGATCAACATCTCCCCCAAGGAGCAGGTGTTACATGTCTTCACGCATACAAATTGTACTATTTGGATCTTTGAATTTCCCTTGCTGCCTTCTGGAGAACATAGACATTGGATATAGATTCTCTTTCGATTGACTTCCTTTGTCTTTTCGTAAGTACCCTTACCTTTAAACTTTATCTCTTTTCCTTTAATGTTTTATTTTGTTGATGCAATTGATAGGCTTGCTTTGAAGTTACAATATTTTTCTCTTGCAACTCGTATTCTATTCCTTAAGCCTAGCAATTTCCTTAATAATATTCATGTTTTTATTGGAGAGAAATTCATTCTATGTTTTAATGTATCTTTCTAAAACCTTCAACCCCTCCACCTCTCGCTTTAATCTTCTAATTTTCCTCATATTTGCTTCTAAATCTTCATGGGAGTTTTTACTTTGGCCTCTTGATAAGTTCCCTTTAAGATATACACAAAATCTTCTTCAAGTGATGATTCTTTCTATTTGGTGGTGAAAGGTTTCTATTCTATTGTATGGTTCTTCATTTTTTCCCTTGTTGTGGATGGTTCCCCTTCCTTAGCCTCTAATGATTCAACTTAGTCATACAAAATCTGTTGATCTTGTCCCATTTCTAATGCTAATGTCATAGGTGTAGAAAATTTTGTCCTATGCTTTTTAGCAATTTTAAAAAATGGTTGCTCCTCTTGCTAACTTCTTTCTTTTCCCTATTTGATGATTTATTTAATCATGACCTTCTTTATTCTCCTTTGATATAATTTTCTTTCTGTGGTGCATGTTTGGGCTATCAGATAAATTTCATAAATTTCCTCTTCAATTAATGCCTTATAATAACTAATAGTCCCTTCTACAAACTCATTTTTTAGAAGAAATTGTTCCCAAGTCTCATCATGATTTTGCAATTCATATTAGACTATCATCTTAACAATTCCATGATGATAGAGGCTTTTTCCCGTGTTCCTTGGTTTTCTTTGAATGATTTTAGCCATCCTTGTGAGGTTGTTAATAAGTAATATAACATATTCACAATATTTTCTTTTGGAGATGTTGTAGCAACCAAATGGGATATAAAAATATCACATTGTATCTACCTTCACAAGTGATGTATTTTTAAATTAGAAAAAACAACTCCTTCCATGGATTTTTTAACCAACTTCTTGATATCTCATTAGTCTAGTTAGGTTTTAGTTTATATTTGTTCAAGAAGGGTGTCCAATCCTTCTCCTTTATTTGCCCATTTAAAAAATCTATTTCACCGTGTTGTTAAAACCCAATGACTAGTTAATTATATGCTTCAAGCTATGGATAGTAAGGGTACCAATCCTTGAAATCTGTCGATAAAATTTATGGGAAAAATCCCTTGTCGCTTATATGTTATATCTATGAAATTTAGTAAAGAAGCGTAACCATCTTACATCTTGAGTAATTCACAAGAATTCTAATTGTAATTGTGTTGTTTCTAATTTAGAAGGTTCAATACTTACAACCATTTTGAACATTATATGAACACCATGTGAAGAGTTTCTCAACTATCAATTCCAGGTTTGAAGAGTAAATTCACCATGTTTAGAACTTGAGAGGACAAAAGAGAGAAATACTTAAACCCTATAGGTTTGACAAATTCATATAGAGCTGAAAAAATACTCTAATTGAATTGCTTCAATTGTAACTCAATAGCTCAAAAAATTCTTATAAATATTAATTAGTTGCTAAAAAAACATTCCATATAAATCCATATTCATGGACAAACTGAAAATTGTAAGTATCTCCTCTTAGAAAATTTGAATGGAAACATACCTGTGCTGAGCTCTATATTTTATTATTATTATCATTATCAATGATAATAACACAAATCGTTACTTATAACACTAGAGTGGAGTGAGGAAAGATGTGATTATATCATTCAAAACCATAAATTGAAAATTTTGTATTAAGTGAAAAAATTGAAACCGTAAATTTGACATCTAAATCTCTGGAGCAAGGAGCTAGAGCAGGAGCAAGGTAATCGGTGGACAACCAGGACAAGTGCTAGTGGTGTGGTTGTATCTACGTGACCTTTGGTGTTTGGAAGATGCATGGCTGAATGATGACTACCCAACTACTTTATAGGGTTATTACAACTTTGGCCTTTTTATATAGACTATCTATTTTCCTTTCTCCTCTTATGTCGTTTTTCAGGTGTTTTAGTTTCTTCTTTTTGGACATGACCCGATTGCTTCCTAGGGTGCACCCCTTCGCTGTTTTTTCCAATGGAACGTGGTCTTCTAAGTTCCATTTGGGGAAGGTATTCATGGTGTTTGGAAGCTGGGATTTTCCCCTTGTTGAGACTTTTAAAATTATCCTTCTACTATTTTGTGCGGTTTACATTCTGTTTAGAATTTATGCAGTGCACTTTAAACCCGCGAAAAATTTGATAAATTCACGGGTGGCGGAAAGTATTTATTAGAATCTCTTCGATGGAAGATATAGAAGTTTGTATTCAACTGGAACAGAACAATCTGATTTTCCTATGGTATAAGTGGATAAATTCCTCCATTGTCTCATGCCCATGCAAGGCTTTTCCTGTTTGTATATGTGATATGTGGTGGAATTTTCTAGGATGCTAGTGCTATTGTTGCTACCATTGTAGGGTTTCGATATTCCTGTGGTATAAGTGGATAAATTCCTCCATTGTCTCATGCCCATGCAAGGCTTTTCCTGTTTGTATATGTGATATGTGGTGGAATTTTCTCGGATGCTGGTGCTATTGTTGCTACCATTGTAGGGTTTCGATATTCACTCTCTAATATTTTCAGATATCTGTGTTCGAATTTTCTATTTCCCTTTTGGTTTCACATTCTTGACGATCTGGTGATTCTTTTTTCGGCCACCTCTAGCGAAGTTTGTTGTTGTGGAAGGGAACTTCATAGTTTTTTTTGCCTTTTTCGACAATGGTGCCCTCCTTTTTATCCTTAAACTTGCCATTTTTGAAATTCTCCATATGATAGCCTTGATTGGGGTTTCCTTAAATGCATTCTACGTAGGATTGGCCTAAAATATGAATGCATTGAATGGATCATGGCCTGTGTTGAGAATGTGAATTTTGCTATCCTTATTAATGGTCTCCCCACAAATTTTTTTGCTGCTGCTAGAGGCCTTCGTCGAGGCTTTTCTCTATCTCCACTTTTGTTTATCCTGGCCATGGACTCTCTTAGTATACATATCAATGGGGCGGTAAAAGAAAATAATTTTAAGCCTATCAAAATTTGTCGCGGATATTATATCTCCCACAGTCTTTTTGTTGATGATATTATGATTTTTGGTATGATTTGTAGACTTTCTTGGCAATGTGTACATGATATCCTGAGGAAATTTCAAAATGCTTCTAGAATCTACATCAATGAGGGAAAATCTTCTTTCTTTTCTGATGTTGATGACTTGGAATCATTGGATTTTCTATAGACTCTCTTTAATATTGGTACCAAGTCGTTAAAAGAGGGTATTAAATATTTGGGTTTTCATCTTAGACCTGTAGGTTATAAAAGTTCTGATTGGTTATGGCTTACGGACAGGTTTTACAAGAAAGTTCAAATTCCTATCCATTGCGGGTAGGGTAGTGTTGGCTCAATATCTTCTTGCCTAGATCACTATTTATTGGGCCCACTTATACTATTTTCCCTCGAGTATCATTACCAATCTTAACAGGCTTATGGAAAATTTCAATTGGGGAGGTGGGAAACATAAAAGCAAATATCATCTGACCAGTCTCTCAAAAATCTCTCTCCCAAAGATTCTGGGTGGTTGGGGTATTATGAATATAAGGAATTTTGGTAAGGCCCTTTTATGTAAATCATTCTGGAGGAGTATTAATGGGGTCAACTATTGGAGTGCTACCATCAGAAGGAAGTACATGGAGAACAAAGACCTCACCTACTAGTATCGTGTTGGTACCATTGGGAAATCCCAGGGATCTGCTATATGGAACAACTTTCGCAGAATTAAATCCTTTATACTTGAGAATCTATATTGGTATATCCATAATGGTAAAGATGTGCTCATAGGGCACGATCATATTATTGGTTTGGGAGAGGATTTTTGCTTCTCTCGATCTATTATCTCGGCTTTGCATAGATCCAGAATCTTTTATTAGAATCAACTCATTGAAGGCTGGCATGGGGCTTTTCCTATATGGAAAAATGTGCAGTCCTTGGGCATTTGTCAGGATTATTCTCAGTAGTGGGACAGTATTTTGATATCAATTAGGGGCTCTGGTATTTGTAATTCTGATGGAAAGGACCAACTTTCATGGAGGGGTGTTAAGTGTCAGGATGAATTAAAGGTCAAAGAGATTTATTTGGTTCTGGCAAGGTCGATGCCGAGTCATTTTCAATACACCTTTCCTACCTCTTTATGGAAAATAGGGGTGCCTTACAAAATTATTCATTTTTCTTGGCTTGTATTCCATAACAAGATTTTAACTTGGGAGAACCTCCAAAAAAGGCATTGGCAAGGTCCTAGTATTTGTTTACTTTGTAAAAATGGGAATGGGAATAGTAATCATATCTTTCTTACTTGTAGCTATACCTATCAGTTGTGGAAGGAACTAGCAGCATATTTGGGTTTCCATCAAATAGATCATACAGATGTTAAGGGCTATGAGATGGTGGGGCTCGCAGAAAGTTGCTCTTAGATCTATCCGTCTATTGCTTTTTGGTATGTCTGGAAGAAAAGGAATAATGCCATTTTCCGAGAAGGGAAAGGCTCTTATTTGCCTCTGTCTGATTAGATCATATCGATGTATCTCTCCATTCCTAAAAAAGAATCTGCTAACAAAATTCTCAGACCTGGCTTCTTTTCAGTACAACAGATGGGGTATCCAAGGGCTTTTTTTGATGGAGCTGCACGAAGAGGCTTCTGCGCATGTGGAGTCTACATATTAATGTCCGACGACCTACACTACTCAATTTATTGACATGATGGTCGAGGTACTAACAATAAGGCGGAGGCTATGGCATTAGTGGGTCTTTTACAGTTTCCCTCCTTCCTGAATATCCAACAGCTACAGATTTATGGGGATTAAAAAAAACTATAGGTTTGGCAACAGGAAGGATAATTAATAAGAATCCCACTCTTACAGGCTGGATTAATAGGATCAAATTACTATGTACAAGTCTTCAATCTTATTCATATTCTCACGTGGACAGATCTCTGAATTCAGTTGTAGACTCCTTATCAAAGAAATGACTCTCAATTGCATCTGGTATATGGAAATTGGAGGTACAAGTGCGAGACACTACATATTTAATAGAGGATTTCTCCATTCCCAGTATCTAGCTATCTCTCTGATTTCTGTTTCTCCATATATTCTGCTTCTTGATGCTCCACAAATAGAGGTATGTCGTCTTTTCCCTATCTCCTTTTGGGTGCATGATATGGTTCATTCTGGTAATCTATTTTGGAACCTCTATCTGTATATCTTTTGATCCGAATCATATTCCTGAAAAATGAAGATGATATGCCTATTTGAATAGATGTTGGATATGATCAATATATATCTTCAGCCTTCTCTACAACATATAGAATATGATAAATGCTCTATAGAGCAGCTTTATATGTATACATTGCACATATTAATATAAATCTTGCTTTTTTTTCGTACTGAAAAAAATTCTCGGATGGATCTCTGTACTGGTGATGTACATTCAGTGGTTTGGTTAGGGTAGATCATCATTCATGATTGTTGCTGGGATGCTCTTCTTCGCATGCTTTTCGGGAAATCTGATGTTTCTAAGTTTTGTACTTTCAACTGATGGATAGATGAGGTGGATTGCACTAGATACTCAAGGCATATTCATTTTCATCTTTGGTGGCGTATTGCAGTGTATTCCTCGGTATTTCCTTCTTTGCTTGGACATGTAGTGGTAGGTGAGATTGGAAATTCTCTCTAGGTTGAAAAAATTATATTTTTTGTCTAGAAGAACACGATGCATGTTGGGGACGCGGTAGATCGGGTGGGTCCAATCTTAGGAGAATCTCTAGCTGTTGACATCTCCCTCCAAGAAAACTACATTCGTGCCACTCTGGAGGTTGAGAGGAGGATTTCACAGCACACAAATGATGTCCTAAGAGACCCACATGGAACTTTTCTCACTCCATCTCATGGTGACAAGGTGACACTTGACATACATGAATCCACAAGCCATGTGGCAGGAACATCTCACCTTCCTAGCCGAAAACACGAGTCCATCCACAGCCAAGAAGAAACATGTTATAGATCTAACCCAAAAATATTATAGATCTGATATGAAAATATAAGAGAATACAAATAAACCCAGAAATAATATGAAATGATTCTTTATTGATCAAACCCTTAAGGTAAGGCAACACCATACATTCACTCCTTAAGGAAGGAGAACACTCCACAAGCCATATGCTTGTTCATACAATAATCCTTGACTCTCTCCCATCTGGAGTCTCTAGCCTCTATATAGGCCTCATACATACAATACCATGGATCATTACCATGGTTTCCTCATACCATCAACTAATACCATGGGCCCATTACATTATTATTAACTACTTGTGGTCCCTTACATGACATGGGTTAACCACTTTATTTATTACTATGGCCCATCCCCTTATTACATTATTACCTTGGGTACCTCCCTTGGTACCCCATATTATCCCCCCTAGGTATATAACATTCCACCCCCCAAGCATGTTTCGTCCCCGAAACATGGGAAGAACACAAATAATAAGATCTACTCAAAAGAGTAGTCCACTGATACCATGCACGTGCATCTAGCCATCCAAGAGAAAGGTGAACCCTCGATCTCGCTGGTGCCTCGCTCGCTTGAGATGGAAGTTGACCATGGCAGCTCTTCTGTGTTGATGTGTAGTAGGTGGATCTTCGCTCCTCGCTATCCGTCATACGGGGATTGTTGTCCTTGTGGCTAATTGGTTGCCATCTTGTTAGTTGTTTTCTTGCGGGGTGATGTGGGTGATGATATATTGAATTGTTAACCCACAGTGTCTTTTTCTTTAATTCACCCTGCTGTGGTGCCTGTTGTGGTGTCTTCTTTTCCAATACAACCACTGAGCCCTCCTCTGATGTATCAGCACCTGTAACCTTTTCTGCTTCAGCCTCCTTGGATTCTACCATTTATTAATGGAAATATCCTGCAATGTAATTTTCTTCTTTTTATATCAGAGCTTCAGGAATTTCTTCTGCACATTAATATTGATAGTACCCGCAGATTCCATCCAAGAATATCCCAAAACAACATCCATATTATCCATCTCTGAAGTATAAAAATCACCATGCAACACATACTTATCCATAGAAAGCTTCAAATCCTTATAAATTTGAACATCCTCATCATCAACCTGTGTATTTTCAATTTGTTTTGCTGGAAATTGCAATTTGTTTGCCAAATTAACATTGATGAAATTATGCTTGCAACTAGGATTTATAGAAACAATGATTTTCTCCTTCTGAATCAATCCATGAACCTGCAATAAGGAAACATCAGTAGAAAATAACCCTTTAGGTTTCTTGGTTTCCTTCTTTCCTGTAAAAATAAAATATTTGCTAGGCTGTGTGTCTGTCTATGTGAGCTTATCCCCAAGATTAGATTTACGGTCAAAGTGGTCACGAATAGTTTTTGCAAACATCTCCCAAGTAGTTACCCTTGGATGGCATTTTTGATGACACTGCCACCATTGCAATCTTTCAAGGTCCAAATACATTTTTCCCCTACTCAACTGAGTCTCATCATCATAGATGTAATTCAATTTGAAATATTTCTCCATTTGTGCTATCCATTTAGCTGTATGAGAGCCATCAAATATATACAAGTCCCTCAGATTCTGATCTAGGGCTGCCATCACAAAAATTTGGCGAAAATTTGAAATGGCCACAATTCAGTCAATATTTCTCAGAATCCTTATTATGACCTATTTTTGGAAATGGAGCAACCATTTTGCATCTACCCATGTGGTAGAAATCTTGATCCAGGCACCTGGAATTTCAGATCTGTGCTGCAACTCTCCCGCCGTCACCAAAATTTCTGCAAAAAGAGCTGATTTTAAATCAGCGATATCTCCCTCATCCGGTCTCCGATTCGACTGATTTTTTTTTTGAAATTGAGTGTTTTTTCACACAGAATCCAGATCTACAATTAGATTTTTCAGATCTTGCACCAAGGCGTCCAGATCTGTGCCGCAACTTCGCTGCCCCGAAAAATTGTCTGCAACCCCACTGATTTTTAAATTAGCGATATCTCCTTCATCCGGACTCCGATTCAACCGATTTTTTTTTCGAAATCGGCTATTTTTTTACAAATAATCTAGATATGCAATTATATTTAGTAGATCTTGCACCAAAACGTACAGATCTGATCTGCAAACTTCGTCGCCCCCGAAATCCTGCAAAAAATAAAAAAAATTCTTCACTGTTTGCCCAAGAAAGTGCTCCTTGTGGAAACAACCTCTTTTAATGCTATGGGAACAAAACTTCTTCACATTTATAAACTATGTAGATCATCACTATGACCATTACCAATCATGTTTCTTGGTCCACTCATCAATACCCTTAAAAGAACTTTCTTCTTGATAGAACATCCCTTCATTTCCTCCTACCAGATATTCATAGATATATTTTTATTTTTCTCCTAGTATTAATTTCCTAATATTCCATGTCTATTAGCTTCAAAAATGGAAATTTCTTCACTTCATTCTATTTTATTAAATTGACTTTAATTTCTCACCTCCAGTCATTATGGTTTCTTTTCCTTCTCTCTTAAAACATAGCACTAATATACCTTGGAAATGTTGTTACTATTTCCCAACTTGGGTAATACCTAATAAATAAATTCATTAAGATGGCTACCAAATGTAATCCGCTTATCATTTCCTGTTTTAAGACATTAGCATAATAAAATTGTCGGATCATTCATCTTGTTATCCATAATTCATTCATATAGTTAGTCACCTACGGAAAACTTTACAATGGGGCTCTCCTATTAGAGGGAAAACTGTTATAGATGTTGTCATGCACACAACTTATCTTCTCCAATCATTCTATTTTATCATACCTTCCAGGTTCCTTAAAAATGACCTTCATTATTACCATGATTTTTCAACTTCATTAGTTGATTGCCAATATTTTCTTCTTTATGTGCATCATCCTTAGATAGACCTTATAGTGATACCTTTAGAGTACCAAGTTATGATTATACCAAACTCTTCCATTATGTTCTAAAATAGGTTGCCTCTTCTTACTGATTGTTGTGACACTTCTTCTCAACCACCATAAGTATCTATCTAGCACCAAGTTGGCCATAATCACATGATCTATCATTAGTTATCATCATTAGAAAAATTGCAAGTTTTTCCTTTCCATTTCTCCTTAGACAACTTTATCCAATATATGCAATTAACCTTGAATCCCGAAACCTCACGTAACATTATACTCAACATCATAACAGTTAATTAAACTAAACTGAAATCCTAGTGTACGATTTAGATGTATCATAAAGTTTAAACAATAAAACATGACTTAGATGCTCCATAAAAAGTATCTGTCTTAGCTACGTAAGAACTCCTAATTAGTTCACCACATCTTAATCATCAAGGATTTGTTGTCATTGTTAGAAGATCATTTTCAAAGATTTGTGTTCTTGCAATAATAGACCAGAGAAATGCCAAGCAAATTGCTATCGCTAAAGGACAATGAGAACAACAATCCAACCCAAATCATTAGTGAATAATATGATCAGCATTCAAGGAATGTTATCTCTGTGTTTTTAGATCAGGTTGAAACCATAAAATAATGAATAGATGCAAGTGAACAACGATCACCTAAAGGTAATAAGATATCAGTGTTTATACCATTGTGAATTGGAACAGATTTCACTATTTTAGAGCACTTCAAATGGTGACGATATGTTAAAATTGGAAACTAGGGCCAAACTCCATGTGGGTCAGCTTATTTATGGCAGCTGATATTTTTGTTGGATCCCTCTTGTCGAGAGGTGTAGGATTGATCCTAAGATCATCCGATTCCGATAAGTATTTATGGAGATATGAATTTATTTTGATTATGTAATTATTATCAAGCCGACCAGCTCTTATGTAGGCTCTAGAAGCCCAAACGTCATGTCTATTCAACCTATACGTTTTTGGTATAAATAGATGAGGATTTGATGTCATTTGCACACACATTCTTGAGGTGATCTCCTCTCCACATTTTGGGTTTTTGGAGAAGGAGAGAACCAAAAGAATACGCTGGCCTAGAAGAAGCCCTAGCTGCAGATAAAGCCCTAATCTCAGTCAACATGTTGCCCTCAAAGTGATGCCCTAATTCGTGTCTATGGAAACATCTATACGCAGGCTATGATACAACGCAAAAGATATACATGTTCGCAGGCAATGGCAATATATATATATATATATATATATATATATATATATATATATATATATATATATATATATATATATATATATATATATATATATATATATATATATATATATATATATATATATATATATAGGCAATAGATAACCATATATGCATGTCAAATGGAGCACTTATACGATGTCCAGAAGACCTGTTCACGTAGCCATAAAAGAAGAGAACTCACGCGTGAAAATATTCGGATGGTTTCGTTGTAATGAGGATTCCACGTAGACATGGAAACTCATGCTAACATATACGCTATCACACGCATCATCATATGCTATCACACGTAGCATCATATACGCTGTCATACACAGCGACTCTATACACGATGTACGCATAACATATACACAGTCATATGTTGTTCATGAAGACTGATGGAGATAGCCATTACACGCAGTCCATGTAGACAATCAACGTGATATCTAATCCGTTGTCATAAAAGGAACAACTGCAATCATATAAGGAACAACTATAGATGGAGAGCAGGCATAGATGGTTGCTGCAGTAGATGCTAGACACAACATGGAAGAGCTGCAAATGGAGGCACTATAATATGCTGTCCAAGCAGCTCCATTCATAGTCAATGGAAACATCAAAGAGCATCAAGGAGACATGTTTTGTTGGAGGTGATAGCATGATTTTAAACTAGCAAAATGATGCATAATGGACATGGGCAGCAGTTTAATGAGAACATGGACATGATGCACAAGGACAATAGCATGATAATGATGCATGATGAAATGGAGCATGAGAACATGGACATGGGCAGCAGTTGAATGAGAACATGGACATGATGCACAATAGCATGATGATTATACACATCTATAAGGACAACAGCATGATGATGATGCATATTAGTATTGGAAACATGATAAGATCATGAACATGAAGGGCATCATGATAAGATCATGGACATGGGGGGCATGATGATTATCATGATTAGTGCAGCATGGTACAATATGCAGTGGTGCAGCAAGAGGACTAGATGCAGCATGATGATAGGTGGAGTCATCTTGAGAATCAGTTGAAGAAGAATGTCTTCAACTGATCTCATCGTTATACGAAATGATCTAATGCTAGATCTAGATAAGTCCAAGTGTTGACTTCTATTGTAAATGTACTATCTCTCTCTCTCTCTCTTTCTTTGCTAAACTTTGAAGAAAATAAAAGAAGAATTGGTCAAGGGTTTCCCCACACATTGTGGGGTTTGTCCCTGTCTCGTGCCACATCTTGTGTCTTCTTGTCTTGGCTTTTCTTCTGCGATTTATATTCATGTTCTATCTGTAATTTACTTTATGTTGATGTGATTGTTAATATGGAAAAATAAATTAAATAAATTTCTCTAGCATAGAACATACCTAAAATTAACATGGTATCAGAGGTGAGGTGAAGACAATGCCCAAGCAAGAGTGAAAGAGCAATCACCAAAGATAGTTGGGACTAGACAGAAGGATCAATGGTTCTTCATTATTCACAAAGGGTGAAGTCGAAGCAGAGCATATTATGAGAATGGCACAGTGGTACTTCTGATGGCCTACCTAAAGATCACTTCATTGGGAAGTTCGGATCTAAAGGTGGAAGGAAAGGTAGATGTCTTGGTTAAGTTCGGCCCTTATGCGAAGGAGTGTCTGAATGGTAGAGATGCAGGTCATCTAGGACATGGCCGACTCTTCAAGGAAGCAAGGAACCCAAGGGAATGGATGTTGAAGGTTTTAAGGTGGCATTCGTCGATGGTAAGTTACGTGTTTAAAAATAAAATTTTCTAAGATGCTTTTGAGTTCAGGGTTGTGATTAAGTTGCAGGAAGTCCACTGGGGACCATGTCCATTGACACACAGCACCGGAGGTCTGTGAGTCAGATGGTGATAGGGAAGCCTGAATTCAAAAAGAGCATGAAGGTACATGTCTGAGATGTACCGAAGGAAAATATTAAAAGGGGACCATTCCCCTCATGCCACAGGTCCACAGGTTTGGAACAACTCGAGGAGTTTGAGATTCATGATCAGGAATCTCTGGCAAGCAGGGCCCTGTCCGACACTAGGAGTGAAATCAACCTAAACCATCCAAAGGTTGTGGATGACAGACCTCTCATACCAACACCTTATGGGACGACCTATGCAAACCCTGATGAGGGAGTCTGATGTGACCAAGCACTACGATGAAGATACGATAGTGATGTTGATGAACTTCTGTCCAGACATATGTCTTGTAGTTAACACGGGGAGCTCATATTTGGCTGAGCCTCACTGGATTTGTGCCAAGAATCTTCTAAGATGTCTTCAGGGCATAATCTCTCATGGATTGAAATACACTGCCAGAAATATGAAATTGCAGGATTATTCGAATGCTGATTAGGCAGGTAGTATGGAGGATCACTGGAGCACTTCTTAGTGTTGTTTCTCTTTGGATTCTGCTTTGATATAATGGATGAGAAGGAAGAAAAATTCGGTTGCCATAAGCACCACCGAGACTGGATACATATCTACGAGTATGATCTCATATGAAGCTGCCTGGTTGGGGAAGCTCTTTAGTGAGCTGTTTAATCACATACCACTATGATTCTATGTGACAACCAGAGGTGGGATTCGATTATTGAGGAATCCCATATTCAATGATTGCTCCAGCAGATAGACATCAAATACTGCCTTATCTGGGATATGGTAAGTCGATGAGCAAGGAGGCTCCATCGCACTGAGATGATGTACAGGTCAGAGCCTCGGGGAAAGATCAAATTTGTGAATTTCCCGAACGACTTGGAGTCATCGAGAGACCTTTCTAAAAGGGTCCTGCATGTTTCATACACTGAGCTCTGGGTGCTTTGGGGGACTTGTGGTTCTTACTGGAGCAACATACGACCATAAGATGACTCACCCTCCCCTGGTGGTGAGCACTAGGATCAAATTTGTGATTTTCCCGAACAACTTGGAGTCGTCGAGAGACCTTTGTAAAAGGGTCCTGCATGTTGCATACACTGAGCTCTGGGTGCTTTGGGGGACTTGTGGTTCTTACTGGAGCAACATACGACCACAAGATGACTCACCCTCCCCTGGTGGTGAGCACTGGAACAAGATGATTCACTCTCTGGTGGGACAAGATGATTCGTTCTCTTGTGGAACAGGATAATTCGCTCTCCTGTGTAGCAGGATGATTAGCTCTCTCGTGAGGCCTAGATTGATGTGTTCTCCATGGTGACTGTAGCAATATTGATGTGTTCTCCATGGTGATTGTAGCAGGATTGATGTGTTCTCCTGTGAGACCTGGATTGATGTGTTCTCCATGGCGATTGTAGCAGGATTGATGTGTTCTCCTGTGAGGACAAGATTGATTAGTTCTCCTGTCGAGGCATCCTACCCATGCAATCTAGGACTCATGGGAAGTACCTCTCATCTAATCAATGAGCAGGGAAATGAAGTTAGGGACCATAGTAGTACCGATGGATGCATTGTTGTATCTACCATACTCCCTACACTAGGATGACCTCCATTGATCTGGGATCAATGATACTAGTCTGGGACCAGTGGTAGGAGTTGTACCATACTATGACACTGACTTCAGGTCGGTTGAGACTGGTTTGGGACCAGCGGTACATACTCTAAGACTGACTTCATGTCAGTGCAGTACTAGTCTAGGACCAGTGAGAGTGGTACATACTATGACGCTGACTTCGGGTCGGTTGAGATTGATCTGGGACCAGTGGTGCACTCTCTGAGACTGCGATACTGGTCTGGGACCAGTGGTACACTCTCTGAGACTACGATACTAGTCTGGGACCAGTGGTAGGAGTTGTACCATACTATGACACTGACTTCGAGTCGGTTGAGACTAGTCTAGGACTAGTGGTACATACTCTGAGACTGACTTCGTGTTAGTGCAGTACTGGTCTGGGACCAGTGAGAGTGGTACATACTATGACGCTAACTTTGTGTCGATTGAGACTGGTCTGGGACCAGTGGTACACTCTCTGAGACTCTGATACTGGTCTGGGACCAGTTGTAGGAGTGGTACTTACTATGACGCTGACTTCGAGTCGGTTGAGACTGGTCTAGGACCAGTGGTACGCACTATGAGACTGACTTCAGGTCAATGGAGAATGGTATGAGACATTCTCGATCAATTCTTCTTCTTCAGAGCAGAGTAGAGCCAGCAGAGCAGAGCAGAGCTAGCAGAGCAGAGCTAGTAGAGCTGAGCAGAGCAGAGCAAAGCCAACAGAGCTGAGCTGAGTTGAGCAGAGCCAGCTAAGCAGAGCAGAGCCAGCGGAGCTGAGCAGAGTAGAGCAGAGCCAGCAGAGTTGAGTAGAGCAAAGCAGAGCCAACAGAGCTAAGCATAACAGAGTAGAGCCAACAGAGCATAGCCAATGGAGCTAATCAAAGCAGAGCAGAGCCAGTGGAGCTGAGCGGAGCAGAGCAGAGCCAGCAGAGCTGAGCAGAGCAGAGTAGAGCTAGCAGAGCAGAGCAGAGCC
Source organism: Pinus tabuliformis (assembly GCA_031772625.1). Lineage (NCBI taxonomy): Eukaryota > Viridiplantae > Streptophyta > Pinopsida > Pinales > Pinaceae > Pinus > Pinus tabuliformis. The sequence goes on from CM062818.1 coordinate 1,307,962,151, forward strand.
AACATAGCTGAGAAGAGCAGAGCAGAGCCAGCATAGCTGAGCAGAGCAGAGTAGAGCCAACTGAGCAAAGCAGAGCCAGCGGAGCTGAGTGGAGCCAACAGAGCTGGGCAAAGCAATGCAGGGCATTGATGACAAAGATAGTACAATCGGACATATGGATCAGCGGATGGAGTTCTCCCTAGTTGAGAGGGAGCATTAAAATTGGAAACTAGGGCCAAACTCCATGTGGGTCAGCTTACTTATGGTAGCCGATATTTTTATTGGATCTCTCTCATCGAAAGGTGTAGGATTGATCCTAAGATCATCCAATTCCAATAAGTATTTATGGAGATATGAATTTATTTTGATTATGTAATTATTATCAAGCCGACCAGCTCTTATGTAGGCTCTAGAAGCCCAAACGTCATTTCTATTCAACCTATACATTTTTGGTATAAATAGATGAGGATTTGATGTCATTTGCACACACATTCTTGAGGTGATCTCCTCTCCATGCCTTGGGTTTTTGGAGAAGGAGAGAACCAAAAGAATACGCTCGCCTAGAAGAAGCCCTAGCTGCAGATCAAGCCCTAATCTCAGTCAACGTGTTGCCCTCAAAGTGATGCCTTAATTCATGTCTATGGAAACATCTATAAGCAGGCTATGATACAACGCAACAAGATATACATATTCGCAGGCAATGACAATATATATATATATATATATATATATATATATATATATATATATATATATATATATATATATATATATATATAGATACGCGGGTAATGGAGATACAATGCAGCTATATTTACACGCTATAATAGGACACACTATAATGGAGATACCTTCATCTACTATCTAGAAACCCTAAACGCAGTCAAGGGAGCACTTATATGATGCCCAGAAGATCTGTTCATGTAGCCATAAAAGAACAGAACTCACGCGTGAAAATATTCGGATGGTTTCGCGATAATGAGGATTCCACGCAAACATGGAAACTCATGCTAACATATACGCTGTCACACACAGCATCATATACTGTCACACGCAGCATCATATATGTTGTCATATGCAGCAATTCTATACACGATGTACGCATAACATATACACAGTCATAGGCTATTCATGAAGACTAATGGAGACAGTCATTACATGCAGTCCATGTAGATAGTCAATGTGATATCTAATCCGTTGTCATAAAAGGAATAGCTGCAATCATATAAGGAACAACTGCAGATGGAGAGCAGGCATAGATGGTTGCTGCAATAGATGGTAGACACAACATGGAAGAGCCGCAAATGGAGGCACTATAATACGCTGTCCAAGCAGCTCCATTCACAGTCAATGGAAACATCAAAGAGCATCAAGGAGACCTATTTTGTTGTAGTTGATAGCATGATGTTAAACCAGCACAATGATGCATAATGGACATGGGCAGCAGTTGAATGAGAACATGGACATGATGCACAAGGAAAACAGCATGATAATGATGCATGATGACATGTAGCGTGAGAACATGGACATGGGAAACAGTTGAATGAGAACATGGACATGATGCACAGCAGCATGATGATTATACACATCTGTAAGTACAACAAGATGATGATGATGCGTATTAGTATGGGCAGCATGATAAGATCATGAACATGAAGAGCAGCATGATGATTATCATGATTAGTGCAGCATGGTACAGTATGCAGTGGTGCAGCAAGAGGGCTAGATGCAACATGATGATAGGTGAAGGAGCCATCTTGAGAATCAGCTGAAGCAGAATGTCTTCAACTGATCTCATCGTTATACGAAATGATCTAATGCTAGATCTAGATAAGTCAAAGTGTTGACTTCTGTTGTAAATGTACTATCTCTCTCTCTCTCTTTCTCTGCTAAACTTTGAAGAAAATAAAAGAATAATTTATCAAGGGTTTCCCCACAAATTGTGGGGTTTGTCCCTGGCTCGTGCCACATCTTTTGTCCTCTTTTCTTGGCCTGTCTTCTGCGATTGATATTCATGTTCTATCAGCAGTTTACTTTATGCTGATGTGATTGATAGTATAGAAAAAGAAACTAAATAAATTTATCTAGCATAGAACATACCTAAAATTAACACGATATTACAAATGTCAACATCAATTATTCAAATACTTCAAGCACTATGTAAACTATGTTGTAAAATGAACCGGTGGTGAGTAGTTAAGAAAACACACCGGTATTAAAGATTTGTTCCTCCACAAAACATGCCAGTATCAATAGTGATAAATTTTTTTAGGGAAAATGCCATCCAATGTGGATCGAATCATGTCAGTTTGCGTATTGTTCAATCACAAGAAATGAATGTTTAGGATGTGAAATTCAGTTGTTTACAATGTTCAGAAATGACCATCATTCAAGATGTTTAACATCATAGCATGGTATCACAAGATTCTCAAGGAAAAATTCATGTGAAAATAAGCTGATAGACAAAAATAGGTGTCATCACTATACGGAAGAAATACTAATTAACCGTTGCAGAAGACGAGATATTTGCTTTTTAATCTAGAAGTAAACAATGGAAAATTTCGTATATTAGATTAATATTTAGTTTTCAGAACATTAATAAAAATGTCTTCCAGAAAAACAGGACTTAAAAGTGCAACTCGGATAGATGATGTCAGATGAAACACCTCATAAAAGGAAACTTCACTCAAATCCATTTGAGAATTTGTGGACTAATGCAAGCTTCTAATCTAGGAGATGTCAAATACATTGCCACATTTATTGACAACTTATCTAGAGAAATATAAGAAAAATTGGAAGAAGAATGTCAAACAAATCAACTTTTCTACAAATCAAGAAGACATTTTCTATATGTTAGAGGTATCTTCTCCAAGGAAGGAAGACAAACTTCTTGTATTCTGGTACTAAACAACACATGACATCCCATAGAGATTTGTTCACAAGACATGAACTATGATCCCAATCCAAGCGTGTTTACAAGGGAGATGATAACAATAGTGATGTTTCAATTCAACAGTTCATAATCATGTATTGCCGAGATTGAATATATAAGATAATCAGAATTTGCATGCACCAAAGTTGAGGAAGAAATGCCTTCAATGAGTTAGATAGTAAAAATCAGGTATGAACACTGAATGCTAGGGGATTTTCTGCAAACAATGCACGACAACAGGAAGTAGTACATGGGATGAGAGAAGGAAACCTGTATGCATCCGAAGCAATATACAAAATAGTGGCAAATGCCAATGTTTCGCATCAAATGAAGTATAACACCACTAAGAAGCCATCTTAGCATCATGGTTGTAGTAAGCATCACTCCTGCCACTACCAACCATAGTCGACTAGGAGCCAAAGCAAGGTATCTTACAATTTTGTGCCCTCCAAAGCCTTTACAAAAAGCTAAAGCAAAACCTCTCACTTTGTTCTTGGAAAAATCCTCAAGGTTTGAATAAAAGAATCTTAATGTGGAACAAAATCTGGCTGAATCTTAATAAAAACTTAATAAAATATTTTGTACTAAGTTATGGTAACGTTAATAGTTTTGAATCTAAACAGTACGGTGTAAACCAAATCTATTTAATGAATAGATTTTCTATATACTGCATCTTTTATTACATTCTCCTCATTTTCTTAATATGGTATTATAGTCAAAGTTCTGGTTTTCTGGAGATAGTAATTAGGAATTAGAATCAGATTTGACTTATTAAATATGATCACTAACACATTGTTGTATTAGAATAATATTTGGAAGGTAAAATATGCTCACAATCATCGCAAAAACCCAGATTGGTAAAGCAATCTCATGGTACTGGGTTCCACATTTGGAAAATCAATATGAGGATCTTACAACTGAAGATTAGCAGAAACCAAACTAACACTGCAACGCAAAATTGAGATCATCGAGGTGCCTCCCTAAACACACTGGGTGATTTACTTCAAATCACGTTTCTATTCCAACACTTTCTCCCTTTAGAATTTGACCAGACATTGGTCAAGATAAGATTGAATTGTGGGCAAATACATTATCAACCATCCGGGGTACTCTTTTGCCTTGGATTTGGAAGGTTGCTCAACGTAGAGAAACAGATCTATGCCAATACAACACCATGAGTTCAATTTTGCTAAACCAAAAAGATTTCTACCTCAATTTCAATGACATCAATTAATAATACTGTCTCTGCATCCAACCCTTGCACACTCTAGCATTTCATTAGATTGTATGACCTCTTCCAGTAATTTTATTCAGAATCACATCCTCACTCTCAATGATCATCTCAGATTGTTGTTGGAATCCGAGCTCAAATTAATAATTGTTTCTATTATTTAATGGCTTCATACACAGCCATTTCATTGATTCATGATTAGATCTGTTTGATCGATCATCCCACTAGTGGATTCTCACTTACATAAGCAGAAATCAACTTTTATTCCAAAACCATTCAACCCTTCTACAGGAATTTCCTGTAGATAAATACTACCACAACGAAACCATTCCAAAGGCTATACATATAAGCTTCTGTGCATATAATTGACCACACAAATTTATTCACGAAAATGCATAACTCAGTTACAGTTTTAATTCACCCGGAGAATATCATTCATTCTTAAACTATTATGTAAGTTAATGGCCTTATCCACCCATGATGGGCACACTCTATGGAAATCTGCTTACCTATGTTGAGACCCAGAAACATAAAGTTGTGAAATGTATTTTTTTTGTTTGCACTAATGAAATATAAAATATAAAGTGCACTTTTTGAAGAGAAAAGATATCCTAAGTGGGAAGAAAGAGGTTTTTGTTTGTTCGTACATTCACTCAGTGCTAAACAGGTTTAATCACGGTAGCAACTATGGTCATCTTTAGAATGGGCACTTCCAAAACCTCGAATCTAATGTACAAATGAAGAGGAAACAAAGAGATATCAATGCACTGGCAAGTATGGTGTCCGCAACTTGTTGGTAAAGCACAGGATTAAAAGATGGAGGTAATGGGTTCAAACCTGTCCTCACCTATCACCTTTTAATACTGAAGAAAGCACGACCAGAAGCCTTCCTGGGTTTCTAAGAGAAGAGTTGGAAAAGAGTAATACCCATTCTGCATATGGTTGAAGTCTAGCACAAAACAGAACACAACCCTTGTTGCAAGGGCTTAAGAAATTAGTAATACCCACTATGCTTATCGCTGAACCCGACCCTCATTACAAGGGCTGAAGAAATTAATAAAAAGGGATGAGATTGCTAAAATGAAAGCTCTAGGGTTTTTAGGGCTTCTTAGAGATGATCAGACCAGAGAAAATAACAACAGAATGCAACAACAAACTTCATTGCAATGCTCAAAAGAAAAATTAGCGGAAATAAAGGGCTACGGCTTCTGGCAGCAGGAGTTCTTCTGGAGCCTTATGTGTCCTCCTCCTTCGGCAGCTCTGTTGGAACTCGAATTTGTGAATAAAGCAAGGAAGGTCGTTTAAACCTCGAAGGCTGAATTGGAGAGTGCATTTAGCCGCTTGAAGGATATCGCACATGAGGGCACTTAAGGAGCAAGGCAAAGGGATGAATTTGCAAGGCAAAGAGACGATGCTTTGCATCAAAAGGAGGAAGCTTACCGAGGAAAAGAAGCAATTGCGCAACGGTTAGATGAAGCTTGAAGATTGAAAGAAGATGTGATTAAGCATAGAGATGACATTTTATGGCAACGAAATGATCTTGCAAGGCAGAAGGATGAGATTCATCGTCTAAAGGAGAAGCAACTAAAGCACAAGAGTCATCAAGGTCAGAAATTGAAGCATCATCACAGTGTGGGAGTTGTCCCGAAATTAAATTAATAGCTCTGGCTGAAAAATTCAGGATAGAAAGACTTTGGAACGACCTCGTTCTATGAGAAGGAGAAACACATCTGCACACATGCATGCTTGGGTAGTCGAAATGGATATCTCGAACCCTTTATGTATTTACGGTGGTTATAATAGAAAGTTTGGAAAATAAAATCTGAAATTAGATTAAAATTTAAGAGATCTCATGCTTGTACTATTAGAACCAAGAATGTAAGATCATTAGGTCAAAATTATGATCACTCAAATAGATTTGTAGATCTGGAAGCCACACTAAAACAAAAACCTATTTAGATTATTAAAAATTAAGAAAAATCCAAAAACAATTAGGCAGGGTAGAAATCACATGGGAAATTTCGCTCAGAAATGTTGACGACTTCCCAAAAGAAATCAATAATTCATTTAGATTGAATTAAAATGTCTAGAGTCCCTAAGAGTTGAACCTTGCTCTGATACCATATATAACAGCCCAAAATAAACATGTAATTAATCAACTAATTAACATCAAGTTCAAACGATGAGTAGCACTTACTTGTGGTTGAAGTCTGCTTACCGCAACAAGGTTTGGGGGACGACTCTCCACCCAACCGTAGGCTCAATTGTGCAAGGACTTGTTACAACTAGCCACCCCCGAGCCCTCAATCAACGTACTAATGCCAGTGACTCCTCTGTCTTAGAACACTATTCTCAATGAAATGATAGAGTCTTGGAATGATGGAATGCCTCCCAGCTTCCTCACCATCTAATAAATAGAGCAAACATTGGAAGGGGAACCACATGCACACACTCCATGTGTCAACATACAACTTTCTACTTTCCTGTTTTATTCTTTTGTTTTTACTATTTGATAGTTTTTACTATTTTTCTTGTTTTATTTCTTTTGTTTTTACTTTTTGATAGTTTTACTGATTTTTACTATTTTTCATGTTTTATTTCTTTTATTTATATTTATTTAGAGCATGTAATTAATTTATTATTATTTATTATTTTGTTTATTGTTATTGTTTATTATTTAATATTTAATATTTAATATTTATATTATTTATTATTTATTATTACGGGACATTACACAGTCTGGGTTGGAGTAGCTAGTAACACTCCCTTCTCGCGCATTTGGGCAATTAATGGTGGACAGTTTACCATTTCATGATCAAACTGCTCACAGTAGGGGCACGAGATCCTGGTCGGGTTAGTGCAGTCGCGAGCATAGCATCCCGACTGTCTACAGTTGTAACATATCAGCTATCCATGGCCTTGCGTGGTCAATGCGCGGTCCTGCAACGTGCTAACTAAGGTAACCTTCTTGATGTTATCATTTGTGATACCCTGAGCGTCCCATACAGACTTTATCACAAACCAGAACCGTCCTGGTTCCTCATTCCCTACACCCTTAAATATTGGCAGCTTAACTGCACCTGTCATCCCGACCTTTGGGGGTGGCGGGGTTAGAGGAGGGGTCGGTGTTGGAGTGGACGGATTTGATGTAGGGGAAGCGGGTGGTGGTGTGGATGGAGGTGGTATCAATGGGAAGTGCTCTCTCATCAACCGGACCACACTTCCTGGTGAAAACCTCGCGAGCTCCTCCTCACTTTCTCGTGAAATAGAAGCCAAAGGACTATTCTCTACCCCTCTCGTTTTGTGATAACCTCTTCCACTCCTCGTTACTCCAGACATCAATAAACGCACATAATCTGTTTTTCACACAATAACATCTTAATCCAAGTATTTAATGATTTGATAAACCTACCCCGAGGTCCTTGAAGAAACTGCCTTTCTGCTTCACTATAGCTAATAGTTGTATCTATCGTGAACTCAGTGATAAATCCTCCTATTACCCGATCCAGCCAATGATCTACTACGCGTGCGATTTTATCTTCAGTGGCTTCTAGCTTGCGCACCAGTTTCAGAGTCCACACAATAGGATGGTCCAATCTGCACCTTCCCATGATGTCAGCTAGCCTTGCGATCCACTCGTACAACTCTACCGGAAATGACGCGAAGAAGATTTCATGAATGTCTGTGAATATATAACGGTCCAGCCAATCTTCCTCTCATACTCGTGGGAGTCTGTTTTTCTGAACTGCGAACTCGTGGAGTTTCAGATCCCACCACTCTTCAATCTCTTTCTTTGTAGGGTTCTAGTGTTCCCACATCAGACACTCCTTAGGCAGATCTTGGTCCTGGCAACGAAACCATTTGTTGGCTTATATGGGCCTAACCCAAGTTTGGAATAATTATTTGGCCAAGCAAATCCCGCAGCTACCGACCCTTTTGGGAACAGCCCGCAAAGCGCAGATTAAGGTCTCACCCAAGGTAGCAGGGGAGGGTGTTGGAACCAGGTTTTCGCACCCTTGGGATGTCTAGATGTGGTCTGGAGTGTTTGCGCACCGTTCTGCAGCCTCGCTCTGCTCTGTATTCGTGCAGATTCGGACCCATAATAACTTTAACCTTCTATTATCGCGTTGTTTACAGATCTAATATATTTAATGAAGTATTGTAAACCAGATCTACTTAAGAGGGTCTCTAAGCAAACATTTAATAGATTTAACCTATTCACGCACTCAGAATAAACTCAGATTCACATACATCTATACCATAAGCATATGCGCATAGATCAAATAGTTATATTAACCATTCATACATTTAGATTCGCGATAACTCAGATTGTAACACAGAATTTACAGAAGAAACTTATCTTTATTTCCACTTTAGCACCAATACATCCAAATACACCCTGCGCACTCAGCTACAGCAGTCTGTGCACACAGCTGTGGACTCTTCCAGGCCTTTGTGCACACAGCTGCAGAGCCTCTATCCACTACCCAAACCCCCAACTCAGACTTACAGATGCTTTCAGACTATCCTTCTCAAAAACCCATTACAATTCAGATCCAAGATCATACAACAGAACTTACCTACTTCTACCCATAGAGCCTCGCTCTATTTATACCTTTCCCTGGACCACGATCCACGGGCGAGCTGACTCAATTTACATTTCTTTATATTATTTTTTGGGTGGAGTACCCTTTGATTTCAACTTATTACAAATCGCGCTCCGTGGATCCCGCGGAGTCTTTACCCTATCTTTATCCAAAACTTCGAGCTTCATGACCACCTCAATTTACATTTCTTTATATTATTTTTTGGGCGGAGTACCCTTTGACTTCAACTTATTACAAATCGCGCTCCGTGCATCTCGCGGAGTCTTTACCCTATCTTTATCCAAAACTTCGGGCTTCATGACCGTTGCGTGGGGCTTCTGCTACCCAACATCAAGTGATATGGTCTTCATTCTGCAATACCCATGGATGGAAAAGCATACATTTTGAATGGAATTTGAAAAAAATTGAAGAGAACAAAACTATGGAGCAGGGGACTTTCTCTTCTCAGTATTACAAATAACTTAAATAAGATTACATTGGAAACATCAACGATAAATGGGTCCACTTAAACTCGACTAACTCAAACTGAACTGGGACACTTGGAGGGACGGTTTTGACACCTAACATGTGGTTGGGATTAGATTCTCCAACATTGCCCCTTAATTTCAACCACATAAAAATTCAATTAAGATACCTACTGGTCTATGTCTCAGCTAGGTTTACAATTTAAGATTTGACTTCAACTTTTCTTCTTCTCTTTTTCTAGATCCTATAGCCTATAAATTGTTTCAACTTTTTCTCTTTGTTGTATCCTTCAAACCTTCATTTCTTCATTTGTTGGTGTAGATCTTCCATTCTTCCAGGATGTCTAAGAATATCCTGGACTTCTTCAAAAAACAACTTGTATGTGGGCTATTGCCACATATTACCTTGTGTAGTGTTCTTTCATCATCTATCTGCTGCAACATATAAAAACATATTTCTTTAGGACTCTGATACCTAAAAATTTCATTAATTTGCTCATCATCCAAGCTCTCTTCAAGGTTCATTTTTGCAGCTTCTTTGCAGACTTTTTCAAGGCATGGTGTTGCAAGCCATGATTCAAGGAAATTCAATTGTTCTTCGTAATCATTTTGTGTACCTGCACATTGGAAATCAACATTAGAATTAAAAATATTTGTAGAACCACATTGGTTTTGTTCCTTCTGGTCTGTAATGAGAGCTTCCTTCTGTTGCACTTCTAGCTTTTCTTTTGCCTTTGTCTCTGTTTTCTCTTTGTGGGCTTCCTTCTTTGCCTCTTCCTTTGTTTTTGTCTCTTCGACTTCTTTACTAACCTATTTTGTTGCAAACATGTTGTCTTCCACTTACTCAATTGGGCTTTTCTCACTGAATAGCATCATGTCTATATGATGTTTTTAATGAATAGCATCATGTTTATATGATGTTTTTGATGCATCACCTGCAACCATTCATCATTAGTCAATAATTCTTCATCAAAATTTATATTAGCATTGATTGCTCCAATGGGAGTTTCACTGTCATCAACAAGATTTGTTGTTAGATTAACTAAGTTTCATTACCAAGCTCTGTTGCTAGATTTACCAAATCTTCATCAACAAGCTCGATTGTTAAAATCATCATATTGTCATGAGCAAGCTATGTTAATGGAATCAACATATCTCCATCCACTTGTGATTGTGCATAGTGGAATTCATGAGCATCTACGTGCTCCTTCTCTCTTTCTTCTGCGACTTTTCAGAGATGATCCACTAGTGGCTGAGCACAATAGGATTCAACAAACTTTTCATCTAGTTGTAGATCTCCTGTTGTAGATCCACCTTCATCTTCAACTTCAATGCTCCTCCTTGCACCAAAACATCTCTCAAGGGTATTCAAGGCCTCCTTAGTTGTCTTGGCTTTTGAAATAAGGGGAAGAACGTTGTCATGGACGGATTATTTTATGTATTTCAATGCAAAGACATCATTTTTCCTCTTCACTTCCAGATCTAAAAAAATCTCAAGCATCTCCTACTTTCTAGCCTCTTGGCTTTTGGCTTTTCCCATTTGTTTGTGTTGGCTCACTACGACTCAACAAGCGAAACAAACTATAGACATCGCATCTAACTATAATAAAAAATATCTTTGCTCCTTGGCTTCCACAAACAAATGAGTCTACAAATTGTTGTTGGTTAGCATTGACTAGCGTTGTTGTTTTGTGATGAGTGTCCGGGTTGAGTAAAATTTTTGCTATTGCTAAGAATTGTTGTTGTTGACCAGCGTTGTTGTTTTCGTATGAGAATAATTTCAAACGTTATCCCTTACCTCTGGTTACTATTTTCTTTGTAACTACATTATGGGTAATATAATCTTCAGAGTTATGTTCGTTTCTCGCTAATACCGTGGTTAAAATTGCCGCGCAGTGCGTTCTCCTCAATCAATTTTATATCCAGCCATTCACCTTTGGACAAGTAAAATGTATAATACTTTTCCAGCTCCAGTAATCATGGCATATATCTCTCCATTGCGCATGAGGGCAACAAGTTCATTGTAGAGGGTGATTCCTTAAAAGATTAAAATTATGCTATACTGAAAATTTTAAAGAATGTTAGCAAAGCGTTTGATCGAATCTCTGAACCAAAAATATTCTTTTGAGAAAAAATGTTGGGGTAATTTCTTCATCTGGCAGTAGGCTGACTTACGACTTCAGTGATATCAAGCATGTTTCCAACACTTTGCATTCCCTGTCGCGAAAATCAGAATTCTGAAATCAATGTCAAGACAAAGAAGCAGGGCAAGATCGGGATTTGAAGGGTTGAGGGCGCATGGCAAGTGGAAAATACCTGTACGCCCTCTTCACGCGGTTAGTCAAATTACCTTTGTAGAATTTAATTTATGTTATGTTTTAGGATTGTGTTTCTCCAAATCTGACATTGTTAGTAATTTTTTTTTTTTTTTAAATTAAGTATGTATTAAGCGAAAATTTTGTTTCGGCTCCTTTCTACTTATTATAGCTCCGGCATGGCGGGATTACACAACCGATATTCGGTTGACCCATTATTAGTTTAGTTCAATATGAAATATGGTTTCATTTAATAAAACTTAACTTTATAATATTTTTTTTTTCAAAAAAAATTTATTGACATTTATTTTTACTTTTATTGGTTGTGAAATTAAGAGTTATTAGCTTTGTTACATAGAACCGTTCGGGAGACGTGAGAATTTTTTTTTGTTTTTGTAAGTTTAGGTAGGACCTTCTCATTTTTGAGTTTTTACATATCCCTTATTCAACCCATTTCCGGGGGAGTTAGCACAAGAATCCAACCCAAGATCTCCAGTTCGGTGAGACTTCATTTCCGCGGCCATTGCCACTTGAGCTACCCCATGCAGACCCAAGGGAGAGTTGGGAACTTTGGAATTGTATGGGAAGGTTACCTTTTTAGAGAGAGCTTCAATGGGAACTTGGGAAAGTTCTGGGAGCTTTGAATACTGTTTTTTTTGGACTTCCTGTGTTCCCTAAGGTTGGGGAATACAAAGGCTGTAGAGAAGTATGTTGAACTTCCAACAAAACATGAGCCTATGTTGAAACCTTCACTGGAAGAAAGGCCAAAGACATCTTTAACACCAATATCCTATATGCCTATGTTGAACCTGCCAATATCCTATATAAACGCTGTAGAGAAGTACGTTTAACTTCCCAGAAAACATGAGCCTATGTTGAAACCTTAACTAGAAGAAAGACCAAAGACATCTTTAACACCAATATCCTTAATTGAGAAACTTGAGCAATCCCTTGATGTGTTAAGGAAGCTTGTGGCACTTCCACGTAAGCTCATGAATATTTTTTTTGTTGTTTATGTATATATATCGCAGAGGATTGTGTGTGCATATTGTATGTGGGAGTCAATACTTAAACATTAGAGCTGTTTTTTTCTCCTAAAAATAACTAAAGAAACATGTAAAAGAACTGATAATAAGTGTGTACATATTGTATGTGGCATTTAATGTTTAAACATTAGAGTTGTTTTTCTGATAAGAATAACTATAAAACCATGTAATGATAATAAACTTGACATTTTATATATATAAAAAAAAGACAATAAAAAAAATCCAGAAAATATATTTATATATAAAAAACTATATATTTAAATTGATTTTAATATTGGAATATAAATCAATACTAATTTTAATTATCATACAAATTATATAATTAAAAATATATTTTTAATTAATTTAATTTATTATATAATATTACCGTTCAAAATTAACCATTTCGTCTAATTAGAGAAACTTTTGACTATTCTTAAAACCCATACCCAAATTTCTAACAGTCTCATAAACTCATCAAAAGTTATTAAATTATTAAGCACTGCATCGTAATTAGTTACTTTAGTGACTTCAGCTTACTATGCTCCTCACTGCAAAACAACATTAATTGACATATAACTGGAAATTGTAGACTGATATTCAAAACCCATACCCAAATTTCTAACAGTCTCATAAACTCATCAAAAGTTATTAAATTATTAAGCACTGCATCGTAATTAGTTACTTTAGTGACTTCAGCCTACTATGCTCCTCACTGCAAAACAACATTAATTGACATATAACTGGAAATTGTAGACTGATATTCAATTATATTGGTGGTTGTACAACGATTCTGATACAATAATGATGTACAGTCTAAATAGTTATTAATCATTCACAACTACCAAATTTTTTCTTTTATAATCATTTAACATTTCACAACTTGCATATTCTATTATTATTTTTCTTAAGAACCACATTTCAACACCTAATTAAGGAGACAAAATAGTTATAATATCAACAAGGACAACTCTCAAAAAAGACATATATACTGAGATGGGCTCCCCTACATTAATCCTTCACATGTACCAAATTTTTTCTTTCATATTTTTTCTTGTTGACATCCTTCAACCAATAAAATTTAATTATCAATGGCCGTATGCCTTCACTAAAAGATTATTTTTCTTACTAATCACATTTCAACATCTAATTATTTATTATTAACATGCCTAACTCTTTCTATCTAATTTAATCATATTTAAATTAAACCACAGAAACTAACTACACTTTATATAAAAAAAAATTTTTTTTTTTTTTTTTTTTTTTTTAATATTTTCTGTGTAAGGATAATTATAAGCTAAGGGTAAAACCCTGTAATTCATAACCTTACTCACTAATCTTTCTCTTTTTTAAATCTAAATTTCCCCGTATTTTGGTTTCATAATTTTATTTCTTTTTAATTTTATATAGGATCCTCAATTTTTTGCAAATTTACTTTTTACTATTCTCTTCCTTTCATGTTTCCTTGTTATTTATTGGCTTTTCAACCATTGGTCTTTATTAATTGGTCCCCGTCTCGGTTTATATTCTTGTTTAGGTTAAATTGAATATATTATTTAATCCAAATGTTCTTTTTGGCCATTGAGTGCGCACTAAAAGTTTTATAATCTCGTATATTTTATGGGTCGAAAATAAATGATTTATTTATTTCTATTTATAATTTATCATTCTTCAATTTTAATTAAAAATTATTTTTATTAATTAATATTTTAAATTTATTTATTCATTTTATTAATAATTAATTTAGGATAAATTTTATATTATTAAATTTAAATATTTATTATCGACTTTTATTTATTTTTATTAACAATTGAATTCTAATATATCTTTAACACATATTTAAATTTATATATATATATATATATATAATCTAATTATTATACTTTATTTAATCTCCAAAAATAAATGTAGTACACACTTTATATATATATATATATATATATATATATATATATATATATATATATTTTCTAATTATTATACTTTATTTAATCTCCAAAAATAAATGTAGTACACACCTTTACACAATTATTATGCATAGCCATTCTATTACAACAAGATCTTAATTTTTTTTGAAAAATTTTAATTCTATTACAAGGAGATTTTTAATTACCAAATGGAGTTGTTTTTAGTGTGATTTTTTGGAAGGTTTTAGGGTGGGTTTTTCCGGTCAAATTTCTCTAAAATGTGGCAGGAATTTATTGAAATCACAAGTTTGATGGGTAATCGTGTGCAATCGAAGTGCCCTAGGGGTTTTCCAGGGTGCTGAATCCATATATAAGTAAAAAAAACTAATTTAAATAACACAAATCAAGATTTCGCCTCAAATTTTTCCACCTGATTAAAATCTCCATTACCAAATATGTGTTAACAAAGTTTTATTATTCCAACAAAATATAGGGTTTCCTACAATGTTATTTTTGGACACTGGTGAGAAAACGGGTTAGTTCCATTTAAAGAGGCGTTATATGTGATATCAAAATTTTAGATATAAGTATTTATGTGTTTATGATATTATAAATTTAAATAATTTTTGTTGGGAAAAATAATTATGTTTATAGATATGTTGATTTTGGTACAATTCTTTTAGAATTTTAATTTAATTATTAATAATTATTAGCTAGTAAATTTCTAAAATATTCATAATAGTATACACAAATGTTTAGATTTATCTTCAAATTAGTTATGTATTTTTTGTTCTTCTTATTTAATTGAAAATTACAAAAATGTCATATGAAAAAATGTGATATAAAATAAATTATAGTTTGTTGGGCATGTGGTATTTATAAACCAATACCATGGTATTGTAACAAAACCTATTTGAATCTTCATAATAAATTACGGATAAATAGAATCTTGTTCCATACTTTTTAAAATGTATATATGTTTAACTTATTATTAATTCTTTTTTTATAGTAATAATAATAATAATAATAATAATAACACTAATATAAATTATAATTTAATTAGTTTTTATGAAATTTTTAAAGTTTGTTTTATGTTTATTATTTTCCCCAACTTTTTATGTTTATTATTACAAACCATTTAATTTATATGACTGTACTTATAATTCATTTCTAATTTGGAAAAGTGTAGTATTATAATTGTAAATGAAATTTTTACACTATCTTTTGGTGCGAAAATTAAGGAAATGTTTAAACATTAATATCTCATATCTTATTAATGAAGGAGAAGCATATATATTAAGACATTACTGATGAGATAAGACATTGCCGATGGGACAATACAATGTTTTTTTTGTTTAATTTTAAATTATTATAGATCCTTAATTCTCGATGTACCAAGTAGAGAGGGATCAAATATCTCAACATGCAAACATCCCTTTGAGTGCAAAATTTGAAGAAGGATCTTCATGTCAAGAGATTTGATTTGCTCTGGGTAAATCAAGAGTTATGATCAATATATGCTAGTTTTGAATAGAAAAGTAATAAGATGTTTTAATTAAAAATTTTAAATGTTACATGTCAATGGCATGTTAAATATTGAAGGATTTACAAATCTCCGTGATACTTTGAACTAGAAAGAACCTATTAATGAAATAAAAACTCCACAACAATAATTTATATTACTATTTTTTAAATGTTACATTGGAATGAATTACACATGTCCCTCATAATGATATATATATATATATATATATATATATATATATATATATATATATATATATATATATATATATATATATATATATATATATACTCTAGATGTACTAAGCTACTTAATGGATCAAATCTCTTTTCACTTTAAAAGAGGTTTGCATCTCAATAAATTTGATCCCTCTCAGCTATTCGTGGATCCTAAGTGAGATGGATCTAGGATGGTTTAATTATTAATTATAATTAATTTCCTAGAGACATTCTACAATTTAGTATGGAAGAGATGTTGTCACATAACATTACATTTAAAAATAGTAAAATAATAATTTAAAATAACAAATTAAATATCTTAATAAAAAAAGAAATTAATGTTGGCCATAATTACAATATTTCAATTTACAACTTAATCTGATATAACTTTATATAGAGATATAAAGTAACCAAAAGTAAAAAATAATAAATTAGCTTTTATTATGAAAAAGAAATATAATGAGTAAAAAAATATAATTTACTTTTTACTATAAAGAAGAAATGTATTTTTTTCACATTGCAAGAAATAATAGCATTGATATTACATTCTATTAATAATTGCTTTCTAATTTAATGTATGAGGGATATTTGTAAAATTTTCAATGTTTAATATGGATTTGATATGTGATATTTTAGTAAATATTATAATAAAAATAATCAAATGTATATATATGTGAAAAAAATATGAGGGTATATTTTAACGTTTTAATGTGCATAAAGAGGATTATAGATAAAATATTTCAATATCAATTACATAGATATTATACCAGCTTAGATCCATCTTAACTCTGGATCTACCAAGGGCCTAGAGGGATGAAACCTCTTTTCACAGTAAAAGATGTTTCCATCTTAAAAGATTTGAAATATATATGTGTGTGTGTGTGTGTGTGTGTGTGTGTGTGTTAACTCACCATAGATTGAGTTGCACATCATGCAATACCAATAATATTATTTTTACATGTTATTTGCCAAGTCCATATTAAATAGTGAAAGAGCTAAATATCTCTCTTTTACTAAAAAATAAATAAATTATTATTATTATCATTATTTACTTTCAATTACTTTATCTCTCTATATAAAGTTGATGTAAAATTAAAATGGAAATTGAATTATTTTATTTATGGACGATCTTGATTTTTTTGTTATTATTGCTTTTTAATTTGTTAACCTAAATATTATTTTATTATTTTTAAATGTAACATGATGTCTCCCTCATAATGGGTTGTAGAGTGCCTCTCTACACAATTAGAACACCTTTAGGCACACTAACAAATTCTCGCTCATATTAGGCATTGTGCCTATCGATGCAATGCCATCTTCCTCATACTATGTTGTAGAGCACCTTTGGGTGCACCCTCATTATCGGTTGTAGAGTGCCTCCCTACATAGTGAGATCACTCGTAGGCATAAGAGAAACATCTCCCTCATATTAGCCATTGTGCCTTAGGGTGCAATGACATCTCCCTCATACTATGTTGTAGAGCACGTTTGGGCGCAATAATATAAGTGAGATGCCGTCACATAATATTATATTAAAAATAATAATATTAAAATAGTCTTAAAAATAAGAGTGACTAAATTAGTAACACCATCACACATTAAACATAGTTATACACCAACATAGATCCATCTTAACCACTATTCTAAAGACAAAAATAGATAATATTTCTTGAGGTGGATCAAATATATTAAGGTGAAAACCAATGTTTGAATGCAAAATTTGAGAAAATGTTTCCACCTTAATATATTTAATCTTCCTAATTTCAATTCTTTTTAAATTTATGTTTCAATTTATATTTTTGTTTGTTACATAATGTGTCATGAAATGACTGGCACGCCTAACCCGTGGCTTGGATAGTTGTGACCCATGAGCATATTAGATGTCAAAATCACTTAGGATCACACCCGCCTTGGACTAGGCTAGCCCTTGGCATGGTTAGATTTTTTCCCACAAAGTTTCACCTAACAATCTTTATTAGGTGGATGATAGAGATTTAACCTCCATAGAATATTTTAGAATATTCTTAGTATATACAAAAATCAAAGGTTGAGATTTATTACGAGAGTAGTTATGTTTTTCCCCTCTTAATTAAATGCATTAATTGAAAAAATTCTCATATGAACAAGTGTGGTATGAAATGAGTTATGGTTTGTTGGGCACATGGAATTGATAAGCCATGGTATTGATTCATAGTACTATAAAAAAGATTATTTATAGATTAAAAATCTCCATAATAAAGTGGAGGATGAATCTTCGTGTTTAAGAATTTTATTATATGCCATAATTTATCTGTTATATGTTTTGGAGGGTTTTTTGGCGTGTCTTATTTTTCACAATGATGCAAGAGCATCTGAGCACCTTGAATCAAAAGTCAAAGACAAAGATGAAAACAGGGAGAACGTGGACAACATTGTCACTCAGAGCAAATTCTATTAAAACAAAGCTAAAGTGATGGAATTGATAAAGTCTCTCGAAGGCTTAATTAAATGTAATTATCTGCCATAGAGAGATTTAGGGGTTGTTGAGCGATTTGTGAGAGGAAATCGTGGATCTGAGATGATCCATGACTTTGTAATATTCTATAAAGAGTCTGTGTTGTGTGAGACATATAGCTCAGAGAGAGATAGAAAATACATAGATATAGAAAGAAGAGTGAGGATATAATGTATTCGAAGGAGAAGTTGTTACTAAGGCTGAAATGCCTTAGACTGTTACTGAGTTTTTTATATAATATAAATATGTGTGTTATTGGTATTTTGGGTGTCTGTATAATGTTTTACCTATAGTTAGATGTATGAGTTAAATTCCATGTAAAGGTTTGTTGATCGACCATCGATCACTATAAGGATCGATGGCGATCCAATACTAATTCGATATCAGAGAGCATGATGTTGTATGGAGTGATGCGAGTGTAAAGGATGAAGTTCCTATGAACTTCTCCTTAAACAATTATGGAAGATGACTCTGTGTTTAACGTAATTCCACCAATAAGTAGAAGATCAACGGCGTAGGTAGAAAATAACGAGAATCGTCGGATCGTTAAATCGACAGATATTAACCATGGAAGAGGAATGGTGGAGGAACCATTGTAGCTGTCGATGGTAGAAGATCAACGGTCATCGCATCGTTTAAAAGCACAAGCGTTAAGTAGCAAAGGCGGTCTTCATAAGGTGGTAAGAGGATTATCAGGTGGCCTCAAAACCATAAGTGGTATTCCAAAGGATGGACCCGATAGAATATGAGCCGAGATTTAATTGAGTTGAAGTCCAGAGGTGATCAGATCATCCATTGAAGGGTGATCAAATGTGTATTGGGTGCGAACAAGCACGGTTGTTAATTCCCAAATTGGACCCAACGAGGTTTTATTCAACGGGATTAAACTCTTGTTGAGATCCGACGATCTTGACCATTCTTCATGGGATCAATCAGACGGTGATTACATGAGAAGTGTGTGTGGTTATTGACCTCAGCAGACCCGAGAAGTTTATGGACATGGGTTTATTCTATTTGAGGTCCGGTCGTATGCGTTCAGAGTGGAACTGACGTTTGTTGGCAGGTTCTGTATTATTCCAATGTTTTGTGATTGGTCAAGTTTTTGTTAAAATCCACCAATGTAAAGGCTTCCGATATAAACGTGGGCCCATAACCCACAGGTCCATGTCATATTATTATAAAGATGAAGCTAAACTGCCATTAAGCAGTTTTTCTTTTATCAAAGTGATATGAGAGCAGAAGAAGATTCTGCGAGCAAAAGAAGGAGGTACAGTTGTGTTGAAGACTCGAGAGTTATGGTCTTCTTACTGTCGTATAGATAGCGGCAGAGGAAGGTGAGAAGAACGCAACAACCTAGAGCATGGAGTGCTCAAATGGTTCCATAGAGGAGAGAATCAGAGAGGTGCCAAAAGACTAAGCTCAGAGGAGAAAGCTTAGTGAGGCATGTGTAGTAGGGTAGCCTGTTATTGCATAGGTTTTGTTGCAGCTCACAGAAAGATCATAAAGGCAATTCCACAGAGAATGTGGGTAGAATTGCTAAGGGATGAAGGAGAAGCATATGAATAGGAGGTCATAAATTTTTGTACCTCAGGAGTCTAATGCAGAAGCATCTGAGCACCCTAAATCAAAAGTCAAAGTCAAATCTAAGAACGGGGAGAACGTGGACAACCATTGTAATCGAGAGAAAATTCTGTTAAAACACAACTAAAGTGATGGAATTGATAAAGTCTCTAGAAGACTTAATTAAATGTAATTATCTGCCATAGAGAGATTTAGGGGTTGTTGAGCGATTTGTGAGAGGAAATCGTGGATCTGAGATGATCCACAACTTTGTAATCTTCTATAAAGAGTCTGTGTTGTGTGAGACATATAGTTCAGAGAGAGATAGAAAATACATAGATATAGGAAGAAGAGTGAGGATATAATGTAGTCGAAGGAGAATTTGTTGCTAAGGATGAAATGCCTTAGACTGTAATTGAGTTCTGTATATAATATAAATATGTGTGTTATCGGTATTTTGTGTGTCTGTATAGTGTTGTAACTATAGTTAGATGTATGAGTTAAATTCCATGTAAAGGTTTGTTGATCAACCATCGATCACTATAAGGATCGATGGTGATCCAATACTAATTCGATATTAGAGAGCATGATGTTGTATGGAGTGATGCAAGTGTAAAGGACGAAGTTCCTATGAACTTCTCCTTAAATAATTATGGCAGATAACTCTGTGTTTAATGTAATTCCACCAATAAGCAGATGATCAACAACGTAGGAAGAAAAGAATGGGAACCGTCAGGTCATTTAGATCAATGGATATTAACCGTGGAAGAGGACTGGCGGAGGAGCCATCGCAGCCGTCGATGGTAGAAGATCAACGATCATCGCGTCATTTAGAAGTGCATGTATTAAGTAGCGAAGGCGGTCTTCATAAGGTGGTAAGTGGATTATCGGGCGGCCTCAAAACCATAGGTGGTATTCCAGAGGATGGACCTGATAGGATATGAGCCGAGATTTAATTGAGTTGCAGTCTAGAGGTGATCAAACCATCCATTGAATGGGTGATCGGACGTGTATCAGGTGCGAACAAGCACGGTTGCAAATTGCCAAATCAGACCCGATGAGGTTTTATGCAACGGGATTAAACTCTCGTTGAGATTCAACAATCTTGACCGTTCATCACAGGATCGATCAGATGATGATCGCGTGGAGAAGTGCATGTGGTTAATGGCCTGAGCAGACCCGAGAAGTTTATGGACACGAGTTTATTCTATTTGAGGTCCGGTTGTATGCGTTCGGAGTGGGAACGACGTTTGTTGGCAGGTTATGTATTATTCCGCTGTTTGGTGATTGGTCGAGTTTTTGTTAAAATCCACCAATGTAAAGGCTTTCGATATAAACGTGGGCCCATAAACCATAGGTCCGCGTCCGATTATTGTAAAGATGAAGCTAAACTGCCATTAAGCTGTTTTTCTTTCATCACACAATCAGATAGAGATTTTTTGGAACCACAAGTTTGAGTTGTGAAATCTCAGAAATTCAAGTGTCCCACAGGTTTTTCACCGTGCCGAATTTATATGTGTGCAGTGAAAAACCGGTTTTAAACAACAAAAATCAAGATTGGATTAAAAAAAATGTTCGTTAAAAACTCCAAAATGTATAATGTTATAATGTCTTTTTCAATGTACCAATGTTTAAATTAAACATCAATTATTTTTATCATCAATAATAATAATAATAATAATAATAATAATAATAGTTAATTAATTCTTATGATATTTTTAATAATTTTAGCAACTTGGTCCTAGGGACAACTCAATTGAAGTAATGTAAGCCATTACAAAACTAAGAGATCCAAGGTTCAAATTCCCCATGTTTATGGAGAGGAGGACAAGCCATAGACCCTAGAGGTTTGCTAGTAGCTAAGATGTGTTCATCTTGAAAAAAAAAACTCGGGATCTATAATGAAATAGGTGTTTTTATTCATATTATGAATTGAAATTGGGTTCATCTTGAAAAAAAACAAAAAACTACTTGGGTCCTATCATGAAATAGGTGTTTTTATTCATATTATAAATTGATGCTAAGCCATTTCATTTATATGGTTGTGCTAGTTTCTATTGTTATCAAATTCTTTACTTATTCCTCTTAAATTATTGTCATATTATAGATGTATTGACACATTAATGGCACATACCTTTTACGAAATATATATCCTTTTAAAAATTGTATATAAATATATACACACTTAACATATATATTCTTTCATTTATTATCTGTAATTGTATATGTGTGTGTGTGTGTGTTTGTGCCACACTCATATTGATATTCATTACCTATAATCATATATATAGGTTTATTTGGATATTCATATTCACAAAGTTTTGATTGCATAGGTCCAAAAATATGTGCATTATTTTCTATACCAATGTAGATCCATCTCAACTCGTAGATCCATCTCAACTCCGGATCTATAAGTGTCGCAAGAAATCAAATCTCTTGAGGAGGTGAAAACCTTTCCTCAAGTTTTACACTAAAAAAAGAGATTTAAATATTGAACTTGAGAAAATGTTTTCACCTCTAGAAATTTGATCCCGATCCAAAGTTGAGATGGATCTATCTTGGTTTATATAATAGATACTACCATAACCACATTTATATTAATATAATTGTGGTTGTTATATGCGTATATTATTAATTATTCATATTAACATAAATATTATTAATAATGTGAATAATACTAAAATAATAATTTCTAAAATAATTTTAGACATTAATAATAGCACATATAAAAAAATATTATAAAAAAACAATTAAACACAATTTAATATAACAAAGCATGAAATTAAATAAAACATATTAATAAAAATTAATAACTTAAATATATGACATTATTTATTATAGAAAAAAATGATTAAAAAACAATCAAATTAACAAAAAATATCAATTAATCAATAATAATTGAAAATAATTTTAGAAATTAATAATAGGTCACATAAGGAAATATCATAAAAAATAATTAAACACAATTTAATAAAAGAAACCGTGGAATTAAATAAAACATATTAATAAAAATGAATAACCTAAATATATACAAATATATCATAAAATAAACAATGAAATAAACAATCACCAAAATACAATCGAAAAGAACATAATTAATTTTTATTAATAAAAATTAATAACCAAAATACAATTGTTAACCAATGTGAAATGTTGCTAAAATAATGTTGGTAATTAGAAATATCAAATAATGCTTGTAATTAAAAATATTAAATAATGTTGGTAACTCACACTACTAATAATAATACTATTTGTTAAAATGGAAAATATTATTATTCATAAAAATATAAATAAAATTAATTTAACAAAACATAAAACAATATAGATAAAAAAATATAAAATTTTAATATAATTACATTAAAATTATCTTAGGAAAATTAAAAAAACCAATATAAATACAAATATTGATGAGTAAGTATAAGCATAAGAAAAAGTACATGAATTGAACATAATATAAATTTGCACATCAATAAGAACTGTTGTGAATTGCTAACAAGCATTTACGATATTTAAGAAAGAGTGATTCTCAAAATCTCAGTGGCAATGCGATAAAAAAGTGAGCTGCAATTTAAAACATTATATGACAAATAACAACAATAGAGAATTTCGTAACATTAAAAGAAATAACAATAAGAATAACAACCCATTCCAAAACAAAATTCAAGTCTCAACACTCAAACATAACATAGTTATTAGATAGCAGCCTCTTCCAAAACACAACCAGAGCAGTGGAAAAAGCAACACCAATTCAAATCAATAGGATAATGATCACGATACTTCACGCTTTGAAGACAATCTGTTGGGTCCCTATAATACTAGTGATTACCCCACTACTATTGTAGTTATACCCCTTCTTTATATTGTTGTGCCCCTATTACCCCCATATTGTTATTTCTGTGCCCATAGAATCCCTCTATTGTTATTTTTGTGGCGTTATATTATTATTGTTAGGTCGGCTGGATTATATTGTGACTCCTTAGACTCTTATATATAGAAAGGAGGTTTTTTCATTTGTATCATCCAAGAATTGTTCATTTATGTAATGTAAAGGAGGTTGCCCCCTCGAAGAGGCTGAATTCTAAGGCGTTGATCTATCTTTTCTTGAGCTGGTTTCATAACATTTGGTATCAGAGCTTTGGATTCTAGGGTTTCGCTGCTCCAAACAGGTCATCGTGGAATTTTCGCTATAACGTTTTTTCTGTGACGTTTCAGAAGTCGCAAAAAAAACTCATTTGAGAAGAATTGGCGCTAAACCTTGGGTCCGAATTTCAGAGCTTTTCGCGCGATATTTTCGGGATATGATCTAAGGAAGTTGGCCTTTTTGCAGACTCCTGAATTACATTCAAAACAGGTGACCTGGGGAAAATCGTCATAACTCTCTCTGAGGATCGGATTGAAATTTCGTAAAACGGTACAGAAAGAGGACGGACTGTAGTGTCTTGTATGTGTGTTTCAGATTCAAAGGTTGAAACAATGACTCGTGGCACGTCGTACAAGTTCGCTCTACTGAACCAGTCTAAAAGCAAGTCACTGTGGGAGATTTCACATAACTCTTACATGGAGAATCCAATTTGGCTCAGACCTGTGGCATTGGAAAGACGACGTAGAAGGCTATTACAGGTAGCAATTTCAGAACTGGATGATCCGAAATTACAGAGATACATCAGATTCAATATCAGGCTTCTATAAAGTGAAAAAAGGTGTGTAGTTTTTTTTTAATTTTTTATCTAAGCTTGGTTTAACGGAATTCAAAGGGCATAGTAAAGCATTATTATCGGTAACTGATGCCCCGAGGAAAGAAAATGCAAACACCTAGTAAGGAACCTGAAAGCTCTAGCATGACTCATGAAGAAGAGGAAGAAATGCTACATGATATATCAAAATTACAAGAACAAGTGCAACAAATGTCACGCTCACAAAAGCTAACAGAAGCTAAGATAAGTGGCGTGGAATCTAAGATAAATGGCGTGGAATCTAGGATAAATGGCGTGGAATCTAAGATAAAGGGCATGGAAGCTAAGATGGAGGATTCGATGGTAAATTTGAAGATAGATTTCAAGACAGACATGGAAGAATTGAAGAACTTGCTACAAGAAAGGGTCACTAATGGTGAAAAGGTAGTAAAGGAAACTCATGATGAGAACAAAAGAAATGTTAATCATGATTCCATAGACTCTAATGTTGGATCGAAGACTCACCATGTTCCAAAAATCGATATGAGGAAGTTTGATGGCAAGGATCCCGCCACATGGATATTACAGATGGAGCAATTCTTCGATCTCAATAATGTGCAAAACACACAAAAGGTACGTATGGCAACTTTATATTTGGAACCAAATCAGTTTGTATGGTATCAATGGCTTTGTTCTCGTAAACAATTTATCACTTGGGCAATTTTTACGGAAGAATTGATAGCACATTATGAGGATACAAAAAACAACACTTTTTTTAGCCAATTGATAAGTCTCAAACAAAAGGGTTCAATAATGGAGCACATTGAGGAGTTCCAAAAATTGAACATAAGGGTAAAAGATATTCCAGAGGAGCATAGATTGATGTGTTCATAGGGTCTTTAAAGGATAATATCCAACATGATGTGCGCCTTTGGGAACCTGATTCATTAGAGAAGGCATTCAGGTTAGCAAGAAAAATGGAAAGCAAAATTATGGCAACTAGGAAGCATACCATTCACAACTATAAAGATGGAAGTGTTGTTGCCCATAGTCTTCCACAACCTACAAGGTTGACACCACAAAAATTGGAAGAAAAAAGAGAAAAAGGGCTTTGTTACAATTGTGATAGCAAATACACAAAAGGTCATAAGTGTGCTGAGAAGAAATTATTCTACATAGATTGTGAAGAGGAAGAAGAAAAGGAGCAAGAAAGGTCAAAAGAAGAGGATATATTCCAGGAACAAAGCCTAGATGAAGAAAAAATAAATCCCACCATATCTTGTAATGCATTGGCGGGAATTACCACTCCTCAAACCATCAAGATAGAAGGACAAATCAAGAAGAAAAAGGTAATAGTGTTGATTGATTCAGGAAGCACCCACAATTTTATTCATTGTAGGGTAGCAAAAGAATTGAATTGCTTCCTATATCCAGCACCAGAGTGTCAAGTGATGATTGCAAATGGAGGAACAATAAATTGCTCTGGAAAGTGCCATAATATCAAGCTATCCATGGGAGAATATGTATTGACTAGCCCAATGCTTTCCATTCCAATGGGAGGTGCAGATGTTGTACTAGGAGTCCAATGGCTACAATCCTTGGGTACAATAGCTTTTAATTTTCAAGAACTTTTCATCAAATTTTCTTCGGAAGGAAAGGAAGTTGAATTAAGGGGTATTGCAGGGAAACCAGGAAAGATAATCAGCTCTCATGGTATGACAAAGCTTCTAAAAAAGGAGCAAAGAGGTGTAATTGCACAATTATGCTCGCTAGATGTTTCCACATTGGAATCATCTATTTCTCCAGATCTCCAAAAAGTCTTGGACAATCATTCCAAGGTATTTGAGACTCCCAAGGGTCTCCCACCTATGCGTGATCATGATCATGCTATTCATCTGATTCCAGGAAGTGTTCCTCCAAACATCAGGCCGTACAGATATCCCTATGTCCAAAAAAGTGAAATTGAACGTATGGTTGCAGAAATGCTAGAGGCTGGTATAATTCAACCGAGTCAAAGTTCTTTCTCAGCTCCAGTAGTATTGGTGCACAAGAAGGATGGATCATGGCGCATGTGTCCAGATTATAGGGAGCTCAACAAGCTCACTATTAAAGATAAGTTCCCCATTCCTGTTATTGATGAATTACTGGATGAATTGCATGGATCAATTTACTTCACCAAGTTGGATCTTCGTTCGGGATATCATCAAATCAGAATGAAGATTGAAGACATTCCAAAAACGGCATTTAGAACTCATGAGGGTCATTATGAATTTTTGGTCATGCCTTTTGGCCTTACCAATGCACCTTCAACATTTCAAGGTTTGATGAATTCAATTTTCAAACCATTCCTTAGAAAATTTGTGTTAGTATTTTTTGATGATATACTAATCTACAGCAAGTCTTGGAAGGATCATGTTGAACATGTTGACAGGGTGCTACAACTATTGGAGGAGAAACAATTATATGCAAAAAGATCCAAATGTTTCTTTGGAGTCCAGGAGGTGGAATATTTGGGTCATATTGTATCTCATGAAGGAGTTAAGGTAGACCCTAGCAAAATTAAAGCCATTAAGGAATGGAAAATCCCCACATCCATAAAGCATCTGCGAGGATTTCTTGGGTTGACAGGGTATTATCGCAAGTTTGTTAAGAATTATGGGAGAATAGCAGCACCTCTAACAACATTATTGAAGAAAGATTCATTTTCATGGACTTCGGAAGCAACAAAGGCCTTTGAACATCTTAAAGAGGCAATGTGCCAAGCACCGGTCTTAGCTACACCGGACTTCACAAAAACCTTTATTGTGGAATGTGATGCTTCAGGAAATGGAATTGGTGCTGTTCTAATGCAAGATGAAAGACCCATTGCTTTTGAAAGTCGTCCAATCAAGGGAAAGTTTTTAAGAAAAGCTATTTATGAGAAGGAAATGTTGGCAATACTCCATGCACTTAAGAAATGGCGACCCTACCTAATGGGAAGACACTTCAAGGTAAAAACGGATCATGATAGCCTTAAATACTTTTTAGAACAAAGATTATCCTCTGAAGAGCAACAAAAGTGGGTCACAAAGATGTTGGGTTATGACTTTGAAATCATCTACAAAAAAGGGAAGCAAAATGTGGTGGCAGATGCACTCTCAAGAAAGGATGAGGATGTGGAAGCATTGTTGTGTGCCATTTCTATTATCCAACCAGATTGGATAAACGAAGCAAGGGAGGAATGGAAGAATGACGAAGAAGTGTGGGCACTTATTCAAAAGCTACAACAAGATTCCAGTACTTCTGATACATTTAGCTGGCAAAATGATTCGTTATGGTACAAAGATCGCTTATACCTCTGTAAGAATTCCCAGCTAAAACAAAAGATTCTTATGGAATTGCACACTTCTCCCTTAGGAGGGCACTCAGGATTTTTAAAAACTTACCACAGGGTTAAGAAGGATTTTTTTTGGGATGGCCTTAAATCAGATATTCAAAAGTTTGTGGCGGAATGTTTGGTTTGCCAACAAAATAAAGTTGAAACAATTAAGACACCGGGTCTATTACAACCTTTATCCATTCCAAGCCAACGTTGGGAGGAGGTTTCAATGGATTTTATCACAGGTTTACCCAAGTCTGAGGGAAAGAGTGTCATCATGGTGGTAGTTGACAGACTTACCAAGTATGCACACTTTTGTGCATTATCACATCCATTTAAAGCCAGTACAGTTTCTACTGCATTTATGGAAACAGTTCAAAAGCTACATGGAAACCCAAAGATTATTGTAAGTGACAGAGATCCCATTTTCACTGGAAATTTTTGGACAGAATTATTTTCTTGTCTTGGTACTCAGTTAGCTCATAGCTCATCTTATCATCCTCAATCTGATGGGCAAACTGAGATAGTAAACAAATGTTTGGAAGGATATCTTCGTTGCTTTGTATCTGATAAACAGACACAATGGGTCAAATGGTTGCCTCTGGCTGAATGGTGGTATAACACTTCCTTCCATACAACAACAAAAATGACCCCATTTATGGCACTTTATGGGTATCAACCACCATCCATCACATCATATTTAAGAGAAAATTCTAAGGTTCAGGCAGTGGAACATCACATCGAACATCAACAACAAGTCCTCCAACTCTTAAAGGATAACCTCGTGTTGGCACAAAATAGAATGAAACAACAGGCAGATCAACATCGCAGTGAAAGAAGTTTTGATGTAGGTGATTGGGTATTCCTAAGGCTACAACCATATAAGCAAATGTCCCTAAAGCAAGCTAAGAAGGATAATAAATTATCACCAAAGTATTATGGTCCGTACAAGGTGTTGCAAAAGATTGGTACTATGGCATACAAATTGGAGCTTCCTGCAGCTTCTCGATTGCACCCAGTCTTCCATGTTTCATGTTTAAAGAAGGTTATAGGTGACAAGCTCCCAATTCAAACAATATTGCCAGAACTTGATGAGGAAGGAAAAATTATATTGGAACCGGAAGCAGTCACAGAAACAAGAACTCGACAGCTACGAAATCGATCAATTTCATAGTATCTTATCAAGTGGAAGAACTTATCCGCTGAAGATTCCACATGGGAGGATGAGAATTTTATGCAGAAGTATCCAGAACTACTCAAGCGTTGAGGACAACACTTTTCTGAAGGAGAGGGGCATGTTGGGTCCCTATAATACTAGTGATTACCCCATTACTATTGTAGTTATACCCCTTATTTATATTGTTGTGCCCCTATTACCCCCATATTGTTATTTCTGTGCCCATAGAATCCCTCTATTGTTATTTTTGTGGCTTTATATTATTATTGTTAGGTCGGCTGGATTATATTGTGACTCCTTAGACTCTTATATATAGAAAGGAGGTTTTG
Source organism: Pinus tabuliformis (assembly GCA_031772625.1). Lineage (NCBI taxonomy): Eukaryota > Viridiplantae > Streptophyta > Pinopsida > Pinales > Pinaceae > Pinus > Pinus tabuliformis. The sequence goes on from CM062818.1 coordinate 1,307,991,945, forward strand.
TCATTTTTATCATCCAAGAATTGTTCATTTATGTAATGTAAAGGAGGTTGCCCCCTCGAAGAGGCTGAATTCTAAGGCGCTGATCTATCTTTTCTATCTTTTCTTGAGCTGGTTTCATAACAAAATCCCTTCTCATTTTCCTCCCTGATTCTCTTTGGTGCAAATGATATAAAGATTGAACATCTAATTTCATTCCACTCAAAACACAGATATGCTCATCGACAAAATTAGGATGGAAGCCATGTCTTCTATCAAACCTTCCGCGAGTAAAGGTAACAAAGCTAATGGCTTTCCCAATAGAACTAATCGCTCTGATGTAATAATTACCATCATTGTTCTCCATATCTGTGAATCATATACAAAAATATAGAATTAAATCAGTAAATTGAAAGAAAACAAATTAAGAAAAACAAAACTATTTATTTATGATTTTGATTTTTCATATTCAAACATAAATATAAGAGGATTGAAAAGAAGGAGAGGAAAAAATTCAAACTACAATTCAATAAATCAAACAACAATTGCTCCAAAATAGTAAATTTACTTACTTCAATAATGAATAACTATATTGAGATCAAGAAAAGAAAAATAAACAACTCATGAAGGTGCATAAAAGCAATTGCAAAACATTATAACAACTAAAGAGAAGTAATCTTAATTTCTCTCAAATGCAGTCACAAAAATAATTCGAACAAAGCAAAGAAAAAAAAATTAAAAAAAAATCATGAATAGTAAAATGTATTGAAGATAAATAACCCAAAAAAGATATTGACTTTAATTGCTCCTCCTCCTTCTTTCTAAGAGTAACCCATGCACTATCTTTCATTTTTTCATAACGTTGAAAAGAAAAAGGCAGTGAAATCTGCAAACCATCTATTGATTTCACTCTCACAAAACATCTATTGATTTCACTCTTGATATAGCTGTAAACGTGAGACCCTACCTCTCTTTGTCTCCAATATCTATAGTGGCTTGTTGTAAAGTCATCCCTTGTGATTTGTGTATTGTCAACGCCCATGCCATTTTCAAAGGAATTTGTCTCATATTTACCCTAAGAACAGGTGTAATTGGTACAAGAATTGGATAGTCCTTATCAAATGGAACACCACAATACTTTTCAAACATAACTACAAAAATTTTCGGAAGTTGTGGTAGCTTTGAACTAGGCGCAAAGAAAACATTTTCAATATATCCAAGTGCACCATTAACCAGACCAACTTCATCTCACAAATTACGCGTTAACATCACACACTCTCCACGACATAGCAACACCTCATGCTTTGACATATCATCATCACTATCACTTATTTATGTTCTTCTATTGATTTTTGCAACACATCTCGCAATAGGAGAATCTATTTCTTTAAACATTTTTCGATTCTGAAAATTGATAAGATTATTCATCGCAAATAAGTGAACAGAAGAATCAAAGAAATTCCTTTCGTGTCGATCCAAGAAACTATCAACACGCGTCATAAGAAGATCCCAATCACCAAGAAAAGGCTTTGAATTTATAATATTAGTTAAATATTGTGAAAATATTCTTGTTTTGGATCATCTGCTTCCTGCCTATAATTTTTTTCAAGACCCACTACAATGTTGAAGCTTTCCCACAAAACTTTTTAAGCTATTCTACCTACATACAAGGGTTTATCCTTAATGGGAGGCAGTTGCACAAGTCACCCACAAGAATGATGGACAGACCACCAAAAGGAGAGTCCCTTCTTTTTTTTTTCAAGAAAGGCTTCTCGCAAATGAAAATATATTTGCATGAATAGAGTTAGACCTATAAATATCATATCATCAATCAATATATATGGAACATGCAACATTTCTTCTTGGAACACTGCCAAAGCCTTCCCACATAGTGATGTCATATCTTTTATAGGAATTTTTAAAGTGGAATGTATCATTTTTCCCACGTATGTTAAAAGAAGAAATACTAGTTGGAGCAAGCAATAATAAAGGACTTTTTCCATTCGTTGTTGAATTTAATTCATATGAAATATTTTTTTAACTTGAATATGAATATTAATTTATATTAATTTAAATCTATATATTCATTGTATAAATAATAAATTTAAATTTAAATGATTTATGTTATATTAATATTTAAATCAATATCAATATCAATTAATATGAATATAAATTTAGTTTATTAATTTAGATTAATTTGATTATTTATGATTGTATAAATAACATTGTGTATGAAATAATTTATGTCAATTATTGATATGATGCTTTAAAATTATGTTTTTTTTTTTGGTTTAAATACTTATGCTTTATGAGATTGGTTTTTTTAGCTATTTATTTTAAAATCTCAATTCATACATATTTTAAATTAGTGGGGTAGTGAGGAGACAATTAAATAACCCTTAACTTGAGCTATTTCACTGAAATTTTACCTTGTAATTTTAGTTATGCAACTAAAATTTTATGAAATTGAATTTATAACAAATCCAACCTTGCAATAAAGGAGGCAAAATAGTTATAATATCAACAAGGACACCTCTCAAAGAAGACATATATATTGACATGAGCTCCCCTACGTGTTATTAATCTTTCACAACTACCAATTTTTTTCTGTTATAATCGTCTAACATTCCACAACTTGCATATTCTATTATTATTTTTCTTAGGAACTACATTTCAACACCTAATTAAGGAGACAAAATAGTTATAATATCAACAAGGACAACTCTCAAGAAAGACATATATATTGACATGGGCTCCCCTACATTTTATTAATCCTTCACATGTACCAAATTTTTTCTTTCATATTTTTTCTTGTTAACATCCTTCAACCAATAAAATTTAATTATCAATGATCTTAAGCCTTCACCAAAAGATTAATTTTCTTACTAACCACATTTTAACATCTAATTATTTATTATTAACATGCCTAACTCTTTCTATCTAATTTAATCATATTTAAATTAAACCACAGAAACTAACCACACTATATTAGGAAAAAAAAAAAAAAAAACATTTTAATATTTTGTGTATAAAGATAATTATAATCTAAGCCTAAAACCTTGTAATTCATAACGTCACTCACTAATCTTTCTCTTTTTTAAATCTAAATTTCCCCCATATTTTGGTTTCATAATTTTATTTCTTTTTAATTTTATATAGGATCCTCAATTTTTTGCAAATTTACTTTTTACTATTCCCTTCCTTTCATGTTTCGTTGTTATTTATGGGCTTTTCAACCCTTCACGGTCTTTATTAATTGGTCCCCCGTCTCGGTTTATATTCTTGTTTAGGTTAAAATGAATATATTCTTTAATCCAAAAGTTCCTTTTGGCTATTGAGTGCACACTAAAAGTTTTATAATGTCGTATATTTTATGGGTGGATAATAAATGATTTATTTATTTCTATTTATTATTTATTATTTTTCAATTTTAATTAGAATATTCTAAATTTATTTATTCATTTATTAATAATTAATTTATGATAAAATTTATATTATTAAATTTAAATATTTATTATTGACTTTTAATCTTTTTATTAACAATTGAATTCTAATGTATCTTTAACATATATATAAAATTATATATATATATATCTTTTCTAATTATTATAATTCATTTAATCTTCAAAAATAAATGTAGTACACACCCCTACACACAATTATTATGCATAGCCATTCTATTAGAACAAAATCTTAATTTTTTTTTTAAATTTTAATTCTATTACAACGAGATTTTTAATTAACAAATGGAGTTGTTTTTAGTGCGATTTTTTGGAAGGTTTTAGGGTGGGTTTTTCCGGCCGAATTTCTCTAAAATGTGGCAGGAATTTATTGAAATCACAAGTTTGATGGGTAATCCTGTGCAATCGAAGTGCCCTAGGGTTTTCGAGGGTGCTGAATCCATATATAAGTAAAAAAAACTAATTTAAATAACACAAATCAAGATTTCACCTCAATTTTTTCCACTTCCGGCACTGGAAAATCTCCCTTACCAAATATGTGTTAACAAAGTTTTATTATTCGAGCAAAATATAGGCTTTTCTACAATGTTATTTTCGGACACTGGTGAGAAATGGTTAGTTCCATTTAAAGAGGCGTTATATGTGATAAAATTTTAGATATAAGTATTTATGTGTTTATGATATTATAAACTTAAATAATTTTTTGTTGGGAAAAATAATTATGTTTATAGATATGTTGATTTTGGTACAATTTTTTTATAATTTTAATTTAATTATTAATAATTATTAGCTAGTAAAATTTTAAAATATTTATAATAGTATACACAAATGTTTAGATTTATCTTCAAATTAGTTATGTATTTTTTGTTTTTTTATTTAATTGAAAATTACAAAAATGTCATATGAAAAAGTGTGATATAAAATAAATTATAGTTTGTTGGGCATGTGGTATTTATAAACCAATAGAATGATATTGTAGCAAAACCTATTTGAATCTTCATAATAAATTATGGATAAATAGAATCTTGTTCCATACTTTTTTAAATGTATATATTTTAACTTATTATTAATTTTTTTTTTATAGTAATAATAATAATAACAACAACACTAATATAAATTATAATTTAATTAGTTTTTATGAAATTTTTAAAGTTTGTTTTATGTTTATTTTTTTCCCCAACTTTTTATGTTTATTATTACAAACCATTTAATTTATATGAGTGTACTTATAATTCATTTCTAATTTGGAAAAGTGTAGTATTATAAATGTAATTGAAATTCTTACACTATCTTTTGGTGCGAAAATTAAGGAAATGTTTAAACATTGATATCTCATATCTTATTAATGAAGGAGAAGCATATATATTAAGACATTGCCGATGAGATAAGACATTGCCGATGGGACAATAGATGTTTTTTTGTTTAATTTTAAATTATTATAGATTCTTAACTCTCGATGTACCAAGTAGAGAGGGATCAAATATCTCAAGATGCAAACATCCCTTTGAGTGCAAAATTTGAAGAAGGATCTTCAGGTCAAGATATTTGATTTGCTCTTGGTAAATCAAGAGTTATGATCAATATATGCTAATTTTGAATAGCAAAGTAATAAGATGTTTTAATTAAAAATTTTAAATCTTACATGTCAATGGCATGTTAAATATTGAAGGATTTACAAATCTCCCTGATACTTTGAATTAGAAAGACCCTATTAATGAAATAAAAACTCCACAACAATGATTTATATTACTATTTTTTAAATGTTACATTGGAATGAATTACACGACCCTCATAATGATATATATATATATATATATATATATATATCTTAACTCTAGATGTACTAAGCTACTAAATGAATCAAATCTCTTTTCACTTTAAAAGAGGTTTGCATCTCAATAAATTTGATCCCTCTGAGCTATTCATGGATGCGAAGTGAGATGGATCTAGGATGGTTTAATTATTAATTATAATTAATTTCCTAGAGACATTCTACAATTTAGTATGGAAGAGATGTTGTCACGTAACATTACATTTAAAAATAGTAAAATAATAATTTAAAATAACAAATTAAATATCTTAATAAAAAAAGAAATTAATGTTGGCCATAATTACAATATTTCAATTTACAACGTAATCTGATATAATTTTATATAGAGATATAAAGCAACCAAAAGTAAAAAATAATAATTTAGCTTTTATTATGAAAATGAAATCTAATGAGTAAAAAGATATAATTTACTTTTTTACTATAAAGAAGAAATGTATTTTTTTTCACATTACAAGAAATAATATCATTGATATTACATTCTATTAATAGTTGCTTTCTAATTTAATGTATGAGGGATATTTGTAAAATTTTCAATGTTTAATATGGATTTGATATGTAATATTTTAGTAAATATTATAATAAAAAAAATCAAATGTATATATATGGGAAAAAAAATATGAGGGTATATTTTAACGTTTTAATGTGCATAAAGAGGATTATAAATAAAATATTTCAATATCAATTACATATATATTATACCAGCTTAGATCCATCTTAACTCTGGATCTACCAAGAGCCTCGAGGGATGAAATCTCTTTTCATAGCAAAAGATGTTTCCATCTTAAAAGATTTGAAAAATATATATGTGTGTGTGTGTGTGTTAACTCATCATAGATTGAGTTGCACATCATGCAATACCAATAATATTATTTTTACATGTTATTTGCCAACTCAATATTAAATAGTGAAAGAGCTAAATATCTCTCTTTTACTAAAAAATAAATAAATTATTATTATTATTTACTTTCAATTACTTTATCTCTGTATATAAAGTTGATGTAAAATTAAATTGGAAATTGAATTATTTTATTTATGGACGATCTTGATTTTTTTGTTATTATTGCTTTTTAATTTGTTAACCTAAATATTATTTTATTATTTTAAAATGTAACATGATGTCTCCCTCATAATGGGTTGTAGAGTGCCTCTCTACACAGTTAGAACACCTTTAGGCACACTAACAAATTCTCCCTCATATTAGGCATTGCGCCTATTGGTGCAATGACATCTTCCTCATACTATGTTGTAGAGCACCTTTGGGTGCACCCTCATAATGGGTTGTAGAGTGCCTCCCTACATAGTGAGATCAATCGTAGGCATAAGAGAAACATCTCCCTCATATTAGCCATTGCGCCTTAGGGTGCAATAATATAAGTGAGATGTCGTCACATAATGTTATATAATATTATATTAAAAATAATAATATTAAAATAGTCTTAAAAATAAGAGTGACTAAATTAGTAACACCATCACACATTACACATAGTTATACACCAACATAGATCCATCTTAACCACTATTCTAAAGACAAAAATAGATAATATTTCTTGAGGTGGATCAAATATATTAAGGTGAAAACTAATGTTTGAATGCAAAATTTGAGAAAATGTTTCCACCTCAATATATTTGATCTTCCTAATTTCAATTCTTTTTAAATTTATGTTTCAATTTATATTTTTGTTTGTTACATAATGTGTCATGAAATGACTAGCACGCCTAACCCGTGTCTTGGATAGTTGTGACCCATGAGCATATTAGACGTCAAAATCACTTAGGATCACACCCACCTTGGACCATGCTAGCCCTTGGCATGGTTAGATTTTTTCCCACAAAGTTTCACCTAACAATATTTATTAGGTGGATGACAGAGATTTAACCTCCATAGAATATTTTAGAATATTCGTAGTATATACAAAAATCAAAGGTTGAGATTTATTACGAGAGTAGTTATGTTTTTTTCCCCTTTTTAATTAAATTCATTAATTTTAAAAATTCTCATATGAACAAGTGTGGTATGAAATGAGTTATGGTTTGTTGGGCACATGGAATTGATAAGCCATGGTATTGAGTCATAGTACTATAACAAAGATTATTTATAGATTAAAAATCTCCATAATAAAGTGGGGGATGAATCTCCATGTTTAAGAATTTTTTTACATGCTATAATTTATCTGTTATATGTTTTGGAGGGTCTTTTGGCGTGTCTTATTTTCCACAATGATGCAGGAGCATCCGAGCACCGTGAATCAAAAGTCAAAGTCAAAGATGAGAATAGGGAGAATGTGGAAAACCATTGTAACTGGGAGCAAATTCTGTTAAAACAGAGTTAAAGTGATGGAATTGATAAAGCCTCTAGAAGACTTAATTAAATTTAATTATCTGCCATAGGGAGATCTAGGAGTTGTTGAGCGATTTGTGAGAGGAAATCGTGGATCTGAGGTGATCCATGACTTTCTAATGTTCTATAAAGAGTCTGTGTTGTGTGAGACATATAGCTCAGAGAGAGATAGAAAATACAAAGATATAGAAAGAAGAGTGAGGATATAATGTAGTCGAAGGAGTTGTTACTAAGGCTGAAATGCCTTAGACTGTTACTGAGTTCTGTATATAATATAAATATGTGTGTTATCGGTATTTTGGGTGTCTGTATAATGTTTTACCTATAGTTAGATGTATGAGTTAAATTCCATGTAAAGGCTTGTTGATCGACCATCGATCACTAAAAGGATCGATGGCGATCCAATACTAATTCGATATCAGAGAGCATGATGTTGTATGGAGTGATGCGAGTGTAAACGATGAAGTTCCTATGAACTTCTCGTTAAACAATTATGGAATATAACTCTGTTTTTAACGTAATTCCACCAATAAGCAGAAGATCAACGACGTAGGTAGAAAAGAACGGGAACCGTCGGATCGTTAGATCGACAGATATTAACCATGGAAGAGGAATGGTGGAGGAACCATCGCTGTCGTCGATGGTAGCAGATCAATGGTCATCGCGTCGTTTAAAAGCACAAGCGTTAAATAGCGAAGGTGGTCTTCATAAGGTGGCAAGCAGATTATCGGGTGGCCTCAAAACCATAAGTGGTATTCCAGAGGATGGACCCGATAGAATATAAGCCGAGATTTAATTGAGTTGAAGTCCAGAGGTGATCAGACTGTCCGTTGAAAGGTGATCGGACATGTATTGGGTGCGAACAAGCACAATTGTTAATTCCCAAATTGGACCCGACGAGGTTTTAGGCAACGGGATTAAACTCTCGTTGAGATCTGACGATCTTGACCATTCATCGCGGGATCAATCAGATGGTGATCACATGGAGAAGTGCATGTAGTTATTGGCCTGAGCAGACCCGAGAAGTTTATGGACGTGGGTTTATTCTATTTGAGGTCCAATTGTATGCGTTCGAAGTGGGACTGACGTTCGTTGGTAGGTTATATATTATTCCGTTGTTTGGTGATTGGTTAAGTTTTTGTTAAAATCCACCAATAAAGGCTTCTGATATAAACATGGGCCCATAACCCACAGGTCCATGTCCGATTATTATAAAGATGAAGCTAAACTGCCATTAAGCAATTTTTCTTTCATCAAAGTGGTATTAGAGTAGAAGAAGATTCTGCAAGCAAAAGAAGGAGGTACAGTTGTGTTGAAGACTCGAGAGTTGTGGTATTCTTACTGTTGTATAGATAGCGGCAGAGGAAGGCGAGAAGAACGAAACAACCTAGAGCATGGAGTGCTCAAATGGTTCCATAGAGGAGAGAACTAGAGAGGTGCCAAAAGACTAAGCTTAGAGGAGAAAGCTTAGTGAGGCATGTGTAGTAGGGTATCATGTTATTGCACAGGTTTTGTTGCAGCTCACAGAAAGATCATAAAGGCAATTCCACAAAGAATATGGGTAGAATTTCTAAGGGATGAAGGAGAAGCATATGACCAAGAGGTCATAAATTTTTGTACCTCAGGAGTCTAATGCAGGAGCATCCGAGCACCCTGAATCAAAAGTCAAATTCAAATCTAAAAACGGGGAGAATGTGGACAACCATTGTAATCAGGAGAAAATTCTGTTAAAACAAAGCTAAAGTGATGGAATTGATAAAGTCTCTAGAAGACTTAATTAAATGTAATTATATGCCATAGAGAGATTTAGGGGTTGTTGAGCGATTTGTGAGAGGAAATCGTGGATATGAGATGATCCACAACTTTGTAATCTTCTATAAAGAGTCTGTGTTGTGTGAGACATATAGTTCAGAGAGAGATAGAAAATACATAGATATAGAAAGAAGAGTGAGGATGTAATGTAGTCGAAGGAGAATTTGTTACTAAGGATGAAATGCCTTAGACTATAATTGAGTTCTGTATATAATATAAATATGTGCGTTATCGGTATTTTGAGTGTCTGTATAATGTTGTACCTATAGTTAGATGTATGAGTTAAATTCCATGTAAAGGTTTGTTCATCAACCATCGATCACTATAAGGATCGATGGTGATCCAATACTAATTCGATATCAGAGAGCATGATGTTGTATGGAGTGATGTGAGTGTAAAGGACGAAGTTCCTATGAACTTCTCCTTAAATAATTATGGTAGATAACTCTGTGTTTAACGTAATTCCACCAATAAGCAAATGATCAACAACGTAGGAAGAAAAGAATGGGAATCGTCAGATCGTTTAGATCAATGGATGTTAACTGTGGAAGAGGAATGGCAGAGGAGCCATTGCAGCCATCGATGGTAGAAGATCAATGGTCATCGCGTGGTTTAAAAGTGCATGCGTTAAGTAGCGAAGGCGGTCTTCATAAGGTGGTAAGTGTATTATCGGGCAGCCTCAAAACCATAGGTGGTATTCTAGAGGATGGACCCGATAGGATATGAGCCGAGATTTAATTGAGTTGAACTCCAGAGGTGATCAGACCATCCATTGAAAGGGTGATCGGACGTGTATCGGGTGTGAACAAGCACGGTTGTCAATTCCCAAATCGGACCCAATGAGGTTTTATGCAACGAGATTAAACTCTCGTTGAGATCCGACGTTCTTGACAATTCATCACGGGATCAATCAGACGGTGATCGCGTGGAGAAGTGCCTGTGGTTAATGGCCTGAGCAAACTCGAGAAGTTTATGGACACGAGTTTATTCTATTTGAGGTCCGGTTGTATGCGTTCGGAGTGGGATCGACGTTTGTTGGCAGGTTAAGTATTATACCGATGTTTGGTGATTGGTCGAGTTTTTGTTAAAATCCTCCATTGTAAAGGCTTTCGATATAAACATGGGCCCATAACCCACAGGTCCACGTCCGATTATTGTAAAGATGAAGCTAAATTGCCAGTAAGCAGTTTTTCTTTCATCACACAATCAGATAGAGATTTGTTGGAACCACAAGTTTGAGTTGTGAAATCTCAGAAATGCAAGTGTCACATGGGTTTTTCACCGTGCCGAATTCATATGTGTGTAGTGAAAAACCGGTTTTAAACAACAAAAATCAGGATTGGATTAAAAAAAAATGTTCGTTAAAAACTCCAAAATGTATAATGTTACAATGTCTTTTTCAATGTACCAATGTTTAAATTAAACATCAATTATTTTTATCATCAATAATAATAATAATAATAGTTAATTAATTCTTATGATATTTTAAATAATTTTAGCAACTTGGTCCTAGGGGCAGCTCAATTGAAGTAATGTAAGCCATTAGAAAACTAAGAGATTCAAGGTTCAAATTCCCCATGTTTATGGAGAGGAGGACAAGCCATAGACCCTAGAGGTTTGCTAGTAGCTAAGATGTGTTCATCTTGAAAAAAAACTTGGGATCTATAATGAAATAGGTGTTTTTATTCATATTATGAATTGAAATTGGGTTCATCTTGAAAAAAAAATAAAAAACAAAAAAGTACTTTGGATCTATCATGAAATAGGTTTTTTTATTCATATTATGAATTGATGCTCAGTCATTTCATTTATATGGCTGTGCTAGTTTCTATTGTTATCAAATCCTTTACTTATTCCCCTTAAATTATTGTCATATTATAGATGTATTGACACATTAATGGCACATACCTTTTACGAAATATATATCCTTTTTAAAATTGTATATAAATATATGCACACTTAACATATATATTCTTTCATTTATTATGTGTAGTTGTATGTGTGTGTGTTTGTGCCACACTCATATTGATATTCATTACCTATAATCATATATAGGTTTATTTGGATATTCATATTCACAAAGTTTTGATTGCATAGGTCCAAAAATATGTGCATTATTTTCTATACCAATGTAGATCCATCTCAACTCGGGATCTATAAGTGTCGCTAGGGATCAAATCTCTTGAGGAGGTGAAAACCTTTCCTCAGGTTTTACACTAAAAAAAGAGATTTAAACATTGAACTTGAGAAAACGTTTGCACCTCTAGAAATTTGATCCCTCTCGGGGCTTAATAGATCCAAAGTTGAGATGGATCTATCTTGGTTTATATGATAGATACTACCATAACCACATTTATATTAATATAATTGTGGTTGTTATGCGCGTATATTATTAATTATTCATATTAACATAAATATTATTAATAATGTGAATAATATTAATAATAATAATTTCTAAAATAATTTTAGACATTAATAATAGCACATATAAAAAAATATTATAAAAAATAATTAAACACAATTTAATATAACAAAACATGAAATTAAATAAAACATATTAATAAAAATTAATAACTTAAATATATGACATTATTTATATAGAAAAAAATGATAAAACAAACAATCAAATTAACAAAAAATATCAATTAATCAATAATAATTGAAAATAATTTTAGAAATTAATAATAGGTCACATAAAGAAATATCATAAAAAATAATTAAACACAATTTAATAAAAGAAACCGTGTAATTAAATAAAAAATATTAATAAAAATGAATAACCTAAATATCTACAAATATATCATAAAATAAACAATCACCAAAATACAATAAAAAAGAACATAATTAATTTTTATTAATAAAAATTAATAACCAAAATACAATTGTTAACCAATGTGAAATGTTGCTAAAATAATGTTGGTAATTAGAATTATCAAATAATGCTTGTAATTAAAAATATTAAATAATGTTGGTAACTCACACTATTAGTAATAATACTATTTGTTAAAATGGAAAATATTATTATTCATAAAAAATATAAATAAAATTAATTTAACAAAACATAAAACAATATAGATAAAAAAATATAAAATTTTAATATAATTACATTAAAATTATCTTAGAGAATTAAAAAAACCAATATAAATACAAATACTGATGAGTAAGTATAAGCATAAGAAAAATTAAATGAATTGAACATAATATAATTTTGCACATCAATAAGAACTGTTGTGAATCGCTAACAAGCATTTACGATATTTAAGAAAGGGTGATTCTCACAATCTCAGTGGCAATGTGACAAAAAAGTGAGCTGCAATTTAAAACATTATATGACAAATAACAACAACAGAGAATTTCGTAACATTAAAAGAAATAAGAATAAGAATAACAACCCATTCCAAAACAAAATTCAAGTCTCAACACTCGAACATAACATAGTTATTAGATAGCAGTCTCTTCCAAAACACAACCAGAGCAGTGGCAAAAGCAACACCAATTCAAATCAACAGGATAATGATCATGATACTTCATGCTTTGAAGACAATCCCTTCTCATTTTCCTCCTTGATTCTCTTTGGTGCAAATGATATAAAGTTTGAACATCTAATTTCATTCCACTCAAAACACAGATATGCTCATAGACAAAATTAGGATGGAAGCCATGTCTTCTATCAAACCTTGCATGAGTAAAGGTAACAAAACTAATGGTTTTCCCAATAGAACTAATCGCTCTGATGTAATAATTACCATCATTGTTCTCCATATCTGTGAATCATAGACAAAAATATATAATTAAAATCAGTAAATTGAAAGAAAAAAAATTAAGAAAAACAAAACTATTTATTTATGACTTTTATTGTTTCATATTCAAACATAAATATAAGAGGATTGAAAAGAAGGAGAGGAAAAAATTCAAACTACAATTCAATTAATCAAACAACAATTGCTCCAAAATAGTAAATTTACTTACTTCAATAATGAATAACTGTATTGAAATCAAGAAAAGCAAAATAAACAACTCATGAAGGTGCATAAAAGCAATTGCAAAACATTATAACAACTAAAGAGAAGTAATCTTAATTTCTCTCAAATGCAGCCACAAAAATAATTCAAACAAAGCAAAGAATTTAAAAAAAAAAAAAATCATGAATAGTAAAATGTATTGAAGATAAATAACCCAGAAAAGATATTGACACTAATTGCTCCTCCTCTTTCTTTCTAAGAGTAACACATGCACTATCTTTCATTTTTGCATAACATTGAAAAGAAAAAGGCAGTGAAATCTGCAAACCATCTATTGATTTCACTCTCACAAAACATCTATTGATTTCACTCTTGATATAGCTGTAAACGTGAGACCCTACCTCTCTCTGTCTCCAATATCTATAGTGGCTTGTTGTAAAGTCATCCCCTGTGATTTGTGTATTGTTAATGCCCATGCCATTTTCAAAGGAATTTGTCTCATATTTCCCCGAAGAACAGGTGTGATCGGTACAAGAATTGGATAGTCCTTATAAAATAGAACACCACAATACTTTTCAAACATAACTGCAAAATATTTTGGAAGTTGTGGCAGCTTTGAACTAGGAGCAAAGAAAACATTTTCAATATATCCAAGTGCACCATTAACCAGACCAACTTCATCTCACAAATTACGCGTTAACATCACACACTCTCCACGACATAGCAACACCTCATGCTCTGACATATCATCATCACTATGACTTATTTATGTTCTTCTATTGATTTCTGCAACACATCTCACAATAGGAGAATTTATTGCTTTAAACATTTTTCGATTCTGCAAATTGATAAGATTATTCATCAGAAATAAGTGAACAGAAGAATCAAACAAATTCCTTTCGTGTCGATCCAAGAAACTATCAACACGCGTCATAAGAAGATCCCAGTCACTAAGAAAAGGCTTTGCATTTCTAATATTAGTTAAATATTGTGAAAAAATGCTTGTTTTGGATCATCTCCTTCCCGCCTATAAATTTTTTCAAGACCCACTACAATGTTGAAGCTTTCCCAAAAAACTTTTGAAGCTATTCTACCTGCATACAAGGGTTTATCCTTAACGGGAGTCAGTTGCACAAGTCACCGATAAGAATGATGGACAGACCACCAAAAGGGGAGTCCTTTCTTTTTTTTCAAGAAAGGCTTCTCGCAAATGAGAATCTATTTGCATGATCAGAGTTAGACCTATAAATATCATATCATCAATCAATATATATCTAACATGCAACATTTCTTCTTGGAACACTGCCAAAGCCTTCCCCATAGTGACGTCATATCTTTTATAGGAATTTTTAAAGCAGAATGTATCGTTTTCCCATGTATGTTAAAAGAAGCAATACTAGTTGGAGCAAGCAATAATAAAGGACTTTTTCCATTCGTTGTTGAATTACAAAGAGCATCAGAAATACACCCAATGAGAGAAGAATTCCATGTTCCAGTAGTACTTGGAATATGATTTGTGAAATCACCATCATTTTCACCATTATCAAAGCATCGAAAAATAATTGCAAAAGAAGCTAGTTGTTTTTCTGATAGAGAGGAAGGCGAAAAATATGTCTCCCTAACAAAACCCACAATTCAAAACACATGCACACTCCGCATATTTTACAAAATTCACCCCTTCTAAAAAATCATTTGATACCATCATTTCCTGCCAATTATAATCAACATCAAAGTCCCTTCTACCAAGATTATAAAGGTATGAAATGTTTACACAACTTGGAGGAACTAACCGCGAAAAAATCTTCCACTCTTGAAAATCTTGATCAACATTTTCATCACCTATAAGCAGCTCCACATCCTCTTTATCAACTTCATTTGGAAAAGGGCATCAATAAACATGCCTTCCATGATATCTCCAATTCCTCCATTTCTCAACAATACTTTTAGTAGACAAGCCAATATATGAACCAACATCACGAAACTGCTTGTATAAAATCAAATCACTCCAACAAAATGTTTCAAACTCCTACTACCCCTCATGAGGAACAATAAAAATGTGGCCAAACACGAGTGATAGCATGCTTATCACGTGGCCTCCAATGCTACTGCATGCGCTTCTCCTCAAAGCTCCACAATCTTGTTGTTTTTATCAAGCATAAATGTTCCAAGAAAATAGGTTAGCTTTGATAAACATCAACGAAATTGTTTCCGCACAGAACTTTATTAGAATGTAGGGAAACCCTTTGGTACACTTCCTTACCAACCTTCAAGGAGAAGAATTTCCAACTACACACAATAAGAGGCAACTTTAGCAACAAATGAGACGTCTCTTGAGCTCCAACATCACACTCAACAAGAAACTATACACAGATAATATAGGAGCCTCAGACTCACTCCCACTAGCAACTCTAGTCAATATTTGATGATAAATTTCCAATCTTCTCTCTACCATTGAAGCATATTTTGCGATATACTTCAAAACTTGATGTCCATAAATAACTGGCTAACAAGATGAGACCATTGTCCACTGTGGGATGGAATCCCTCATTTGTTCTACAGTGGTTGTTTGTCGTTGGTCACCCAAACAATTGTCCGTGATGAGGCCGTGAAAAACCAAATACCCACATGTCATTAATTAACATTGTTACTATTGGGATTGAAGAATTCCAAAGTGAACTTCCCAATGTGGGACTCATTTCATGTCAAAGGGGAACCTAACACTATATTTTCTGAAACAACATCACCGAATTTTATGTGAAGTAGCAGAAAGAGGAGCAGAATAAAGAAGGACAAAAGCTGTGCGACTAGGTGTTAATGCAAATTCAAGTGGCCATTGGGAAATCAGTAAGTTGCTTTATTTCTGAAACATACACTGAAACATAACAATCCACCCGTAGTGTGCATTAACATAGTCCTGAGTCCCCGACCTTTTATCTTATAATCTATCGAATTTGAATGAACCAATATGGCGATATTACATTTGTACAAATCGATATGATATATGAGACTTGTCTTCAAGTGTCAATTGGCTAATTTTCCTAGAGGATGATTTCTAGAATTACACTTCTACCTCCATCCCCATTTCTTCGGGGTCATTCATAAATCATTTTGGTAGCTTTTGAGAAAAAACCCATTATAAAGAAATTAACTTTTCCATCCAATTTAAAAATGTTTAGCATACTTTGATGATGTTTTAGGAGCGAAAATGAAGTAGAAAACATTATTAATTTTTTATTTTAAAAAGAAATTAGAGTGAAACATAAATTAAAGCAGTTGAATTAATAAAAAAAATATTATAAAAATATAAAAAATAAATAAATAAAAATATAATCACGACGACCTTAGTGCATTTTCCTCATTCATCTAAGGATGTTGTAATGTTGAAGGTATTTGGGTAGCTGACCATCAATCCAAAAACATTAAATAGCACAGATTAATTTCATTTGATATCTATTTACTGCAAAATACTTTTTGCATTGCGTATGAAAGTCGTAGGAGAACTCTTAATTTCCCTACCTTCTATGTTTCAAGGGAAATTTATACACAAAGGTTACAATGACATGGTTTATTCGGTGGTTTATTCTGTGTACAACTCATCTAACCGACCATTGTACTTTCTAGCATTGATATAAATTTACTGGAAAAGGCCAATTCTTTTGCGATGGATATGAAACCCTTAATTTCACAATTTTCCATTTATCTCCACAATTTTTAAGCATGGCATCTTTATTTTGAATGTGGTGTTTTTTCTCACATTTTGTTCTAAATTTTAAAAATGTAGATTTGAGTGGTTAGGTTTGTAAAATTGAAAGGTTTTAGAGATGTTTTCAAGATTTGAATTTATTAATATATTAAAAATATTTTTTTATTAATTAATGTAGATTTATCTTAAATACTGATCTAATTTAAGTTGATAGAGATCAAATTTCTTGAGATACAAATTTATTTTAGAGTGCAAAAATTTAATGTGTAATTTTTTACTTTTTAAATTGTATTATTGAATGTTATATATTTTTTTTTTTAGGGGAAAAAAGCAACATTTTATTAGTATAATAAAAGTTTTGATCCAGTAGTTCTTAAGCCGCGCAGGGCTTAATGAAGCAGTCACAGCTCGACCCGTGGGGAGCTTTTTTACTGTTTGAAGCTTGAGAGAGTCTCCCTCCCGAAAGGAGGATGTAAAACCATTTATCACAATTGATCTAAAGTTAACTGGAGTCTCCATATTGGAAAACAACTCCATTACAGTCAGATAAAAAAGTGTCCACCTACACTGTGTAAGAACAAAATTGGAAGTCTGAAGGCCGTGAACGAACAGCCGAAAAGACGGGAACTGTTAAAGAGACATATATACAAAAAATATAAACAGTAAGATGAGAGAACTGATAACGAGCCGACAAAAAAGGGGCGCATCAAAAAAACTGTTGGATATGCTACTGATCATAGGGAGGCAGGTCAGATCTGACTGACTGCCCCTGGGAAATCTCTTCTATCGCCCAGCTGTCCGGATCCTGTAGTAGACCTGCCTTAGATAACTGATCGGCTTCTTCGTTCCTTTCCCTGTAGATATGACATAATGAAAACCTGTTAAAGAGAGTCTTCAGGTATAAAATCTCTTCAACAATTGTCATTAAAATTTGATTTTGGCAAGCAGCTAAACCATTGATCCAATTTATAACATTTAGAGAGTCCCCAAATAACTGTATTGAGTTGATGTTTTTGTGTTGAAGCCAGCAAAGAAGTAGGCGCAAAGAGGAGAGTTCTGCAAAATTGTTTGTTCCTGGACCCAGCCCAACTGAGGCTTTTAGAATGTGTTCTGAATTGATGTGTATGCTCATGCCTGCGCCGGCCCGATTATTTTGAGAGGCTCCGTCAAAGAAGCCACATGGGATATCCTCCTGAATTATGAGATTGTTTTGATTTGATCTGGATTTCTTTTCTTCAGGGGGAGGCAGAGAGTGATAGATGGCTGCTATATTAGAGGCAATGACTGAGGGCGGTGTAATTTGGTCTTGGAACAGACTCTTATTTCTCGCGAGCCACACTCCCCAGCAGAAGATGATCGGCAGATTTCTCATATTCCCTTCTGAGTATGTATGCCACCACTTCCTCCAGGATTCGACCAGCGGCTCATTTCCCCAGTGTGCAATGACCTTGAGAAGCCCAGTGACCTCCTCCCAAATCTTCCGAGAGAAAGGACAGGTGGTGAATGTTATATATTTTTAAGTATACATCAATATTAATTCATATTAGAATATTGTATTCATAACCTACATTGGATATTTTATTATATATCTAATATTAAAATATTTTCTAACATTTTTTTTTCTATATATATATATATATATATATATATATATATATATATATATATATATATATATATATATATATATATATATATATATCGCATCAGTTAATTAGCATAGATCTTCAAATAATTTATTTAAATAACATGTTAACATATTTTTGGAAAAATATAAGTTTTAAACATCTTACTCACTTATTTATGTACTTCTATTACTTTACATGAAATTATATTAGATTATATGGACAACTAAAAACTATTAAATATGCATAACATATTATTATTATTATTATAGCAAACATTGCTTTTCTATTTAGAGAATATTTTATTTTTATTTTAATAGGGACACATGTCAACTCCAAGTTGAGCATGGACATACTTACACATTGTCTTCACACTGGGTTGTAGAATGAGCCTCTCAGCGCAATAATTTATGAGCAATTGCACCAAGAGGGGCAAAGGAAAACCAATGTAGAAGGAAATAATTCATACATTATTTTGTGTCATATTCTATGGTGAACGAAGTGCTATAGGTTGAATAATCACTAGCATGCCACAAGCATAAGATTTAACTACCAGGCCGCAGAGGAGAGAGAGGACATTTTTTTCTTCAGATAATAATCTAAAAAAAAATAAGGCGAGAGTGATCAAAGACCTTATTTAATGATCTAAAGTACCCCACATCAAACTCCATCTTAAGTGTACATATGCCCCTTACCTCTAACAATACCCATTTATGGATAGCATGAACATGCAATATGAAATCATGTTGTGGTTGACATGGTCATCCTAAATTAAGAAATACAATTCATTTTTTTTATGGTTCTCGTTAAATGACCAAACCAATTCATAAATAGTTCTTCTATTATATATACATTTAAGTTCCCCTTTGAGGTATGCATTTATTATATTGAGTGCTTGCAGGCAATATTTTCTGTCACTACCATGATGAAATGGAGTCTAGGTATATGCAACTCTATGAGACCTTCAGAAAATTGTTGAATTTGTATAGATTTAGACACATTCATAAATTCAACACTCTTCCCTTATTTACCACATACTTTTGTCAACACTTTCCATGTTACTTCTAGCTCAATTTGAAAGGTATGAATCTAAATTGGAGTAGCAGTCAACAATTCCTTGTTGGCGACCTTATTTGAAAATTTTCAACTTTAGAGGATACTTGAGTACAGATGGAAGAACATATTAATTATTGAACATACACATGTTGATCAAGGTTACAATTATAGGCTATGGTATTAGATCTCATCTTTTCACTTGTATTTCCACTTGACACATTCTTTCTTATGAGATCTCTATCAAAATTGGTTAAAAAGAATTTGTTTACAATTGAGGTCATAAAATCTATTGTATTATGCATAATGATCCACTATTTTATTTATAACCCTTTCATTTCCAACCAATACGCACAAATTGTCCAGTTATTGGATCTAATTCATAGTTCAAATAAGGCAAATTTGTTTTTCGAGCAACCTTAACTTCTTTATGAAGAAGAATTAGTTGAAAAATCCATCTTGATGTTGTTTGTAGAATTCCTCTCTCATTCTCTACTTATGGGACCTAAAAAAATTTCATAGTAACACATGGCTCCATGCAATTTGCATAAGTTTTGGCCTTTGAAAACATTTGTGGCCCTTCATTGTGGGCATTCGAATATATGACATTTGAAAAAAATTTGGGGCATATTCCACGCAATTTGCATAAGTTTTGGGCTTTGGAAAATTTGTGGCCCTTCATTGTGGGAATTCAAATACATGACATCTAAAGAAGATTTGGGGTGTATTATAGTGAGAAATTTTGGCCTCTCTTTTTTCCTCTTTTTTGTTATAATAAGTGTTAGAGGGAGAAAGAGAGAATAAATGTGTTGTAAAATAATTGGATTGAAATCATAAATTATGGAACCCAAAACTCATATAGAAAATCATCACAATATTTAGAAGTTTTTCATTCTTTTCTTTTAAATTTAAATTAGCTTCTCTGAACATAATACCAGTTCAAACTCCTACAATTTTGGTTAGGTAAAGAACAAATTCCTAGACTTATTTTTGAAAAATTTCAACAACAGCTTTATAAGAGGTTGTTAAAGTATTTCCTACCCATAAGGAGGTGATTGGTGCTTCTAGAGATTTAAGTAGCACCATGTAGGATTTCTTCTGCTAATATGAAATGATCCACTGGTAGCATCTCAAATGATCTTGACAACAATCTCCTTGTGGATTCATGCTACATAAGATGATAATAGGAACTTAGGTCACAACTTGACTATTATATCTACACAATGATAAGAATCACTGACTGGAAACATGGTAAGGAAAAAAATAAGAGACAAGGCACATGATCTAATTTGCAACTCTGTATCCATTTAGACTCCTTGCACTTTGTTCATCAATGCCACATAGTATTGACTCTTAACAGATATCAAAATCCTATATACACGACAATACAAAAATTGTAAATCAGAAATGAATTCCCCAATGAGGATCAAATGATACACAACTATAATTCTATCTGTGAGACCCTGAAAATAGGAGAAGGAATCTAAAAGATTGAACACAAATTACATTTCATTCATCTCTAGATATTCACTGTATGAAATGATGAAAAAAAATCAAGGGATAAATAAGAACCTGTGTCAATATCCTTTAACTCTTGCACTTGGCATTTTGACTCTAGACATGGGGTTTACTCAAAATTTAAACAATTAATTTATTGGCCACTTTAATTGTTTCTAGAAAGTCAATTTATGCCATGAATTTCCTAATTGAATTAAAGCATATGTTAGTAATAGGTTTCACAGAGATCATACAAACAATGTCATGAAAGATGTTCAGTAAACCAACAATGATATGGAACAATAATGTTTTGGCATCCACTTAACTAACAAGGAATTAAGGGAAATATCATCTTCATTGAGACAAATGAATGGTAGTGTTACAAGAACATAAAAATGGAGGAACAAAGCACAAAAAAATTAGCATTGTTATTTTCTAGGTAGAGATATTTATAAAATAAAGATATTTGCTTCCAAACAAGTTAAAATGAAATAAACATTAAGTAACGTATATTTAGTAAATAAAAATAGTAGATATGTTACTATGGGTGAATAAAAATAGGATAAGAATTTACTATGACAACCCCTTCTATGGTTGGAAAACAAGTGCATAATGTTGGGCAACAAAAGATATTAGAAGTGAAACTATTCATCAACAATTTTATCTATTGCCAAGAAATAAGGGAATCTACATACATAAAATTCAAATGAGATAAGCCATCAATAAACATGAAATCATTAAAGGATTTGAAAACCCCATGGAAAGTGAAACACAGGGATCCTCATAACATATTAAACATATAAAATTGTGCTTTGTGAGAACTACATGAGAGAAAAATTTACAATATAATCTAGAGAGAAATAATGGTTGTATCCTTCATAATTGCAAGCCACATTGGTCCACAAAAGGTCATGTCAAATCCATTTTCAATCAACAATGAAACAATTCCACTCGCAAAAAGATATAAGTTCAATTTTGGTTGAGGCGTTGCTTGCCCTAAGTGGGGAATCCTGCCAAAGTAAATGGGAATTCAATGTTGATTCAGTTTCCAGAAACACTTATATTCAACTCTTGTTGAGATTCTCTTTAATTCAGTGAGGAAAATTCCAAAATCAATGGGAAGAAAATGCCTCACTGAATATTCTGATTTGGTATTTTGGTTCATCTTGACAAGTACACTCACCTATGTTAACTACACATACAATTTGCATACAACTTCCATCTCATTCCAGAGTATAGAATAGGATAAGACATAATTTCCATTGGAAATCAAAGGTTCCAGAATTAGGTCTAAATGAAAGATAATTTAGTCCCGCAAAGGGTGGGATCACATATATATTCTTATTACACGAGAGTAAATTCTTTTTGAGTATGAGATTTAAATAAAAAACAAAGGACACATCAACCATAATAAATCTACAACCACATCTCAATTTCAATCATTACTAATATGTTGTGGTGATCAACTGAAAGATGATGAAAACTATAAAACTTGAATGAAAATTTTGTATCAATTCTCATTTCAAATATAAACATGTGTGGCTAGCTGATCAATGACTACATTTTCACTCCACCAAATGATGAAAGATAAAAATGTCAAAATGTGAACATAGAACAAAATGTTTACCCCTTACATATGTATTCCTTTTCCATATAAGGATCCAATTTTATTGGCATAATTATATTCCCATGGTGTATTCTCTTTTCTTGTAAGATTCCTAAATACTATCTTTTCCCAGTTTTG
The DNA here is from genome assembly GCA_031772625.1 of Pinus tabuliformis. NCBI lineage: Eukaryota > Viridiplantae > Streptophyta > Pinopsida > Pinales > Pinaceae > Pinus > Pinus tabuliformis. The sequence continues at coordinate 1,308,014,947 of CM062818.1, forward strand.
AAAAGATGTGTTTAGCTATGACCTTATTTTTTTCCTGAAAACATACATGATAAGGCATATCCACATCAACAACCTATAAGACATAGCCACATCAATAACCTATCTTTCTAAAAATATAACATGATCAGGCATAGCCACATCAGTAACCTTTTCTCTCGGAAAACATAGCATGATAAGGCATTTCCACATCGCCATTGGGGTCACAGCAAGAAATGTTTTTATGGTGAAAACAATGTATAACTACAAAATAGCTGTAGCATTTCATGTAAGTTATGGAAGTTAATTCTTACATATTTTATGTTTTTATATAACATTATCTTCCATATTAGTTAGTTGTTTCCAGACATACTAATTTAGAGAGAGCCTTTCACTAATTTCCTTTATTTATAGCAATTCAGAATTTATGGACATTCACTTCTCAGGATAATTCATAATTGTGTTGTAAGTATTCAAAATTAATTTCCTATATTATAGTGATTTAGAATTTATGGCCGTTCACTGAAAACCAATGCATTGGTTCCCAAAGCTCAAAACTAACCATTACTCCCTCAAAAGGGTTTTAATTAACCAGTCACAATGTGTTCACCCAACGAGTTTTTATTTTGCAGAGTTGCCAAAGGTAAGCCCCTATTCCAGCATAGGAAACACCACCATATTTTAATTCTCACGTTAAATTTGTGAGTTTGTGAGTATATGGATTATAAAGAATTTCTTTTCTTTACCAATTATATGTCTGAGGATCATGCATGAACAAACCAATATGTTTGTATATGTTCATTTCAATGAATTTGGAAGACAACCAATCTATACTTAATAATCTTTAGCTATGATAGCAAGTAATATAAAAATTTGACACGTTAGCCTAACTGGGGCTAAGGTGTTTTACACAACTCACCTCTAGATAAGTAGTAGTTCAAACTGTATCCATGATATGGGCACTGCATATTTACAACTTGTATCCAGGCTTTTGGTGTTATATTTGAGCTCCTATGTAGTTTTTTATTTCTTGAAGAAAATTTTATGAAAGTTTCATTATGGTTCTAAACCCATCCAAGGATTGAGCCTCTATTTTATATTTAAGTGAAATTAATATACATTTATAAACTACATTTTGTATAATTTGACCTTTGTGTATTAATCTTTTTGAGTTTTCCATAAAATTTGAATTCTTCAGAACAAATGCAAAATATTTTGTGAGGAAGAATAATGTTTTTTTAAGGCAATCTTGTTGTGCCCCGAAAATGAAATGTAGTTGTTGAAATTGGAAATGGAAGTATAAATATATATAAAGTTGTTTCCAAATCCTGTGATAATCCAAGAATTAATGTTTCATTTATATGGATAGGTTATTCCTGACATGACATCACACCTCATGAGTTAAATTTTCTCATCATAAGGCACATATTAGATGACATTATCATTCTATCTATGGACTTTTTAACTATATTATTGTTTATAATTTTCTCATGGTATTTAAGCGTAAAGAGAATTAGACAACCAAAACCTAAATAATTGTTCTATGCTATGCTATGGAGTATGGATTATCAACTGGAACTGAGCATAATGATTTTCTCATCATGGGGCATGAATTAGATGGTCGAATTATTCATAAGTGATTACATTGATACAATGAACTTATTTGATTGTTTTAAACCCTTATGGTGTTTGTTAACAGGAAAGGAAAACAAAGACACACATTCACATGAATTTTGTATGCTTTAGGATTAATATGATCATTTTCTATTGCCTTATGTTGGTAAGAATTTTGATTATCATTGACCAGTAATGGCAAGGAATATTTTCCAAACAATATTTCCAAGCCCCACAGATCAAACTCGTAGGGGGAACATACGGAGACCAGATCAAAATGGGATTTGGATTAAGCAAAGCATGAGGTTGGGAAACTTGTTTTCTATTTTAGGCACTCATATCCATTTCTCCATAATGCAACTTAGTTAGAACTAAAATCATAAAGCTAAATGCAAGACATTAAGAAATACTTATTACTTTGCAGAAATACGGCATCAAACATTGATGAATTTTCACACATTCTAGGAATAACCTTTATGGAGATTGTAATTGTTATCATCTATTTATAATATTTTCAAACCGTGACATTCACCATTTCTACTTATGGAAGAATATAAACTTGACAATAGTTCTCTTCATATTCAAAAGAGTCTCTAGCCAGTGTTGAGAAAAAAAACATATCATGGGAGAGACCAAGGGCTTGAATATGGATTAAAATGATCCAATATAAGAATACTTAACACTTTTCCTTATTTCCAATTAGGAACTGGCATACTAACATGTCCTACTCATAATTTCTTTATTTTTCCTAGGAATCAAACCTGGGCCAAAAATAGTAAATTCCCACATGTTTACCATGAGACCACAACTCAGCTGACATGGGACTAAACTTGTTACCAACTTATTATCAAATGGATCTCATGGAAAGCGAATAACTGGAAAATAAATGTGGTGCATATGACCAAAATGACCAAAATTAGGATTTCAGGGCAATGATCATTGACACCAGTATCTGCATGTGGAGGTTAAATTATGGTGGAAACTACATGAATTACCCTATGTTGATGGTATTAATGACAAATGGCATTAGAAAGTGCAAGTAACATGTGATAAGCTAGGAAATTGTTTTCATATTCAAAGTTGTAAAAAAGAGAAAGACAATTTGTGTGAACAAAGTCGTGAACAGATGAAAAAACCGTGAACAAATGGAAATTCTTGTAAAGTATTAAGGATTATTAACACCACTATGGAAAATAGATTTGAAAAATGGAAATTAATCCTTTGCTAAGCACCATACAACAATTCGTTGGTGTTTCGGATGATCTAGAAAAGCAAGAATGAATAGGAGGAAGAATGAGAGATGAAGAATTTAATAGTTTCAATTTGTTGGAATTTTTTTTTGAAAAAGAGACACCCAAAATTTTCCCCTAATTTGATATGTTGTGGCCATTGAAATCTTACACAAATGATCCTCAAGGAAAAAAAATTAGAAAATCATGTGACTACTCTAGATTCTAGGTATCGAAACTTGACAAATGAGGATTGAAGTGTGGTTTATGTTCTTTCATTTCTTAACACAAGTATTGTAATAACCTGACCATGAATGAATCAATTTTTTCATGTAATCTCATCATGTAATTGAATTATAAAAATTAAATGGGTTGAGTAGGGGACACAAATTCCAAGAGGTCTGGGCAGGTCAGTTTCTTGGGAATTTCATCTTACTTGGTGAAGGGAGAAAATTCTGAAGTATATGACAACCATTAAAGGATGGTTGTTGAGCATTGAAAGAAAAGGATGGTATATGGAATGGGACTTCTGTTGGAAATTAAATGGCTACAATGTGAGGGACAATCCCATGGTGTCTTGGAAAGCACAACAAGGAAAAACAAACAGTAAAATAGGAATATTAATGGGAGACAGAGTGCTCGCAGGGAACTACACTGCAACTAAAAACAGAAGGAGAGGAGACTCTTTAGGGATATTTTTAATCAAGTAACACACGATCCTCATGGGAAGAAAAAGAAAAAGAGTAGACATAGGAGAATATCAAATTCAGAAATAATGGGGATAGAGTTAGAGAAGGAAATGTAGAAGAAAGGAGAGGTAGAAAGCCTCTAGTTTTTCTCCGTGTATTGTGTGTCCTTTATTAGACAACTAGAGGGTAGAGGCAGTTGGACTCTGGAAATCCCTGTGTATTAGAGAGTTGATAATTAGTTGGTGGGTGGAGTAAGATGAACCTTTGGAGTCCCTATTTCAACTGGTAGATTAGTGTTTATTCCCTTGAGTAAGACCACCTTAAACCCTTGGAATTTGGCTCGAGGGTGACGACTACAAGTAGTTTGGATGAAACTTGTCTATGGTTGGGTGGAGAGTTGAAGTCCCAAACTTAGTTTCTCATCTTCTTTATAAATCCAAGATAAGTTATTTTGTGGGTTTCTCATGTTGAAATGTGAATGATTGATATGTTGATGGTTGCATGACAAGTTTTCTCACTTACATTTATCTACTCCATGGTTAGTTAAAATGTGTGAGAAAATATAAGTGTTTCATGTCCTTAATTCCCAGAGATATGTATTCATATTCTGTTGTGATTTGATGCTAACCCAATTTGAACCTTGCGTGGATATTCACTGCTTACATAGGCTAACTAATATATGCCACTTGGTATTGCTAAAGAGTCATTCTAATCTAGAAATTATGTTACGATTCATTAGTTGACACCATTTATGATGTTCAGTAGAAGCTTCTTGCAAATAATGTGTGTGTTAATCACTTCCTTGATAGTAAATAGCATGGAGACTCTTTCATGTTACAATGGTATAATTCCTATTTTTGTAGGTCTTACAACCACTAACATTGTACAAGGATTGATTCACAAGCTCAAATTACTTGGTCTGTGATTACTAGATTTAGTCTAACAATGCATATATATTAAGCACATGAAAGTCTAATATCTCTCATAGATAAACATTTTCTGAATTTTGCACTTACGCTCCTAAATGATATAAGATGCAATGTCTACACTCAATAAGCAAGAGTAGGTTACATTTCTGGGATAGAATGGTGTGCTAAGGAGGTCATGAAAGTACTGTATTATGAATGAATAAATAATATGTGTGTGTGTGTGTGTGTATATATATATATATATATATATATATATATATATATATGTGTATATGTATATATATATATATATATATATATATATATATATATATATATATATATATATATATATACCTATGAGAGCATAAAGAAAAGGATTTAAAAATATATGAACCAATAATATGAAAAAGTTTAGCATAAGAACCAATTTATTAATGAATAATGGTTACATAGAGGGCACCTCCTAATAGGGTCTGCATTTGTAGAGGTTATGAACATATAAAACTTATAATAGTTGCTAGACTATCCACCAACATGTGAGCTATGTGTTCATTTTGAGGGAAAAACCCTCTCGCAGCCTTAAAGACTGCTAGTCATGCATCAGAGGCATCTTAGCCTCGTATTTTCATTGGCCTCCATTCTTGCCTGAACGGGCTTGGTGATGAGGACTGTAAGTCCCTGTCAATAGCCAAATTCATTGGAAACCCTTAACAAGTGCTATAGACCTGTTTGGAGGCTTTCTTTGGAGCATGGAACCCCTAGTGTGTAGCTAGAGAGGTGAAGTACCTTCAAGAGTTCACTTCATGTCCTTAATAGAGGGAGAATGAAAGGTTTCTAACACCTACATGTGTGGAATTCCCTATCCTTAAACAAGGAATACCTGAAGGTCAAGAACTCATTGGAATGGATTTCACCCAAGCTTGTGAGGGGTAATGTTGTGGAATGCTTTAGATTGACATTGGTAGAGTGGCAAGGCCTGGAAGCATCTTTATATGTTTGCAAAACCTTTATGACAGAGCTAAAGTTGAGAATACTAGTTTTAGGAAGCCTAGGAAATGATGGAGATCATCTTTGGGGAGATTACAGATATATATGCCCAATACATTGCATGAGGGAGTGTCAAAGATCCTTGACCGGGCCATAGAAAGAAGCTATGGAAAAAGGAGTATTCGTGGCGCAAAGGAGTGAAGCCCCAACCTTATGGAAAAGGTTATATGACCTTATTCCCTTGGTTGATCATAACCCTAGGTGGGAAGGCTTCCTATTAGAGGGGCGAAGTTGTCTTTTCATGTGATTGGTTTGGAGAAGAACAATGTGGTTGGAGAAGTCTCAGGCGGGTTGAATCTCGGAAACTTAATTTAACTATTTCGCTAGGAAACCTGTGATTTGATGGACCCATGACTGTCATTATATAGATACTGTAATGGGAATGTGATACCAGAACCCCGGAGGTCAGAACCCTGGAATATCATAACCTATTACAAAGAGGAGAGTTGGGACTGAAGCACAAATATGACATGACAGAAAAATTATGACACGGAATATGACGTGTGTATGTTAGTGTTGTTATTGGTGGGAAGGTTGGCCCACAACTCACATAAGCTCGAACAAATAGCCCAAACACCTCTAAAGGTGCAGGTGAAGGGGAACTGGGATGACACCATCTTGGCGGTAGAACCTTGGTAGGTACACCAGGTTGTTTCAAATGGGGCACAAGTTGTACGCATTAGGAAGGAACAAGGTGGGTGGAGCCCACCTGCTTGTGATATCCTGGAGGTAGTCACTTAGTGTGACTAAAAGGGTCGCACTAAGAATCAGGATGTAAGTTTTTGGGCCACAAAGGAAACCACATGCTAATGAAAATGCACTGGGTGTACCCCACATGATACATCATCCTGCAAGATTCAACCCGAAGGATTAAAAAAGTGTTGCAAATCGGGAGTGTTGGAACATGGGCATTGGTCCATGCAAATACATTCCGAAAAGCCTCAATATGGTAACCTTGTTAGGTCTTGGGGACCTGAAAGTAGTTTCTTGTACCATTGATCGTGTCAATCAATGACGAAGAGTTGCTCTGGGGCATTCCTCCAAAATTGCTAACCGCTCAAGAGTGGTGCCAGAGCTGTATTATGGAATTCAGTGGTTTTGATTAACATAATGTAACTGATGCACAAAAAAGGGGTTAGAGGACTTTTCTCTCTCTTCCTGTAAGACACATGGTATCATTTGCTTGGCTCCTAGGAGCTGACAATGGAAGGTGACGTGAGCATTATGTCATCCCATTGGCCTGAGCCCACAAAAAATCAATGCAACTCTGGAAGGAGTTGTTGGTATGACTAACTATCTGATGACATGGGAATTGTCAGAGATAGCTCACCCCAGTATGAAATTTATTTTTAAGTGGATGTTGTGGGTGGTCTCACTTGATAGACTAGCCCAAAAAGAATACCTTGGTGGAGGTAATGAGGCACAATTAAGGGATATGCTAGGAGATGAAGAGTCGGGACATGGAGGACTGACAGGCACGCTCGTGGCAAGGCCATAACCAATGGAGGTAAGGTTGGGAGGTCCCCACGGGACATGTCGACCCAATGGTATGGCCTCGATGGGTGTGAATGAGGCCGAAGCTTATGGTGTCAGGATAGAGGGCTACGAGATAAGTGCTATCCCTCGATCATTTCGCGTAGGAGAAGATCAGGGGTGCAAGGAAGTAAGAAGCAGGTGGGGAGCTTGGGGCTTAGCACCTAGCATTTGGGCTTTTCACGGAGAAGTAAGACTAGTGGTGTTGAACCTGTCACAAGGGGAAATAAGTCCATGAAGTGCTTAAACATGACATGCACCTACAAGCTTATTGAGTGGTCACTCGATGATCCTGAGGAACCATTGGGATTGATCTTGATGGTGGTAGGAGGAATCAATTCGAAGGTAGTTTCATAAAGAGGAAGAAAGAAACTTTTTTATACCCCATTCATTCTCCTAGAAGAAGGGGTTGGATATGTTACATAATGTTATCAGAGCATTTAGGTTCAACACTTGGAATATATGGGCTCTATCTAGAATTCCTAAAATAAATAGGGGTTTCATAATAAACCTTTACTAAATTGTCAAAGAAAATGTTTAGGTGCTAAAAGCCGATATGTAAGTAAGCTTCTACTTCCATGGTAATGATGCATGGATCCCTAGTTTGGGGGGAAGCTAGAATGCCTTGATGTGAGTATGGTGGTATCCTACTCACACTGTCAATGAGAATTACATATTAATTACATGGATGTTTAGCATGCTAGTCTGATTAATGACTTGCTTATTTAAAGAATGAGGTTGATAATAGTTAAGGATGGGTTTAATTCATGTGAAGGCATGAATGTAAACAAACCGATATATATATCTATATATATATATATATATATATATATATATATATATATATATATATATATATATATATATATATATATAGCGAGAGAGAGAGAGAGAGAGATACATATGCATACTAGGTCAATAGTAGCAACCATGCCAAGCAACACAAGCAATTATAGGATCATGCAAGCATTCACATGCACACAAATTTCAATTTATATGTTAATCACATGTCTTCAATCCTAGGACCTACATTTGTGTATTTTACATGCATATATATATATATATATATATATATATATATATATATATATATATATATATATATATATATATATATATATATATATATATATATATATATATGTATGTATATATATATTATGACTTTGGACATTATGTTGCATGTAAAATACACACATGTAGGTGCTAGACTTCAAGACATGTGATTAACATATAAATTGAAATTTGTGTGCATGTGAATGCTTGCATGATCCTATAATTTCTTGTGTTGCTTGGCATGGTTGCTACTATTGACCTAGTATGCATATGTATGTATAGATACGCCAATTGGATGGGAGTATCAAATGACCAGTATGTGATATAGTGCCTCAAAATATTTGAGGTATGACATTGTATAACATTTAGAAAGAGGAGTGCATGGTAATTACTCGGATGCAGGCCCTATAATGCATCATTGTGAACATGACAAATATAAGCATGATGAGTGCTAGCATAATCTAAGATCTTTCTAATTGATCCTTGAAGTTGGAGATGCCATGGTTGCTAATGACCTTGAGAGGAAGGTCACACTCATCTTGTGTTTAGAAAGTTGATTAAAAACAGTGGTGTGGCCTCAGTAGAGAGGACGATTTTAAATAATATTGTTAGTATGGTCAAAGATTGAACTCTAATGGTTTCTCTGGCATAACAATATTCACGAATAATAGTAATACACGTGTTGCTAAGTTTTGAAAACAATATTATGTATGATAATTGGTGTTTTGGTATATGACATATGGTTGATGATGATCTTAATAATGTGTCACAGATGCAGGATTACATCATTAGCCTAACATGGTAAATATGAAAATTGACATATGTGTTATTAACTTATTTTATGAACTAACTGTTAAGTGTATGTGGCAAAACATAACAAGACTTAGTGGCAGCAAAAAGAAACATGTATCTTAGCATGGTGTAGTAGAATATGAACCAAACCCATAGATAACGAGAAAGAGTGAAATAAATTAAAAGGAAAATAACCTTTAGGGATTTGGAGGTCAAGCTTAAAGGCTTAGAGGCTAAGCTAAAAACATATAGGAAAGAACTTGGAAAACTCACCAAAAATCTGCAAGAATTAGATGAGTGGAATGCTAGGTTGGAAAATTAGTTGCGAGAGGTAAACTGTCAAGATGAATCCTCCAAAAGAAAGGATGGTAAAAGTAGAAAGATTCCTTATTAGACTGAGAAGGATGTGAAGATAATCTATTATTGGTGTTGTGGAGAAAAGCACTAGAGAAAGGATTGTCCCCATGATAAGAGAGAGAGAAAATGACCGTTGTGAGCCACAGAGACACCCAGCAATGGTGCAAGATACCAAGAAGGAAAAGGGGGCATTGCCTCAATTTTATAGATATTTTTGGGCCCTACAACCCCAAGCATAAATATCCATAATCTAAGGGCTCCTAAGTCCCTAAAAGTGTTGTTCCAACCCCTAAAGGAACAAGGTCAACTGATTACAGCTTCTCCCAGAAGTTCTCCATGAAAAACTGCTCAGAATGGGTCAAAACAGGATCAGTGCACTTGCTCCATGGCCAAGCTGCATTGCAGCTCACCTAACTATGGGGGTACGCTGAAATGCAAAAATCCCTTCTATGGGGTCCGCTGAGCGAGAAGAGACAAATGGCAGTGTCATTTTGCAAGGTGGAAAAGCATGGAATCTTCCAGAACTTTCTCCTGTGACACTTGCCTCTCTGAATTCAACCAAGGATGAGTAAGAGATGCTCAATCTCCAAGTGGAAGCAAGGACTATCAGTGGGAGGACACTAATAAAAAACACAAAGCTGACTCATCCCCCTTACAAATATCTATATATGGATCCCTCATCCCAGAGATCCAGAGGTTGGAATTGGGCATCTTGTAAGGAATTGCTGTTAGTTTCTTGAGGTGATATCAGTGTATGTTGGGTGATCTAAGCTTTGTATGAGGTGAAAAGAGGGCTTTTCTTGTCAAGAGGATGATGCTGGGTCGGAACAGCTAGTTGTAACTCTCTTGACTCTACTTTGATTATCAATAAAGCTATTCTTGTTTTCTTCCATATTCTTGTGTAATTCATGTTTATGCATTTGTATGGTTAATCTATATCTGACCCTAGATTATTTATGATATTGGATCCATGTTCTTGCATAGTTTTGTGCTGTTGTGATCTTGCAGGTACTCTGGGAAGCTGGGTGTACGAGAGAGCAAGCAGTGAAAGACTGTAAGAAGGGAGAAGAACCGAACAAGGAGTCAAGCGAAAGACAGAGGTTGGCCTCCTTATTCTTCTTTCATCTATCTATTATAAAAGAAACCAAAGTAGACTTTCTTCTGTTGTTTCTAAGGCAGCTACCACACCTTAGTGGGATAGAGCAGTTCTATATAGAAACTTTTCCCTATAACAAAATGGCGACTCCGTTGGGGAGCGAATAGATTGTTTGTTCATTTACATTTGTTTATTTTATAAACACACAGACGGAGTCTGAAGCTAAGCCAGCTAGCCTTCGAACTGCATTCATTTTACGAATGCAAAGTAGATCAACGCTGATTTAGTCAATCTCTGGGTTTGTTTATGACTTGAACATTTGATCTACAAACTCTCTAGTTGCCCTTTATGGTAGCCTTAGTAACCTCATTTAGATCTACCCCTGATTGTTAAGTTCCTGATCATCATATTCACGACCAAAAACCCTGAACTGAACTGCAAATTGTGACCCGGAACTTGTTCAAAGTCTCGTCTCTGGACCAATGCACTCTCTGTACTGAGAAACTGCATTTCAGCGCACCTCCCGAGTGGTGAACCTGCGCTGCAATCCAGTTTCCCTGTGTTACAGGTGCGCTGATCAGATTGAGCCTTTGCCACTGGATGTTGGTTTTTGAGTTCACTCCTTTCAGTTCTATTCTTGAATTTTGCAGCCTGTGATCAGTACACCTCTGTTTGAAACCCTTTTCCTTGCCAATATTCCGCCTCTAATGTGCAAAGAACTGTCAGTGTTTTGAGTGTATTTTAGTCATTTTCATTTCTCATTTGTAAAAAGTAACATAATCGAGCTGTCGTCATTTGATTTGAAAGTGTCGTAACTGTCGTTTTCAGCCATAGGAAACAATACTCCTGTTTGGTAGTCAATTACATGATTTTCTTTTGCATATGATTTGAATTGGTGTAATTTTTAAAGTGTCGAAAATCAATATTTCATTTAAAAATCGTTGAGTGTCTCTTTTACCCTCACTTCTTTTTGAAAGAAAGTTGTTAAATTACTGTCGCTTTAAAAATAATTCAAATTTGCGTATTAAACTTTCTTTTTATCATCTACATCTTAAGAAATTCGAAAAAATACAAGCATGTGCATTTGCATTTAGACAGTCTAATTGGTTTGATTTAGGAAAAGTGCATATAGTGTGTGCTCTTTGCTCTTTGTGAAAGAAATCTGTCTATCTTTCGTTAGTAGCTAGGATTTTCATGGCATAAAGAAGATAAAAGTTTGTTTATGATCTTAGATTGCATTTTAGGAATTATATCTATACATCATGCAGTGAACCAAAAAGGCAAATTTCATAAACATGATCAACTCTAAAATAAATTGAATGAATCTAACAACGCTTTGGAACTTAACGCAACATCTAGAGGTCTAGGATAGAGACGTGTTCCGGCGTCATAAAATGTGGTAACTATCGCTTTTACTGTTGGTTGGGTGATTCCTCCACTTTGAGATGACAAGTGCCAATACGGACTTGTGCTCCCACGTACCATCGAGTATATTTTGGGAGACCACTATAGGCTTTATCCTTTATCCATAGGAAGCCATGTCTGCCGCCCTATCGATCGCAATGCACCGAACACAGCATTCGGGAAGATTTACTGCCGTACCGTAAAACGTATTCTGCAGTTTTGCGATTGATTTGGTAAACCCTCTACCTAGATCTCCAGAGCAGTCCCTTTCATTCCTTTTCAGACTCTTTAACAGAAAAGGTCCATCTGAGCACTTGTCACTTCAGGCTCATTAAAAATAGAAGGAGACTAGAGTCATATTTTGTTTTTTCTCGACTCTTTAAAATTGAAAAAACAAGTAGTGTCAAAGTGTCCTAAAATTTATTTTAAAAGGAATAACTGCCACCTTTCCTACATTGATCTTGGGTTGAGAAAATAGAGTCCACCAACCAAGGAATTCCCCTTGGAGGGAATCCTAGTCCCTTCTCCTCTTGGGGAGATATGGGTGCACCCCACATGGCCACATTGTCACTTCCAGGTTTGACAATAGGCTTGCCGGTATGGCTCTTCTAAACCTCTGTTGTTATGAACACTGCAATTCCTGAACAATCAAGTCATCAGCTAAACGATCCAAAAGTTACCCCCCAAACCTCCACTTCATCCAATTCTTCCTCTCTTCCTTCCTCTTCACTTGATGGGGCTAGTGAAGCCAAGGATCAAGTACCTGAGAAGAAGAAAGAAAAGAAAAAGAGAGAGAAGAAGAAGAAGGAGCCAAAAATGAAAGGGGGCAACAAATCGTTATCTAGCAAAAATCCACACACTGCACCGACTAGGCCTAAATCACCATGTGTCATTTGCAAAGGAGACCACTATCAGAGAGATTGTCCCTGCATCCCTCGCATCCTAAGGGACTGGTCCCCTCATTTGCACAATCCGGTGTCGTCAACCTCTGATAATCATGTTGAAAGCACACCGTCGACTAGTGAGAGTGAAGCCCATGGACAAAAAGGAAAATATAGATTTCCTTGTAAATTGTGTGAAGGCGATCACGCCATCCACCATTGTCCCTTCTTAGACGAGGCTAAAAGAGTGCTGGAAGATCGTCCGGTTTCACCATTACGACTTCCACCTGGATATAAAAAACTCTTGCCGAGTCCATCACTAGTCGAAAATCCGGCTGGCCCGCTCAAGTGGTCAGCCGAAGCATCTATCATTGAAGATGAACCGTCTGAATCCACACCAGAAAAAAGTCAAAAGGTCTAGATGGCAGTTGACCCGGTCTTGCCTTCAGAGGTTCCATCTTCGGATGATACCGTCACCGAAGAGAATAAGGATGACACCGTCCAAATTCTTTTCGTGAACACAGACTCTGATGAACAAGGGAACAATTTACCCATTCCTTTACCGCAGGAAGGAAGTTCGTCAGAGTTGTATCTAGCCATCTATTAGGTCCCACCTCCAAGCAGCCTAGTTGTTTCCTTTGACTGGAATCAACTAGGCAGACCCCGTTTACTGTCTAGTATACCATTTCGAATTATTATTCAAATATATAAAATGGTTATGGCTGACACTATCATAGATGAAGGGGCTTCTGTGAGTATCCTTTCCTCGACTGCTTGGAAAGCGCTTGGTTCGCCATCGCTTTTGCCTGAAATGAGAAATCTAACAGGCTTTGACAAAGGAACCAGTCGACCTTTAGGAATCCTTCCCAATGTGCCAATAACATTGAAAAGGAAAACCGTTCAAATGAACATCATAGTAGTCCAAGGTCCCTTAGATTATAATCAACTCCTTGGGCGAGACTATATTTATTGCATGGGAGCAATTGTCTCCTCACTCTTTAGAGTAATGGGTTTTCCGCACGAAGGAAGAGTGGTCAAGCTCATAGACCAGCTTTCATTCCCCGGCTCACACATAGCAAATAGTCGTACACCATTCCTAAATGGTCTTTTCACACAAGGAATGTCTCAACACCCAGTCCGTCAGCCCGATGAGCACGAGTAATTCAGGGGCGTGACTGAAACCCAGGGGGCATGCACCTTGGTCTGCTTCGGCAAGAAAACTTCAGGTATAGGGTAGGTTTCCACGAGAGATATATGACCTCCGTACTCCCATCCGTAATTGGAAATGGGGGTTGTACTGGAACAAGATTCTCTTGTCAAAGCTATGTGAGTGAGTGAGCACCACCATTCACCTTTTTTTACTTCGGTAGACATCGCCGAAGAAATGTTTCATTTACACCGTGAATAAAACAATCTTTGGTAACCTGTAAGAGGTAGGCCTCTCTCGGTAAAACAAATGTTTTAACGGATAAAAGAAGGGGTAACCTTGAAACTATATTTTATACCTGGGGGCATGCAAACCTCTCGCAAACAAGTGAAAAGAGACCAGCGTAACACTAACCTCATTTGTTTTCTAACTATAACCACTCGAGTCGGGTGAATGGTCAAATCGACAATTCGTTTCGTGCAGAACTTTTCTCCGAAAGGCTCGGCGGATTAAAGGACAGATTTCCTACCTTGCTTTAGTGGCTAACTAGCTCCATAAACAGTAGTTGGTCGCTCCTAGCTTGCATGTAAGAGGCTCAAGGGCAAAGAATTGAAAATTTTCCATATCAAATGAGACATTCCTATTATATGACTAGATTTATTGAGTAGTTTTAATGCGGACTTCATGCTCGTTAAAAAATAAATATAAGCAATGAGCACATGTTCCTCCAGAGTTTATGCTCATTAAAATATGAACCAATTTCCGGTAAATAACCATCGTGAATGTAAGATTTCAGCCTTTTAAAGCCTTGGGCGTGTTTGCACCATCACCTCCACTTTTGCATTGGCCGATCATTCACCTCCATTTGATTGTTTACCCATTTTGAGGAACAACTGCGAAGAGTGATTATGTTAGACATCCTTGTAACACTGCCATGATTGGAAAATTCCAAACCTTACCTGGAATCTGCTGTTACCCATTTTATCACTCATTCCTCAAAAGACGAGTCTTCTTTGAGCTCTTTTCAACTGACTCGTAAAACATGAAAAGATTGCCGAGCTATTGGCCTCTCTAGCTCGTTAAAGTGACCGGAAGTGCTATCCCTCCTTTAGATTTTAATCTTTTTGGACTTGAGGGATCATTACACAAAAAGATCGAGCACTTGTTTTGTTCGGCTCGTTAAAAGGATCGAAACTCCATCCCTTTTGTATTGTTTTATACTTTTTCGGACTTAAGGGATTAGGTGACGAAAAAGGAATGTTGGAGATTTCTTTACGTCCCTTTTCAGACTCTCTAAAATTGAAAAGGAACGAGTTATCTTTGTCGTTAAACTTTTTAAAAGCTTAATAGCGACAAACTTGTCCGTGGCAGACAAGAACGAGTTTCACTATCGCTAAGCTCGGTAAAACAAAGCGATGGGTTTGCCCGAAGGGCAAATTATAGAACAAGCATATGTTATCCTCCTCAAGCTTGACAAAAATAAAGAGGTACTGGTCAGCAATAACTGGGGAAAAATTGGGAAGAAAAGTTGAAGAAACTTTGTTTGTAGCAAGTCGCTCTTGAACATGACACTTTCACTCTGCTTCGATGTCGGGTTGGGTTGTTTCGTTCACCGGTCAGATCACCATGGTCACATCACACCATCCACATTTTGGGTTAATGCTACCAATCCATCATGTCAGTGTCACTGATATGTTCAAGAGAAGTCATTCAGAGAATTCACCCGAGTCTCGCCCTCCACAATACACTTATACTCCATTCTTTCATGACCGCCATCCTAAACCTTATATCATCAGACAATTTTCACCTCCATAAAAATCATTTGCTCCATTCCGTGTCATTGATGTGGGATTCATCAAGGCCCTCCTATGACGGATCACTTCTTGTCGACATCAACTCATTATCCAATAAGTTGATCTAGGAATACCCCCCAGTACTTTGAAGCTTGCATGCCTTAATGGCAAGTTTCTCACTTCCGGCGAAAGGTTTACATCAATGACCTTCGACCGAAAGATTTTGCGTGGTGTTCGATGCCAAGTCCTTTATTCACACTACGTAGATTGTACTGCAGTACCTTGAGGGTCCTCATCATTATCAGTGATTCCTCTCGCGCCTGTTAACAACTTACATTATTGGCTGGTAATCAGGTGATGTCTTTCCATGTTCGACTCCAATATTTTTTTCACATGGATCGACTTGTACTTTGAGTGAAGATCGAATGAGATTGAAGACCCCGGATCTAGTTTCATCCATCCGGGCTGCGATATATATTTAGGAAAATAAAAACATCAAATGTATAGCATTACAGCACAAATAATCATCCAGTCAAAAAGATGACGGCTCTATCCGAATCATCAGTCTATACTCAGACGATTGTCTGTCCTATGTACATGAAAATGAATTTATAAAGATGAGCATGGGAATGCCCGCCTCATCTAGATCATGAAAATGTTATGAAGATAATGTGTTGTGTTGTATCTTATTACAAGTCTCCTCTTGGCTTGAAAGAACTCCGGATCTTCATTATAAAGCATTTCACCCGACATCTAAAAAAGAATTAACGACCTCATGCTTTAGGGGGAAACTGTTATAGATATTTTTGGGCCCTACAACCCCAAGCATAAATATCCATAATCTAAGGGCTCCTAAGTCCCTAAAAGTGTTGTTCCAACCCCTAAAGGAACAAGGTCAACTGATTACAGCTTCTCCCAGAAGTTCTCCATGAAAAACTGCTCAGAATGGGTCAAAACAGGATCAGTGCACTTGCTCCATGGCCAAGCTGCGCTGCAGCTCACCTAAATACACTATGGGGGTGCGCTGCAATGCAAAAAGCCCTTCTATGGGGTGCGTTGAGCGAGAAGAGACAAATGGCAGTGTTATTTTGCAAGGTGGAAAAGCATGGAATCTTCCAGAACTTTCTCCTGTGACACTTGCCTCTCTGAATTCGACCAAGGATGAGTAAGAGATCCTCAATCTCCAAGCGGAAGAAAGGACTATCAGTGGGAGGACACTAATCAAAAACACAAAGCTGACTCATCCCCCTTACAGATATCTATATATGGATCCCTCATCCCAGAGATCCAGAGGTTGGAATTGGGCATCTTGTAAGGAATTGCTATTAGTTTCTTGAGGTGATATCAATGTATGTTGGGTGATATAAGCTTTGTATGAGGTGAAAAGAGGGCTTTTCTTGTCAAGAGGATGATGCTGGGTCGGAACAACTGGTTGTAACTCTCTTGACTCTACTTTGATTATCAATAAAGATATTCTTGTTTTCTTCCATATTCTTGTGTAATTCATGTTTTATGCATTTGTATGGTTAATTTGTATCTGACCCTAGATTATTTATGATAGTGGATCCATGTTCTTGCATAGTTTTGTGCTGCTGTGATCTTGCAGGTACTCTGGGAAGTTGGGTGTACGAGAGAGCAAGCAGTGAAAGACTGCAAGAAGGGAGAAGAACCGAACAAGGAGTCAAGCGAAAGACAGAGGTTGGCCTCCTTATTCTTCTTTTATCTATCTATTATAAAAGAAACCAAAAGTAGACTTTCTTCTGTTGTTTCTAAGGTAGCTACCACACCTTAGTGGGATAGAGCAGTTCTATATAAACACTTTTCCCTATAACACTCAAACCACTTGACTTGTAGATATATATACATGTATGAGGTTGGAGATTCCCTGTGAAATTTTTGGGAATATAATATTTCAAGGCTGTGTGAGACTTGTGAAGAAGACTTGAACATATCTAATTGATAAGCATGTCTAATAGCTGAAAGTGCCATGAATATTGAAATCATGGAGATTGAGTTGAGTTTGGGGAATTTTTTTTTTATAGTTACGTGTTATGGCTTAAATTATTAATTTCTTGATTTGATATGAATTTGTTTTAGACTTGTGTATGGTAATGTTGGTTTTGGTTTTGGTTATCATGTTGGTTTTTAGTTTTGGTTATCATACTGGTTTGGTTTTATTTATGATGATGCTTTACTTGTTTTTTTGGATGACTGTTGTTGTGAATTTTATGCCCTTTCGAAATATTTTCCTTATTTTCCTCTTGCATTGGTTTTCAATCTTTAAATTTCGAATTGCATGCTTGGGGATCTTGGAATGAGAAGGTTGGAGTGGCTGGAAGGAAAAAAAAACCTCGAAAATGGGTAGGTGCTTGATAGGCATGAAGGGGAAAATGTCGAGTAAAGTTCCATGTGAGATAGAATGTTATTGGGCAATGAACATGAAAATAATGACAAGGATGAAGACAATCCCTGTGCGAAGAGATTGTCTAATGCATGATTGGCTCTATGAATAGATTGTATAACACATGCTTGGCCTCAATCAGGGAGTCATATAAACCATGGATCTATTTGGGAACAAGTTAATGGTTTTTGTGGCCATGATTAAGTAATGTAACAACCTAATGGGCTAGTTAGGTCCACGAGAATAATGGACAGAGACATGTGCAACTAGGAAAGTGACAAGAAGGGAGTTATCTTAACCCCTCACTATACCTACACGTGTACTTATATACTGCATACATGATTATGTTGATGGATCCTTATATCTTGCATACTTGATTATGCTCGAAAAGTAACTATGTTGATGAATACTTATATAATGCATATGTGACTATGTTGATGGATACTTGTATGATGCATCCATCATTATATTGATATAGGGTTGTATATTATATACATGCTCATGTTGATTGATGTATATGTTTATACCTATGAAAATACCATTGCTACTGACAGGGCTATCAGAGGTCATTTGAATGAAAGGATGATTGCTAAAAAATTCAACTGGTGATATGGATAGCATGAAAATATTACTGCAAAAATGGGAACCTTGTTGGTCATAAAGGTGAATTCTGCTAATTTATAATTATGTGAACATGTATTTTATATTATGCCCATTCCAAGTTTAAGAACATGGGAAAAATAAATTATTCATTATGGCCTGGGTCACATGCATGGGACGAGATGGTCTCTAAATGAAAGACAATATGGTGATATGCCATGAGAGATAAAGTGGTCTTTGGATTATTGTGATGTTGTGTAATGTGATATTTGTTGTGTATATGTGTTTCTTTTGTACATGTACATGTGTTGTGCATGGGAATGGGGTAAAATTGTATTATGTGAATTGTGTCGTACCATATGTATTTGTGTTGTGCAAATGTGTTCAGGATAGGTAGGTATGGGACTTTCTAGGCTTGTGTCTCAAGATAGGTAGGTATGGGACTGTATAGGTCTATGTATTGTGTTTGTGAGTTAGGACTGTTGGAAATAATACTGAGAGGGAGGGGGTGAATCAATATTAGCAAATTAATAACTTTTTCATTTCCATACTCAGATTTATATATGCTACTTTAGTTAAGGGAACCCACGTGTACACGCAACTGTGTCTAATACAACTAGCATATATCCAGTAAACTTATGATTCAGTTAATCCAATAAATTTTGATCTTTAGTTAGTGCATTAGAACTTCATTAACCATATGAATAGTAAACAGGTGCAGTAAAATAGAACAGATCATCACACACAAGAAGCACACATTAACACCATGATGTAAGGTGGAAACCCAATGTGGGTGAAAACCACCTGCTACAATTTGTCTCTATCTTCCTTTAACAAGAAACTTATTTTTACAATATTTCTGTACTGGAGCAGTCTTATACCAGTACACAGGCTTCTACCTACAGAAGGCTACAACCTTGTCTCATTCTCCAGCTTCTCCCGGAAGGGAGCTACAACCCCCTTAGCTCTTGTACTAGTTGATGTACTAGTACGTAGGTGCTGACCTATAGAAGGCTACAACCTTCTCTTTCTTCCTCCAGGTACCACGTTTCATAAATTTTCAGACTGGATACTCTTGAAGCACAACACCATAATCTGAAGGCCACATTTCATCCAATTTTCATACTAGACCCATCAATATAATTGAAGCACAAAATCAATCACCACTTGCATCATCAATCTTTGAATCACCCAATACTGAATCACTGAAACCCTGTCAATAAAATGCAGTCACCAAAACATAGAGCAGAACTCAGAACTCTGCAACAATATTCAGAACCAATTGTATTATCATAAATCATGCATCAGAGTGCATACGCTACTTGGAAGAGCCGAACCAGCATGTATACGCAACTTCACCAAAGCGAACCAACATATATGTCATCAATTACTTACTTATAAATTCGCTGCACTTCCTGACTTCAGACATACCCAAATCATTACATATAAAAGGATAATACATATGTTAGCAACTAGATCTAGTCCTTCAGATCACATAAAGATAATTCATTATGATCCTGATCCATTATAGATCTCATCCATCAACACTAAAGCTAAACACAATCAACCAATGAATATGCAGAACACTGACACCAGTAAACAGTCACCAGAACTCGGACTTTGCATCAACAACCAGAACCACCTGTAACTTCAAACATCATAATTTATATGGTATACACTATTCAGATGTATCTAACCTACGTATGTACGCACTTTTATCAATGTCAACCAGTGTATACATCTGTAAATATTCATTCATGATTTGCAGCTATTCCAAACTTGAGTTATACCCAAATCATAATATTCACAAAACATTACATGTGTTAGTATACAGATCTAGAATAAGCGCAATCAAGCCGTATAGAGATGATTCATTCCAAGCCATTAGATCTAGATCTATCCTTAGATCTTTTTCTCCATCAACTGCTGAGATTCCTCCTTGGCTCAGATCAAGCAAAGCATCATGAACCCATAACTTGCTTACTAGATCTCATACTTCATCAGATATTCAGGACTTTATATGTGTCTTTGCCTAATGATCTTCTCCTCCTTTTATAGTATTAGGCCTTACTCAATGCCATGGTCCAAAACCACTTAGAACCAATACCTTGGACCAAATACCTGGGGTCAATACTTTGGACGAGATACCATGGTCCAAAACCATAGGTCCAAATACCATGGACTAAAAATAAGTTTTCCCACATGTACGTGCTTTTCCGTGCATGAAAGTGCGTGCATATGCATACGCGACTTTTTATCGGCTATCCCGCGTGTATACATGACCTTGTTAAGAGGAACCTACGTATATCTCTTTTTCTTCATTCTGTGAGCCTGAGCTGTGATCTGTCATCTTAGTAAGTTTCCGTCAAGGACAACACCTGTATCATAATGCCAACAATCTCCCCCTTTGGACTTGATGGCAAAGTTAACTTGCCATACTGAGAATTGTCATCTTAATGAGTTGTCATTGTATATTATATCTGAACTGATTCCTTTGAGCTGTCATGTATTCTGTCACATCTGATATCTCTTTTGTAGATTCATCTAGTTATATATATAAGTGAGTTGTTCTGCTAAAAGTGGGTTGCCATCAAGTACAACACATTCATCATAATGCCAACAAGGACATGCATGGGACTATCTGGGCCTATGTGTTGTGTATATGTTAAAGTGTTTGAAAGATACAAGTATAGGGTTGTCTAGGGCCTTATATTGTGTAGTGCCACACAAAAAGGCATGAGACTGCCTAGGCCTACACAACATTCATATCGATAGAATACTACCTAGGTGGTAGTGCCCATAATTGTTAGATTGAAATTGGGCTTAAGTGCTCATTTGAGGTCGATGAGTCACTTAATAAATTTTAGGTCAAAGAGAAGAGAAGTGAAGAGAAGAAACTGGATACTTGCCGACAGGAAACTGATCTAGTGTGTGTATGGGATAAAAGTGAAGAGAAGCCATTGAATGATTGAGGATAAGTAACCGATCTGGTGTGTTTACGTGACAATAATGAAGAGAAGGCATTGGATACTTGCCAATGGGAAACTGTTCTGGTGTATGTATGTGATCAAAGTGAGGAGAATCATTGGATACTTATCGACAGGCAATCGATCTAGTGTGTGTACGTGGTCAAAGTGAAGATAAGACACTAGGTGCTTTCCTGATAGACTACGAATTCAATGTATGCAAAGAAAACATCAATAAGTAAACCAAGATAAGTATCAATATTTCATGATTTCATGATTTTGTTAGGAATTTAAATTCAATAATTTGAATTATAATTGTTGCTACATGAGCTAACCTAATTTGGCTATAATAGGAATTAAAGGAAAAAATCCAAGTTCACCTCATGAGAAAACTATTGATGAGGTATGGCTTAAAAGTTTTGAATTTTCTTAATGATGGAACTTATGGATTCATTTGTCCTATGATGCAGGAAAGCATGAAATCACCCAGATGGGTGGAGGGACTTAGATGCAAGATAATTAGCGTTCTTGAAATACGTCAAATGTGTAGTGGCACAGTGATTAAATATTTCAAGGATGGGGCCACTACGATACACTAACACCAATGATTTCAATTGATTACCATGAAGAATGCTATGATTGTATGGTAGATTTGAAGGCAAGGACGTGCCTTGAGTTTGAACTCCTTTTGACACGAGGAAGCCTTTCCAAATGATGGATCACCGAAGGGATTGCAAAGCAGAAAAGGGGATGCCTAAACTTAGAAGGTGAGTGACTACATAGAGAAGGGTAACCAGATTTCCCAAGGGACTGAGAAGCAGAGAAGGCAAGGCTGGAAAATGAGTTGGGATTCTTGGTCATGATATGGCTTATTAGAATCATAAGCACATTGGGGTTGTATCAAGAATCAATGAGTTAGGAACTATTTTCTAATGGAACATGAGTACAAGGAACAACAATGCTGAATATTGGAGGAATACTTCCCTCTAGAACGAAGAAAAGAATCTAAGTCGAATTTGGTGTGGCAAAAGCACTAGGAAATTGCAAAGAACTACATGAAGTGGTTGATCTGATTAACGTTTTCTTTATAATATGTTAGTTACTGGGCACACAACTGTGAATAATAAAGATGTAAATATAATTAAATGTTGTAAAGAGCTATAAATATAAAGCTCCAAGGACAATATGTAGTTGTTTTCATTATTTAGCATGTTTATCTATGTAATGGACAGAGAGCATCGAGGATGGTGTTCCCCAAGAGAGAGGGGTCTGTAAAAACCCAGCCAGGAATGGATCATTATGTAACTGAATTATAAAAAAATAAATGGGTTGAGTAAGGGACACAAATTCCAAGAGGTCTGTGGAGGTCAATTTCTTGGGAATTTCACCTTACTTGTTGAAGGAAGAAAAGTCTGAAGTATATGACAACCATTAAAGGATGGTTGTTGAGAATTGAAGGACAAGGATGGTACTTGGAATGGGACTTCAGTTGGAAATGAATTAGCTTCAATATGAGGGACAAGCCCATGTTGTCTTGGAAACCACAACAAGGAAAAACAAACAACAAAAGAATAGGAAAATTAATGAGAGACAGAGTGTTGGTAGGAAACTGTGAAGCTGCAGAAAGTAGAAGGAGAGGAGACTCATTAGGGTGATTTTTAATCGAGGAACACATGAGAGTCATGTGTAGAAAAATAAGAATAGTAGACAAAGAAGAAGATTGAATTCAGAAAGAAACGAGATAGTGTTGCAGGAGGTAGCGCAAAAGAAAGGAGAGGCAACAAGACTCTAGTTTTTATTCGAGTATTTTGTGTCCTTCATTAGACAGCTAGAGGGTAGAGGCAGTTGGCCTTTAGAACTCCATCTACATTAGAGAGTTTTTGATCAGCTGGTGGGCAGAGGAAGATGTACCTCTGGAGTCCCTTTTTTAGCTGGTAGATTGACATGAATTCTCTTGAGAAAGACCACCTCAGACCCTTGGAATTTAGCTCTCGGGTGACAGCTGCAAGTAGCTTGGTTGCAACTTATCTATGGTTTTGTGGAGAGTTGAAGTCTAAAATTCAATTTTTCATCTTCATTATAAATCCAAGATAAGTTCTTTTGTGTGGTTTTCATGTTGAAATGTGAATGATTGATATGCTGATGGTTGCCTGACAAGTTTGCTCACTTGCATTTATCTACCGCATGGGTAGTTAAAATGTGTGAAAAAATATAAGTGCTTCATGTCCTTAATGGCCAAAGATAATTATTCTTATTTTTGTGTGAGTTGATTGTAGGTTTCAACCCTATTCATAAATTACTTGCATATGAATTCTAAAAATAGAAAATAAAAAATTGCGAGAGAATAACACATAAAACAAATATACACAGATATTTTTCCCTGGATCCCAAAACCGAGACTACTAGATCGATTTTTCATTATGTTACTTTCAATGTTAAAATACATATATATACATGTATAAGCATCCATAAACCCCAATCCATTAACATTGGATTAGAACACAATCGTAGTTCCCTTGACTGGATGTACGAAATACCATGGACCAAAAACCATCATGCCCAAAACCATGTGCGAAATCCATGCGCAAAACCATAGGTAGGTTCACCACAGGTTCGCCCACCTAATATATGGTCCAAAAAAAATTCCCCAGGGTGTTGCCCCAGACCTCATAGAGGGGGGCTACTGCCCCCCCGCTGTGCCCGACACAACGAAGGGGGAACTCAACCCCGTCCCTAACCCCCATTTTAACTACTAGGGCTAGTCATGGAAAGAATATAACACAAACCAACATTGATTCTAAGCTAATTTCAACCTTTAGTGGAGTTTCAATTCTTACATAGGTTAACTGATATATGCAGCTTGGTAACATTGAAGAGTCATTGTAATCTAGAAATGAAGTTACAATTCATGAGATGATACCATTTATGATGTTCAGCATAAGCTTCTTGCAAATAATATGTGTGTCTTAATCACTTCCTTGCTAATAAGTAGCAAAGAGAATCTTTCATGTTACAATGGTATAATTACTATTGTTGTAGGTCTTACAACCACTAACATTGTACAAGGGATTGATTCACAAGCTCGAATGACTTAGTATGTGATTCCTCGATTTAAGCACATGTAAAGCGCATAACTCTCATAGATAAATGTTGACTTCCTTTCACCCTTAAGCTCCTATATGATATAAGATGTAATGTCTACACTTAAGAAGAAAGATTAGGTTATATTTATGGGATAGAATGGTGTGTTAAGGAAGTCCTGAGCATACTTTGTTGTGATTGAATAAATCATATATATATATATATATATATATATATATATATATATATATATATATATATATAGTACATCCTTGAAGGAACAAAGAAAAGGATCTAAAAAGATATGAACCAATAATATGACAAAGATTAGCATAAGAACCACTTTTATTAATGAATAATGGTTACATAGAGGATTCATGCTGACATGGTCTGCATCTGTAGAGGTTATGCGCATATACAAACTATAATAGTTGCTTGACTATGCACTAGCATGTGAGCTATGTGTTGATTCCAAGGGAAACACCCCTCGCAACCTTAAAGACTCTTAGCCATGTATCAGAGGAATCTCAACCTTGTAATTTCAATAGCCTCCATTCTTGCCCCAAGGGCCTTGGTCATGAGGATTGTAAGTCCCTACCAATAGCCAAATTCCTTGGAAACCCTTGACAGGTGCTATAGAGCCACTTTCAGGCTTTCTTTGGAGCATGGAACCCCTAGCATGTGGTTGGAGAGGTGAAGTCCTTTCAGGAGTTCACTTCATGTGCTTAACAGAGCACAAATAGAAGTTTTCCAACGCTGGTATGCATCAAATTCCCTGTCCTTAAACAAGGAATACATAAAG
This sequence comes from Pinus tabuliformis, assembly GCA_031772625.1. Lineage (NCBI taxonomy): Eukaryota > Viridiplantae > Streptophyta > Pinopsida > Pinales > Pinaceae > Pinus > Pinus tabuliformis. The sequence continues at coordinate 1,308,040,322 of CM062818.1, forward strand.
GTTGGGAACTCATTGTAGTGGATTCACCCAAGCTCATGAGGGGTAACATCGTGGAATGATTTAGATTTACATTGGTATAGTGTGAAGGCCTTGAAGTAGCTCTAGATGTTTGCAAAAACTTTGAGCTAGAGCCACAATCGAGAATAATCGCTTGAGGAAGCTTTTTCAATGATGGAGCTCATCTTCAAGAAGATTATAGAGTTTTATGTTGAAGACATTGCCTGAGGGAGAGTCAAATCTCCTCGACTAGGCCATAATAGGAAGCTAAGGAAAAAGGAGTCCTCGTGGCTCAAAGGAGTGAAGCCCTAACCTTATGGAAAATGTTGGATGACCTTATTCCCTTCATTTTCATAACCCTAGGTGGGAAGGATTCCTATTTGAGGGGAAAAATAATCCTTTACATGATTGGTCGGGAGAAGAACAACATGGATAGAGAAGTCTCGGGCGGGTTGATTCTCGAAAACTTAATTTAACTAAGTCACTGGGAAGATTTTAATTTGATGAACTCGGGACCATCATTAGACAAATCCCATAATGGAAATTTCATACCAGTAGCCCAGAGGTCAGAACCCCAAAATCTTGTAACCTATTTCAAAGAGGAGAGTTAGGACATAAGCACAAGGATGACATGACAGATGACATGTGCCCAATGATGTTTCTATTGGTTGGTGGGTTACACCACAACCCATGTAAGCCTAGACACATAACCCATAACATTTCTAAAGGCACAGGCATTGGGGAATTGGGATGATGCCATCTCGGCACTATAACCCCGGCAAGTACACCTAGTGGTTTCAAATGGGGCACAAGTTGTAAGCATCAGAAAGAAATAGAACAAGTGGAGCCCACTCGACTATGATAGCTTGGAGGTAATCACTTTGCGTGATTAAAAGAGTCATGATAAGAATTGGGATGTAAGTTACCGATCCACAAAGGAAAGCATGCATCAATGAAAATGCATCAGGTGGACCCCACACAACACATCATCCCACAAGATTCACCCCAGAGGATACGAAGAGGGAAGAAAATCAGGCACCAGAATATGGGTGCTGGCCCACATGGCAGCATTTCAGTGGGCCTCAAGATGGTAACCTTGTTAGGCCTTGGGAACCCGGAATAAGTTTCTTGCACTGTTGATCACACAGACTGACGGAAGAGAGTTTCTCTGGGGGCACACCTCCAAAACTGCTAATCGCTCAGGAGTGGTGTCGGAGCCAGATTGTGGAACCTGATGGTTTTGATTAACAGAAGATAATTGACACAAAATGAAGGGGCTGGAGGACTTTTCTCTCTCTTCTAGAAGGACACATGGTATAATTTTCTTGGATCCTAGGCATGGTTTGAATTTCAAAACACACCCACTTGTATAATTTGACTGTTTTCACACTTCCCCGGCCAGTTTCCACAATTTGAACAAAGAAATTTGAAGGTATTGTAAAATTTCAAGTTGTATTTGATGGGAAAATCACCCCGTGATGGGAAAATTTCCTTTCAAATTCCATCCCTTCTCCGAGTACCCAATAATGGTAGGTGATGTCAGCATGATGTCATCCCGCTAGCCTGAGCCCCGAAGAAATCAACACTGCTCTGGAAGGATTTGTCGAGCTGACTAAGCATCTGATGACATGGGAACTGTGAGAGACTACTCACCCTGATAGGAAGTTGATTGGCCGATGGACATTATGAGTGTTCCCACTTGATAGCTTGGCCTGAAAATAATATCGTGGTGGAGGTAAGTAGGCACAGGTAAGGAATTCTCTGGGAGATGAAGCATCGGGACATAGAGGAATGACAGGAAACCTCATGGAAAAGACGCAACCAATGGAGGTAAGGCCGGGTGATCCCCATGGGACATGTCAACCCGACGTTATGGTCTCGGTAGGTGTGAATGAGGCCTGAGATTATTGCGTTGGAATAGATGGCTATGGGATAAGCGCTATCCCTTGGTCACTTCGCATAGATGCAGACCAGGGGCACAAGGGAGTAAGAAGAGGCTAGGGATCTTGGGGCTTAGCACTCGACCTTTGGTCATTTCACGGAGAAACAAGACTAGTGGTGTCAAAACCATCACAAGGGTAACTCAGCCCACGAAGGGCTTTAACATGCTAAGCACGTACAATCTTATCTAATGGTCACTCGATGATCTTGAGGAACCACTGGGATTGATCCCGACGGTGGAAGGAGGCATCAACTTGAAGGTAGTTGCAGAAGGAGGTCAAAATAAAACTTGTTATACCCCATTCCTTTTCCTAGAAGAAGGGTTTGGGTACGTTACAAAAATTCTCTACATTGGGAAAACATAACCATTTCATAAATAGCCCATTCCCTCATCATCAATTTCCTAAAGCGATTTCCTAATTGGTGTTTTTCTATATTAACATGTGGTAGGTGCAAGTAAATTCTACATGACTGAATCATGTGCTCTTAAATTCCATGAGATTTTCCATTTAAATTTCCCTTGGAATTTTTAGTTGGATTTTTCGTGTTTTTCAACCATGTCATCCCATCCCAAATGATATTTTCCTAATTTTATTTTTCAACTCACACTAGTAAATCTAGTTCCATTTTGAATAATGAAATTTGCAATTCACACTAGTTTATAGTGTGTGTTATATTTGGCCATGTTTAGTCCTTTAAAAGTTGGAAGGATTTCATAAATTTTCCTTGCGAGGTTTTTTGTGGGAGAAAAAAACTCACCATATTTCCATATCTAGAAAAATTATGTGCTTTGTATCTAGTTTACATTTATTAAAGAAGGGATTATTTGTGCACTCTTACATAAATGCATCTTCTGAATACCAACTGATCATCTAATGAGTTCAATGGGAAGATTCAAAAAAATACTTGCATCATGATTCAGTATAGACAAGTTACCTGTTTCAGAGAAACCCATTGAAATCCTTCAAATTAGATGAAGTTCGATGTCTTTCAACTTTGATTTTCTTAAATTTACCTGTTGAAACAATAGTAGTTAAGAACACACCACTCTTTAATATATATTAGTTCCTCGAATTCCACCCAAAACAACGCACACAACAAGAAAAATTGAATGAAGTCCTTGCCTCTATGCCTATTCAATGCAGAAGCAGGAAGCCTATGCATACATGAAGTGAAAATTGATTACATGGAGATTGTGGAAGTCCACCCAAAACACCAAATGCAGCAAGAAAAATTGAATGGAGATATTGAATGAAGTCCTTACCTCCATGCCTATTCAATTCAATTCAATACCGAAACAAACAAACAACCTAGGCATACGTGAAGTGAAAATTGATTGTTGGGAGACTATGGAGGTATAGGCAGTGTTGACTGTCTAGGTGCTAGTCCCAAATGGCAATTTCTAGTTGGTCCTAGGAAGAATGAGCGATTGGATTGGCTAGGGTCCCACTGCAAGCTCACAAAAAAATTCCTATCGGCATAAATATTATTATAAAGTTTATTTTTATATTATATATAGGTACATAGTCTAACTTATAGATGAAATAGACCTTTTCATTAGAATTTGGAAAAGAATTTCAAGAAAGAATTTTATTTTTTGTTGTTTAGAATACATTTTTGAATGCATAAATGGATTGAGTATCCGATAAACCCTTGGACACTTGAGTTTTACATATTAAAAAACTTAAACTCAAGTTTTTAAAAATATTTAGCAATTTTTAGTTAAAATTAACAAGAAAAAATGTTGTGAAAAAGCTCATTTTGTCTATATATATATATATATATATATATATATCTATAGATACAAACTACTATAACACTATCTATAAATAGAATTCATTTAATTATGCCGAATGCATTTTCTCTATGGGATTTCTATGTCCAAACACTGTTCATGCGAGCCAATCTGAACGACCCATTTTCGTCCTCCTCTGGCAGATAAAAAACATAAGTGTGGAAAGGTTTTTGTTGTGGTCGTTGTTTTTTTTATCATTGACAGCGAGAAACTTCTGCGGTTTTTCATCTTCACTGTCCATCTCATGGACCTCAAGCAGCTTGGGCAATATCTGAGCCTAATATTTCACTGTGGTTTCTTGCGCTTCAGTGGTGTCATTTTGAGGACAAGAAAAATGAAGGGAAGGTCAAGGGCGAGTAGAAGTTGGTTGTATGGTTGGGTACTCAAGCAAATGAAATAGTTTTCAAAGGCATGGAACTCAAATGTAGTAATAATTCACTTCATGTCAAGATACAACAAGTGAACCATGTGCATCTCCATGATGCAGATCAAGGAACTTTGACATTTTAGGTAAAAACAATAATAGATGTTGTAGTAACAGTGCCCAAAAACCAATTGCTAGGGATAAGGTGGTCAAGCTCCATTGCAACTAGTTGTGTGAACATGAATGTGGAATCCTACCTTCCAGACACCAACTTCAAAGGAATCTGTGTAGGTGGCGAGGTTCTTACTACTATTCCCAATGTTGCCTTAGATCTATTGTCTACCGTGAAGTTCTTGCATTCTACTCTCGTTGCAGCCAATCTGGACAGGCAGGTCAAGGTTTCCAGTCCTCATTTTTCTAACATCATCTTAGATTCCTTTCCACCCTCTCAGGCCTTCTTCAATGGGAGCTTTAAGTCGATTCTTGTGCTCATGCTCGATTTTATATAGAAAAATGATTATTTTATCATGCTTAACATATATCCCTATTATGTGTATATGCAAAGAAATGGATTGGTGGGATTGGACTACACCCTTTTTTAGCCCCTCCCCACTAACAAAGAGGCAGTGGATGCCTATACAACGCTATATTACACTAATGTTTTCAATGCCACGATTAATGTTGGATACTTTGCCATGGCCGACTTGAATTTCACAAACATTGCAATAGTTGTGTTTGAGACAAGATGGACCTCAAAGTGTGTCTAGATTGAACCTCCTACCATAGATGACAATGTCGACACTTATCATAGTAATCAAGTTAGACATGTCCTCAACAACAAAGTAACTCCTAGGGATCCTGACATACTAGTCAATACATACATTTATGAATTATTCAACGAGGATATGAGATCAAGTCCTATTTATGAGCAGGATTGGGGACTCTAAATGCCGATAAATATCTAGTGTACACATTACATTTAATAGATGTTGGTACAATTCTTTCTAATGACATTGCCATTCAGACTTCTGAATATCAGTGAAAGTGGTTGACCCTAAACTTGTCCAAGTTTCTTTGGATTGGGCATGCAGTCTTGGACAAGTTGATTTCTCCTCTTTTCTGTAAGGTCAACCTTGCTACGATCCTAATAATGTTAAACAACATGCTTCCTATTCCTCTGATAGTTACTACCACAAGATAGGCATGGAAATTATATCTTGTTGCTACCATAACCACTACTGACCTAAGGAAGTTGGATTTTCCAATCCTTGAAAATATAGTGTAGACCCTAGTGTTGTTCAATAGAGAAACATTCCTAGTTAAGTCTGCTAGTCATATGCTCTTGTTTTCACTAAGAGAAGCTAGGTGCTCTCTCAGTGCAAACAAAACTAATTATATATACAAGATTGATGATAAAAGAAGATTGATTAGATACACATACTAGATCCTTTAAGTGCAAAGAATTTCATATTGATTTTTTTTCCTCGAGGTAGTTAATAGTGGAAGATAGGAAAAATTAAATTGATAATATATATACATTGGATCTTTTATGCATGGAGAGATTTGTACTCAATTATTTAATTTTGTTAGGAATTTCATAAATTAAGGGAATATATAGGTTTTCACTCAATTATTTATTTTGATCCACTTAGACACTTAATAGATCCAGGGTTCCTATGAATCTGTGTTAATAATTTCATTAGTTGAACATAGGTGGCTTTTAAGTATGCTATGGAGTTATCCAATGAGTTCATTTCTTTAATTTATTTAACTTTATGTGTAATGGCATATTTGAGTCTTTTTTTCCACAATTTACTTTCCTTTGAAGCAAATTTATTTCCATGTATTGTTTATATTTGTTTGATATAATACATATCAGATAGTTTCAAAACAAAATGAACTACCTATCTGCAGAGAATTTTTTGTGATCTCTTTTCTTTCTCAAGCCAAGCCGTCAAAGAAATCAATAAAAGATTAATTGATATAATTTGTTTGTATGTTTTGTCAGTCATGGCTCATGTATTTATCCTGCAAGGCATGAACTTTTATGAGATTAAAGTTGATTGAATGTTTTGGTATTGATCATTTCTGGGTCTTTTTCTAATCAACATTTGTCTAGTATGGGAGAGCTTTACTACTTTCATAGTTGTTGTTCTTCATTTATCTAGTTTTCATAAAATAAGATCTAAAATGAATATTAATCTTGCTTTTATGATTTTATTTATAGTGGAAACTCAGCTTTTTGTTTGAAAAATTGGTTACAATATTGGTGCAAATGGGACTTTGGCAAAGGACACCCCACCAACACCATTATGTTTAAGCAGTGGTGCAGTGCAACTTCACTTTCACATGGTGGCCTATATTTATTTCCCTTCTTATTTGGACTACATTATCTTTCCAATGAAAATTCAATAGTGCAATGGATTGGAATCATTGTTTCCCTTAGGACCAACAGGGCTAATGGAATTCAATTAGAACCTGATACACGTGGGTTCAACATGGCTCCCAGCTCCATCGAATTAAGGTGTGATCAAGTGTCAACTAATAAGAAACCAACTTAAAGGACGAAATTTCCATTGAATTAAAGAACGAAAATAGCATCGACGACCGCATCTACACTGTGGGAGACAACATCGTGGCTCCTAGCTTCGACGTTAGCTGCACCGAAGCATACGATCCCGCCATTGACGAGTGGCGCTCCATTTCCACACTTCAGGAAGGCTTAATGGTAGGAATTTCATCAGGAGGTACTGTAGCCACAATAATTAAAGTGGAAAAATGATCAAGAACTCAGGGAAATTGATTGTAGTTGTATTTCCAAGTTTTGGTGAGTGATATCCATCAATTGTTTTGTTCGAGGCCATATGGGAGGAATGCGAGAAGATGCAACCAGAAGCATGATGTTTCCAAGAAGTAATTCTTAAGTGTGTCAAAATTCATTCCTTGGGTTAATTATATGTTAGTAATGGTTGCATATTTATAGGGAAAAATGAGCTGCAGGAAGGAAAACCATTCTAAGAACAATGGACATTACTAGGAGTTCAGAATAGAAAAATTAGTTGGGATTTTTTTTTTCATTGTTTTTCAAGACAGTAATTTCAAGCATACATTATGATAAGTTATTGGGAATCCTCGACATTGGGCATTACATTATGATAAGTTATTGTGAATCCTCGCCATTGGGCATGTGAAATATTCCTTAAGCCATGAAAAAAAAACAAAGTTTGTAGGAAGCATTATCACCCACCGCACCACATCACTAACTACAATTTTTTTCAAATCAAAATTAATTTAAAGTGTAAACATAAATTTATCTTATATTGTCTATTAACCTATGACGCATTGGGTTCATGGTTTGGTACAGTGGAATACACAAGCGAAATCTGAGAGAATATCATTGATGCATGGGAAGCATAGGTAGTATGTGGAACAAACTATTTCAACATCTTAGATATTTTATATTTATATGGGTTTTTAAATATGTAAAACATGAAACCAAAACATTGCAGGGAACTATAAAACTATCATCATCAATCCAGTGTTTTCCAAACTCATAATAGATATTACAAATGAAAAATACATTTAATGAGGAGAGAAAAATGACTAAAAAATTGAAAGGAAAAGTTTGTCGTTACCAAAGCTCTCCAATCACCTCACACTTGGGCAAGCAAGCACACACACATAGAAAGAATTATGACACTGAAGCTAAAGAATTCTGGGGTTTTTTTGTCAAGTTGAAAGCAACTTTTAATGCCTAGAAAAGAACTATGAGGGATTTTTTTCAAGCTCAAAGAAACTTTCAATGCCATCTTGAGAGAGAAACTACAATAGACATTGATTAAAATGGTGTTCCCAAATGGTTGGAAGGTAGTTGTAATAACTTTCCTATATGAACATGAAAAGCATAAAATTATAACCACTTAGAGCTATTTTAAGGAACTTCAATAATATTATCTAAAGCATCCCTTTGCATTCCGCATTATTCTCACTCCCTCCTATTGGTGTTCCTTTTCACCTCTCGGTGCAATTGCTAATTTATCGTTATATTAGAATGAAATAATAAAAGAAGTTTTTAATTATGTTAAATTGAAGTAATATAAAAAAATGATTTTTTTCCTTTATTAAAATCTAATCACACAATTCTCAATAAAATACCAATATTTATAAAAATAACCAATATCCTTACCACATACCACTATACAATATTTTTATTATTATTATCCAATTTTAAGGTAGCAGCCAAGCCAAACACCTAATTGGTGTATGAGAACCCCTTGTTTGTGGGACAATGGACCCACCTTCGCGCAACGATTTGACTGCTAAGTCTACGAAGGCATACATACTCTACCCCCCTCTGGTTTTTGAACCTATGACCTCTTAGGAGGAAACATGTGCTCTTAACCATTAGGCCCACTCAAGCTCTATTGAATATTAAATATTATAAAACATATTATATAAACCAAAGATTCTACTTATTTAATATCCGATGGCCTTGTCCCATAATGTCGTCGAGCATGCAGACCAGAACAACGAAAATGCTCGGAAAGGGGACAATAACAAAAAATATTAGCATGCTATCACATTTAGCTTATAGAAATCAATGTCACGAAACCACCATCTATCATTAAAGCGGTGAGTTGGTGTGGTTATGTTCGCCTCGGGTCATTGAGATGGAAAGGTGACGACCAATGTCGGTTCTCCATCCTATTGCATATCTACCAAATCGTTTTATCCGTTTTGTTATTGTTGTACCTTTGTAGATAATTCTAGGTTAGGAATTATGCTAGAGAATATAAAATGTTTTGTTGGTTTTTAAATTTTTTTGGATGACCAATCTCTAAACTGTTTGAATAGGTGTAATTCTTAATTACTTATGAATAAATATAAGGGTTGATTCTTCACCTCTAAATAGTAATTTATCTTTGATTTAGATGTGCAAGGTTGAAACTTTAGAAACTATATGTTTGTTAAACATCAAAAAGATTATCTAATCATCGTATACAATGTATGTGTGTAAAATGTTGTTACAACCAAACAATATATGTTTAAGAAAATTTAAGGGAAGATGAAAATTTATTGATGTAGAGGATTTAAATCAAACAAACGATTTAATCAACTAATCTCTGTAATAGATTATAACTTCATGGGGGATTTTATACAAATTTAAACTCAATATTATCTTACCCAGAACTCCCATAAACTTCAAAACATATGCAGATAAAACATAGTGAAAATAATAACAAAGAAAGACATACAAGAACACAATTTAAGAAAAATATTACATCTGAGATCGGATTCCAAACTAAATAAATTTATAAAATAATATCTATTTTGAAAACACAAATATTTCTAAATATAGAGGAAAAAATAGGAAAATAAAATTGCTTAAGCTGTTTGGCACTAAATTCGAGGCTGTTGTTGATGACTAGGCCTAAAAAGATGCTCTTTTATTTTTCTTTTTTTCCTAATTATGTGTCCAATTCTTCCTCTAAACTTGCCCGTTGTTGCTGAAAGCTTCAAAATTACTCCTATAAAATGTATTTGCTAATGAAATCAATGAGTAAACATATTTTCTCCTATCTTTCCTCATATGGAATGGTGGCTTTGATTAACTTTATGTAAGTCTCATCTACTTCAGTGTAGTTCTGAAAAGTGGGTTTGACTACAAACAAATGTTTGATTTCATGCTTAATAAACAAGTCAAAAGTCAAACCCTCAATGAAAGTGTTCCTTGTAATAGTCCCTCTGATGTTGGAAACTATTGCTTTGTCTGTGGCTATTGAATACAACCTTCACTAGTATTATTCAAAAGTAATCATCTTATCTCCAATTACCCTTAAACCTAGCAGTCCCTTTTGATGCAACACATTAAACTTTCTGTGAAACTTTTGGAGGTTGGATTCTAAATTGTGGCATTTGTTTTCAAGTTGCAGCATTAAATTCCTTTTGATGTGAATCTTTCTAACCTCCGGAATTGTTTCAGTTCTGTCATCTATGTGATATTGTTCGAGCTATTTTTTCTTTTTGAATTCAAAATCCTGATTAATGTTGTTGAATCTCCTGTCTTTTTACCCAATTATTTCTTAAATTATGCGATTAATTCCTTTGATTTTCTAGTAATGTTTCTTCTTCAAATATGTTGGACACCTAATCCTCTAAGGTTTGGTGTGGAAGCTGAACAGCCAAAAGGAGTCGAAGAGACCACTTGGAATATGAATCCAAGGGTCACACCATGTACTATAAATGTATACCATTTGTTAATAATAAACGTACTCTCTTGTTTATCATTCACATTCTGTTACGGCCATGTGTGTGTTTAACATGGTATCGGAGCAGGTTATCTCCTACCTTGCTCAATTGTGAGCCACTTGTTTTCTGTGGCCTTTTTATACATCTCAGTATCGTACCTCTATTCTAGACTGCCATCTCTGTCAAACCTCTATTGTTGAATGAGTTGGTCAAGAATTAAACGTTATAACATACCTTGAATTTTTTGAACTGCCTTAATACGCTGCTCTCTGTACCTGTCAGTTTTTCCTATTTGCCGCCTCTCAAAGATCTGAATGTCCATTATTCTTCATATGTTCATTCGTGCCTGAACTTGAGTGTTTTCAATGTACACCTGAGCTAACACTCCATTAATTTGGCCTTTGTCAGAAATCTATTTTCTTATTGTTGTCAGGGATGGTTTCTATTATAGATTTTGCCTTGAACAACAATACGTCTGACCTTGTGCTCGTTGGCCTTCTCTTAGTGCTATCGATGTTACTCTCTATCTGCCCTCTACTCATCAAACATGCTACCATACCCTGTCTATTTGTCAGCACTGATGCCCTCCATCGTTTCTCTGTTTGAGAGCCAATACCTAATTCTTCCTTAAAGAATGCTCTTCCTAACATCTGTGCACTTGATTGTTTCTCTATGCATACACTGTATGAGGTCAATTAGGGGTTCATCTACATGTCATTCTAACCTATCATTCCAGAATTCTCCATCTTCCTACTACAAATCATTTGTGTGCTTTTCTGTTAGCGCTGCAGAATTTTGGTGTTACATTGAATCATAGCCTGATCACTACGTTCCATGCGTAGAGTTGAAAGGATGCATTGCATGTTATGTAAATTTTATGTTGGGAAATATGCATTAAGGCTGGTTTGAATGGTTTGTGGTATACCTTACCATTGTAAAATCTATTTCGGTTACCATATTTTTACTGTTGCAGCATCCGGCTTAGCACCATACCACATCGTATATCATCATCCCACCAAACCACCGTTTCTCTCTGTCTCATGTGTTTTTTAATATATCTAACATTGTATTACATCGACTCCTCCTCTCTCTAGTTTTACAGTCTATCCAAGGCAGTATCATTGCAGTTACATCATACCATCAGTCATAATCTATTCATTTAACATTGTCACAACATTAAGTTGAATGTTTTCGTTGTCCCAGCATTAAGTTGAAAGTTGTCTGATACGTTGTGCCTCCCTGCAGCTCTCATTCAACTTTATTCATTTAACATCATGTATAAACGTTGTGTATGCATAGTTTCATGCCACCATTGGTAAATCTGCCTCCCATTGTGGTATGATGAACTAAATTATTTTACAAAAACGGCTACCTGAGTTTGGAGAATCAGAAGCACCGCAGAACAGCTTCGCAGCGGCATGGAAAGTAGAGAGACTCTACATTACGTCCAAGGTGGAATCGATTGAATTGAGTTGGAATGCATAGTTACAAAGATACTCTATGGAAGCTGAAGCGATTGAGTTGAGTTGGAATGCATAACTACAAACATGCTCTTTGTATTCCACAAAGCCCAACCTATTGAAGATTTGATGTGGATGAGGAAGGAGGCACTGTTGATTAATCCCGTGGTTCTCTTACGTTACAACTATTGATTCCCATTTTCAAACAATTCTTGGACCTGCATATAACATCTTTGGTGGTGGAAGGCGTATTCATGTTTTAGGCAAGAATTGATTCTTTTGCATAGGAAATGGTTATATTCATATGATATTCATGTCACTGTACGTGGAGCAAAAGAACTGTTGGGGACCTCCTCCGCGTGTTGGGCTGAGCGATTTACTGAATGGGCACATTGGCTACTGTCCTTCCACATTGATTGTAGAACTTGTTCACACTTGTTGATGGTCTTCGTGATTTGTTGATGACACATTTATGATTTGTTGTATTTTCCTCCAAATCTAATAAGCAATTATATATAGTCATGTTTCTAAAGGATTTGTGGTCTTTGGAAGAAGCTAATAATTGATATCTAGATTCACGCTGTTGCAAAAATCATATGATTTTTTTCTTTTTAGGAATTGTAGGATGTATGCTTTGATTGAGGGGCTGCCAGATGCATTTTCACTTCAGTGCCTAGCGCGTGTGCCATTCACATTTCATCCTCAATAAACCAACTGGAGTTTACAAATGTTGGATTGATAGTCTGCGTAGAGTGAGTATTGGTTTGACAAAATTGGTACATTGGTATGTAAATCAATGTTAACGTCATTCACTGGACCCATGGAATGTGCAGTACTGTAAACTTCTGGTGGTGCAATATATGGTGAAGGTCAAGTTATTGTCTTGGATGCCCACTTGTTTCATTTGGTGAAGCAATGACAATGCCTCCTCAGGAAAGCCATGCCTTGCATAGGCTGCCATCATAAGAGTCCATGAGCACCCATCTCGTTGAATCATTCGATTGAAAAATCTGTGAGCGTCTGCCAAATTTTCGCACTTAACATACATTTTAACTAGTGCATTACGTAAAAGATTGTCTGCTTTAATTTCGATCTGATTAATGTGAGCATGTAGTATTTTGGCTTCTAGTAAATCTTTGTCCCGAATGCAAGCCTCCAACATAGAAACATATGTAGAAGAATCCATAGAGTTGTTATTAAAGTGTAAAATATTTAGGGTTTCATTCAAGCAACCTTGTTTACACAATATTCTGACATCGATCAAAGGAAAACTATTGCCATTGGCATTGTATTAGAGTTTGGAGTGCATTGAGGTCCTCACTGTTTTACTATTTTTTTTGGGGTTAAAAAAAAAGGCTCCAAATGGTGCAATATTAGAGTTACTGGACAATCTAATACTCTCTACTATGGATAATACTCTCACCTATATTCACAGTTGTTTACAAGATGTACATGACAAGATTGAATTTTTGTAGCTTGAATCTCAGCTACAACAAGCAGAATTACAAAAATGCAGTCGTCATTCTAAACCTGTTTCTATTCATAACAATGAAACAAACTCCCATAAACAACAAGTCAATAATGTTGCAAATTCAGATTCAGTGCCTAATGCAACAACATATTTGCATGCAAAAGAAGAAATTTAGCCTGCACTTCCCAAGTCGGTCATCAGACCTTGGGAAGAGCTTGTCCACAACAATCATAGAACTGGTCTTGGATATGACAAGGACGTGTCCTTTCATATTCTAGACTACTCCAAACCAATCCAATTTCAAAGTGTTGGATTTCTTCAGGACAGTTCATCTTCAGTTGCTCCTCATGACAGTTCACCTCCAGCTGTTCCAGATTCTTTCCCTCTTCCACAGCAATAGATTGTGAAATGCCAACATTGTGACTGAGTTGGCCATCTGAAAGATCACTGTTTTGATCTTCATCCATGTAAGCACTGTCATAAAACGATTCATTCTTCAAATAGATTCTTCAAAAAAAAACCTGCTGCAAGAACACAGATTCATATTGGATGGATTGTTTCTTGGCAATGGGCATCAACAACCAAGAAGATATTTCAGTCATATTTCTGAACTTGTTCTAGAGTATTGAATAGTCTAGAAGTTGAGTTTTCTCCATCATCTCACCTTGTATCTGACAGGGGTAGAAATGATGGTCATCTACAAGCTTCAAAGTCACATCAAGCGAGCCTAAGCCACAACCTGCCATACCAGATTCAGAGTCGTTGCTAGAGAGAAATGTGCCCCTAATCATGCCTTCAATTTGTGACACCTCTTCAAAGAATTGGGGACACTTCCTCTAGCAGAAGACTTCATCTTCTTGCCAATTTTGGAAGAGTTCCAGGAATTGCATTAAGCATTCCAGAGTTGTTGGTCATCCTTAAACCATCACAGGTTGAGACTTCCCTTTTCAGGTTGAAGTTCTCCCTTTTATGCAGGGTGATACCTCCCTTTCATGGTTGAAGGTTTCCCTCTTCAAAACATCAGAAGCACTTCCTCTAGTAGAAGACTTGAGCTTCATGCCAAACTTGGAAGAGTTCTGGGAATTGCACTAAGCATTCCAGTGTTGATGGTCATCCTTAAACCACCACCCTTCATAGCAACATTTCAGAGAGCACATTCAACCTAGTGTTGCCATGCATTTTTGCACGTTTTGTATTACAACTCTCTTCTTGGACTCATACATAACCCTTCAGATTAAAGGTGGAATGTTGGACACCTAATCCTCTAAGGGTTGGTGTGGAAGTTGAATAGCCAAAAGGAGTCCAAGAGACCACTTGGAATATGAATCCAAGGGTCACACCATGTACTATAAATGTATATCATTTGTTAATAATAAATTTACTCTCCTGTTTATCATTCATATTCTGTTGTTGCCATGTGTGTGTTTAACAAAATAGAATTTCAATTGATGGCCACAAATATGTCATGGATTCATCTATGTCTTTCCATATATTTTCTTTGGCCTATGTAAGTGTTTGAGCAATTGATGATTCATTTTCCAAAGTGTCTATTCTTTGAGTCAACTTGTAACTCTTTTGATTTCTACCACATATGCATTTTCAATCATAATTTTCTGTTCTTGGAGGTTGTGAAGATGTGCTTTCAATTTCTCAATTTCCTATCCCCTTAATGATATATCCCCCATGGCCTTGGCTAGATCAGTTACTGGATCAATGGACTGTATCTCTTCTACTATAGTAATTGTTGAAGTGGAAGCCCCTGCTGTTGAAATACATGTAATTGGAATTGTTGCTAAAGGAATAACTACTGCTTGAGTTGCTTGATGTTCTTTCTCCTTTAACAAAGTTTCTAATTCTGTATCAATCTTTTGTATCTCTGTATTTTGTTTAATTATAATTTTGAAAATGTTCTCTTTTTCCTTCTTTAGTTCACCAATGTCTTTAGTCTAAGGATATTCAGTAGTAAGAAGTTTTAATTGTTTTCTTAATACCTGAATGTTAGCATTTTTCCTCTTAATGATTTCCTCAACAACTTTAACATTTCTGGGATCATATCCCAATTTAATTACTAGATCCTCCAAAGATTTTATCTTAGTATCCTTTGCTAGAGAAGAAATATTTTCCATCTTTAACTAGGACTTCATATTACTCAATGAAACCTGCAACTTAGATTTTTCCATGGTTGAACTGGTTAAAGTTGAATAGATCATTTCCACATCTTGTTTATGTAAATCAATATGGTAAATAGGATGAATATCCTTTGAGTGAAAGGAAAATATTGTTTTATTATAGTCTTTAACAGTCTTGGGGAATGGGATTTTAGGTTTAGGGAATGCCATTTTCATTAGCCCTTTTTCAGTGTCGAAGGCAGAAAGTAATCTGTGCTCAGAAGCTAAAGTTTGTTTCCAGAATCCTGTATAAGTGGTAGGCTTCAATGCTTCATTTTTCCTTTTGATTTCCTCGTACCTAGAAAAAAATCTTGGTTTAGTATGAGCATGGGGAAATTCTCTTGTTTGGGATGTTTCCAATGGATCTTGAGAAGCTAAAGATGTTGGTGACCCTCTAAAAATTTCTTCAATTCGAGGAAATCTAGTAGCATGAGGACCTGTCAAGACTAGCGTAGTATTTGTGCTTTATTCCGAAGAGGAGTCCTCAAGAGGATTCTTTTTCTTCTTCTTGTACATCACAAACTTTGTTTGTTGGATTTTTGTAAATGAAGGGGAAATAGTTTCCCTTACTCTCTTTGCATGTTTTTCTTGGGGAGCTTGAGTCTCATGTGTTGTAGGAGTAAAACTTTGCTCTTCTGCTTCCTACAATGTGTTCTCTTGCCACTCCTCCTGATTCATATACTGCTCAATTTGTAGTCTAGGAGTATGAGCATAAGGAATAGTTTTATGTTCTACCCTTAGCTTGGAAATGATCCCCAAGGGATCATAAGACCAGGAAAAACTAATTTTATATTTCATTTCCTTTAAGAGAAGAATTTCCTCCTTTGTTGTTGTTATGGCATTACAGATGAAAGGTCCAACTTGATTTTTTATTTTAAATTGGGACTTTCTCTTAGCTGACGCAAAGTGCAGCTCATTCATATTTATCATATGTCTGATGTATTCCAGTGAAAAAATTTGGATAGGTACAAACTTTGGCAACCTATATGGAGGAAGCTCACAATTATACACTCTAATCTTTGTATAGTTTTGGTATAGATACCAATCTCTTGTCTTTGTTTGTTCACTAAGATGAAGAATCCTTTTAATTTCAACAGAAATTGTAAGGATTAAATAACTATTAAGTAAATAGGAAACTGTGTATCGAAATTGATTTGGGTAGTCACTGAAAGAGAATTCATTTGTATTTTCCCTAACCAGTGAGGTCCAATGAATCACAGATTACAGTTTCCTTGTTCATATAACTTTTGTAGTGGAATTGAAAATGTGTCTGACTGATAGAATACAAACAAATATACAAGCATTGATGCATGTGAAGGCCCCTTCTGTAGAAAACTTCATGAATTGATCACGGATAGTATGTGCTAAGAACTCACTGTAATTGAAGATAATAGAAGGTTTCTCATCTTTAGAAAATACTGAAAAAAACCCTAGGATGATGTCATCAACCCATTGGTCAGATTGATAACCTAGAAAACAAGAAATTATTGAAATGATTTGTGTGGTCATCTATGGAAACATTGAAGCTAGTTAAGTTAGATTAATTCTAAGAAATTCAACATTTTCAGGTAGAAAAATATCAAAACTCTTAGCTCGTTGAGCGAAGGTATGATTTTTGTAGAGATCCATGAGGGATACTATAGAAAAAGGATGTGGTGGAGTTGAGGATTCAATCTGTAACATTTGAAAAATGGATTGGGATGTAACTGTAAACAGAAAGTCGTTATTCTGTGGAAAAACAACCCTTTGTCTGGGAATATGAATTGAGGTAGGAAAAAATTCCACAGGCTCAATTCATCATTGAGGTCAACGAATTTTTGTTTCATCCAGTTGTGTAACTCATACAAATCAAATTCACACTGTGTCTCTTAAATCTTGTACTCTCGGTCCACTAATGGAAAATGGTCCAGGTTTATCATAGGCGGGAGCATGGGGTTTTCCTCAGTCATTCTGGATTTTCCATTTGAAGAAGACATTGGAAACAATACAAGGACATGAACTGATGTTTACTAGGTAATTAGCTGGCTTGCAGGTGTTGAATGCTAGGTTGTTTTGTTGAGGTTGTACTGGAGCTTAGTACACAACTTTCCTTAACATAATGTGTAAAAGGGATAAAGGAAAACTATCAGTTTATTATATAAAGAGGGGAACTAACCATTTCTGAAATTTGATATGGGCGCGGGGTATTTATGGCGACAACGAATACGGTTGGGTAACGATTTTAAAATTATGTAGTGGGCAATGGACAGGTGGCAGCAGCGGAGTGGATATGGCGGGATCAAAAACAGTAAAAAAAGGTGTGGGTGTTTTTGACAATGGTCGGTGGTGGATTTTAGGGGGGGGTGGTGTTAAGTGGTGTTCAAAGGGGGGGTCTGAACTTCCTCAGCGATTGACATGTTGCTATAATTGTTTGACTTAAAATTTCTCTTTGCCCCCCCTGTTAAATGTCAGAGAGGTGGGGGGGGTGGGAATTGCTTTCTCCAATGTTGGTCGGGCGGAGAAGATCGATATCACAACATGATAAGGATGTCATTTCAATTTAAAACTTTATTACAACTTGCTAACCATGGTCTAATTGTGATTAAACTAATTAAAAACAATTAATTAACTACCTAATGCGGAATTTAGTCCGGCGCACATATTTTGATTTTTCTTAGAGATTTATTTCTTTTTTTTATCAATAATTTTCATTTTCTATCCCTTTTTATTTTTTCTTTCTTTCTTTTTCTTTGTTTTTTATTTTTTTGACATATAAATGTAAAATGCAGAATATTGTTACAACATTGGGTGCAACTGGGGACTGTGTTTCCCTGTAAGATGCATAGAACATGCAAATCCATGTGCCTTCTCTTCGGGTTATGGAGTCTTTTCCGTGCAAATCACACTTGCCATGAAAATGTACATAAAATCAGAAATGTACAATGAATTATGGCTGTAACATTTTTTAGTACCCAATATAGTGCTTGAGATACTATCCATTGATAGGCAATGAATAATGTCTCCCTTCCATGTTCTGCAGAATGAAAGTATTGTTTCCTTTAACCTTTGCAATGTTGAATGGCCCCAGCCAAAGGTTATCAAACTTTCCATGTTTCCATTTTTCTTATCTTCGGGCATCCCATTTCAAAACTAGATCTCCTTCCCTGAAATCTCTTTCTCTAGCTTTCCTATCAAACAAAGTTTTCATATTGTTTTGATATTGACAAAGTTTGTACTGAACTTTCTCTCTATCTTCATTTAATTCTATAATCTGATTAATTCTCCTAGAAAAATCATCAAGTTCTTCATTTGACTCTTGTAAAAACTTCATGATAGGGAAAGCTAACTATGTAGGAAGAATAGCCTTAGTTCCATAGACAAGTGGAAAAGGGGATTTACCTATTGCTCTTTGGGTGAAATTATGTTGGCCCAAACTACATACTTGAGATGTCTGTCCCAGTTTCTCTTATGATTTTCAAGTACCTTTTTGATGAATTTTACCAAAATCTTATTACATGACTCTTCCAATCCATTCCCTTGAGAATAGTATGGAGTAGAATGATGCAATAAAATCTGATATTTCTCGCAAAATTCTATCATTTTAACATTACTAAATGCCCGTGCATTATTTGTGACTCTCTATTGAGGACATCCAAATCGAGATAATATATTTTCCTCAATAAATTTAATGATAACAACATATGTAGCATTTTTTATTGGGATAGCTTCTACCCATTTTATAAAATAATATGTGGCATTTAAGATCCATCTGTGTTGATTGTTGGATGCTGGATGTATCTCTCCAATGAAATCTAGTCCCCACTATAACAAGGGTGCATGAATCAAAACTAGAACAAGGGGGAGTTCTGCTAATCTTTGTCTACTAGCAAAAATCTGACATGGAATGTAGCTTCTGACCTTTTATCCAACCTATGAAAACAACTTTGGCTAATAGAAACTTACTCTCAAAATCTTGTGTGTTATTACTCTCCAAGCATAATGACCCCCACATATTCCTTCATGAAATGAATCTATAACTCCTTCTATTTCACTCTTAGTCAGACATAGAAGTAAGATGTTTAATGGATCTTTACAACAAATGTTAGCATTGATAATACAATACTTCATAGCCTTTAATCTAAGAGTTCTGCATTGATTTTTTTCGAAATCAAGAGGGTATTCAAAATCACGAAGAAAGTGTACAATATCAACATACCATTCAAATAACATAATTTTTTTCCTCAATATGAAGTGGAAAAGGAGCTAAGTCTTTAGAAGAATAATGTTCTTGTGGATTCTTCTCTCCTGAACTAGCGGAAGGTTCTTGTGGATTCTTCTCTCCTGATATTTGCATGTTGGTGTTTATTCCCAGAACTTTACAATTAGATTCAGCCAATAACTTGGCTAAACCCTTTCCTTTTACCAGCTTAGTGGATTTGATGTCTAGATCAAATTCAAGAATTTTAGCTATCCGTATCCCATCTATATCAGGTTGGGTCAAAATAGTTTTGACAACATTGTTTGGGACATAGGAAGTAATAGGGGAATGAAGGACATAAGTTCTGAAATCTTTTAGAGCTTGTACAAGATCATAGGCTTGTTTTTCAATGATGTCATATTTTAGCTCTGAATCTCTCATAACTTTACTAAATAAAGAAATTCGCTGGTCATCTTGGTTATCAATCTTTTTCTATAAAACAACAATGAAAGTGGTGTTAGAGGAAAAAGAGAAAATGCCGAAGGGTTTTGTAAAATCAGGGCTAGCTAGTACTGGGGCTTTAGAAATGGCCTTTTTGATTTGTGTAAATGCATATCTTGCCTACACTATACATTTAATCGCATGATATTTATTTAACATGTCAGTAATATCTTTAATAATTTCAACATAGTTTGGTATAAATCTCCTTAGAAAAAGCTTGAATTTCCTTTTTATTTCTGGGGAGACCAATTACCTCAATAACTGAGACTCATTTTGGATCAATTAACACTACTTGTTTTGAGATGATTTGGCCAAGTAACTTTCCTTTCTTTATGGAAAACAAAGATTTTTTTGGATGAGCGAGATTTCGGGCTTTTTGCACATGTCAAAAACTTTTCTCAAGTGCTTTAAGTGCTTTTCATCAGAATTTGAAAACACAGTTAGATCATCCAGATAAATAACAATAAAATTATTGATTTTACGAACAAAAGATAAATCCGTTACCCTTTGAAATGTTGCTCCTGCATTGGTTAAGACAAATGGCATCCTAGAATACATGAATGTACATGAGGGAGTTGTGAATGTTGTTTTCTCTCTGTCTTCTGGACTTACCAAAATTTGGTTGTATCTAGAGAAACCATCTAGCATGGAAATTCTATTAGAACTTGAAAATATTTGCATTAATTGATCCATTTTAGGGAATGGCTAATTGTATTTTAAGGATGATTTGTTTAGATTCATAAAATCCACGCACAGCCTAAGTTCACCATTCTTTTTTCTTATAGGAACTAAATTTGCAATCCACTCAGAAAAGCTAAGAGGAACAATAGTCTTAGCATCCAACAATTTCTTTAGTTATTTTTCTATGGTCGAAATCAAAATTGGATTAATTCTTCTTAATTTCTATTGGAATGGTTTGTCTTCTGGTCTTAAAGGGATCTTATGCTCTATAAGATTTGTATCATAAGTTTTGAGCTCATCATAGGACTAGACAAATACATCTTTATATTTGTTTAATAGATTGATATACTTGTCTTTCATATCCTTGGGTAAGGATGTTGAAATTTCCACATTCTTAACTTCTTCATCGGTTCCAAGGTTATAGCCTTCTACATCCTCTTGTGATGTGTTTAATAATGAAGTTTTTAAAACATCATTATGATAAAAAAGCCTTTCAAGAGGGATTAGACCCTTGGGAATGTAATTTTTTAGCAATTGGAGGTTATTATGATCAATTATTTTGTTATGAAATTGTGAGGATTCATTTTCATGAGTTGATTTATGATCAATAATTTTTTCTTTCTCAATTTCCAAAGCTGAAAAATCATCAATTGCCTTCAGGAAACTCTTCAATTGTTCATCACCTTCAAACACTTTCGAGTGTTTAAGATTCTGAGGATTGAAGGCCTATATTTTACCTGAATGTGATATTGGAGTTGCATTGGATCAGGTGTTTTAAAGGAGCTTGCAGAAACTGCTAGAGAGTCTACATAAATGTTCTCATCTCTTGGGATTGTTGTGATGTTAAAAGCTTGGAAATAGTTTTCTACAGAATCCCATACATCATTTCAGTAAGATATAAGCCTAGGATGTTTTACTTGGCATAGTTTTCTTACTTGTTTGACAATTAATTTCGAGTCGCTGAAAACACTTAAGTTTTGAACTTTCAGACTTTTAACCAAATCAAGGCCTAAAATTAGGGCTTCATATTCTGCTACATTATTAGTAACATTGAAGTCTAAATTAAATGATTGGGTTATGTTTTCTCTATCTGGATAAATTAATAGAATCCCCGCTCCAACCCCATCTTTAGAAAAAGTGCCATCAAAGTATAACTTCCACACATCAATTTTTATACGTTTAGGTTTGTTCACAATCTGTTCAATGCTAAGCTAGGAATTTTGGAGATCATTAGATGACAATGTGAAGCATCCAAAATCTTGATCAAAAACATAATTCAGATGATTTATTTCTTGATCAGCGCTACAAATGGTGTTAATGAATCTTACCTCTCTGTATAACCTAAGATGTTCACCCCCATATACAGGGATAGTAGCATAGGACATGTCCATCTACATATTCCCCCCTATTTTTACACAACATGATCTTGATAACAACATTCCAAAATTGGGAGGGATATTTGTGACTACAATGTCTAGTACTACAAATTTTACAGGGATTTGTGCTAAAGTTACAACTAGGTCTTTAATCAGTTCGAGACAAGGAACTTTCTTGGAGTCAAAGGTGTACAAATCATGGTAAGGTCTGGTAATTTGTAATTGCAATTGATCCATGATTAATTTGGGCATGAAATTATGAGAGGTCCCAAAGTCTAACATACAGTTGTATAGAAGAAAATCATGAACTTTGAGAGTGACATAAAAGGGGGTAATGTTCTCATCAATCATGTCAGGACTAGGACGAAAAAGCACTCATGGTTTTTCATCTTGCAAACTATTCATGTCACTATTAGCATCTATTATCGAGGATTGGATCCACTTTGATACTTGGTTTTTTTACCCTGGGTTTTTAGAGAGTTTAGACAGTGGAACAGGGATTTTGACTCTCTCTAAATCTTTTTCTACATTGAAAATTGTTGGAACAAATTTTTCAAAAATATTATGTTCATTGGGTTGAGTTAATGGTTGAATTACAGTTGTTTGGGTTTCAGTAGTTTTTACTGGAGGCTCATTGATTGTAAAATTCTTGGATGGCCTACCAGGGCCTGGTATAGGCATAAAATCATACCTTCTATTTAATTCATCTATTATAAACTCTAAGAAGGATTGATATTTAGAAACCCGTGAACATTCTTGATTTTAAATTAAAGCTTGATCATTGGAAAATGGAATTATAACATTCTGTTATGATTTATTATCTAAATAATTTATGTCATTAGTAACTAATCATCCAGTTTCTTTGGTTTCTTGATCACTAATGATCAATGGTGGTTGAATTTGTTGATCAGGATTGGGTTTTTGTAATATCTGGGGTTGGAAAGGTCTTTTGTATCGATCCTAAGGTCTATCTGATGCTTGTTAAACAATTCTAGGTTATGTTTCAATCTTTGAAATCCTATTTGAAATTTCTAAGTAAGGAAGTGATTTCATCAATTTTTCGATCCTCAGTTTTTCCTTTAGAAGAAGAACATCCTTCTTCCCTAGCTTTCATTTTCCTTTCAGCTTTTCTAGCCTTTGCTTTGAGTTTGGTTGAGGTTGATCTATTTTCCTCAACCTCAATACCATTAGTCTGCATGTCTGCTAGTGTTACAGAAGTTCTTTCTCTGAGCATAAATGCAAATTCATCATCAAATCCTTTAGAGAACTTGACCTTAGCAGCAACTAATGTGGCTTACAATCAGGTGGAATTTTATTGTAAATTTTGTTAAATCGCTTTATAAAATCAGCCACGAGTTCACCAGGGTTTCTTTTTAGGTCATCAAATTAAGTTAGATAGTAAACTGGATCCTTTTAAACACCCCATAGGTTTTTAAAAATAGCAACTAGTTCATTCCAAGAAGGGATTGAATTAGCTCGTAATTATCTAAACCAAATCCTAACATTTCCTTCAAGAGATTGAACAAACAATCTCATGTGGACATCTTCATTCTATATTCATATTGTCAGTAAAGTCTAAGAAAGCTGTGAGATGATCTTCAGTAGACAAACCAATTTCACCATTGAATCTAGGTAAGTTCTTTAGATATACATCTGGGAAATTATTTAGATGATTGGGAAGAACTAAGGCTGCATAACAAGCTTGAATGATGGGTTGAATACCGACCATTTGATTATATGAAGGTGAGGAAGATGAGGATGAGATTTGAGAATATGAAGATGATGAAGGGGATGAGGATGAAATTTTGGGAGTTGTAGGGAGTGAAGGTAAGTTGGAAGAATTTATGGAATTTTTTTATTTTTCTTGGTGTTTGTATTATTAATTTCTATTCTCCAAGACCAAAATTTCCTTCACTATCAAACAAAGGATTTGTGTAAACATAAAAATTGTCCTCAAAGTTAACAAAAGTAGATGGGTAAGTGTGAATTATTGAAGAAATAAAATCACTAGGTTTTAATTCTGGTAATTCTAGACCTAATTATTTTTTTGATCTAGGAGATTTTGAAAGAGGTTCAAGAATCTGATAAGATTCTAGTTGATAAATAAGGAGAGTTGACTGCAAATCAAATCCTTTAGATAATATTTCTAACACTTTTGGTGGTAGATATGATAGTTCAAGAGGAATTGGAATAGGTATAAAAGGATCAGTTTCATAAACAATTTTAAATGGATGTATTACAGAAGCAGAAGTAGAGGCTTCTAGTCTTTGTCTTGTAGAGGCAATTCTTACTAGTCTCTCGGGATTTAATAGTGGAGAATAAAGTTTTGGATATGAGAGAGACCTAGTGTGTCTACGTGAAGCCATTTTATTTTTGTGGAATCACCAAGTGAATGATTTGAGCCTACTAACATCTTATTCACTATTAAACGGTAAACTTTAATCATTGTCACAGGGACAATAATTCAAGAATTTCATTCCCCGGCAACAACGCCAGTCTGATGTTGTACCGCCATAGATAATTCTAGGTTAGGAATTACGCCAAAACATCTAAAATGTTTTTTTGGTTTTTAAAGTTTTTTGGATGACCAAATCTCTAAATTGTTTGAATAGGTGAAATTATTAATTACTTATGATTAAATAGAAGGGTTTATTCTTCACCTCTAAACTGTAATTTAGCTTTGAATTAGATGTGCAAGATTGAAACTTTGGAAATTATATGATTTGTTAAACATCAAATAGATTATCTAACCATAATATATAGTGGATGCATGTAAAATACTTTTACAGCCAAATAATATATGGTTAACAAAATTTAAGGGAAGATGGCAATTTGTTGATGTAGAGGAGTTAAATCAAATAGACAATTTAATCAGCTAATCTCTGTAATAGATTATAACTTCATGGGAGATTTCAGACAAATTGAAACTAAATATTATCTTACCTAGAACTCCCATAAACTTCAAAACATATGCAAATAAAACAGAGTGAAAATAATAACAAACAAAGACTTACAGGAACACAATGTGTTTTGAAATGAATCTAGAATCCTTTTATTATTATAGAAATAACTTCGAAGGATACAAGTTTGCTCAAAAGTCTATCATAATGGTTCAACGATTTCTAAGTCTTATTTCTAATTACTTATAGAAAAATATTACATCTGAGATCGAATTCCAAATAAAATACATTTACAAAATAATATTTGTTTTGAAAACACAAATATTTCTAAATATAGAGGAAAAAATAGGAAAATAAAATTGCTTAAGTTTTTTGGCACTGAACTCGAGGCTGCTATTGATGAGTTGGCCTAAAAATCTATTGTTTTGTTTTTTTTTTCTGATTATTTGTTTACCTCATCCTCTAAACCTACATGTTGTTGTTGTAACCTTCAAAATTACTGTTGTAAAACCTGTTTGCTAATGAAGTCAATGAGTAGGCATATTTTCTCCCATCTTTCCTCATCTCGAATGGTGGCTTTGATTACCTTTTTGTAAGTCTCATCGACTTCAGTGTACTTCTAAAAATTTGGTTTGACTGCAAACAATTTTTTTATTTCATACTGAATCAACAAGTCAAAAGTCAAACCCTCAATGAAATCCTTCCTTGTAATAGTCCCTCTGATCTTGGCAAAGTTTTCTTTGTGTGTGGCTATTGAATACAAACTTTTTTGGTATTATTCAAGTGTAATCAGCTTATATCCAATTCCCCTTAAACCTGGAAGTCCCTTTCGATGCAACACATTAAAATTTCTATGAATATTTTGAAGGCTCGCTTCTAAATTGTGGCATTTGTTTTCAAGTTGCAACATTAAATTCCTTTTGATATGAATCTTTCTAACCTCTAGAATTGTTTCAGTTTCATCATATATGTCATATTCTTCAAGCTCTTCTTTTGTTTTTGAATTCAAAATCCTCACTAATGATGTTGCATCTCCTGGTTTGTTACCCAATTCTTTCTTAACTTTTGCTATTAATTCCTTTGGTTTTTCTAGGAATGCTTCCTGTTCAAATAGAATTTCAATTGATGGGCACACATATGTCATGGATTCATTTATGTATTTCCATATATTTTCTTTGGCCTATGCAAGTGTTTGAGCAATCATTGATTCATTTTCGAAAGTTTCTATTCTTTGAGTCAACCTGTGACTCTTTTGGATTTCTGCCACATATGCATTTTCAATCTTAATTTTCTGTTCTTGGAGTTGTGAAATTGTTCTTTCATTTTCTTAATTTCCTATCCCCTCAATGATAGATCTCTCATGGCCCTGGCTAGATCAGTTGCAGGTTCAGTGGATTGTATCTCTTCTGCTATAGTAATTGCTGAAGTGGAAGCCCCTGTGGTTGAAATACCTGTAATTGGAATTGCTCCTAAATTAATAATTGTTGTTTGAGTTGACTCTTGTTCTTTATCCTTTAACAAAGTTTCTAATTATGTCTCCATATTTTGTATCTATGTATTTTGTTCAATTATAATTGTGAACATGTTCTCTTTTTCCTTCTCTAGTTCACCAATGTCGTTAGTCTAAGGATCTTTAGTAGTAAGGAGTTTTAATTGTTTTCCCAATGCCTGAATGCCAGCATTTTTCCTGTTAATCATTTCCTCAACAACTTTAACATTGGTATGATCATATCCCAATTTAATTACTAGATCCTCCAAAGATTTTATCTTAGTATCCCTTGCTATAGAATAAATATTTTCCATCTTGAGTTGGGACTTAATATTACTCAATGAAACCTGCAACTTAGATTTTTCCATGGTTGAACTGGTTAAAGTTGAATAGATAATTTTCCCAACTTGTTTATGTAAATCAATCTGGTCAATAGGATGAATCTCCTTTGAGTCAAAGGAAAAGATTGATTTCTATTAGTCTTCAACAGCTTTGGGAAATGGGATTTTAGGTTCAAGGAATGCCATTTGCATCAACCCTTTTCAATGTCAAAGGCAGAAAATAATCTTTGCTGGGAAGCTAAAGTTTGTTTCTAGAATGCTGTATAAGTGGTAGCCTTCAATGCTTCATTTTTCCTTTTTATTTCCTCGTACCTAGAAAAAATGGTTGGTTCAGTCTGACCATGGGCTAATTCTAATGTTTGGGATGTTTCCAATAGCTCTTTAGAAGCTCAAGATGTTGGTGACCTTGTAAAATTTCCTCAATTCGAGGAAAGGTAGTAGCATGAGGGCCTATCAAGAATAGTGTAGTCTATGTGATTTCTTCTTGAAAAGAGTCCTCAAGAGGATTAATTTTCTTCTTCTTGTACATCACAAAAATTGTTTGCTCGATTTCTGTAACTAAAGGGGAATTGGTTTCCCTTACTCTCTTTGCGTTTTTTTCTTGGGGAACTAGATTCTGAGATGTCATAGGAGTAAAAATCTTCGCTTCTACTTTCTACAATGTGTTCTCTTGCCCCTCCTCCTGATTCATATACTGCTCAATCTCTGGTCTAGGAGTATGAGCATAAGGAGTAGTCTTTTGTTATACCCTTAGCTTGGAAGTGATCCCTAAGGGGTCATAAGACCAGGAAAGACTAAGTTTATATTTCATTTCCTTTAAGAGAATATCTTCCTTCTTTGTTGTTTTTCTAGAATTACAGATTGAAGGTCCAACTTGAGTTTTGATTTTAAATTGGGACTTTCTCTTAGCTGACACAAAGTGCATCTCATCCATATTTATCATCTTCCTGATGTATTCCAATGCAAAAATTATGATAGGTACACACTTTCATAACCTTTATGGAGGAAGCTCACAACAATACACTGTAATATGTATATAGTTTGGTATAGATACCAATCTCCTATCTTTGTTTGTTCACTAAGATGAAGAATCCTTTTAATTTCAGGAGAAATTCTAGGGATTAAATCACTATTAAGTAAACAGGAAACTGTGTATAAAAAATGATCTATGTAGTCATTGAAAGAGAATGCATTTATATTTTTCCTAACTAGTAAGGTCCAATGAATCACAGATTGTGGGTTTCCCAATTCATCTATCTTTTGTAGTGGAATTGAAAACATGTGTGACTGATAGAACAAAAACAAATATACAAGGATTGATGATATAGGTGGATATTGGTGGCCACCTGCCAAGTCCACTTGGACCCCCACCATTGTTTCTTTCAGATTTTTAGTTTCCTTAATTGTAACACAGTTTACTATTTTTAGCAGTTTTTGGGGTCCTGAACTTCCGGAGCCGTTTTGAGGCCCTAAACGACGTTTTTTGGGAAAACTAGGAGCAACATGGGTCCATGGACCGATGTTTCTCTTCCCAAAGTTGTAGTTTTTGGATAGATCTTTCTAATGAGATATTGTGTGCGTCAAACGGAGATCATATGCCAAAGTTATGACCCCGGGAAGTTGATGTACCAATTTACCCAAATGGGGCCCACAGTTTGGCATTTCATCTTCTAAGGTTAGGTTTTTGAATGTTTAGGGTTTTCCATTGTTTCTCAACAATAAATAGGCCTTCGAGCCTCATTGTAACATAGTTCAGAGGCATGTGGCCACCACATCTCTTCTCAGAGATAAGCTACCATTGCCCTAGTTGGTTTATTTCCATTTCTGTTTGTAAGCATATTTCAGTATTTTACATTAATGAAATGAAGTATTATTTCAACTACATCTTTGTGTTTATGGTTATCTCTGTAATTTGTTGCATTCCTGTTTAAATCCGGATCAGTGGTATTATAGCGGTTTGCTTTTTTCTCTGTTTTTCTTTGCATGTCCCCCACAAGGTTGGGATATAAGGAGTTAGGGCTTGAACTGGTCGAACCTTTGCAAGAACAGCCTCGCAAATCCCGATGGCCTTCCATGGCAGATGAAAAGAAAGATGAGGGGGTAGGAGATGCTATCAAAATCTTTCTCGAAGAAGCCCTCAAGTGACAAAGGAATGCAATGATGGACAACTTTGCGTAGATCCTTCAGCGGCTACCCAGAGGCGACGCATCAGCTTCTAGTAGCTACTCTAGAAATGCCACGCTCTTTAAGGTACAAGTTAATTTTGAAATCCCCATCTTCGAGCGTCAAATAGATGCAGATGCTGTAGATAAATGGTTAAATCTACTAGATGGGTATTTTTCTGTTCATGAATTTTCGAGTCGAGAAAAGATTGTTTTCGCTCTTCTAAAAGCAGCCCCCCACGTCAAGGACTGGTGGGAAATCTACTGCGAGCATAAGGATGAAAGTACAAACTCGCTGTTTTTAGCCACACCCACTTGGGATTGATTCCGAGATGCCATCAAGGAGTAGTACTACCCTGTCAGAAGCTATGAGGATCAATACATAAAGTGGACCATGTTGCGACAGGGAAGGGACCAAGACGTGCCGGAGTTTACCAATATTTTCCATACCCTTCACACAAAGTTGGGTATCAAGGATTCAGAGTAGCATTTGGTACTCAAATACCGTGGCTACCTGCATAAGTACATCCAGGAAAAAATAGAATTCCTGAACATCCCCTCGCTCGGCACGACATACCGATATGCCGTCAAGGTCGAGAAAAAGTTTAAACAGAGGAAGAGAGACTTTGGATCTACGAATCTGAAGTAAGGGAAAGGTGCTCCCAAACCACAGAACAAAGGACAAAGCTAAGGCGGGGCAGCCCAAGATAGCCCGCCAAAGTTGCAAGCAAAGAAAAACGTCGTGAAGCCAAAAAAGGACACTGGAAAGTGGTGCAAGTTGCATAAGAGCTCCACTCACAACACAAGTGAGTGTCGGGCCAAGTAGTCATTGGTGACTGAGCTGAAGGTTTTAGAATAAGATGCATGTTCCGACTCTGAGTCAGAACCTGACAAGGGGAATGACAAAGGGAAGTAGATTATCGATGTGGAGCCCAACGCCACTGTTGCCACCATGAAGATCCAGAAGGTGGAACTCGAAGATCCAGAGGAGGATGAGCATCTCTTCCACTCCCAGATGTGGGTAAAGGGTTCCCTGCTATAGTTCATTGTCGATAGCAGGAGCCAAAAGAACTTCATTTCGGCAGAGGTCGTGAAGCGGCTGGGCTTACCGACCACAACACATCCACAATCGTACACTATCGGGTGGCTTTACCAAGGATGGGATCTTCATGTGAGCCAGCAGTGTCGCCTTCCATACAACATCAAGCCCTTCATGGATGAGGTATTATGTGACATTGCTCCCCTTGATGTTTGTGAGGTATTATTAGGACAACCATACTTGTGGAAGCGATATGCTGTGTATGAATCAAGACCCTGTGCTGTTATTGTTACTTTGGGAAATAAGTTGTACAGGATACCGGAGGTAGCACCGCCTACTACCATCTCTTTGATTATTTCATAACAATGAAGTAAGATTGTTTCCAAAACCGCGAATTTTTTTTTCCTGATGATACGCCCTCAAGGAAAGAAGAAGACAGTGGCCACGACCTCCAGACTGGGCCCCTTCGCACGACAACTATGGATGGACAAGGTTGTGGAGGAGTACGAGGACATCTTCACCTCCCTTGCAAGGGTACCTCTGCACTGTTAGGTCAAGCACTCCATCAATCTGACCCCAGGTGCGCCACTGCCCAATGGACCAATCTATCGGCGCTCCATTCTAGAGAATGATGAAATCAAGAGGCAGATTCAGGAGTTGCTGCAGAAAGGTCATATCCATCCAACTTCATCGCCTTGTGGGAGCCCGATTGTGTTGGTATAGAAGAAGGATGGGGCTTGGAGACTCTGTATTGACTATCGAGCACTAAATAAGATCACTATCTGTAATAGGTACCTGATCCCACGGATTGATGACCTCTTGGACCAACTAAAGGGGGAAAAATATTTCAGCAAGATCGATTTGAAGTCAGGATATTAGCAAGTGCCAATCGAGCCCTCCGATGTATGGAAGACTGCCTTCAAAGCCAAGGAGGGCCTTTTTGAATGGTTGGTTATTCCTTTCGGATTGACAAGTGCTCCTGCAACCTTCATGAAGCTAATGGATGACATCTTGCGGCCATTCACCAACTCATTTGTAGTGGTATACTTGGATGACATCCTGATCTTCAGCCAGAGTTGGGAAGAGCACCTACACCACATCCGATAGGTTCTCCAAATGCTGTGGCAACACAAGTTATGTGCTAATTTGGAGAAATGTACTTTTGGCATGACCCAGGTTTAGTATCTGGGATACATTATTGATGAATAGGGGGTGTATGTGGATCCATCCAAGATCCAAGTAATTCGAGATTGGCCATCTCCAACCACTCTGACAGAGCTCTACAACTTTCTAGGTCTCGCCAACTTCTACCATAGGTTCATGTTGGGGTTTTCTCATATCACTTGGCCCTTGAGTCAAGTCACCAAGGGAGGAGCGAAAGTGAAATTATTTTGGTCTGAATCTCAACAAAAGGCATTCACGGAGTTGAAAGATTGCCTCTGCATGGCACCAGTTCTCGCATTACCAGACTTGCAACAACCATTTGAGGTCGAGACAGATGCCTCTGACTATGCTATTGGGGTAGTCCTTACTCAACACGGGCATCTAGTGGCATATCATAGTGAGACACTTTCAGACATAGTCCAGAAGTATCCCACTTATGACAAAGATATGTATTCCATTGTGCAAGCTTGCCAACAATGGAAGCATTACATTTTGGGGAAGGAAACAATCATCCACACAGACCACCGACTCCTGCAGTTCATACAGACCCAAGGGAAATTGCAGAATGATCACCATTAGAAGTGGTCCACATACTTGCGACAGTTCCATTTGAATATCAAGTATAAAAAAGGTAGCACCAATAATGTTTCAGATTGCCTCAGTCGACCACCAGTCATGGCATTAACCACTGTGCTCAACTCTTGTGGGCATGAGACTTCTGATTGGAAACTTCTCTACAAAAGCAACCTAGAATTCGGCCACACATACCAGACACTCTTGAAGGGCCAGCATGTTCTAGATTTTCACCTCCAGGATGCCCTGTTATGCCACCTGGGTCACCTTTGTGTTCCGTCAAGCGAGCGTGCCAAGATGATTTGGGAAGCACACTACAGTCGGGTTGCGGGACATTTTGGGGTCGAGAAAATGATGGCAGTACTGCAGAAGTATTTCTATTGGCCAAATCTTTGACAGGATGTCAGGAAGTACATTAGATCATGCACTGCCTGAGCCATTTCCAAACCAACCATTAAGAAGCAAGGCATATATACCCCGCTGCCTACCCCTAGTCGACCTTGGGAATCCATCTCCATGGATTACATGTCAGGCCTCCCTTCCACTAAGCATGGAAATGACTGTGTTTTTGTGGTCATCGACAGGTTCTCGAATATGGCCATTATGGCTGCTTGCAAGAAGAATATCACAGCAGAAGCCACTGCTAAACTCTTCTTTGAACGAGTGTGGGTACACTTTGGGATCCCATAGTCTATCATCTCCGATCGGGACAACAGGTTCCTCAGTACATTTTGGTCCAGTCTCTGGTCGATGCTCGACACCAAACTCACTAAGTCCACAGCCTTCCATCCTCAAACTGATGGCTAGACAGAGGTTGTCAACAGGATGATCGTACACATTCTGCGCATGTACAACTCAAAGCATCCATGCACATGGGACGAGAGCCTCCCCTATGTTCAGCACAGCTACAACCGGGCTCTCCACAGCTCGACTGGCCACATCCCTTTTCAAGTGGGCTTGGGATTCCAACCACTATGTCCCATTGATGTGGCCATGCCATTTGCAACTACTCATGCAGATTGGGCTCAAGTCCAATCCGAAACAGATAAGGCAACCAGCTTCATTGAGCACATCCAACATATTCACCAGCAGGTCCATGACATTTTGGAGAAATCAAATGCCAAGTACAAGCAAGCAACATGATCAACATTGGGTGCCACATCAGTTTCAGGTGGGCGACAAAGTCTGGTTACATTTGCAAAAGGAACTCCTTACGGAGCCTATCGGAAACTCAGACCACTCTGATATGGTCCTTACACCATTACCAAGGCTGTGGGAGACAATGCATTTGAGCTCAGCATTCCCCATTCCTTGGCCTACACCCAGTGTTCAATGTGGACCGCCTTCGGCCATACTTTCCACCATTACTAGACACATCCAACATTGCAGAACAACTCACACCCACAGAGTTAAATCCAGATTGCATGGAACAAGCTGCAACTGATCGGATCATGGACACATAGATCAAGCACACTCACCAATAGAATATCCAATTGTATCGAGTTGTCAAAGCAGGCCAACTCCTTCACAAGGGCAAGTGGCTCACCAGGGACCAAGTTCAGCAGAAGTTTCCTCATCTCATGGAGGAACTCAATGCAATGGGGACCATTGCTTCCTAAGGGGGGAGGAATGATCTAGGTGGATATTGGTGGCCACCTACCAAGTCCACTTGGACCCCCACCATTTTTTCTTTCAGCTTTTCATTTTCCTTAATTGTAACACAGTTTACTATTTTTAGCAGTTTTTGGGGTCCTGAACTTCCGGAGCTGTTTTGAGGCCCTAAACGACGTTTTTTGGGAAAAATGGGAGCAACATGGGTCCATGGACTGATGTTGCTCTTGCCAAAGTTGTAGTTCTCGGATAGATATTTCTAACGAGATATTGTGTGTGTCAAACGAAGATCGTATGCCAAAGTTACGACCCCAGGAAGTTGATGTACCAATTTACCCAAACGGGGCCCAAAGTTTGGCATTTCATCTTCTAGGGTTAGGTTTTGGATGTTTAGGGTTTTCCATTGTTTCTAAACAATAAATAGGCCTTCGAGCCTCATTGTAACACAGTTCAGAGGCATGTAGCCGCCACATCTCTTCTCAGAGATAAGCTACCATCGCCCTAGCTGGTTTATTTCCATTTCTATTTGTAAGCATATTTCAGTATTTTACATTAATGAAATGAAGTATTATTTCCACTGCATCTTTGTGTTTATGGTTATCTCTGTAATTTGTTGTGTTCCTATTTAAATCTGGATCAATTGATGCATGTTTGAAGGCCCCTTCTCTAGAAAACTTCATGAACCGATCATGGATAGCTTGTGCTAAGAACTCACTGTAATTGAAGATAATAGAAGGTTTCTCATCTTTAGAAAATACTGAAAAAAAACCTAGGATGATGTCATCAACCCATTGGTCAAATTGATAACCTATCAAATAGGAAATTATTGAAACTATTTGTTTGGTCATCTCTAGAAACATTGAAGCTAGGTAAGGCAGATTAGTTCTAGGAAATTAAGCATTTTTAGGTAGAAAAACCTCAAAAATCTTAGCTCGTCGATGGAAGGTAATATTTTTGTAGAGATCCATGAGGGATTCTATAGAAAAAGGATATGGTGGACTTGAGGATTCAATCTGTAACATTTGACAAATCGATTGAGTTGTAACTGTAAACATAATGTCGTTATTTTGTGCAACAACAACCCTTTGGCTAGGAATATACCTAAAATGATATCATGACACACATTCAGGGAAGGGGTGTGTGTGTGGGAATATGAATTGAGGTAGGAAAGAATCTGACATGCTCTATTCATAGCCGAGGTCAACAAATTTATGTCTCAACCAGTTATTTAACTCATACAAATCAAATTCACATTGTGTCTTTGAAATCTTGTGTTCTTTGTCCACTAATGGAAAATGGTCCAGGTCTATCACAGGTGGGAGCATGGGGTTTTCCTGAGTCATTCTAGATTTTTGCTTCGAATAAGACATTGGAAAGAATACAAGGACATGAAATTATGGTTACGAGGTAATTGGTCGACTTGCACGTGTTGTATGCTGGGTCATTCTGCTGAGGTTGTACTAGATCTTGGTACACATCTTTCCTTAACAAAATTTATAAAAGGGATAATAGGAAAACTATGGGTTTATTATATAAAGAGGGGAATTAACAATTTATGAGACTTGATATGGGCACAGGGTATTTATGGTGGAAATGTCTACGATTGGGTAAAATTTTAAAATTATATAACGGGTAGTGGGTAGGTGGCAACAACGGAGTGGATATGGCGGGAGTAGAAACGATCAAAATAGGCATGGGCATTTTCGACAACGATCACTGGCACATTTCGGGGGTGGGTCTGAACTACCTCTGCGCTCGACACGTTGCAATAATGGTTTGACATAAAACAACATTTAGGACCCCACCCCTTTGTTAATTGTCGAAGAGGTGGGGGGGGGGGGTGAACTTCCTTCTACACCGTTGATCGGGGGGAGAAGATCATGGCGGTCAGTTGCCATGCCTGCGATATCACAAGATGACAAAGATGTCATTTCAATTTAATACTTTATTACAACTTTCTATCCATGGTCTAATTGCGTTTAAAATAATTAAAAACCATTAATTAACTATGTAATGCGGTATTTATCCCGGCATGCATATTTTGATTTTTCTTACGGATTTTTTTGTTTTTAATCAATAATTATTTTTTTCAATTTCACTTTTTATTTTTTCTTTCTTTCCTTTTCTTTCTTTTTCATTTTTTCGACATATAAATGTATAATGCACAATAATGTTACAACAATTACTCTATTCTGTATGATCGATGTCATGCTTTGGGTTAAAAGTTGCAGGCACAAGTAGCATCGTGACCGGTATGTTTTTAGTACAAACAACTCAATGTAGAGTGTGCGAATGTAAAGTAAGTGTATTATTTTTGTTTTATGATGTTTTTGATAAACCAATATTAATCATTATTTCATGAGTGAATGATTAGTTTATTGTTGGAGGCCCTCTTTAGCTCAGTTTGTGTAAGTGTTGTTGTTTTGTTGTTTGATGTTATACAAATATTTTGATTTAGATAAATTATATAAATATTAAAATTAAAATACAAAAAATAATAATTATAATTATTAACTAAAACATTTTAACTCTATCCAATTATATAAAAATTAAATTAAATTGAAAAAATAAAATAGCAAAACAAAATTATAATTAATAATTAAATAATCAAACATCTATCTTAATTCTAGATTTACCAAATGCTCAGATATATCAAATATTTTAAGATGCAAACTTCTTTTATAATGAAAAAGATTTGATCTTTCTCAGCCCTTGTAGATCCAAAATTAAGTTAAATTTAAAGTGGTTATTTTTTATGCTTTTCATAAAAATTGAAAAGCACTAGAATTATTTGTGATAGACATATACTAAGCACTATTTTATAAATTAATAATTAACTTATTTCTTTTATATGCTTTAGATATAAATTGAAAAACACTAGATTAGTAATTAACTTACTAAATGGTTTAGTGGAAAAAAAAATAAAACACAATTAAAAAGAAAATGAAAAAAAACAATTGAAAGAAAAATAAAAATTTATATGATATGTAAACTAGAATTAATGTTAATATGAACTTATCACCCAAGTCATATAGATGTATATTAAGTCTCTTCCAAACATTTTTGTAAAACTTTAAGAGTGATGACCTTTATCATATTAAAGCTTCTCTATGTATTTGTCCAAAATTAATTAATTGATTGAATATTTTAATTGATATGAATTTTAATTTTCATTCCATAATAGTTTTTGTGACATCTAATTTTGAATAATAATTTTTGTAATATTATATTTTCCAGTTCATATTTTATAAAACAATTTAAATTTCAGAAATAAAATTGATATTAAATCAAATAAAATCCTAAAACTATCTAAAAAAACATACTATACAATCTCATCATTGTTTTCTCTACCTCTTTCACATGGTATTCATAATTATCATAGATTCATTAACGATCATCATAATAATTACCATCTACTATAACATATCACTAATTAGACTGATATACCTTTCTTTTGAATCAGTTCACCTCAAAATTTTGTCGACTTTTTACCTCTACTTTTACCTCTACACATAACATGTGTGCATCATATGACCACATTTATACCTGACATCATCTATGTGCCACAATGTCTTGCTCTTATATGAAATTCGTTTCGTTACACATAACGTGTGATAATGACCACATTTGTACCTGACATCATCTATGTGCCACAATGTCTTGCTCTTATATGAAATTCATTGGTTCGTTGAATGCACGTCCTCCGGTAGAGAAAGTTTGCTAACCACAAATGGTTCTAATAATGAACACCAGTGTACACCAACGTACACAAATAATTATCTAATAAGTCATAATGAATTCCATCTGTCTATGTAAGAGACGGAGGCCCGAGTGGACAATAGAAGTGGATTTTTTTTTTAATGGTTGTATTTTGAGATATATATATATATATATATATATATATATATATATATATATATATTATATATATATATTCCATTTTTGAATGATAAAACAAGTTGGTAGAGAAATTTTTAGTTATGAAGCTTTGTGGTTTTTGATTATGGATGAAGTAACCATGTTAAATATTGGATTGATAAAAAATCTACTACACTGTTCTTTTATGGAAATATCTAACAAAAAATCAAATAAATTCAATATTTTTGTGTTATTTCTATGTTTAAAGATAAGAAACAATGGATACATGATGTGAAGCAAACAATTTTTTATTTTTTTTTGTATACAGTGAAATCGGCAATAGGGGCAGCCTCGCAACTCGCGTTACATGGGGTCGATTATGACTGCTACCTCTATAACCACTGGGAGCTGTGCCCACCCCTCTCCACAGCGCTGGGTTAGTCCGAGGGAATTGAACTCGTGACCTTCAGTATGGAGCCCACTTTTCTAATGAACTTCACTGCAGTGTGATTACCAACTCGCCTACCCTTGTGGGGCTGTGAAGCAAACAACTTAACTTGAATTTAAATATAGATTTGAATAAAAATATAAAAAATGATGATAATTAATGACAATTATAACTATTAAATTTTTTTATGATATTAATTAATTTATTTTTATTAATATTAAATATAAAATTTTTATAGTTATAATTAATTATTTTTATTTTTTAAAATAAAAATGGAAATAAAGTATTTCGCTTAAAAAGATTAAATAATTTTAAATTAAATTTTTAATAATTGGTAAAAACTTAATACCTTATCTAGGAGTGTGGAAATAAAGAAATGTTTTTTTTTTGTGTGTGTGGGGTATCGAGTGGCAAGAGCAGGGATGAGGAAATGCTAAAATGCTGAAATAAATAATTGGTGGTGTAGTGGTTTTTCCTTTGGTATGGGCTTATTAGTCACTAACGCGGGGCTCCTTTTTCAATAATTGAAGTGTATACATTACTTCAAGGTTTAAAAAGATATGAATATTTTCTTCTTGATTTTGATGTTAAGAATTAAAGATCAAATTTTAATATATTACAAATAACCTTTCCCATAACAACATGCTTGAACAAGATCTGCAGTCTTTTCTCATGTTTCACATTTCTTTAGCTTTTTCATATATTCTAATAATTAAACTTTTATCTTATGTCTCACATTTTTCTTTATTTTTTTTCATATATTCTAATAATTAATAATAAAAATAGGGAGATGTTATGGCTAATCAAAATTTATTTGAATCTTAATGAAATGGTTAATCGTTCATTTGAAACTTGATAAAAGGTTTGTCAATAGTAAAGTTTTATTTGGTGTACTATGGTTAATGTGACATATTAATTTTGAAAATTCACTCTTGTAAAATTAGTAAATATTTCTTATAATTATTTAGCCACATTTAACTCGCTGAGAGAAAGGGACATATTTTAGAGCTTGGGGAAGGAGATTGCTTGAGAAACCTAGTTATTATAAATTCTAGTCAGGGAAACTGAATGTCGTCTTGAATGGATCTGGTTATGTTATTTATTCAATTAAAAACAAGGATGTGTCCATGTTTCTGTTGGGAAAAACTACAAGCAGCGAAAAAAAATTAAAAGGGAGGATGGGCTATGGTGTCCAAGGAAAAGGGTCCAAGCAAACCATGAAGGAAGAGATGGTTTTGTCTATTGAAATGAAAAACTAGAAAATATCCTCAATCAATTAGAACCACGATGAGAAGGCGAGACTAGAGAGGTCCATGAAAAATAGAGAGGATTCATTCGTTCAAGGGGAGATGAGAAGTAAGAAGTAGAGCATCACATGATTGAGAGGACTGACTATGAAAATATTATTCAAAGGAGAACACTTCGTTTATATCAAGCTGAGGAACCCAAGCGAGCTTACTCGGTGAATATTATAGAGCAGTGGCTTGCCTAAAGCTAAGGAAACCACTAAGAAGCTTACAAATTGATGAAGCTACTCGCCATGAGATTGAGACGCTCAGGTATTTGTGAGGTCTGATGAAACATTACATTCACTCTCACTTTATCATGAAAATTCTTAATAGCATGGTTTGTTTATACCAGATTGGTGTATGAGATCCCCTCCAACAATTCTTAATACCATAGTTTATTTATACCAGATTGATGTATGAGATCCCTTCCAATAATTTGGCTACTAAAGTCTACAAGGACATACATAATCTACCCCCTCTATATATATTCCACCACACTCTTAGCTTTAGTTACATAAATGAACTAGGGTTTGTAAAGAAAGATTCTAAGCATCTCATTCTACTCTCTTGGTAATTATCATTGTCGAGTCTTTCTTGTTTACAGAAAATGCTACTGCATTTCTTCAAAGATCTGTTGCTCAGGTTATTTGATAACCCTCTAACTTGTTCATGGTGTTTTTATTTATTTATCTGTAACATGTACATGTATTCACCAAAAAGATACCAAGCAAAAACAAAGACATTTACTAAAATAGTTACATGACATTTAGCATGTCGTATGTTTGGCAATAGTGTATGGGTAATTTAACTATACGTGTCATGTAAGTATGAAATATTTACCCTTAGTCGATAGTTTCATAACCCCCACTCTTGCTCTAATGGGTTAGTATTACATATTAGATGGAGTGGAACATATGTATGGTTTATACATTATCTGTCATTCTTAATTTGTTCCTACTAGACTAAGGTCAAGTTAAACACTTGATCACAACCTTAGGTTATATGTATGCTAAGATTTGACTTGATGATGTTTCTTTGAGAGACATTTGTGTTACGGATGACCATGGATTTTCCAATGCCTCATTTGATGGTTTAGGTAAGAGAAGTGGTTTCTTGGGTAACTACCCATCTCACACTCTTGTTGTTCACTCTGTCATTCTACAATTTTGTTGTGGAGTTCCTGGTCTGCAACTCATTTTCCGGTGATGTAGGGTTCTCGCTATTCAGCAAAGATGCAGGTATTATCTTTCCCTTTTTCAGTGTTCCCAATAAGTTTACAAAAATGGCATAATTTTCTCATGCTCAATTACCCTCTCGCCTCGTCGGTCTTAACTATCATAGGCAGGTTAGGGTTTATTCCAGTTATTTTGTAGTTGGTCCAGCGAAGCTACCACTTCTCAGGTCTCATTAGGTAAGTGTAGTCTCATTATAGGCTTCATATTTTGTTTACCTCAGCCTACCTTTTATATATATGTTTTATCTGTAATTTTTCTTTTAATTTTGGCTACAAAGTGGGTACCCCATGACTGAACACATTTCTCCTTAGCATTATCAAATAAATTGAGTCCTTTGCACTGAATAGTTAATGTAATTAAACGGTTAAATTTTATTGTCGTCTTATAAAAAAAACCCTATGCTGGTTAACAATGAATACTCCTTTTGTAGTAGCATCTGACTAAAGACATGATCTCTTTCTTATTCTAGGGTGCTATCTGATGTTTTGTACCAGAAGAAATATCTAAGGTAATTAATACTTCTTTGTTCCCAATTACTGTGCTTCATTCTTACAACAACCAAAAATATGTATACATAACCTAACCACTGGCATTTTCCTTCTAGGTGTACAATGTTCCTATTGTGCAAATGGATTTACCTTCAATTTCAACATTTATCCAACTCACAATAGGTTTCTCCATTCTTGTTATGTCTGATTCTTGTATTGGAGATCTGGCACAAGGGATTCGAGATTTAGAGTTCACTAGGGTTTTGTTGTTCAACCGAGTGTCTTTGTCACTTTGAACTATTTACATTATTGTTTATCAATTGGATTCCTTCAAAGTGGAATTAGATTTCATGACAAAATTTCTATGTTCTACGCACAGAGGGCTCCCACCCGACTCTATATTAACACGAATATATTTTTTTCTTTTGTTTTGGGAAAGGATTTTTTTTTCATTTTATATAGGTCGAAATACCACTTTATTTTAGCTACAATATCTTCCTTGTAAAACATAATATCTTCCTGTTTTGGTAGGGTTCACTTGTTTGGGCAGCCTAGCTCTGCATAACTGATTGTTATATGTATAACTTGCAGTGTATAAATAGTTACATATTTAATTTGTGCCAAGATAGGTTCTTAGTTTTTTTTTAACATCCTTAGAAGTTTCATAATACATATACATTTTTGGGCATTTATCGCTGTTATAAACTCGCGTTGAAATATGTCTTTTAATAATTTTATTAATAGAGAATTAATTTGAAAGTTTAGGACAACATTCATTGACTTGTCATGGGTCTCAAGTTGTAAAGAACGTCACAAAAAGATTCCCAACTATTGATATCCACCGCCTAGGATGAAATATTAATCAAATACTTCCTTCTAAAGACATGGATACATACATATGTAGGAACATG
Source organism: Pinus tabuliformis (assembly GCA_031772625.1). Lineage (NCBI taxonomy): Eukaryota > Viridiplantae > Streptophyta > Pinopsida > Pinales > Pinaceae > Pinus > Pinus tabuliformis. The sequence continues at coordinate 1,308,082,010 of CM062818.1, forward strand.
TACTCTTCCAGTGACAAACTTCTGCCTGTTCAATTTGGAACTAACATGTTCCTTATAATTATAGAGATATGTCTAACATAAAACATTTTCGGTAATACTTCACGTTATGTATGACCAATGATTACATGTTCATTATGTCAATTTCTTAGAATTTATTTGCAAATAAATTCAAACAATTTATTACAAACAATCATTACATTAATTCATCACAGGAGCTAGTCTATATCATAACAATTACATAAAACAACTCAAGTTCTGGAGATACACAATTAAATACTTATCTTCTTAGGTTCAGACTGCCAAGGAAAATCAACAGAGGATTAAGATCACACTTCATGACCATGAGAATGGTACCTTTACCAGTTCTCCCCCCATGCCATCTTCCACTTCCAAAACAATTTTTAAATAAAGAACCTTCACAGGTTCACCCAAGACCACCTGGTCCCAACCAGCTACATCTTAGGGAATTTAACCAAAGAACTTAGGCTTCAGATGGAGTTTCGTTGACCAACCAACTTAGGAACTCTATATGTTAGTAGTGTCCTGCCTCCCTCTAGAATCCTCCTGTCTCCCTCTGGCAGCGTCCTGCCAAATGGTTTGGCCTCTTTTTCTCTCCCCTTTTAGACTCTCTTCCCCTTTCACTAAAGTTGAGATGATTTATCTCTAGGAATGGGAGTAACTGTCTCTAATTTTATGGTAAGTGAAACTTTCACTTAGTGACATTTCCTCATAATTTTCTTGGCTTCCTTAACCAACTTATTAATTTTTTAAATAAATTTAAACATTAAAATTTCTCACTATACCTTCCACATAGTCGATAGTCTTCCAAGTTACTTGTAGTAAAAGTAAAGAAAATAATTACTTTTCATTGAGGGGTGTTACATTATCTTGGATATTTTATTGCTAATTCTTCTATTGCAGGATGAGGCTCTGGAGCATATTGTTGCCCTTTGCAGTGGTCATATTTCTAGGTAGTGTTTCAGTTGCAAAGGAGAAGGTGACCATGAAGGAGATGGTGATGAACACAAGAAGATATTTGCGAGTGGTGGGTGGTTACAACATCATCGCCATGTCTATGGAAATATTGGTAGATGAAATCTTGTCACCCACATGTTGCATGTTCTTCACCCTCATCGACAATGCCCTTAATAATTTGTTTCTTCCATCGTGGTTCATGATGGACCTCCTCCACTACCACACATCCATCCACAAGCTTCTATGGAAAACGTTGTCTTCCATGCAACGCAGCTCTTGCATACCCACATACTCCTCAACAAGAACCTCATGGTCACGAGAAACGTGAATGGGGTTGTGGCCATCAACAGAGTGCTCGTGACTCACCTCGATCTGTAAACCCAAGGCGCCTTCACCATGCATGATGTGACTTGGCCATTCTTCAACCCAAATTCCTACTAGACAAGTCTGGGGAGCCTTGGACTCCATGGCAATAGGGTAATGTATTGTTTCTAAGTTACTCCACAAATGCATATGTAGAATGTTATGCACTATGAATATATATATGGAAATTGGCTGTGGTCCAATAAGGAAAGATCTTTTTAAGAAAATAATGTCATCCAAAAGCTACTATTGAAGCAACCAATATACAACAAAAGTAGGATTCTTTTAATTTTTCATCCTTTGGGTCTAGTTCAACTTGATGCAGAGTAATAATACATTGTCTTGATTTACAACAATTATAGATAATTTCATAAATTAGAAAATCATCAATAATAGGGAATACAAATGAGAATAAGAATACAAAATACATTTTGAATGCAACCATATAAGACATAGGCAAAACAAATTATTAAATTCCCTTCATAAACCAACATAGAATGCCTAAAATGAGGCAAAGGTAATCTGTACATGTTGTTTCCTCTTAGTAAAAATTACCCATTATAGAAAATCAATATTTCTTCACAATGGTTTTAAATATTTCATTGGTAAAATAAGTGGTAAATTATATCTCAGTCAACTTTCATCATATCAATATTTCAATTATTATTTTAATTGTGTATTACCAACTTAACACAAACACACTAAACAACCTAAATCTAATGCAACACTTATTATTTTAAATCAAAGTAAAACTTTTCCAATTCAACAATTCCAATTTAACAATCCTATCGGCCTTTGCTTTCACCTTTTGGGGAAATTTCTAGTATATATAATTGATTACATTTGGAATTGCATTGCCTTTGTTTTTAGGTGTATCTTTTTTGTAATGCTCGTAGTTCGAGCTTGAGTAGCTATTGTTATGAAACCAGCTAACAAAAAGATAGAAAAGATAGATCAACGCCTTAGAATTCAGCCTCTTCGAGGGGGCAACCTCCTTTACATTACACAAATGAACAGTTCTTGGATGATACAAATGACAAGACCTCCTTTCTATATATAGGAGTCTAAGGGGTCATAATATAATTAGCCGACATAACAATAATAATGTAAGGGAACATTAATAACAATAGTGGGCTTCTATGGGGCACAATAATAACAATATGGGTACTACATGGGTACAAAAATATAATAAGGGGGTTGTACTAATAACAATAAGGGGTTACACTAGTAGTATAGGGGCCTAACATGCCCCTCTCCTTCAAAAAGTGTTGTCCTCAATGCTTGAGAAGTTATTGATGCTTTTGTATAAAATTCTTGTCCTCCCATGTGGAATCTTCAGTGGGTAAGTTCTTCCACTTGATGAGATACTATGAAATTGATCGATTTCATAGCTATCAGGTTCTTATTTCTGTGACTACTCCAGGTTCCAATATGATTTTTCCTTCCTCTTCAAGTTCTGGCAATATTGTTTGAATTGGGATATTTTGCAACTTTTGAATGAGTGGACACACTTCTTTGTCCTTCTTCCATTCATCCCTTGCTTGGTTTATCCAATCTGGTTGGATAATAGAAATAGCACAAAACAATGCTTCCATATCCTCATCCTTTCTTGAGAGTGCATCTGCAACAAAAATTTTCTTCCCTTTTCTGTCGATGATGTCAAAGTCATAACCTAACATATTTGTGACCCATTTTTTCTGTTCTTCTAAAGATAATATTTGTTCTAAAAATTATTTAAGACTCTCATGATCCATTTTTACCTTGAAGTGTATTCCCATTGGGTAAGGTCGCCATTTCTTAAGTGCATGTAGTATTGCCAACATTTCCTTCTCATAAATATCTTGCTTGATATGTAGTCATAAAAATACCCAATCACCCACATCAAAACTTTTTTCACTGCGATCTTGATCTACCCGTTGTTTCATTCGATTCTGCACCAAAGTGGTGTTATCCTTTAAAAGTTGGAGAACTTGTTGTTGATGCTTAATGTGATCTTTCACTGCTTGAACCTTTTTCTTCTTGATATTTCCTTCTATCTTGAGAGTTTGAGGAGTGGTAATCTCTTCCAATTCTTTACAAGATATGGTCGGATTCATTTCTTGATGCTCGACGTGATCATTCACTTCTTGAACATTGTTCTTCTTGATATGTCCTTCTATCTTGATAGTTTGAGGAGTTGTGATTCTAGCCAATGCATTACAAGATATGATTAGATTCATTTCTTCTTTCTCGATGTGATCTTTCACTTCTTGAACCTTTTTCTTCTTGATATGTCCTTCTATCTTGAGAGTTTGAGGAGTGGTAATTCTTGCCAATGCTTTATAAGATATGGTCAGATTCATTTCTTCTTTCTCTAGGGTTGGGTCCTGGCCTATATCCTCTTCTTTCGATGTTTCTTGATCCTTTTCTTCCTCCTCTTCATACTCTATGTAAAATAATTTCTTCTGAGCACACTTATGACCTTTATTTCATTTGCTATCACAATTGTAACAAAGCCCTTTTTCTCTTTTTTCTTCCAATTGTTGTGTGTAAACCTTGTAGGTTGTGGAAGGCTAGAAGAAGAAACACTTCCATAATTATAGTCATGAGTGGTGGGATTCCTTGTTTCCATAATTTCGCTTTCAATTTTTCTTGACCATCTGAATGCCTTCTCCAATGAATCAGGTTCCCAAAGACGAACCTCATGTTGAATGTTATCCTTTAAAGTGCCTATGAAGACATCAATCCTTTGCTTCTCTGGAATATCATTTACCATTATATTCAATTTTTGAAAGTCCTCAATGTGCTCTGCCATTGAACATTTTTGTTTGATATTTATCAATTGGCTAAAGAAGGTGTTTCTCTTTGTATCCTCATAACGTGCTATCATTTCCTCCTGAAAATTGACCACGTAACAAGTGGTTTACGAGAACAAAGCCCTTTATACCATAAAAAATGATCCAGTTCTAAATATGAAGATGCAATATGTACCTTTTGTAATAGTTTCACCTCATGTAGATCAAAATATTGCTCCATCTATAGTATCCAATTTACCGGATCCTTGCCATCAAACTTCCTCATATCGCCTTTTCTGGAGTTCAGGAGCTCGATCTTGAAATGACTATAAATCTGTAATTTCGGCTCTCCCAGTTTTGAAATTATGACCTGCAGTAGCCCTCTGTGTCCTCTTTCTAATGACACCAGTCTGATCAAAATTGGATTCTCCAAGAAAGAGTTATGCACAATCTCCCAAGATGGCCTGATTATATACCTTTTCAGAAGAGTGAACTTGTATGAAGTTCCACGTGTCACTGTTTTGACCTCTAGATCTAAATAATATACACAAGAAACTAGAGTTCGTCCACTTTCTGTAACGTCTTATGAAATTTCAATCTGATGCTCATAGAGACAGTTATGACGATTTTCCCAACGTGACCTATTTGGAATGTAATTCGGGGGTCTGCAAAAACCCTAACTTCCTCAGACTATATCTCCAAAACTATAGCAAGACAGGATCTAAAATTCGGAGCTGAGGTTTAGCATGATTTCTTCTCAAATGGGTTTTTGTTTTAGCTTCTGAAACTTCGTAGCGAAAGTGTTATAGCAAAAATCCCATTATGACCTGTTTTAGTTGAAATTTTGGAGCTTGCAAAAACCCTAACTTCCTCAGATCATATCTCTGAAACTATAGTGAGAAAATATCTAAAATTGGATCCGAGGTTCAGCACACATTCTTCTAAAATGTGTTTTTGTTTTCGCTTCAGAAACGTCGCAAAAAAAAAAGTTATAGTGAAACTGCCACAATGAGCTATTTGGAGCAGCGAAACCCTAGAATCCCAATGCTCTAATACCAAATGTTATGAAACCAGCTAACAAAAGGATAGAAAAGATAGATCAACGCCTTATAATTCAACCTCTTCAAGGGGGCAACCTCCTTTACATTACACAAATGAAAAATTCTTAGATGATACAAATGACAAGACCTCCTTTCCATATATAGGAGTCTAAGGGGTCATAATATAATTAGCCGACATAACAATAATAATGTAAGGGCACATTAATAACAATAGTGGGCTTCTATGGGGCACAATAATAACAATATGGGGACTACGTGGGTACAACAATATAATAAGGGGGTTGTACTAATAACAATAAGGGGTTACACTAGTAGTATAGGGGCCTAACAATTATGTATTAATTTCTAAATTGATAAATATCAAAGTAATATGTTTTCATTAGAAATGAGTAATATCATCAAATTATCTTCAAATAATGGAGTTTTAATTTTTATTTTATATTATTAAAGTCCCAGAGATAATGGAGTTTTGATATGTATGGTATATTATTAAAGTCCAAAGTCAATTGGATTTTTCTTGGATATATAAACTTTAATTTATACTTTAAATAGGAAATCAAGTTTTTTTTATGTTGAT